>CM076980.1:9848173-10058173 GCA_039105355.1 Benthosema pterotum | reverse complement strand
ACTGCAATATGTCTTCAATACAGTGCTACCTAGGTCTACATAAACAACAATCTAAGACAATGTTAGTTGAGACTTTTCATATGCCTGTAGGAATATCAAGGCTAGGGCAAGTACTACAACAGCTATGGGCTAAGATGTGACTTATCAGACTGTGGTGGAAGATTGGGAGTGAATCTGCTGTTCCGATTGTAGTGGGAAGTGCATTGCATAGTTTTCAGGACAAAAGGGGCAATAATTTGTGATCCTTGGGTGTGATCAGACAAGATATGCTGGTGCTCTACACTACACTACACAACATCATTAGACTAGTGGGTCTGCTGTGATGGCAGTGTATTTTGTCTATCCTATATCGCCACGGCCATATGTCAAATACCCCCTCCCCTTTCTCACACAAATACCTGATTGTGAGACCACCTGACAGACGAATGCAATTCTTTATGGTCAGCTGATAGACGCATTTCTCAACAAGTTTGAGCTATTCTCAACCTGCCCTATTTAAAAGTATATGCGTGCGCGTGTGTCTGCGTGCTTGCGGACACACACGCACACTTTGAAACTATTGATTTTTTTTTTAGAACCACTTAAGTGTCAACTGCAAGATGAATCTGCAAAAATGGACAAAATCTTTGAAGATACTGTATTAATGACTCTTGAATCTGTCTTTCTCATTCTCTAGCTGGGCAGATGCACAGACTCAGATCCAGAACATCGCCGCGTCGTTCGACCAGGAGGCGGCGGCCATCTTGATGGCCCGACTGGCGGTGTACCGCGCCGAGACGGAGGAGGGACCCGACGTCCTGAGATGGCTGGACAGACAGCTGATACGACTGGTACACACACACACACACACACACACACACACACACACACACACACACACACACACACACACAGATGTATGACTGCTTATCCAGATGTCCCGAACAGCCCTGTCATGTATCCTGATCCCGATGGAGCAGCTTTCTGCTTCTACAGCCCGACTGCCTGGAATTAACTTGCACTAGTCCTAGACATTTGGCAGCTTCTGTTGTCAGAGAGCTTTAAATCACAGCTCAAGACCTATTTTCTTCACTCTTGGTTTAAGTTGTAGTTTTAAACTAACTGTTTTAAAGTGAGAGTATCACGCTAATGTCTGCTTTTTCTCATTTTAACGATGACAAAATTGGCATAATAGTTGAAAATGCAAATTTATGGCTATATATAGCATTTTCAATGCTGTGTCAGGTCGGAGGAGATTATGGCCACCTAGTGGCAGAATTCCCTCCCACCACGTCGGAGAAGCCCGACCCAAAACAACGCGTCACCGGTGGAATATTGCTTACGTCACACCATAGGAACACATGTTAAAACGTTCTCGGAAATTCACCATTTTAGCGTCTTCATATTGAAGTCAATAAATAGCTTTATTGAATAGCATGACCAACAACCTCTCAGCTATACTCTCGCCATTTTTGTAAGGAATCCTCCTGCCATTTTTTTCGTATGGAAAAATGCTATAAATAACAATTTATTTGTTGTTGTTTGTTTTCAGTGTCAGAAGTTTGGAGACTACCATAAAGATGACCCAAACTCCTTCAGATTCTCTGAAACCTTCTCTCTCTATCCTCAGGTAATCAATCATACTTAATTATAATTATATATAATCTCATATATAATCATGCCACAAAAATAAAATATATGTTCAAATGTGTGAAAGCTTTTACTTTACGTTCTCACTTGTCCTACAAAGCTGCAATGAGGAGCTCATTTTATTTAATGAAACGTTATTCTAACCAAACTATATGGTACAGTATATTAATAGAATATAAAGTTTTGTGTTTGGTGGTGTCTGGTCTCTTTAGACTTTACAACGTTTGTGTTTTCCGTTGACATGGATGTGATTTTCTCTTCTCCATTAAGAGAGAGACAGTAGACCTAAAATGTACAGATTGTAGCGTTTAAAAATTTAATTAATGGTAATACTAATGTGTCTGTAGAGAATCTTGTGTAGACGGTCTACTTTGATGTTCATATTCGTCTCTGTCGGGTAGACACCTCTTATTGTCCATAGTGGTAACTTTTCCATACATGAAAGACCTGATTGATTAGTTGATTCATTGATCGATTCATTTTATTCACACCTTGTTTAATGGGAACCGTTCAAACTGTTACTGTACATACAAAAATCTGCAAGGAAGATGCGAAGAAAACAGGCGCCCGTTTTTGAAAACTGATTCCGCCCCTGCTGGAATAATTAATACTTAATAATATAATTTAATTTGCATAATTTTAGATATCATTTTCTACAAGCTCAACACACAACACGTTTTTAACTGGTAGATCTGCTAGTTTTGAATTTGAATCCAAAAAAACGCAACGGTTTTTGACGCAATGATGTTTTTCCACCTGACAGAGACCGAATAATGTCTACTCTTGTACTGAAGTGTGTGTGTGTGTGTGTGTGTGTGTGTGTGTGTGTGTGTGTGTGTGTGTGCGTGTGTGTGTGTGTGTGTGTATGTAGTTTATGTTCCACCTGCGCAGGTCTCCGTTCCTTCAGGTGTTCAACAACAGTCCAGATGAGAGTTCATATTACAGACATCAGTTCATGAGACAAGACCTCACCCAGTCTCTGATCATGATCCAACCCATCCTGTATGCATACTCCTTCAGTGGACCCCCTGAGGTACACACACACACACGCACACGCACACGCACACGCACACACACACAGACACACAAACAGGCAGACACGCACACATACTGTATACATCTACATTACAACCTAGCAACACGTCATGTTGTCTTGTTCTAGATCGCTCTTTTTGTTTTGTTTTTTGGCATTCATTTTTATTTCATTTTTCATTTTTCTTTTAAATCGAAATTAAATTTAAATTGAAATCCACCAGGTCAGTTCAGGTTGTGGCCTCCTGGTGGTGCTATATTAGGCCAATGTTAAAAGGGTGCCATTTCTTCTTATAACTTTAGTATTTGGATGATTTGAGGCATTTTGTCCAAAATGTAAATGTCCACCTGTTGGTGACGCTATAACAAGCCATTGTGAAAAGAGTGGAATATTTTCCTCAGACTAGTATTAAACTAATTAAAGTGTAACGCAAATTGCCTGCTGTGTTCATCATCTTTACAAAATCGGCCTCCTATTGGCGCTATAACAGGCCGCTGTGGAAAATTTGGGGCATAGGCTCATGGTTGGCATCCAGGAGTGTGTGTGCAAATTGTGTCATCGATTAGGTTAACAGACACAGACTGGTTGCATCATCCAGGGTGGATCTGTAAAATGTTGTTGCGTGTTTCAGCCTGTGTGTCTATAGTGTGTTTCAGCAGTAACATTACGGTCGCATTTTCACCTAATACTTCGCTAGACTCGATGTGAATGGGCAGAGAAGTTATGATTCTTGCATATTTAATCTGCTGCAGTTTGCATTTACACTGACTGCACTGTCGTCCACAGCAAATGCAGCAATGCAGCAGGGACTGTTATCGATGTGTTCAATTCATAAATAGGCCTACTAATAGTTAAAGTTAATGGACATTAGGAGTCAGACATCCCACAATGATATATTCACTCCATATGTTTAATGTGATTGCATTCACACCTGCAGTGATCCACACTTTGCTGCGTTTTGAAGTGAATTGAAACCACCGTTTTTGGGAGGAGTAGAATGTGCTTCTTTGATGCGGATTAGGATTCGAATGAGACGTCACTCACACCTGATAAACGAAGCGACAATTTCCAATGCGCCCTAAGCTGTGTGTCTATGTTGTGTTTTCAGCCTGTTCTGTTGGACAGCAGCAGTATCCTACCGGACAGAATCCTACTGATGGACACCTTCTTCCAGATACTCATCTACCATGGAGAGGTAAGTATGCACAAAGACAGACAGGACCTACATAGATCTAAGCCAGGTTATCTTCTCATCACAGGGCTCACGTGTGATCGATCAAGCTTCCAGTTCCGATTTGTAGGGTTTAGAATCCTTTTTACACAGGGTTGTTTCCCTTCAATCAGTAATGGGAACCAGTTCAACCGTAACGTGTTTTTAGAAGAGCTTGGTTACATGTGCTGAAGACATGACTAGATATTCGTTAGGGTTTGCTCTCATAAGATTGACGATTGATTGATAAATGCCATTGGAAAATGATGCATTTCTAAATGTACTTTAATACCTCTCTCTCTCTCTCTCTCTCAGACGGTGTCTCAGTGGCGTGCGGCAGGCTATCAGGACATGCCAGAATATGAAAACTTCAAGCATCTTCTTCAAGCTCCAGTTGACGACGCCCAGGAGCTGCTGCAAACGCGTTTCCCCATGCCCAGATACATCGACACGCAGCACGGAGGAAGCCAGGTATACAATACAATATATAATGCAATATGTACACTAACCCCATCACCAGATACATCGACACGCAGCACGGAGGAAGCCAGGTATACAATACAATACAATATATAATACAATATGAACACTAACCCCATCACCAGATACATCGACAGGGTAGGTAGGAAGGTTTGGGACATACTTAGGCAGGCAGTCATGTATGTAGGAAGGTTTGGGACATATTTAGGCAGACAGTCATGTAGGTAGGAAAGTTTGGCACATATTTAGGCAGACAGTCATGTAGGTAGGAAGGTTTGGGACATATTTAGGCAGACAGTCATGTAGGTAGGAAGGTTTGGCACATATTTAGGCAGACAGTCATGTAGGTAGGAAGGTTTGGGACATATTTAGGCAGGCAGTCATGTATTTTAGGTACTAAGGTGCAAGACCATTGAGAGCTTTATAAACAAGTTAAACAAATTGTAAATTCAATCCTAAAGACAACTGGAAGCCAATGCAGTGAAGCTAAAACTGGAATGTTCTGAATGTACTGAATGCATTTCTGTGGGTCCCCATCCAAAAAGGTTGAGAACCCCTGATTTATATGATGTGTCACTGTGCAATTCGACTTGTGTGCTTGTATTTATACATGCTGCAGTGCAAGTCTTTGAGTCCAAGGAAATTTTCTCTACTCTCCTGGAAGACAAATAGTGGTACCAGTAGTAGCGTTGAATCTTGAGACACATGTTGTGTTGTAGAGAGCAGACTGAACCGGTCAGTGTGTGTACACTGTACTGGGAGGGTTCTACATTCTGTGGTCAGGTAGGACACCTACTGGCTGACCAGAGGTATCACAAATGTTATTTCCATATTAATATTTGGCAATTCAATGTGCTTTACCCAGAAAGAACATCAGGCAAATTAAGGAATCACAGTGACCTTATACTACTACTATTATACTAAATAAAACAAAAGTAATAAAAACAAACACACACACATAGTTACACAGAACAAGTAAACAGGCAAAGTAAATAACACATGACTGGCAGTTGCAAACAGAGATGTGGTTGTGAAGTCAAAATGAGAGACAGTGAAATGCATTCGTGAACGCAGCATCCGTCGCTCGCCAGCGCAGGCGTGGCGGTAAAACCTATGACTAAACCTAAAAAAACGTATGCCGGTCGCGACAGCTATGACACACTCGCAACCGTAATGCATAAAATATGTAACTGCCGAGACAGTTATGAAACTGCCGCGACAGGTGACCAAAACCGCAGAGAACGTTATGCAAAACGGCCAACATTTATCGCCATCAACAAAATGAACCCTGGTAATGGGTTAAAAAAAAAACACCCGGGTAGGATGTGATGCACATTGCTGATGATGATGATATGTTCCAGGCTCGGTTCCTGCTCTCCAAGGTGAATCCATCTCAAACCCACAACAACATGTACGCCTGGGCCCAGGTATGACCTTTAACCTCCATCTCACTCATTCATTAAAGGGAAAAATATCATTAAATTCAACTGTGTGTGTGCGTGTGCGTGTGCGTGTGCGTGCGTGCGTGCGTTTTTTGTTAAATTGTGGGGATCTACATCTGACAACACACTACCCTCGTGAGTCCCCACGAGGATTTTCATTTAACTCGATAGAAAATGCATTGCTGATATGCCTGGTAAGATTTTAAAGAAGTCCCCACGGTCCCCACCATGTAGCAAAAACAAGTACGTGTGCAGTGTTGTAGTTCTCAAGACATTGTCTCGTCCCGAACCCAGTCTCAAGAAAAACCTTTGTTGTCTCGTGGTCTTGTCTTGGTCTCGCCCTCAATTTGTTTTGGTTTCGTCACAAGCTCTGAGCAAATGTCTAGGGCCTCTTTCGCTACCGAGATCACTCGAGACAAGACAATGCAAAGGACATCCATTGGCAAGGATATCCATTGTGCAGACCGAGGAGCCCATTCATAAAGGCAGCTGTCTTATACAGAGTGCAGTGCTGGATGACGTGCATATCGCTAGCAGTCCACAAACTGTTAAAAGGATCCCTGGCTAATAAGACAAATATGCCTTAAACACTATACTTGCCTTCTATAACTAAAACATGCAGTTAAAAACACTTTCAATACATCTTTCACTCAATAGGAGGTGCTCCTGTCGCAGGATGATGATGTCACAGAGCATGTTCATCCATATATTCCATAGAGCTAGATCACATGTGACATCATCATCCTGTGACAAGAGCAGTTCCTGTTGAGTGAAATATTCTCTATTTATGAAAGAAATAAGATGCCAATGGTGATTTTATTTGTTTATTTTAGTTATATAGGTGAAGTATAATGATTTAAGCGATGTTTGTCTTATTAGACAGGGATCCTTTTAATATTGTACAGTAACAAATGTCTCTGCTCTCTCTCTCTCTCTCTCTCTCGCTCCACAGGAGTCGGGTGCTCCCATCCTGACAGACGACGTCAGTCTCCAGGTCTTCATGGACCACCTTAAGAAGTTAGCAGTCTCCAGCGCTGCCTGAGTGTAAAGGACAAGCGGCAGCTCCATGTGAAATCACACCTGTTCCATGACATGTTAGATATCCATATTTTGTCAATATTTAAATATTAATATTTTTCATTATATATATGTTAAATGTCCATATGTGACATTTTATATAAATTATGTATAGTTAGTTTATACATTTCAACATGCTGGGAGTCGACAAGGCTCCATCTGTGTAAACGGTATGCTGCCGTTATAAATCTATCCTGCGGCGGTGCGGCCATCTTGTTTGTCGTCTCGGTTGGTTGGAAACCTCATTTTGTCCAAAACTGTTAGTTTTCAGGATTCAAAAGTAGCTGATCTTCAAGCTCAAAACGCAGTGATTGGGGCTACATTGTGTCCGTGTGTGTACGGTGTTTGTTTTCAGAACACAAAGATGCCTCTTCCACCGGTTAGGAACCGTTTTTTAGTCTATGAGCCAGACCTTGGCTCAGAAAAACGGAAAGTTAATTATGAAATGAGTGAGCAAAAAATACTATTTGTATATATTACCCAAAAATTATCAGAAACCTGTTCGAAACACCACAAGTCCCCCTTTTTTAATTGGCGACTGAGCAGGACAGTTTCAGTTGTTTTGATCACTGACCAACACATCATTTTGTGCACTCCTGAATTGATTTTGTGTTCCCGGAAGTGCATCAGTTTTGACGGTCTCACTTCGAATAAAAGATATGCAGCTCCAGTTTTACGGTAGTCTGAGCCTTTTTTGACCACAAGGGGTGGTAGTGAACTTCCCTTCCACAATAGTATTTTTTTTCATATTTGACATTTTCTGTACCTAATCTGTATATTTAAAATTTGTAACATTTGTAATACAATTACCCTACTGGCCTGAATTGTTTTTGTTTTTTTTTTTTTCCAATGGAAATATATGCTATACTATTTGACTGGTAGAGTCAATTGGTAGAGTTTTGCCCATAATTAAATTTCTGACTTTAGAGGTTTGGTCTGGCCCATGGACTAAGAACCACAAAATAACTGAACCGGTTCATCCCTGATGGGGAAAAAAAAGAGGCCTGAGAGTTTGGATGTGGACAAAGAGAAGGGTCTGCCTGACTGCGACGTACCATATGTTTGTTTTTGTTACACTATAGGCGTTTTGTGACGTGTTCTTTCCTCCTCAACGCCGTTCCACGCCGGTCCATCTGTTGGTCGTATCGTCAGGAAATGTGCAAAGGATTGTATGTTATTGTATCCACTGTCCTACTCATAGAAAGGTTTTGGCTTTAAGACTGACTAAGCATTTGAATGACTTATTAGGACACACTAGTGTAGACTTTAAATAATAGACTAGAGCTATTATGTTGAAGGGGAATTTCACCCATTTACAACATTTTACTGTGTTGTTAATGTCTATGAGTTGTGTACACATAATAAAAAGCCTCCTGTGTTTCCTAGAAATGGAGGTCTTAAAAAATGAATAACGTGGTGAAACACAACTTGATAACATCTTTCATTTCCCTTTTTTTTCTCTTGAGAGTATGACTGGAACAAAATGGACCCGTTAAGGTCAATTAATTTGGTTCCATTTGTACATTCTCAGAAAAAAATGTCAAATGGGTGGAATTCCACTCCATTCCAGATGCACCAGATTTTTTTTTTTTTTTTTTTTTTTTTTTTTTTTAATATAGTTTAGTTCTTTTTTTGGAGGTATCCCTGCGGCATTCATTTTGGAGCGGCACTTCTGTGGTTTTAAACTGGATTGTAGGTATTGTAGTTCTAATCTAAGCGGACCACAGACAGATACTAATGACAACGAAGTCTAGCAGGGCTGCCTGTCTGTCACCAGAAGCAGTCATATAATGTTACACAGGATGACTCTACTTTTTGGGGGGTTTCGGTAATTTAAGTAAAAGAAACACATGACTAAACCTGACTCTGCCAGATTGCGGCAGTAATGTGTTCACGACTTCACATATAACAGGAACTTTGAATTCTGTTTTAGGGTTACAGCGTCACAAAAGTAGCAGAACTACAGGGTGGGTTTTGAACTTGTATCTGTTACATTTGGTGTTTTTTTTTTTGTTAATCCTATATGCGTTGCGATGCAGGTGAGCTTGTAGAGCAGATATATTTCTCTGGACAGTACAAAGTTGTTGTATATCTGTTTTTTTCCTGCTCTATAGTATGGCAGTGATACGACCTTACAGTTTTTTAGCTTTTGCTGCCTTTTGGATACATTTATATCCCTGTGTGAACTTATAGAGTTTTTCAAATGAAAAATTATTTTCATTGTTTGTCTATTTGGTTGTTTTGTTGACAAATAAGTTTATTGTTGCTGTGGTGACCTGGACCATGTGGTTAATCAATACATCATTCACAAACAAAGTGTGTGTGTGTGTGTGTGTGTGTGTGTGTGCGTGTGCGTGTGTGCGTGCACATGCGTGTTCCCTGCGCTCAGCTGTTCAGTCAACCTGAGGTTTATGTAAGGGATAATGTATGGTTGAGTGGTCATTGTTGACAGCTATATCACAGTCAGGCTGGTTTATCTGTCAACAATGAGCACTAAGCCATACATTATCCTGCTTATTACATGCATGGCTACCTAACATAAATTAATAAATTGACCCAAAACACAACAAATATGTGTTTAGCTGCTTTGATCCAAACATGTTGACATATTGATAAGTGTTCACCTCATGTAAGAATATCCCCTTTTCAAGTATCGATACTGCAATACAGAAGTACTGTATATTTATGCCGGTATACTACTAAAATACAAAGGTATTAGATTCTTCGTCCTTTCGGAAACAAAACGTACACAGATCACAATAGAGATGCGCAGTGACGTCACCGCCCCTGTTCCGGAAGTCTTTTCCCCATTCATTTTTCTCATAGACTTTTCGAAAATAACTTATATCAAGACGATTACGCCGCGGACAAAGCCAACTCGAGTCGTGACGAATCATGATGACACACACAAACTTTTGGGACAATAAAATAATTTCTAAGATGAAAAACGAAACAAAAAGTCTTGTATCATGCCGTTTTCGACTTCTTCCTAATTATATATTATATGACGATATTGTGTTTGTTGTCATGATTTGTCACGACCTGAGTTGGCTTTGGCCGCGGCGTAATCGTCTTGATATAAATTATTTTCGAAAAGTCTATGAGAAAAATGAATGGGGAAAAGACTTCCGGAACCGGGGCGGTGACGTCACTGCGCATCTCTATACAGTCCCTGAGCAAGAAGTATTAATTGATGTCCAGACAGAGTACCGTGGTGGGAGTTCTGCTCTGGTTTTGGTGAAATATGAAATAGTTCTTGTCTTTTTGTATTCCATCCGCCCCTGAGCAGAAGGCTATACCCCATTACCCCGGTAACCCGGACATGTAGGCTGCTGTGACCTTGGCCTCTGTCCTGCCCTGGCCTGTGTGCCGTCCCTGTGATGTGTCCTATGGTCATGTAAGCCCTGTCCTGCCCGCTGGGTCCCTGATCCTGTCCCCCCACCCCGTGTTTCCTGTGCAAGTTTGAGAGAGAGAGACAGACTGATTCCACCTGGGTTGGGGTTAGTTCTAAGAGTATTATTCTCCCTGAAATTTCTGTTGTTGACTTGTTTCTTTTCTGTTTGTTTTGTTTTCTTAATGCATGTGTGGAGTCTGTGGGAACGGTCGCCTTCCAATATAAGTCATAAACACCCTGGGTGCTGTACGCTTTAGACTAGAGTCTATCAACGGTATAGTTGCGGAAGTTTCTGTATTTACAGTCCCCAGTGAAACCCTGTTCAGTCCTCACTATAGTGTCTTGACTTGTTCACTCTTATTCACAACCACAACCACAACCAGACCAGTGGCCTTGTGGTTAGAGTGTCTGCCCTGGAACTGGGAGGCCGGGGTTTGATTCCCGGTCGGGTCATACCAAAGACTGTAAAAATGGGACCCAATGCCTCCCTGCTTGGCACTCAGCATCAAAGGGATGGATTGGGGGGTCAAATCAACCAATGATTCCCGAGCGCGGCGCACACTGCAGCTCACCGCTCCAAGAGATGGGTCAAAAGCGGAGAACTAATTTCACTGCGGTAACGTGAGTGACTAATCTGACGACTTTGACTTTGACTTCATTCTTATAACAAACAAAGCAGCTATAGAAGTGTGCAAAGTGCACACGATTCCATCTTTTTTGATAGACTCTCTGGGGCAGAAATGCTCTGGGGTACCTACTACTACCTTGTCCCCAGGCTTTCATTTCGCAGTGCAGATATACTATACTGTAACCCTGGGGACCGAGGTGCAGGTGTACTGTGTTGTTATCTGTTAATAGCTTGCAAATCTGTTATGTTTTCGCATCATGCAAAAACAAGCCAATTTGTAATAATAAGTAATGTGGTGTGTTCCTTCTGACAGAGTTACATATTTCCCAGTAATATCGAGTAATTAGGTTACACTACTTTTACTGGTAAAAGTAATAATATTACAGTATTATGTAAATTGTTAGTCCCCAACACTGGCAATAATATGCAGTTGTCCACTGGACAACTGCATATTGGACAATGTCCAGTGCCCCATTTTGGGGAAAGTGCTGCTAACTTGTCTCAAAATGTTTTAGACAAGTGTCAAAGGTTGCAGATATTTCAGCGTTTCAAAAAGCTCAATAATGCGAATCCTTTGCATGCCTCCATTGCCTGCCTGTCAGATGGTTGCTCTGTCAGATGCTGGGTGAGCACTGGCGCTGTGTTTGATGGTGGTCGGAACAGGTCAGCTCCAATCCTCCACATATGGGGATCTAAATGGTGGAAACGGGGGCAGTGTCTTGAGCATACAGGCTGGACGGAGGCCCCAGGAAGGGCTGGGCCTTCATTTTCGGCCCTGATGCGAACTCTAGGGTGACCGTGAGGGCAGTGTCCTAAGTATACAGGGTTTGATGAGGCCCAGGAAGGGCCCGACCGGGCCTTCATTTTTGAGCCTGTTGAGAACAAGTTTTTTTGCCGACCAGGCGTGGCTGCACTAATAACATTGGGGCAGGCCTGTCTAGAGTTGGAATCGACATCAGTTGAAAGACGGACAGGGTACGAATTAAAGTCACCACCTTACGATGGAGACAACTACCCAAAAGTACCCCAAACTACCCAAAAGTACCCAAAAGTACCCCAAACTACCCAAAAGCATCCCCCAAAGTACCCAAAACTACCCAAAAGCATACCCAAAAGCATACCCCATACTACCCAAAAGCATACCCCAAAGTACCCAAAACTACCCAAAAGCATACCCAAAAGTACCCAAAACCATACCCCAAACTACCCAAAATTAACCCAAACTACCCAAAAGCATACCCAAAAGTACCCATCCCTGATGATGCCACGGCCATGATGGAAAATGCACAATATCATAGTAACTACGACTGTGGTTGCAATAATTGTGTAATGGCTGTTTTTTTTATTCCTAAATGCTGTGTACTCCCTCCAACTGTACATACTACTTTTCCATTTACTTTTGAATAATAATGTGTATACAGTTTTTAGAGATATAATAATGGTATCCGGTCCGATCCACGATTACATCTGCGCTGCGAAATGAAAGCCTGGGGACGACGTAATTAACCCAGAGAGTCTATCAAGAGGCGGGACTTCCGGTGTGTAAACCTCCTCTGGAAGTTGCCATTTTTCAGCCAATCGTGGCGCGGTGCTCCCAAAACCATATACCCTGCGGAAACATTTTATTTATCCCTTAGCACTTGCAAAGCCGTTGTGCACTTTGCACACTTCTATAACTGCTTTGTTCGTGGGGATACTTTTTTCTGAAAGTAAGAGTGAACAAGCCAAGACACTAGTGAGGACTGAACAGGGTTGTTTCACTGAGGACTGTAAATACAGAGACGTCCGCCGACTACCGCTGATAGATTCTAAAGCGTAGCTAGCGCCCAGGGTGGCGGTTACTCAACAAAAGGAAAAGTACTCTGTATCGGCGGCGAGTACTAAAAAATTAAGTACTAGTACTCTACTCACACTCGGCCTGAAAAAATGGTATCAGGAAATGTTTTTTCCCTTTTAAATTTAAATGTTTTCTCAGCTCTTTGAATTTAAAATTATGTTTGAGAGGCGGACAGACAAACAGACAGACAGACAGACAGACAGACAGACAGACAGACAGACAAACAGACAGACAGACAGACAGACAGACAGATTAAATCAGGTCTTTTTTGTTCTACATGCCTATAGCAGCTGAAACAGGAAGCATTGTTTATAAACAAATGACTGCATCCTGCTACCAGACACACACTTCCTGTCCTGGCAGACAGACAGACAGACAGACAGACAGGCAGACAGACAGACAAACAGACAGGCAGACAAACAGACAGGCAGACAGGCAGACAGGCAGACAGGCAGACAGACAGACAGACAGACAGACAGACAGACATTTATACTATGGAAAGTACAGTATAGTCTGTCTGGATGGCAGGCAGGCACGTCAAATCATTCAGACTCAATTTATGTATCAAATGCAATTTATATAGAAAATACACCAAACGCAAACAATTATATACAACAGTCTCTGTGAATAAAATGTACAACAACAGTACACAGTAGTAAATGTAACATTGTGTCTGTTCTGTCGATTACAAAATGATACACTTATATTCAAATGAATCTCTTCAGATTATAGGATATTTTGTGGTTAAAACAAAATGCTGTTTGATTCAGCAACAGAGGTCGCATTTTTCAGGTACAGCACAGGTGACCAATTTTCAACCAATCAGGAGGAAAGTAGCCATTAATCCATTTTTTTTATAGTCTTCCAGTTCATTTTGTCAGACTCAATATCAGTGTTGCCAACTGTCACTATATTTAGCTCTTTTCCAGACCCCCATAGCGCCAAAATTAGTGAGAAACTCCTGGCGGAAAATCTAGTGCTTTTTTACTGGGGAGTTGGGGCGAAATTGATTGACAGGCACCAGAGATAAAACCCTCATTTTTCACCATTTTTCCTCCTATGATAGTGGTTTTCAACCAGTGGTCCCCAGGCTAAATGATGGATAGTTGGTTAACCAGATGTAACTCTTTGAGAGCGTAAAAATGAAACCAAATGGACCCGAAGGGTCCATTTGGTTTCATTTTTACGCTCTCAAGAGTTAAAATATTCATCATGTGAATTAGCCCAAGTCTACACAACTAGAGAATGTAGAAGATTAATGGTCATTTAATGGCCCTTCCAGGCAAGCATCTAGCGCATTCTAGTGCATTTTGAAAGTGCCACTAGTGCATTTTGGATTTTGGCAGTTGGCAACACTGCTCAATATTCCAACAGTTTAATCTGCATCCAGAGTAAGATCTCTGCCCTGAGTGGATGAAGTTGTGTATCCAAACCTGAAAATACTCTTTCATAAAGACAGACTCTGAAAAAACTGAAAAACACACTACAGCAGTGGTTTCTAACCTTTTTGATCCCAGGGCCCACCATTTATCCAGCATTTGAGCCACGGACCACCATTTGAGGACATTTTAGCCCCACAGACCCCAAAACTAAAGATTTATTTTTGTCCTTCTGTCCAAGACCATTAATCTTCTAGTTGTGTAGACTTGGGCTAATTCACATGACGAATATATTTTAACTCTTGAGAGCGTAAAAATGAAACCAAATGGACCCGGAAGGGTCCATTTGGTTTCATTTTTACGTTCTCAAGAGTTACATCTGGTTAAACAACTTAGCAGGGGACCACCTGGAATCCTCTCGAGGACCAATGGTGGTCCCCGGACCACCGGTTGAAAACCACTGCTCTACAGCAATGAGTAATATATCATAACAACATAGAGCTTTGTAACACTTACTTTAACCAAAGAAAATCATTTATCTTTAATTTAGACAGATATAAAGCCTATAGATACTTTTCAGAAACGGAACTCTATTGTCTCTCTATTCACCACCATCATCATCATCATCCATCGATCACATTTAAATGGACACTACACCGTCTTTGCAAATATACGTATATGACATTTCAGCCTGGTCTCACAGATAGTACTACACTATGCACGGAATGCCACCTACGAATTGCGTGCATACACTACTAGTTAAAGCAAAAATCTGTGAATATGTACTTGGGCGTGGTTTTGACAAACACGGAAGTGGCTAGTTGGGGGTGGGGCAGTTTGGGTTTTATAATATTTACTATTACTGTCCCTAACACATCGCAACTCGGACGCAACTCTCTGCCGACCATCGCAATGCTTGGACGCAGGTCTTTGTGGCACTTTGCCTTAACGGCCATTTTTATTTTTCATTTACAGCCATTCAAAAACTCCAAACATGGCAGCCGAGGCTGCAGACTTGATATATCTTGTGCTCACAGCCTTACTGAGGCAACATGTAGTCCATGAGGAAGGCCATGACATCAGAGACACTGGGCTCACTGCCAACATCTAAAATATCTAAAAAAAAAAAAAAAAAAAAAGCACACACACACATTGTTTGCAGGAAAGTATTCCAAATCTTTTAAATGTGATTAAATTAAATATTTAAGGCCTTTGCCGATGGTCATCGATCAACACAGACGTTGCTGCAAAGCAAAAGTAAAAAATAAACCCAGCACTAGTTGCAATCTGGGAACCCATTGGCAAAACGAAACAAGGAAAAACATGTTGCTGGTTGAATGGCCCGGCTGTTGGATTCAGTAGCACAGCTCAATAAGCCCTTCTCAAAACCCCACCCAGTGCAGATTCACAGATGCACTGTGAGTTAAAGCAAAAATCCGTGAATATGCACTTGGGCGTGTTTTTCCACGAAACGAAAGTGGCTGGTTGGGGGTGGGGCAGTTGGGGTTTTATAATATTTTGTTTTTATATATTCTGTCCCTAACACATTGCAACTCGGACGCGGCTGAGTGGTCTTTGCCGAGCATTGTGAAGCGCCACTGAGCGAGGCGCTAGCTGAGTGAATTGCTGCGTGAGCATTGCGATGGCGCGGCTCCATCATTTGCTGTGGAAAAACGAATATGCACGGATTTATTGTAAGTGAATATGCACGGATTTTTGCCTATTCTAGGCGAGTATGGACGTAATAGGCCCCGTCCATATTCGCCTAAACCTCATGAGACTGGGTTGCCCCACCATGAGTGTACAAATGGAACCAAATAAACCCTAACGTGTCGTTTTGGTTCCATTTGTACACTCAAAAAAAAAAAAAAAAAAAATACACACAAAAAATAGATCCTAAAAGAAAAATTATTAACATTGTAAAACACATGGCCCTCGATTTACATCACCACTAAACCCCTTATCCCATAACTCCTTGCATTTTTAAACTATTTTAAAAAAACATTTTTCAATATTAAAATGGCCAGTCTACAGGCTCAAACGTGTCAATAGATTGGCACGTTGAACTATTCAAAAAAGGTTTTTCAAAAGAGTAAAAAAGGGATATGGGTTTTGGGATAAAGTTGTTTCACCATGTTAATGTTTTTTTTTCTTCAGACTTCCCTTTCAAGAAAACAGAATTCGGGGACTTTTTCTTATCATGTCCACACAGCATCTCTAAGGCATATTTATTAATGACAGTAAAATGTTGGAAATGGGTGGAACTCCCCTCTAATCGTCCTTTTTTTTGTCTCACATGGCCTCTTTCTCATTGGCCGTCTCCATGGCGTCCTTATCGCGTCCCGCAGTGGCGTCCATGGCCATCTTGTCGACGTCCTCCTTCTCTTGGTCCTTCTTGTCTCGCCTGGCCAGGCAGCATCGTACGGCCACGGCGGCGCCCACGGCCAGCAGCAGCAGCACCACGGCGGCCGCGATCAGCGCCGGGATCAGGATCCCTGACTGGGCGCCGCTGTGGTCGGCCGGCTCCACCTCGGCCCCTCCGCCCCCGTCGTCGGGCGTCACGCAGGCGGCCGCGCCGGGGTCGTGCGGCGCCCCCTGCGCGTCGTAGCACACGCAGCGGTACGAGCCCGCCGTGTTGACGCATCCCAGCCCGGCGGTGGCGGCGGCGGCCCCGCAGGGGGCGCTCTCGCACTCGTCCACGTCGCGGCACGTCCACGTCTCCTCGTCCTTCTCGTAGCCGGCGTCGCAGCGGGCGCACACGTCGTCCAGCCGCCGGTCCAGGAGCAGCGCTCCTCCCCCGCCGCCGCCCGCCACCACCTCCCAGCGTCCGCCCGTGGTGGCGGCGGAGCAGTTGAGCTCCACCTCGTGTCCGGACCAGCACTCCACCGTCATGCGGCCCGGCTGGTCCGGGTGCTGCCGCAGGGAGCGCGAGCCGTTGACCACCGGCGCGTCCCTGCAGTCGCCCGTGATCTGCAGCCCAGGGTCAGGGTGGGGTTGGTGCGGTTGTGAAGACGATGATGACGATGGAGGAGGAGGTGGTGGTTGTGTTGGTTGTTCCGGCACTGAAGACGTCACTGCCGGAATGTCTGCCGTCGGTCTATCGTCGGGGTGAGGTAGCGGTGCCGTGGTGGCTGCGGGTAAACTCGTTGTGGCTAGGTCCGGCATCGTCTCTTCTTGGTGTCCGTCGCCCGTCTCTGCTGTTGGCGTCGCCGGGGCCGCGGCATCGTACTTGCAGATGAAGGGGTGGCGGGACCTGCAGCTGCTGTCCGCCAGCGCCCAGTCCTCCCGCGACTCCACGGACAGCAGGAGGCAGCGCAGGCCGCACGTCTCCGGCGGCTCCTTCCTCCAGCGGTAGCCCCCGGGCACCTGAGACCAGACGACATGACACAAGATGTATTTGCTTTATTATTATTCCCGGAAGGAAATTGATAACGTTGCAGCTGCAATAATGTATCAAGAATAAACCAAACAGAAAGCACGCTTCGGACATAATCGATAAGCATATGGCGGTGTGGCTCTGCTCATGCGATATCTCAGATTATCTGTGCACCGAGACACAGCTTTGATATACTGTATCACATTTGATATCTTGGATTATCTGTGCACAGAGATACAGCTCTGATATATCACATAATCAGATTTGATCTCTCAGATTATGTGTGCACAGAGACACAGGAGACAGAGCATTGGGGGAGAACGTTCTTGTGTGTCGCATATAGTCCGATGGCAGCTGCATTCGGGAAGGAGAATCTATACCGATCTACACCGATCTATGTTCCTTCCTTCCTACCAATCTGTGACTAAACTCGACAGCCTTAATGGTGCTCCCTCTGTGCTGCGAGTCTTCATAATTAAATGAAGTTGTGTTCAGCGCAAGTTCGGGAGTATACTGTAGAGACCAACCACCTCTCAACTTGATCACTCCGATTCTCTTCTCTTTGTCCTCATCAGGTTCATCTGGGTCCCTACTAGTCTCACAGCCAATCACGTGAAATTCCTCGCACCAAAAACACCGGTACAACCCTTATCTCATCTGTTTGATAACACTGCTTCGTGCTGTCTGTTTCCCCTGACCCCTCCTCCCCAACTAACCCCCTTCATCCTCAGCCTTCCCCCCTACAGTATAACACTTCTTTCTCTCTCATGTTCTTTCGCTCTGAAATAATGACACTTTAGGTGGGCTGGGGTAGAGCCGAGGCGACCGACCGCTCCCAAGCAGAATATGGTGGTCACCAGGCTCCTGAGACTACGCCCTCCAACCCGAGTCGCACCCTCCTCAGTCTCCATCAACATTTGGTATGTCAGATTATCTGTGCACTGAGACACAGCTCCGACATATATCACATTTGATATCTCAGATTATCTGTGCACTGAGACACAGCTCCGACATATATCACATTTGATATCTCAGATTATCTGTGTACTGAGACACAGCTCCGACATATATCACATTTGATATGTCAGATTATCTGTGCACTGAGACACAGCTCCGACATATATCACATTTGATATGTCAGATTATCTCTGCACTGAGACACAGCTCTGATATATATCACACTTGATATCTCAGATTATCTGTGCACAGAGACACAGGAGACACAGCATTGGGGGGAGAAAGTTCTTAGTTCCCCAACCTGAGTCTCACGCTCACCATTGTCTCCTCATCAATACACCTCACTTATGCAAATAACTACTCCTTGACTTGACAGTCTCAACTAGTGGTCTCTTACAAAAGTAATGAACGCGGATTGCGGGTTGGCGGGTGTGTTGTCCTCACCTGCGTGCTCTCGCTGCCGTCCGCCGTCCACTTGAAGCCCTTCAGGGGGAGGTGGGGAACCACGCAGTCCGTGTTGGCTTTCCGCAGACCCACCCAGAAGTTGTGGTGTCCGCTGCTGCTGCTGCCGCCGGCGCCGGTGCCGGCAGGAGCGACCACGACGTCCAGCACGGCCTGGACCTCCTGCTGGGTGGCCAGCGTGGTGAGGGTTCCCCCTGCCTCTCCTTCTCCTCCGCGGGACAGGGAGCACTGGTGCAGGGCGGCCTCGAAAGTCACGGCGTCGTGGTGGACCACGTAGCGGTGGTCCTCCTCCCCGAGAGAGAGAGCAGCGCAGCAGCAGCAGAGGACCATCGCCAGGAGATCCCACCGCAGACCACGACCTGCACACATCCAGCGGCGTGACTCCGTCATGGTGCTTTTGTATAGAAGGAGATCTGACCCTGAAGGTCTGTTCAAGGCAGCGGCCCGCCTTGAAAGGTTCTAGTACCCGTAGGTGGGGTTTGAGCGTTTTAACGGGTCCTCCTGGCAGTACGTTAAGACGACATGACGGCCGTGCGCTCTGCGGCACTGCAGAGCTCCTGCTTTGCTCTGTCTGAGCTGTCTGTGCCAAATGCATGGAGCTGGCACTCTGCTGGGAGCCGCACAGTAGCCCCCCGCACGCACACACACACGCACGCACGCACACACACACACACACACACACACACACACACACACACACACACACACACACACACACACACACACACACACACCAGGGCCGGATTTAGCCAGCCCTCTACTAGGGTGGGCTGGAAGAATAGCAGGATGGGCAACTCCAAAGTTTTTTCATATGAAGCAGTGGTTTTCAATCTTTTTGACACCAGGAACCACTATTATTCAGCATAATGAGCCACCACGGAGCACCGTTTGAGGACATTTTTTAGCCCCATTATATCCAAAACTAAAGATTTATTTTGCTTTTGTCCACAATTCCAGGCTGGATTTGGGAAACAAAACAGACAAACCTACAGATAAAAATGACCATTAATCTTCTACATTCTCTAGTTTATCTGTGCACAGAGACACAGGACATTAGATCCAAAACTAAAGATCCAAAACTAAAAACTAAAGATTTATTTTGCTTTTGTCCACAATTCCAGTCTGGATTTGGGAAACAAAACAGACAAACCTACAGATCAAAATGACCATTAATCTTCTACATTCTCCAGTTGTGTACACTTTGGGCTAATTCAGATGATGAATATTTTATAACTCTTGAAAGTGTAAAATTAAACCAAATGGACCCGCAAGGGTCCATTTGGTTTCATTTTTACGCTCTCGATCTGTTTAACCAACTTTCCACCATTTGGCCAGGGGACCACCTGGACCTCTCTCAACCACTGGTGGTCCCCAGACCACTCATGAAAACCACTGATATTACCTTTAATTGGGTGGGCAGGATGCACATTTGGGCGGGCTCTGCCTCTGGCCCCCCCTGCCCCCCTCTAGATCCGTCCCTGGCATCCACACACACACACACACGGAACCCCGCCCTAACAGCCTGCTGGATCCCCCACCACCCCACCCCACCCTACCCCCAGCCCGATTGCTTTCTCTTTCCCCTCCCCTCCAAGACAACAAGCGCAGGAAGTGTGCTGGGACTTGATAGGAAGCTTCCACTTCCTCCTCGCCATGAGTGGAGGAATTAAGGAGGGGGGAAAAAGAAAAGAAAGAACGCAAAAGTCATTATGTGTGCTGTCGAACATCTGAAGACATAATACCGACTTTTAACCTTTATTTAAAATGGTAAAAAAAAATCACAGTCCTCTATATACCAGCAGTTTGTGACCTATACCTGCCCCAGAACAATCGCGTCATGCAGTCTGTCTTTTTGGCCATACACTGATCCAACTGTCAAAGACCCATTTCTGCTGTATTATTAGTAGTGTCATTGTTTGGGAACTGGAGGTTCCCAGTTTCCCATGCCTTCAACTTTATTGTCAAATCACAGGTTTGCAGATGTAAAAAAACAAAAACAAAACATTGCACAAGCTCAACATCATTTTAAATAAAAGAATATATATATATATATAAGAAGAAATACATATAGCCTGACTGAAGGCAATCTTGACAAATCTTGACCAGTCTTGACCAACATGGCAGACACAGGGCTTGACACTAACACTTGCCCGCTTGCCCGGGGCAAGTAAAAAAAATGGTCGGGCAAGTGAAGACTGCTACCTGGTTGCCCGATCGGGCAAGTGTGCAACTTAGTGCACTATAGCACAACACAAGATAAATTTGTCTTGAAGGCAGTCATTGCACTCTGCCTCTGTGTCTTTCCCTGCTTTCTAGCTATCCACAATTCCAGGCTGGATTTGGGAAACAAAACAGGCAAATTAACATACGCATCAAAATGACCATTAATCTTCTACATTCTCTAGTTGTTTAGACCTGGGCTAATTAAGATGATGAATTTTAACTCTTGAGAGTGTAAAAATGAAACCAAATGGACCCGCAAGGGTCCATTTGGTTTCATTTTTACGTTCTCAAGAGTTACATCTGCAAAATTTACAATATATTTTTGGGGGGCAAGTGACCAAGAGCTGAGGGCAAGTAGAACCTGACTTGACCTCCGAGACCTTAGTGTCAACCCCTGGCAGATGTCTGACACATGGCAGCGGTGGATCAGGGGTAGAGTCACTGCATGTTAACCGCAATGTAGCCGGTTCGAACCCGGGCTCCCCCCAGACTAACCCTATACGTTCTGACGGCGGGGGACCTCGGGCGATGATAAAGCGACGTCGCCCGACATCCATTATTTCTCTATGGGAGCCGCCGCTTCAGGCGACAGCAGCAGAACGGGCGACGTTCAGGCGTCGGCCGGAAAGATAAAAAATACTGAGCCTTAATTTCGGCCAAATCGGGCGACGTTTGTTGTTCATCGCCCACCGTACCCCACCGTTAAAACGTAGGGTTAGTGTCGATGTGTCTCTGAGCACTGACCCTTAAAGGGATATTCCACCAAAAAAAAAACCTTTGGTAATTTTATGGTCTACTCAGTCTCATGTGAACACACCAGACAGTTTATAAGTTACTCTTTTCAGTATTTAGATATTTGATGTTCATTAATCTGCCGGACCCAAACCCATTGTAACTTAAAACTCCATTTTAACCATGACAGATTATTCGAAAACAACCCATCTTTTTTCTGGTGACTGATATTGTCCTCCTAATACATGAGAGGGCTGTGGAATTTCATTCACAGTTTTTATTTATTTTTAAAATATTGTTTTATTCATTTGGGTGGGCATTCCCAAATATGGAGGCGGCTACATTTTCCAAAACAATATTTTAAAAATAAATGAAAACTGTAGATGCAATTCCACGGCCCTCTCACATATTAGGAGGACAATATCAGTCACCAGAAAAAAGATGGGTTGTTTTCGAATAATCTGTCATGGTTAAAATGGAGTTTTAAGTTATAATGGGTTTGGGTCTGGCAGATTAATGAACATCAAATATCTAAATACTGAAAGGAGTAACTTATAAACTGTCTGGTGTGTTCACATGAGGCTGAGTAGACCATAAAATGACCTAAAGTTTTTTTTTTTGGGGGTGAAGTACCCCTTTAAAGGGAAATTCCACTTTCAAAAAAACCTTTGGTAGTTTTATGGTCTACTCAGTCTCATGTCAACCCACCAGACAGTTTATAAGTTACTCCATCCAGTATTTAGATATTTGATGTTCATTTTGCTGCCTGAATGTCCTTCCTATACAAACCCAGTATAACTTAAAACTCCATTTTAACCATGACAGATTATTCAAAAACATTTTTCTGGTGGCTGATATTGTCCTCCTAATACGTGAGAGGGCCGTGGAATTTCATTTACAGTTTTCATTTATTTTTAAAATATTGTTTTGGAAAATGTAGCCGTCTCCATATTTCGGTATGCCCACCCAAATGAATAAAGCATTATTGTAAAATGAATGACAACTGTAATGAAATGAAATTCCACAGCCCTCTCACGTAATAGGAGGACAATATCAGTCACCAGAAAAAGTATGGGTTGTTTTTGAATAATCTGATGGTTAAAATGGAGTTTTAAGTTTTAATGGGTTTGTATAGGAAGGACGTTCGGGCAGCAAAATGAACATCTAATATCTAAATACTAAAAGGAGTAACTTATAAACTGTCTGGTGTGTTCACATGAGACTGAGTAGACCATAAAATGACCAAAAGTTTTTTTGAAAGTGGAATACCCCTTTAACCCCTAATTGCTACTGTTGTGCTTGTTGTGCCTTGCATGGTTTCCTCCACCATGAGTGTGTGAATGATTGAATGTGCATGTGATGCACAATCTATGTAAAGCACCTTGGATGAAGGCGCTATACAATATGAGGGGTCACTTCTGCTGAAAAGGTCATCAGTAAACAGAGTAGCCTAATTCATTCCCAGGATATTCATTTCTGTCATGAGTCAGAAATGAATGAACAATACAATCCATAACATTAATATTTTTGTTCCCGGCTGGACGAAGGAATGAAGAGTTGTTTTGCACTCTGTCCGGGTGTTTGTCCATCCGCATCTGTTCATCTCCAGGACTGTTAACCCAGACAATACAAAACTTTCCACACATCACCTGGATGTCAACGGTGAACCTCTGCCCCACATTTTCCAGAAGGGCCTGCTATAGTGCCACCATGAGTTAGATTTTTACTTTTTTTTTGCAGTTTCCTATAACTGCACCCATCTGGGTGAAACATTGTATGCACATTCCCTGGAGGACATGGACAAACCTTTGAAAACCCTTCATTAACACAGCATACAATTTCAACTTTTCACACACTTAAATACTAGGCTAAACAATATCCCACCCATTCCATATTGGCCTGTTGTAGCGCCACCAACAGGTGGAATTTTGCAGCTCACATTTTTGGAACAAAATGCCTCAAATCATTCAATTGCCACCCAAGGCGTAAATGGCAGCCTCTTCACACTGGCCTATCTTTTTGACACCAGGAACCACTATTTATTCAGCATAATGAGCCAGCACAGACCACCGTTTGGGGACATTTTTTAGGGCGGCATTGACCCCCCCCCCAATGTCCATGCCGAGATCCGCCCCTGCTGTCCAGGGTCCCCCATGGGATCCAAACCGGGCCCCCCTCCTCTTCCCCTCTCTACACCTAATCTCTTCTCACTGCTGCATATTCCATATCCCCCAGAGTCTAGGGATGCTTGGGTTCAACTTTAGAGACTGTCATTTATACGTTGGAATGTGTGCCTTTGTCATGTGTTGTATGAGGAGGGGAAATGAACAGCGCTGCAGAGTGACAGGGCATTAACAGGCCATAAGGACACACTTTGAAGACAGTCCAAAGAAGAAATAATAATTGTGATCCATCTATACTTGAAAGCCATATTGTATAGTGATCACATTCCACAATTTTGTGTGTGTGTGTGTGTGTGTGTGTGTGCGTGTGTGTATGTGTGTGTTAATGCATGTGTTTGGAAGAGTATAGCGCTGCAGGAACAGCTGTCAGAGAGTAGGCTACTCATGCCTACTCCATCTCTCTCTATCTACAGTGTAGCCGTGTGTGTGGGTGTGGGTGTGGGTGTGGGCGTGCGTGCGTGCGTGCGTGCGAGTGTGTGCGTGCGTGTGCCACTCTGTCTCTCTGTCTCTCTCTCTAAACAGAAAGTAGAGGAAATGTGTGGTTATGTCCGATAACTAACACCAGGATGACCCTTTCAAAAACAAATACATGCGCACGCGCGCACACACACACACACACACACACACACACACACACACACACACACACACACACACACACACACACACACACACACACACACACACACACACACACACACACGCTGCCTGTTTCACACTGTCCTGTGCTTGCGTTGTTCGCTGAGACTCAGTAAAAGCTCATTGTTGTCAGGGAGACTCAGATGCTTCCTGTGTCCAGGAGGAAGTGACTGATGAATGACAGGAAGTAGATGAGGTGGAGGAGGCGGGGCGTGTTGGGGGTGGGTGGGAGCCAACCGTTGGCGTGGAAACGTGGCAGAGGGACGAACTGATTGTTCATGTCAGACGTCTGATTCTCACACATTGTAGTAAACAATAAACTAACAGCCTCTCTGCTATATAAGCGCTGATTCACCCTCCATTGTTTGAGTCCTGCATGAGTCCACCAGTGGTTTCCAAACTGGGCTGGTCCCCCAGTGGGGGATCGGACCACCACAACATACAGTATAAATGAACGGAATTGGCGTCCCAACGGTCGCAACCGTTGGCACAACAATCGGGGGTTAAGGTTAGGTTTATGCATAGGTTTTAGCTAGGTTATGTTTAGGGTTTAGAGGTATACCGACCGTTGGGCCACTGACTGGTCGCAACTAATTCATGACAGTAGCAACTAATTAACGAATAACTGTCGCGCCACCCGTCGCGACGTATGTCGCGGTCGCAAATTCATTTAGCTGTCTCGCGAGGGAGGAACCATAGGAGCTAGTCTGTCCGAGTTACGATGAGATAGGGACAGAATAGTACATATTATAAAACCCAAACTCATCCAGTAGTAATACAGTATATGAACAGACTTTTGGCCCCAAGAGGAAGCTTTATCAAACTTGAATATACAGTAAGTTAATATAAGTATGCTAAAGTCCTAACTAAGGCATAGGTCGTGTCTTAATTTAATCTATAAATGTAGGCTAAATGTAGGCTTTGAACTTGGAGTAAGGTACAACTGGCTGACGTCTCGGTCACACAACAGTTCAACACAAAAAGACCTTCAGAAAAAAACAACAACATTTGTCTGTTTTAAAAGAGTCCAACTGTCTGCCGTAGGATACTGTTCTTTGTTGATCTTGGCTTTTGTGAGATTAGTATAAATGATGTTTCAAGGGAATTAATTCTCCACCTCTCTCTCTGTTTATCTCTCTCTCTCTCTCTCTCTCTCACACACACACACACACACACACACACACACACACACACACACACACACACACACACACACACACACACACACACACACACACACACACACGCTATTCTGCACATTAGGGGCGGATGTAACCTTTCCCAATTGGGGGGGCAGAAGAAAATTGTAAGGAGGCAGCTTCATCGCCCATGGCGCAAAGCCGCACCCATACCATTTTCATTAGTGTTTCAAATACTTTTAAATATAAGCACTGAAATATCTTAGGTTGTTTTGCATGCCATCATGTTTGGTGTGGCAGACTGGGCATTTAGGGGGGCATTGTCCCCTCCCATGCCTATGCCTAGATCCGCCCCTGCTGCACATGTTGTTATCTTGATGCATTGTTAATTTGACCTTGCTTGATTTTCTGACATTGTCAGATGTGTAACCGGTATTTTTTTTTATGCACCCTTGGTGAAGAGCAATTCCGGACAGTGTGTGCGTGCGTGCGTGCGTACGTGCGTGCGTGCGTGCGTGTGTGTGTGCGTGCGTGCGTGCGTGCGTGCGTGTGTGTGTGTGTGCGTGTGTGCGTGCGCGCAGAACCAGAGAGCCCAATAAAAAAGAAAGGATAAAGAGTGCCTTCTTTTCCTTGTCAATAGTCTGTCCTAATAGAGACTGTAGTCAATAGGGAATAGTGTGGTTGGAAAACCAGTCAGATTGAAAAGGTGCACTCGTTTTCACTAACAGAGTCACACCTGAAGCCCCAAGGCCTATACAGGGTTGAAATTAGCCTATATCTACACACTTCTAGATCTAGGTCTCTTTTCACTATGCATTGGAAAACTTGAAATGTCACATTCTCCGTAATGAGTACTTATACTTTTAGTAACTTATAAACTGTCAGGGGTGTTCACACAAGTCTGAGTTAGATGATAACTTTGAGTACTTTTCCCACCACTGGTTCCGCCTCTCCCTCTATGGCTCTATACCAGGGGTGGCCAAATGGACCCTTACGGGTCCATTTGGTTTCATTTTACACTCTCAAGAGTTACACTCTCAAGAGTCCACGCAAATTAGAACATGGAGAATAATTGTTATTTTGACCAATGTTTGCCAGTTCTCTTTCCCAGTTGTGAACAAAAGCGTGAAAGTTCTCAGTTTTGGGTGCAAATGACTAAACTCAACATTACAAACTGTCAACTCAAACCCCAAGCTGTTTTCAAACGTTAGTACGTAGCATATACAAGAAAACCTTCCAATTCTCCATATCTCCATTTTTCTTTTTAAGTGCATTATTCTTAAACACTATAACAGTAAGTAACACTGTCACCACTATTTCAAAGCTCAAACTTTCTAGAGGCCTTGAAATGGGTTTTCAGTAATGGAGTAACATTTTTGATGTGTAGATCTTGTAGATCATTTTGAAAGTAGCTCTCAAGTCCAAAAAGTGTGGGCACCCCTGCTCTATGACAAACAAAAGGGCACACACATTCAAAAGAACTAAATACCAGGTGCTGGGCCGAAAGACAAAGAAATAAATAAAAAGTTCTGATGAAGAGCCGCGAGGCTCGAAACGTCATCATGCTTATGGTGAAATAAACACCTTTAACTTGGAGCTTCAGTCCAGTGTGCGGACCTTATTTATTTTTTTCACCCCTGCTCTATGCCCTAACAGAGAAAAGCCGAGGGCTCTTCCAGGCTATTTGTTGAAAACACAAACAGCATTGTCATCTGCTGTCTGCCACCAAATGTTCACGGCTATAGAAATAGAGCAGGGGTGCCCAGACTTTTTCTTGAGATCTACTTTGAAAATCGCCAGCTCAAGGTGATCTATAGTACCAATCCAAAAATAACCTGATTTTTTTTCATGTGTAGATCTTGTTGAGCCTGTCATTTTGAAAGTAGCTCTCAAGTCAAAAAAGTGTGGGCACCCCTGTATTAGAGGGTTCATGTGGTTAATGTCGCTTTGGGTAGTTGAGTCTTTGGTGACTCAGTCCAGTTGTTGGACCACTCTGACTCTATTGTTATTAGTGTATGGTTCAGTTCAGGTTGCCATCCTCACTGAAGGCGGGGCACTTTTACCGGTGTTTGTACAATGCAAATCATTTGTTCTATTGTTTGTTCTAAACGCACAACGTTCACACAGTAAGACATCACAGCGTGGGGAGCACTGAAAGGACAAAACATATAGAAAATAAATGCAGAAACCGACAAACAGTGTTGGGAATATTACTTTACCTTGTTAATTATTATTAATTATTACCTTCATTTTAAAGCAATATATTATATTACAATATTACTGTCTGAGCAAGTGTAATATATTAATATTACTATTACATATTACTTAAACTTTTTTTTTTCTTTTTTTTTCTTTTTTTTTTTTTTTTTTACAAAATATATAATGAAATATTTAGTATCACTATTAATCAAATATTGTGTAGACCAGTGGCATAGCTACAATAAAGCAAGCACACTTGCTATCTGGCCAAATCCATATGAAATCAACTTGAAAAAAAAAAAGAAAAAGTCACTCCTGAATAAATAATTTGATCACAAATGATAGAAAATAAGTCATTATTTAACTTCTGCAGTTGTCAATATAATTTCGCAAGAACATTTTCAATGAGACAAATTGACAGAAAGTAATATTGAAAGTAATGCAGAAAGAATAGTATAATATATTGGATTGTTTTAGTTAAGTAATATATTTATAATACAAGTTACTGCATTTTGGTAATATATTATGTAATATATTAAGTTACGTAGTGGACATGTCCCAACACTGCCGACAAATGCTTGTATTTTGTTTATTACATGACCTGGGTGTGGGTAGCTTATATCTTGTAGAGCTTTCACCTTTAGACCACAAGGTCATTGGTTCGATCCCAGGGAATCCCAGCAACTCAGCAAATGAGTAGCACGGTGTGGGTGTGGAGCATTACTGTGACAGGTGTGTAATCCATCCTTTTCTCTTTGCAGATGACTAAGCCTGGGACCGAGGATACACCTAACCACCCTTCTTTTTCTTCTTCTGGTTGCAGACAAAACAAGCGCTGCTTCTCTGTGTGTTTACTTGTGATTTTTTGGGGGGGACAGGAAAGGCACATATTAGTGATCAGTGTTGGGAATATTACTTTACCTTGTTAATATATTACTTATTAATTATTACCTTCATTTTAAAGCAATATATTATATTACAATATTACTGTCTGAGTAAGTGTAATATATTAATATTACTATTACATATTACTTTGAAAAAAACTTATTTACAAAATATAAAATTAAATATTTAGTGTCACTATTAATCAAATATTGCGTAGGCCATTGGCATACCTACAATAAAGCAAGCACACTTGGCTATCTGGCCAAATCCATATGAATTCAACTTGAAAAAATGTCACTGCTGAATGAATAATTTGATGACAAATGATAGAAAATAAGAAATTATTTAACTTCTGCAGTTGTCAAGATAATTTCACAAGAACATTTTCAACGAGACAGATTTACAGAAAGTAATATTGAAAGTAATGCAGTAATGCAGAAAGAAAAGTATAAAATATTAGATTGTTTTGGTTCAGTAATATATTTATATTACAAGTTACTGCATTTTGGTAATATATTATGTAATATATTAAGTTACGTAGTGCACATGTCCCAACACTGTTAGTGATTAGTCCAACATACAGTACATGGCCGATCAACAGTGGTGAAAACGGTTTTCAGTTCTTGCCGAAGATATCAGAAATAAGCATCCACGACGCCCCTGTTGACGCGCCGCCTTGCAGCGTCTCCTGAAAGTTTGGGGGAGGTCAAACCCTCCAATAGCCTTAAAACGCATGAAACAAAAATGCATTTTGGCACAGTATACCAACACAATACAAACACATCAGGTCTTAAATCATTAGTGCAAATGTCTCTTGCAATGTGCAATGTCTTCATCTAAAGATATCATAATAACTGTTTTCCCCATAAAGCAAGTTCAATTACATTAAAAATAAGCACACATTAAACAGCTTTTTACTCTAATAATATATTACTGTTTTTTTTGGAAACCAAAGGATTTTGAGAATGGAGCAGAACTTACTGTAATATATTTTGTATAACATTTTGATAGATAACATTTTGATAGCTCCTGTGTGCTCCAGCTGGCAAAGTCTTACCAGAGCTGCGCTGTCAATAGTCACCTGTGGTTTCGACATACAAGTACATGGTGGCATTGGTGGGTTAAGATTCACCCGAAAGAGAGAAAGAAAGAGAAAGAGAGAGAGAGACAGGGAGATTTATTTTGTTCGTGGGACCTGCCATAGTTATTTCTTCGAAGTCTGTGAACTTGACCTTTGACCCTGTTAGCCGTCTGGGGGTCACCTCTATGACTTCATGAGCACGTCCTGATGAGGTCATCGCTAAGTCATCAACATCATCATCCGTGACAAATCCACCACCACGTGTATCTTTGAGGACAGGATGTACTTTGATCCCAACTTCCTGTTTTGAGCTTCTGTCCCATGTGTCTGTGTGATAGCTGCTGTGCATGCGTGTGTGTCAGGGGCGGATGTAACATGTCCCATTTGGGGGGGGGGGGGCAATATAACATGTTGGAGGGGCAAGAGAAAATGGTATGGGGGTATGGATGAAGTCGCACCAATACCATTTTCGATTACAGGACTTTTATTAGTCAAGTAAAGCATCAAAAATAACAGCAGTTGTTAAAATTGCAACAGACACGCGGCATGCATAACGCTAAAGGTCTGACTCAGAGAGTTTTGTGTTTTCAGTGTTGAAATGCTGTTGGTTTAGTGGTGACACAGCTGTAGTTAGTCAGTAGCAGTAGTAGTGTTTCAAATCATTTGAAATATAAGCACTTTAATTTGAAATATCTTGGGTTGTTTTGCATGGCATCGTGTTTGGGGGGGCAGACTGGGTATTTAGTGTTGCCACACGTCCCGGATTTTCCAGATTGTCCTGGATTTTCCAGATTGTCCCGGATTTTCCGTATTGTCCTGGATTTTCATGGTCTGTCCAGGAAAAAATAAAATAAATCCTGAACACTTGAATGTCCCGGATTTTTATACATGGTAAAAATGTCCAGGATTTTTGTCAGACACATGTGGCAATGGCCATGCCTAGATCCGCCCATGGTGTGTGTGCGCGTGCATGTCTGGTTCTGTGTGTTGCCTGAGCGTATGTGTCATCTCTGTACAAAGTGTTCTATCTCCAGGAGGACAGCCCAGAGGAATGCTCAGTCATGACAGTCCTCCAGTATTCTCTCGACTGACAGGACAGTTTCTCTATAAGGCCAGAGATAAGCAGAGCATTTGGACCTTAAAGATACAATCTGTGTATTCTCTGCCATGTGTGTGCGTGTGTGGCGTGCGCGTCCGTGCATGTGTTCTCTGTATACTGCTGCCCTCTGCTGTCTATCAATTCAATTGATTCAATTCAATTCAATTCAATTCAATTCAATTGAGCATATATTTGCATAAGAAAACAAGATATATGTTTGCATTGCCAAAGCAATAAGTGCCAACATCCAATACAAACTGTTGAAAATGAGGAAAGTAATGATATACTACATACTGTGTTTATTTAGTACTTAGTGATTCAAATATTGCTATTTCTTCTTTTTTGGCTAATCCTCCCTACTACAGAGTGTGGTGACCATATAAGGAGTTCCTCCCTCCCGGAGGGTTTTCCAAATCACCCAAATCACTTACTATACCTTTAATGGCGGTAGGCTACAGCATTGTGTATAAGGTCACCCGCTTCTACCGTTATCTAGCGATAATTCCCAGTAGGCTGATAATCAGCACCATCTTATCGAGGAGGCATGTTGTCTGGGAGCCTACTCACTGATAATAGACAACTGCAATCTTATCCACTGATAACAGTCTGCTTGTGGTTAGGTTTAGGGATAGGTTTAGAGAAGGGTGGAGCAATGTTTGTAGCAAAACTCTAGCCCCCTCCAACCGTATCTTAGGTCTTCTCGTCTCTAAACTAAATTGCTCTGAACCCAGGATGGTGTTTCCTGATGAACTCTTCCCTGAACCTTTATATCCAAGAAGTGTAATTCTCATATTCGAAGAGTTCTTACTGGAGCCTGAAAATTAAAAACAAAAAGATAAAAAAGATAAATAGTCCCAAAATTATGTCATATTAATTTTGAGAGTATTAAAGGGGAATTCAAAGAAGAGTAGACTATAATTGACTACTTCCTTTAATGTTTCATTACAAAGACAGGATTTCTTTCCTCCAATAATTATTATTAATCTTTGCAATAACACAAAAAACAATGAATGTACCTGAAACCTTTTTGTTTTACAAAAACAAATAAATCACACCCATGTGAAGTGAGTGCCGCTCTTGATCTAGTTAATTTGTGAGAAACAAACATGACTAGGAAATTAAGCAAATAGGCCTATTAGTGGTGTTCTCACAGGTTTTCAGTTACATTTGAGAAAATGTTATGTGGGATCAGACATTTTTCTCAGTCATTGTCACAACCAGTTGCTGTTCTCCATCAGGATCCCGGCAGATCTCCTTACACCTGACTGGGTCAGGGTTATCAGAGTCATACTGGGTCAACAGGAGGACAGACCCCAAGTCCAAGGGCTGATACAACTGGCAAGGTAACTGGCTCAGACTTCATCATTTCCCAACCGATGGATCACCAGGACATCCAGACTATTTATACCTGTCCATTCAGACTGCATGTACAGTCATGGTGTCACCAAAAACAACACACAAACAGTATACATAGAGCCAGTAGGTGTGTCTGGGTAGCAAACATTTAACTTGAACTTGGAGTCTTGGAAAGCCACTTTGATTTACTGTTATCAATCTTTTGCCAAAAATATTGTTAAGTTTACCCACGATGCAACAGCATGGAGTTTACATGATAAATTAATGTTGGCCTCCGATTGGCTAGTGGGATAATTGGCAGGTGGCTGCATATACGCAGCCAGAGCCATAGAGTATAGACAGAGTTACGACAACTCCCTCCACTTCATGGGGCCAGTCCAATGAATGCCGGCTCTTCTACTTAGACTTGAGTAGAGAATGGGGATAACAAATAGGTACAGGTCCTGGACTTGAAGTAGGCAAAAATGAATTGGACCCAGGCAACAGCCGCAGCTTTAATGATCTTAAATCGCTTCATTATAGATCGTTTTTTAATAATACAACATGAACATTACTGTACAGTAACGTTGTGAAAACATGGCACGATGTGAAAACAAGGCATTTCCGACTCCAGTTTGTCCCTATTCAGGCTGCATGACCAGCACGCAAGCGCGCAGTTTCTGACCCCTCAATATTTCAACTCTTTTACCAGACGGCTCTGTATGGAGCCTCTGCGTCATTACGCACGGCTGCACCGTGTAGTGCAGGAGAGCATAGTGCAACGTAGTGTTTGTACATCGATGTAAGACTTCAAATCTCTTTAGGCTACATGACATGTAGCCTAAAAATATTTCACTTCTTTGTTGGGGCGCGTTATTGTGTGAGTCAGTGAATGAGTGAATGAATAGCTGACATTGACCGAAAATTCCCTGTTTTACCGCAGTAAAATAGGCCTACCATACGGCATCATTCTAAACAGAGCTATATGCCACATTGTGTCATCATGTTAGAAAGCTTTGTAGCGTTAAACTTTGTCACCTCTGGACAATGGAATTTCTCATTTACGGCCCGATTTAAAATGTAGGCTATAGTAGCAGCTCTGGTGTCTGGTTACATGTGGTTACATGTGCCATAGAGCGCGCGCTCAGTGTTGCCAACTTGGCGCATTTGTCACTATTTAGCTTTTTTCCCAGACCCTCCTAGCGCCAAAATTAGTGAAAAGCTCCTGGTGGAAAATATAGTGTTTTTTTCTTATCATGAAACAATCGTTTTTCACCATTTTTCCTCCTGGTTTTCAACCAGTGGTCAGTTGGTTAACTAGAGGTAACTCTTTGAGAGCGTAGAAATGAAATTTTTACACTCTCAAGAGTTAAAAATATTTATCATGTGAAGACTACACACATTCCAGTGGAAGGTGTGTAGTCTTTATGTAATAAATAAAAATAAAAATATTTATCATGTGAAGAGTCACTCTTCACATGATAAATATTTTTATTTTTATTTATTACATTCATTGCGCTAGATGCTTGCCTGGAAGGCTTCCAGGCAAGCATCCAGCGCATTCTAGTGCATTTTGGAAGTGCCAGTATTGCATTTTGGATTTTGGTAGTTGGCAACACTGCGCGCGCATATTGACCTTCGTCAGACTTGTAAACAGAAATCAACGTGTTCTGTGTGTTGTCAAAGGGACAGCGTAGAGAGAGACCATGCAGTCCCCCTCAGACGTCACCCTGTTCGGGTACATTCTGCCACCACCATCCCCCGAAAGAAGAGGAGCAGCTGGAGGAGGAGGATGAGGAGAACAGGAGGAAGAAGACGAGAACCAGCCTGAGTTCCTGGACGTCAGTGAGATGTAGGGAGGTGGACACAGGCTGAGGTCCTCTCTGCCTCCATGTACTGAAGGTAAATGATGTGGACACAGGCTGAGGTCGTCTCTGCCTCCATGTACTGAAGGTAAATGATGATTTTTGTCCCCTTCTAGGTCAGTGGTTTTCAACCTTTTTCATACTAGGGCCCATTATTTCTTCAGCATTTGAGCCATGGATCACCATTTGATGACATTTCAGCCCCACAGATAAAGATTTATTTTAGCTTTTGTCCACAATTCCAGGCTGGATTTGGAAAACAAAACAGTCCAACATACAGATCAAAATGACCATTAATCTTCTACATTCTCTAGTTGTGTAGACTTGGGCTAATTCACACGATGAATGTTTCAACTCTTGAGAGTGTAAACATGAATCCATTTGGTTTCATTTTTACGCTCTCAAAGAGTTATATACTTACCACCATTTAGCTGGGGACCACCTGGAACTCTCTCAAGGACCACTGGTGGTCCCCGGACCACTGGTTGAAAACCACTGCTCTGGGTGTGTGTGTGTGTGTGTGTGTGTGTGTGTGTGTGTGTGTGTGTGTGTGTGTGTGTGTGTGTGTGTGTGTGTGTGTGTGTGTGTGTGTTAGAGGCACAAGCCAGTTGATCTGAAGGAGAGTAAACCTGCTCAGACTTGATGTCAGGGCCGGATCTAGGCACGGGCATGGGGGGCATTGCCCCCCTAAATGCCCCGACTGCCACAACAAACATGATGGATGGTGTGCAAAACAACCCAAATATCAAAGATATTTCAAATTGAAGTGCTTAAAGGGTAAACATGAAACGTAAACATGAACGTAAACATGAAACCAAATGGACCCGCAAGGGTCCATTTGGTTTCATTTTTACGCTCTCAAGAGTTACCTCTGATTAACCAACATTTCATCTGGTTAACCATTTTAGCTGCAGGGGACCACCCGGAACCATCTCAAGGATCACTGGTGGTCCCCGGACCACCTGTTGAAAACCCCTGCTATAGTGAATTACTGTAGCCTTCAATATAAGGCTGTATTAGAGGCAGGCATAGCCAAAAGCTTCTAACTACAGCATTTGCTATAAATCTGTTTACTTTCTGTTTCTTGGTTCAGGAGGTAGAGTAGACCATCTAATGATCTGTGGTTTGGAACCCCAAATTGCGTCTGATGTGCGTACCTTGCATGGCTTCAGTTGGTGTATCAATGTATGTGTGAATGAGAGAATGTAATGCACTACGTAAAGCACCTTGGAAAAGGTCCAATGGATGATCATCAAACAGCAGCTTATGAAAAACAATCAGTAAGTTCCCGAACAATTCTCAGTGACATGGAAAATAACCTGATGACTTAATAGGCAACCATATTTTGTTATTTCAGCTGTTTTAGACATAGGCCTGCCTGATAAACATGAAGTGGGGAAAATGAAAACATGGCATCAAAATATACTGTATTTCCTGTTATTAAGTAGCAATTTAGTATATATACAGGCATTTTGCAGTAATGGATCAGGATTTGGACATAAGGTAGTGACTTTTCTGCATTTGTATTTTCAAAGCATGGATACATTTGTTCTTGTATCCATGCTTTCATGCTTCAAAGCATGGATACATTTCTCTTGAGGTGAAAGAAATCCTTATAACCTTCCATGTCATGAATCATGGTCAAGTTTTGTTCTGCCACTGATGGAAGAGTAAGAGCAGTTCTACATGGTATTATACTGTAGATACTTCCAGTAAGACATCTGAGGTTGATAAACCTTTAGGGCTAGGTTGTGTGCACTCATCCCCCTGGGTGCTGTCAGACTGCTGGGTGAGCACCATAATGCTTGGCATGGGGGTCAGATCAACCTATGGAATGGATTCTGTTCTGGCCATATACTGTATTGTTGATAATACAGGTTTTGCAAGCATATCAAGGGAACAGATCTAAGGGTGGCAGCAGGGCCTTGAGTGGACCTAGGTAGGTAAGCCCTTAATTTTCAGGCCTGTTGAGAATTTTGTCTAGAGTTTAAATGCACAGGTATCAGTCAAAAGGGAGACATTGAATGGGATGGATGGGGAAGAGCAATACTGAAGCAAAATGACACGTGCACAAGCACCAAAAGCCCCCCTCTGCACATGACTGCATATAAGCAAAAAAAAAAAACAGCACAAAAAAACAGCAAGTAGATGTCAAAGAATTTACCCACTTTCGGTAACTTCATGGATTAATTTCATGACTTTTTCTGGTAAAGTTAAAACTTTCCATTCCATTAAGCGGATAGGACAAGTAAAGGGTGCTCAGAAAAGTCAACTTTGTGCCATTTCCGCCTATTTAAAGGCCTTAAAAGGGCTGGTTATTCACAGTAGAACCAAATATTGTCATTCTGAGAAACTACCTGCAGACCTTTTGTGCAAATATGAAACAACAATAATTATAGGTAAAATGACAGCATTTTCTTGGATCTCCGTCTTGCAGGATGTTTTTTTTTCTTTATGTTGTGTGTCACTTCATTTATTATAATTTCATAACATTGCAGTAAAAGTAAAGCTTGGGAATAAACATTTCATGAAGGGTATATCCTAAAGATATGAAAAAACTATGTCCCATTTATTTATACCCCTAATAGAAAGGTCCTGCTCCTCTCCTGCTCAGAAAAGTCAACTTGCTATTTCCGCCTATTTAATACTGTATAAAATAGGCTTCTGATCTACAATAGAACCACATATTGACATTCTGGCTTTTCTGGGATGTAGGGATACTACCTGTAGACCATCTGTACAACTATGATGTAAAAACAATTAGCAGGTAGAAAATGTCAGAGCATTTATCCTCTTTTAGAATAGGCATCTAAAGAAATCCATTAACATGGTGAAAATACATCTTGATGATGTCATCAAGATGTTTCACCATGTTAGTGGTTTTCTTCAGACCTCCATTTCTTGGAAACACAGAATGGGGGAACTTTTTTTTATCATGTCCACCCAACACCTCTAGGGCAGGGGTGGCCAACCGGTCACAGACTAAGAGCCACGTTTTTCACTGTGTTACTGCAAAGAGCCACATCAAATGGTCACAACCGCCGCAACGGCCGTCACGGTCGCAAATAGATTTCCCCTCTCCTGCCATAAGACATGTGCGTTTGTGTGCAGGTGTGCAATGCAAAGTGCATGCACCAACCACACTCGGTGCATGATGTATATGACAACCACACAGTGAATGCACTGAATAAACGAATGGACAGGAAAGCACACCGGAGCACACCAGTGCATTCTGGGAGCCCTGGGAGGCAGTCAGACTGATCATATTACACCCAAACCGATGATGGGTGCCAGGCCAGCCAGGTGTGGTCTTATATGAGGTTCAGGTGCTCAGTAGAGCAGGTCATCCAATGACCTGTCAAGTCAAAGTGTCCTTGGGTAAGACACTGAAACCAAATTTGTTCCGGATGTGCTGCTTGGTGCGGTTTCTTTTCGCCATTGCTGTATGAATGTGTGTGTCAACGAGTGAATGAAATGCACTATGTAAAGCACCATGGGTGAAGGTGCTATATAAATATACCACTTTTCATATCGACCGATTATTTGAGCTGCGGAAACAGGTTCACAGGCCAACAGTGACGATCATAGTCTATGATGACGATAGCAAAGCAGTGTTAAGCCCCGCCCTATCAGAAACTTCCTATATCTCAGTGACGTGATGCCTACTCACTACTTCACAGTCCACAAAGCGTTGTCTTATTGCAATATTATTATGTAGCATAGGAATAACAAGTCCTAAGACGATGATAATTTATATTACATGTATATTCATGTATTTCATGTATGTATCATGTATTTTATGAATCAAACACAAGGTTTAACTCTGAGAGGTCTGGTGACTGCATGGTCTGTTGAGCAATGTAGGCTACAGGTAAATAGCCTCACGCTAAAAAAGTAAAGTCCAATATAATATAATATAATATAATATAATATAATATAATATAATATAATATAATATAATATAATATAATATAATATAATATAATATAATATAATATAATATAATATAATATAATATAATATAATATAATATAATATAATATAATATAATATAATATAATATAATATAATATAATATAATATAATTAATATAATATAACGCTTCCATTATTCCAATTGTTATGCAAGTAAAAATTTTCATTTGTATTGTATTCTATTTTCCCCCCCTTTTATGACATTTCCCAGTTTACAGATGTGAGTGAACGTTACGCAGCCTCAGTGAAGTAGAGCGGATCTAACATGTCAACAGGGCGCCAATGAGCCCGTTATTATACTAGCCTCGTGCACACACACACACACACACACACACACACACACACACACACACACACACACACACACACACACACACACACACACACACACACACACACACACACACACACACACACACACACACATACACACACACACACACACACACACACACACACACACACACACACAGGGTTGCCGGAAATGAGCTCATTTAGGCTTCAAAATAAAGTAAAACTGTTGTGCCTGACTAGAAGCGTCAACTACTACTATCTATTGGCAGAAAGTGAACAAAGGCATGTTGAGTAAACCAAGGTTTTATCATAAAAATGTTGAGTAGGTGTCCCCAGCATGTAGAAACTGCATGTGTTGAGCAGTTTTCATAATTCCCATAATATGTGACCAAACTGACCAATGACCATACCATTAACAACCAACCTGTTTTTAACTTAAGGAATGTTTTCCTTGGGCCAATTATGAAACTTGCTCAATAGAGCTGAGCAGTCCGACTCCCTCGTGATGTCACCCTTGGAAATGGATTCCCTGTTCATTTTTCTCATAGACTTTTCGAAAATGATTCATGTAAAGACGATAACGCCATGGACAAAGCTAACCAATTGTGTTGTGACAAACCATGACAACACACACAAGGTTTTGGGACAATCAAATATTTTTTAGAAGAAAAATGAAACAAAAGGCATTGTATCTTGGTAATGAGATATTGCGTGATAATATTGTGTTTGTTGATATGATTTGTCACGAACCGAGTTGCCTTTATCCGTGGCGTAATCGTCTTTATATTAACCATTTTCTAAAAATCTATGAGGAAAATGAAATGAATGAGGATTCCATTTCTGGAACGCGGGCAACGTCATGAAAGGGGCGAGACTGCTCAGCTCTATAGCCTATTTAATTTGGTAATCTGGCAGCTATACATGCTGAGGACCCCTAACAACATTTCTAACATAAAACCTTGATATTAATATTAAGTTGATGTTAATATCAGGGCTCTCAACCTTTGAAGTTTGTTGGGAGTGTGAGATTGGATGGGTCGGGGGCGCCGGGGGGGCCGGGGGGGCACCACCGAACCGGCCCATCGGCTGGTTATCACAACAACAATAACAGAGTAGCACTAATAGGCCTAGTTAAGACATTTGTTCCATCTAGTAAAGAAAACGAAAATATGTTGACTATTTTGTGTGTGTTAGGGGTAATAATAATAATAATAATAATAATTTTATATATTGCCTTTCAAAACAACCAAGTTAGCTTGAGAAACCCAAAGGCCCATGCAAAAGATGGGTGCTGGCACTGACATTTCTTCATTAATTATTATATTTCCAGTGAAATACTGCACGACATACAGATATATGAACACATGGACAAAGAAGTGAATTCTTTCTTTTTTAATAAACTAAATGCACACATTTTGAATGGGTGTAAATTCTATAAATTATTACTGTTTATGGTTTTAAAGTGTGTTTGTGAATGTTTAATAATGTACTGTGGGGATATTATTTTGAACAGTTTATGATTGCGATGTTGGGGTGGATGGGTTTATTTATATTTTAAAGAGTTGTCACCATTGTTATGAAAGGGCGCACAACACCTCTAGGTTAATGCATTCAACTTAGATTTTAAACGTGTCTTGCACGCCAGGGCCTGCAGGGGTCTACCTACACCCTTAGCAAACTCTAGAAAGCTGCCAGGGGCAAAAAATGACTTTTAGTGCAGCGGTTAAGCTCATTAAATGGAAGGTATTGTGCATTTTATGACTAAAGCATGAAACTTTCTATAGTGTTTCTATACACCATGAAGTTTATTTTCAGGTGTGGAAACACTTCTCAGTTGAAGTGCTTTCATGTGTTAGAGGCTGTACAAATGTAAGGTGGTCAAAAACATGGATTTTTCACTTTTTGCAGGCATACAGACAGTATATCAATAAGAAGAGTCCTGGAACACAGTACCTTTGGTTGGTTGTTCTTGGTATCGGTGTCAGTGTCCAGCTAATCTCATCCTCTGTACTGCTATCTTCTACGTGCAGTAATGCCCCGATGCTGGGTGATACAGGGTTCCCCAGGGTGTCTTGTATGAAGAGCACCTGTCGATTATGTTTTTTCTATATTGTATTGCTGTTGTGATTCCTTAGAACAAAACCTCCATTTAATGGAGACTGGCACATGTCAGAAAGCAATTCTGAAGTCAATGACTCTCGGTGACTCAAGGTCTCCAGATGTCAGTCTGACAGTGTTAACAGTTCCGGGCATGCCGTTCTGAACATGCACAGTGCAGTTCTGCTGTAGGTTATAGCACATACCTATGGTATTTAAAAATTAATAAATACATACTATATTAGTATGTATTTATTCATTTTCAAAAATCATGAAACACTGAGGTATAGGTTTCCAAAATCTCATACCGTGTCATCCCTACTCAGGAGACTGTTAGGCCTCACTAACAGTGTCATTGCATTATAGACACTCTTTATTGCAACTAGGAGACACTTTACTCTAACTAGGAAATGTCTAGAAGAGATGTGAAATGCTCAATCCAATTTAACACAAATTGTTGAAAATCCGTTTTTTGTCTTTGGTCAAGTGAGGTAAGTTTGTGTGACCTAATGGACCCTGAAACACAAATGACACATCTTATACTGGTGATATAACCCATTGAAGAAATTTGATGATAATTAGTGGGTTCCAGAACTCTTGTTGTTGATATCTTATCAATGTGTCTGCAGAAAAGTAAAAAATACATGTTTTTGACAACCCGGTATTTGTACAGCCTCTGGCATATAGAAACATTCATGCTCAGAAGTGTTTCCACATCTCAAAACAAACTTCATGGTGTGTAGAAACACTGTGGAAAGTTTCATGCTTTAGTCATAAAGTGCACAATTGGTTTGCTTAACCGCTGCACTATTTGGCGAGTTATTTTGACGTGCGTGTGAAGACGCATGTGTGGCGTGTGTGCGTGTGAATACACTCTGAAGAGTGTGTCACACGCTCAGTGCGTGAGACTTGAGAGCTTTGTTAATATTAAAAAAATAATTCAGGAGTTCAATATAGCATTTTTTTTTTTTAGATATTTCAAATATAGAAAAATAGCTGATCTAGGTCTAGATAGTCATCTCCTATAGATAGTTCAACTATTTTTGAAGGAACAGTAGGCCTACGCAATGTGACCCCTCTGGAGTGAATGAGGAAGTAGTTACTCTTTGTAGACTTCTCAAATTCTGCACAACCTGACCTAAAAATCTATGCTAATTATTTGGGCCGGGCGGGCCCAAGGCGAGAGTTAAAATATTCATCATCTGAATTAGCCTAAGTCTACACAACTGTAGAAGATTAATGGTCATTTTGATATAAAGTATGTTTAACTGTTTTGTTTTGTTTTGTTTCCCAAATTCAGCCTGAAATTGTGTACAAAAGCAAAAATAAGTCTTTAGCTTGTGGTCTGTGGGGCTAAAATGTCATCAAATGGTGGTCCGTGGCTCAAATTCTGAATAAATAGTGGGCCCTGGCCAGGGGTGTAGTGGAGGGGGGACGCGGGGGGGGGGGGGGGGGGGGGGGGGGCGTCCCCCCACTTCTCACATCTAAAATATTTTTGGGTCTGAAAAAAATCATTAGCATGGTGAAATACATCTTGATGACATCATCAAGATGTGTTTCACCATGTTAATGAGTTTCCATTTGGTTCACATTTGTACACTCTCAGAAAAAAAATCAAATGGGGGGAATTCCCCTTTCAGAGGCGTCCCCCCACTTCTAAAAGTACCACTACAACACTGGCCCTGGCTGGTATCACAATGTTTGGGCAAACACTTGGCAAGACCTGTATGGGCCAGAAGCTCAGGCTCTGGGCCAGTAGTAGAGTCAGAGCCTTCCACTAGAAGGCTCTGGCCAGAGTACTAGCGAGGTGAGTTTTATTTTGAAGCGCACGGGCGGAAGTGTTGATGTTGTGGAAGTGAATCCTCCAACAACAGAGACGCAGAAGAAGAAGAGTCAGAGTGCACCCCGGCGGGCTAACCAACACTTTACTATTGGAACAAAACGGCCGATCATAATCGCTACTTCTTCGAGACATAAACTGGGTAAAAAAAAAAAAACAGCGTTTGTCTAATAACTTGTCGATCGGCTTCTAGCGTCCAATAGTTCAACCGGTCGATTTAATAACAATCCGCGGAGTTTCAAGGCTAAAGTCTTTCGAAAGGAAAGGGATGGTGTTTTACGCATTTGTTCTGACTCATGTCAGAAGCAGAGAGAGATGAGAGCACGTTGCGTGGATCAGATTATAGTAGTTGTTGTTCACATCAACAGACAAAAGAAGACACCAAACAGACGCTTCTTTTCGTCTTTTATAACTTTGGATCTGTTGCTTAGCGTTCCGATTCACGAATAACGTCGTTGGGGTTTTACATTAATTACACAACGTGGTGATGGATTGACTATTATGATTATTGATCTCTCGTCATCGATAACCGGCTTGTGATCGAATAATACTGAAGGTTTCTTTTATGACTTTGTGTCTCCCTCCCCATCCCCATCCTGTTCTTCAAGGACTTGTTTTCCAGAGAGAAGAAAGATTATTCAGCCCGGGAGGAGAAACAATAAATCAATTATAATAAATAAAGGAATACAGAGATAGAGAGATGCCTCTTCTACACAGAAAACCCTTCGTCAGACAGAAACCTCCAGCTGATCTCAAACCAGATGAGGAGGTCTTCCTCTGCAAGATCACACACGAGATCTTCAGAACATACGAGTGAGTTGGATTTTTTTTTGTTTAAATTTGATTTGCAAGTTAATTCCAATTATTAATTAGGACTCAAATGCATCCAAGAGGGCTATTAGATATAGGCCTACTGTACATTGTTGTTACATATTGTGATTTGTGCGCTTAAAGATTCATTGCCATTTTCAACATTTTGACATTAACATACCATTTTAACATTAATATTTAGGCTACCCTAGAGGTGTTTTGTGGACATAATAGAAAGGTCCCCTCGTTCTGTGTTTCCTAGAACTAGAATGTTTTCAGATTTCAGATTTTTTTTCCTGGGATTGTAGCCTACAAGTACAAACACTTGTACATTCCCAGAAAATGTTGAAAATGGGTGGAATTCCCATTTAATAGAAGAAATGTAGGCTCCATTTCACTGTGTACTTATCTGATATTTGTGGGTTATATAATATTTCTATTAAAGTAACAACATACATTGACTTGAGAAGGTTGCAGAAGTGGTGAATGTTAATTAAAAATGCTTAAAACAAAACCGAACTGACAGCTACAAAGTTGAAGACACTGTAGCTGTAAATGTAATGTATAACTTAAATAATGTAGCCTATAAGCTATATTACTTGATTTTATAGTAATGATTTAATGTACTTAATTTGTGGAGGGACTTAATTATGATTAATTATGAACCACAACAATACAACATGAACTTTTGATATTATACCTGACACTTTACATTATTTAAAAAGTCACTTTCTTAACACGTCGGGTGAAATCACCTTTTATTTTTGTCCTGAGATTGTATTACGTACTCAAAAGTTTAACAACAGTTTAGACTCATTTTTAAACCACATTTAGCAGCCACGGCTAACCTTATTATCATTATAATATCTTCTACTGTCTTTAGGGACTTGTTACAGTGGGCTGGTTAGAGTTAGCCTAGCCGTGTGTTGTTTGTGTTTTAAGTTGACTAAACTTTAAATTAACGTCCAACATTATGTCGTGCTATTATGCCACCGACGAGCTGTATCAGTCCCTTGTTTCGTTAGCCCGGGGAGCTAAAGTTAAGCCGTTTGTTGTTGTTGGAGTAGCTGCTAGCCACTGCTACTACTACTACTGCTGCTGAACCAGCTGTTACACCGAGGCGAGTGATCCGGTGAATTCTGTTACTGAGAGACACTCGCCACCAGATCCATCTAGTGTCAGAGTTGCGACATTGAGGGGCCGGGTCAGAAACGGGGCGCTCGAGCTGCTGTTCGTGCTGATGACTGTATAGGGACAAACTGGAGTTTGAAATGCATAGTTTTCAACGAGGGCGGTGCAAATTATGTTGTGTAACATGACAGCAGTTTATGTTGCAGTGATACTACAAGATGTAAAATGAGGGGATTTAACGTCATTAAACGCTGGGCTGTTGCCTGAGTCCATTGCATTTCTGCCGAGTTCAGGTCCGGGACTTGTCCCTATTTGTTGTCCCCATTCTCAATAGAGGCCTTTGTAGAAGATCTCCATTGGATTGGCCCCACGACGTGAACGGAGTTTGCGCAACTCTGTCTATACTTGATGGCTCTGCCCTCACTCATTCAGTGTCGCAAGCGGGCAAAACAAACGGTCAACCTTTAACGTACCATAAATCAATTGTTAGAACGTTGATTTGATTTTTTTTTCTAAAGGGGTCATAATAGTGATGTGATGGGCGGATGTGTGTTGTAGAAAACGGACTGGCCGTTGCATGTCGGCAGGTCACCAGTTTGGGTGTAACATGCCGGGTTAGCTTCAGAGCAGCGCGGTAAAGTCCGGATGTATACTTCAGTTGCGTGTCGGTGTCGCGCAGAGGAAACGGCCCATGTACAGGCGCTCACACAAGGCAACAAAAGCTTTATTATGGATCCTGCCGTGGTTCTAGGAAAGCCCCGCTATGATTGGCCAGTACTGGCAGTAGTCACTGCGATTGACAGTTAGTTTTTTACAACTACAGACATAACAAACCTAACAACCTCACTAAAACTAGTGACATAAAGTTTTCATTCACTTTCCACAGTCCAGTCGTCTACATTTAGACATTCGCACTAACATACATACGCTTGCATTGTCGCACTACAAGGCTTAGAAACATATTTTTCCCTGTTACTGTTTCCCTGTTAAACTCTGCCCCTTCTCTGTGGCACTGAACATTATTATTTTGTACACATCTTGAACAGCACTGTTTTTCCCATAGTCCTTGACCTTGTATTCATATTTTAACCTATTATGTGATTGTATTTTTCTCATCTGCATTACTGTATTGCAGATGGCCAGATGCCACTATTCATTTCATTGTCAATACTGTATTCTCTGAGCAGTGACAATAAATTGAATCTGATCTGATTCTGTCAATCACCAGTCACCACCATCATTACAGTGCACAACCATTATGTAGAACGTAGAAAAAAAATCTATCAACAATGACCACTCATGACAATGACATTGTGAGTTTTAAACCAAGTAATACACTGTATGGAATGCTGAATGAAATTAAAAACTGAGTATTGCTGACTGTAATCAAAGCCACCCGTGTTTGTGTTTCAGAATAGGGATTAAAAACAGATCAGTTCAATTTGTGCTAGCTTTTATTGATGTGATTGTGATAGTAGATACACAGCATGTTTTCCTTTCCGGGAAGTAATTAAAATTAGATTATCTTTCATTGAAAAATGCACAAAAGTGAAAATGTTACTTTTTTAGCATGCACTGTTGAGTATGGCCATATTATAACCACAGATGTGGTCTAAAAGTGTGAAAAATGTATTTTTCATTTCGCTGAGGCTTTAGGCCTCGGCCACACGAGGAAAATATCCGTTCTTTTCCTCCCCCGTTGAAAAAAAAAAATCCTGTCCACACGACAAAGATATCCTTGCCCACATGTAAACCCAAAACGGACATTTGGGGCTCCAACACGTATGCCAAGCCAGTAGGTGGCGATAAGAAATATTTGGCACAACACAGAAATGGCTGGTGTTAGCTGGTTTCCATGGTTACCCAAATACAAATTTCACGTAACCTGGTAGTAGTAAGGGACTATGTTATTGGAGTTATTGAATTGAAGTGAATTGAATATTGGAGGAAATGTGAACTGTATACAGTTCACATTAATTAATGCACAGGAGGGGTATACCCTTCCTGTGAATTAAAAAAAACAACAAAGGTCCGCAGCCGCTCCACAATTCCTACCATGATGCGCTATGGGGACTGATAAAAGTCTGGGATTCCGGGAGGTGGGAATGTCGTAACTCTTCTACTGGATGTTACATTATAGTCTACTAGACTACTTTAATATAACATCCAGTAGAAGAGTTACGACATAGAGGGGTCAGAAACTGAGCGCTCGCGCTGTTCAATGCAGCCTGAATAGGGACACCTCGGAAGTTGTTTGGTCACGTCATGAGCTGATAAGTATGAGACGTCATCGTTTTCGTTTCACATGTCCACACGGCTCCGCTGCTCCGGATATTTTCGAATATCTTCACTTATTTCTCCGTTTGCAGAAAACTCCGTTTGAGTGACGTAAAACGCCGTTTGCGTGTAGTAGAACGGCCCAAACGCAGGAATATTTCTGCGTTTGGCAAAAGATCCGGAGTCGTGTGGCCGAGGCCTAAAACTAAGTTAAAATCACTTCATGCATGCACATAAAGCCGGGGTTTTCAACCGGTGGTCCGGGGACCACCAATGGTCTTTGAGAGGGTTCCAGGTGGTCCCCAGGCTAAATGATGAAAAGTTGGTTAACTCTTTGAGAGCGTAAACATGAAACCAAATGGGTCCATTTGGTTTCATGTTTACACCCTGATTAGACGAAGTCTACACAATTATGTGTTGTGTCCTCTGGTGCGTCCCTGCAGCGAGTTCTTCGAGAGGACCATCCTGTGCAACAGCCTGGTGTGGAGCTGCTCCCTGACCGGGAGGCCCGGCCTGACCTACCTGGAGGCCGTGGACAGCGAGAAGCGCGCCCGGCAGAACCTGCAGAGCTTCCCCCCGGCGCTGGTCCAACCTCTGCTCCACCTGGCCTCGCTGACGCAGCGCTGCCGCCTCAGCGAGCTCTGCGAGGACGTGTACGACTACGCCCGCCAGAGGTTCTTCCCCGGGGAGACGGTGGACGTGGCGGGACGCAATGGAGCCAGGTACGGAGACACTGCGCGCGTGCATGCGTATGAGTGAGTGAGGGGAGTGCAGGGTTTTCTTCTGTTTTTTCTTTTTGCCAAAATGTTAATGTTTACAAAATTACTTTCATTTTCAGTAAAATCAAACTATCGAATATGAAGGACTGACTTGTAATCTATACAGAAACATCTCTCCGATAATATCACTGAGTCAGTTTATTTATTAAGAGGCTGTTTGAGATGACCCAACCCGAATGTTATTTTCTGTGGAGATCCGTACAGCAGGCCAGCGGATGAGCGGCCCCAGTTCCCAGAGGGAACGGGATGGGGGGGGTGCGGGGGAGAAACTGGAAACTGGTGCTGGAAATACTTTGTGAATTCATATCCTCTCGCACGTCCTCTCTTCTCCAGACCTGGTCTGGCCCCAAGAGCTAGTTCATGTGGGTGTTCTTGACAAACCAAAACATGGAACAGCCAATCAGTGTTAATCACAGGCTCCTGAGTGCAGGTGCTCATTGACTCTTGGCAATTTCTGTTTTCTGAAAAAAAAAAAAAAACACCTTGGGGCCAGGCAGGTGTGAATGTGCCCGACTGTCCGTACGGTTTACCAAGCGATTGATTGATCGAAATAGGCCCTCTGAATGCAGATAACTTATTTAAAAAATAAAATATACCTGGGCTATATATTTTGGCAGCTTAACGTGCGGTAACGTGTAAAGTAACCCGTCATTGAAAGCCGTTTCTGTGTGCTCCCTCCCTGTCATTTTGCACGTAAGTATGAATGTGTCAGTCCAAGTAAACTGAACTCAGCACAGATTTTACTTTACGCTGTGCAGTTACAGAGATCGTCATAATGACACACTCCTAAAAGTGAAATCACAGGCATTCTGCAAGACACTGAAATTTGTAATCGAAAGTGTACAACTATAGTCATTACTTGTTAATGGATGATCATTGTATTTACAAATGCAGCCATCGCTTAATTGGTATTTCAAGCATATGCTTCAATCAACAGATGTTGGGCAAACGTTTACACGTTTGTCCTTCATATTGAAATGATATATTGGGGTGGTGCTGGTTAATTAATTGACTGATCACTGCTAAGGAATTAGTAAGTTAGTAAACTCAACAGTTAGTAAAGCATTAATCAAAACATCTCAGCTTTTGCATGTGATGTGACAACCAAGACAGTGCACTTTTCATTTGATTCTATTCTCATACAAAGATGCCTTTAAATTGTCTTCTGTATTATTTCTGTATATCAACAAAGTATAGGTTTTATGTCAAGTAAAAAAAAAACTCTGCTTATCAACTAACCGTTAATAAATTGATCAATTGTGTGTAATCAGTCAAAAAGTGTCACTTTACTATTAAAGCATTACTCGATGATTTTCATCGACTTTTGAAACGGCAATATTTCACAGAGTCATTAGACAACCACCTCCAAGGTATGACATTGTGATTCTAACGCTGGAATGCTGGAAAGTTGTCTTATATAGATGTGTGTGTGTGTGTGTGTTTGTGTGTGTTTCTAGAAGTTTATGTGAGATCCTGGAGGTTCAGTCTCCGTCGTCGTGCAGTAACGGCCAGCCCAAATCAACACCCGTTGCCAACGGCAACAGCAAGAAACCAGCAGATGGAGACACCATCGTCATCAGCGACAGCGATGATGAAGATGCACCACCCAAACCACAGCTCAATGGGTCAGTGGCACCAACGCCTTCATGTACATGTTACAGTACAAGATGTCCAATGATGGTAAAGATGTAGGTTTGAATCCGTGTGCGTGTGTGTGTGTGTGTGTCAGGGTGAAGAAGAAGCCTCTAAACCCTAGTGTGTTCAAGTACAAGGTGAAGCTGGTCAAGGCTGAAGACAGCCCTCCGTTTATTGCCAAGGCCAACCAGATCAAGTAAGAGTTCTGATTAGATCTGAAATGAATACCGATGACTTACTGGCAATCTCCGTCTTTTGATTAATCTCCATTCTTGTCAATTGTTTTTGTTTTTATAACAAATCATCTTGGTGTAGATCTTTGTGTTGTTATTCTACTACATCTATGGTTGTTGTGCTCATTGTTGTTTTTTGTTTTGTTTCTTTGCAGTCGTAAGAAAAATGGCCTGTCTAGGGAGAGACTGAAGCTGTTGTTAAAACAGTACTGTGAGCCACACAATGGATTCATTCGACTCAAGGTATGTACTGTACACTGTATTGTACACCAGGGGTAGGCAATCTTGGGCATGGGTGCCAACATTGGCACTTCAGTGGGTGACCACTGGCACGTGTGGCAACTGTGAGAGAAGTGATTTTTCTTTACATAATTCTACATTCATTCAAACTCAAATTCAGTGAACTTTGACTGGGGAAACAGTGGTACTTCTCTAAAAGTCACTCTTTGCTGATGGAAAAACACGTTTCCTCTTGTTTTGTAGATTTTGTTCCTCGGTTGAATCCGTTGACCAGCAGTAGGCTTTAACTTTTAAATGTGTGTCCACAGCCGTCCACAGTGTCTAAGTTCAGCCTATCAGAGCAGACCTTCAGTCAGTTCTTCCCAGACGAGCCGCCACACTTCCCCAGCAGTTCTCCAGGCAAACAGCGGGGGCGCCCTCCACTACTCACCTCACCTGTACAGGTAGGCTCTCCTTCACCTCATGTGTTTATATCACTACTTTGATTTATGAATAGTGCAGCTCTCACGGCTCGACTGGGATTATTGATAATCATGTTAGAGGTTTCACAAATGTGTGCGACTTCTTTTCATAGTTTTGTCGATGTGTGCAACTTGTTTTCATAGTTTTGTGGATGTGTGTGTGAATTGTGAATTCTGAACGGCTTGACTGGGATTATTGATAATCATGTATTTGTTAGAGGTTTCACAAATGTGTGACTTTTCATAGTTTTGTGGGTGTGTGTGACTTCTTTTCTTCAACAAGGCCGTACTTTCATAATATATACTTTCATATATCATAATACACATTTAAAGTATGGTGTATATAGTACAGCAGCCTTGTGTTCATACAACAGAGAAAAACAGTTCGCTGTGGCTCTGATCTCAACCATTACGCTATGGCTCTGGTTGCAGCCACCACAGTGTATTTTTGACATTTAGTTTCTCTCCAAAGTTGAATGCCATAATCTACACAGATTCATCCTCATGTTCTGGTCGTTTTGTATAAAGTTAGTGTTAGTAAAAAGCGGGTAAAAGAGGAACGTTTGGGCCCAGACGGTTAGCTCAACCGTCTGGGCTGCTAAGCCAGCCTGACGATGTGCCGTGGGTTTGACTCCCGAGCCTTACAGCCTTTGCCACGTGTCACTCTCCATCTCTCTCCCCTTCTCCTGTCTGTTTACTGATAACTATCAAAAAGCCCCAAAACAACATCTTAACATCTTAAACCATTTTAAATAATGTTTAAGCTCCTTTAAAAAAAAAAAAAAAGAGGAGCGTTTGAGTAGACTATAACGTGGGTCAATTTAACCACTCATTGTAGTCGTCTGTAGTTGTTTTAAGCCCTGTGTCCACACTGTGACATGCTGGTGGTTATGTTTAGGGTGAGGGTTAGAGGAGGCTAGTCGTTTTAGTAGATATTGACCAAAATGACCGGATTAAGGTTGGCGGAAGTGCTTTAAAACAGATCAGTCCGGTGATTATTGGTAAAATTGTCTAGTTTCTGAACGTATCTATAACGTTGTTGTGGTGTTTCAGACCTCTGAAGCAGCAGCAGTGGTGTTGTCATGGTGTTTCAGACCTCTGAAGCAGCAGCAGTGGTGTTGTCATGGTGTTTCAGACCTCTGAAGCAGCAGCAGCAGTATTGTTGTCGTGGTGTTTCAGACCAGTGGTGTTGTCATGGTGTTTCAGACCTCTGAAGCAGCAGCAGCAGTATTGTTGTCGTGGTGTTTCAGACCAGTGGTGTTGTCATGGTGTTTCAGACCTCTGAAGCAGCAGCAGTGTTGTTGTCATGGTGTTTCCACCTCTGAAGCAGCAGCAGCAGTGTTGTTGTCATGGTGTTCCAGACCTCTGAAGCAGCAGCAGCAGCAGCAGCAGTGGTGTGGTGATGTTTCAGACCTCTGAAGCAGCAGCAGTGGTGTTGTCATGGTGTTTCAGACCTCTGAAGCAGCAGCAGTGGTGTTGTCATGGTGTTTCAGACCTCTGAAGCAGCAGCAGCAGTATTGTTGTCGTGGTGTTTCAGACCAGTGGTGTTGTCATGGTGTTTCAGACCTCTGAAGCAGCAGCAGCAGTATTGTTGTCATGGTGTTTCAGACCAGTGGTGTTGTTGTTGTGGTGTTTCAGACCTCTGAAGCAGCAGCAGTGTTGTTGTCATGGTGTTTCAGACCTCTGAAGCAGCAGCAGTGTTGTTGTCATGGTGTTTCAGACCTCTGAAGCAGCAGCAGTGGTGTTGTCATGGTGTTTCAGACCTCTGAAGCAGCAGCAGTGGTGTTGTCGTGGTGTTTCAGACCAGTGTTGTTGTTGTTGTTGTGATGGTGGTGTTGTCTCAGGAGAAGGTGGAGGACGCGGCGGCGCTGCTCTCTGCCCAGGAGAGAGAGAAGATGAGGAGAGAGAAGGAGGACCTGCAGGAGGCCAGGAGGAAGGAGCGCGAGGACAAGGAGCGCCTCCGGGAGGAGTTCAGGAAGCGCTGCGAGGAGGAGAGGGAGAGGAGGAAGGAGGAGAAGGAGAAGATGAAGCTGGAGAAGGAGATGGTGAGATGATCTCTCTGTTGTTGTCCCCTCAGTACTGTATTTATAGTGTACAGTAAGTAAGAAGGCAACTGGGAGAGGCTGGACGGCAGGTGACCGTGGGGAACATTCGTTCCAAAATGTTTAATTTACGCCAGGTTTCGTCCTTTTTCGAAAATCTTCAAAAATCCTCAAAACAATGAAAGACCGTAAGGGACTGTACGTTATTTACCGGGGGGGGGGGGGGGGGGGGCTGGTGCGCTGGAAGTCCGGTCAAAAAATAATAATCATGCCCCCCCCCCCCCCCCACCTCAATTTTTTCCCCATGGCCCTCCCCCCACTTCAATGTTGTTTTCCCATGGCCCTCCCCCTACAGGTACAAAATTGCCCGGCCATTTACTTTGAGATTTTTTCTTCAGTTCAATGAGCATGCCAGCTGTCGTGAGCATCACTGCCGTAGCCAGGAAATTATCAGTGGTGGGGCATTCATGTTTTCAGGGGGGGCAATATTTTTCATAGTTCCCCACCAAAGTTGCATATTAAGCACACACTCACATGCTCAAAAAACACACTAATTGGAGAAAATGGCTACATGTATGTGCTCCAATTATACAGCAAATAAAGACTATATTATACTCAACAGAACAAATAAACATACAGTCATGAAACACGATTGCACTACGACAAAGCACTACCATAAAATAAATAAAATGAAAAATATAGTTTGTCAGTGTCTCTGAAAAACTAGTCTTGCAAACATGACACTAGAGTAGACCATCAGAATGGCCACTTAACTATCAGCATTGATTTCCCAATAGTTGTCATGTTTTACACGTGTCTAAAAGGGCTTTTACTTATTTGCGCTGGCCTATTTGAAAACTATAGCCTCGTTGTGCGATCTCTCAGCTTCGATGGTAATGCTGTCTGCAGTGGTCGCGCAACAGAAAATACTATCCAGCACGTTCGGTTTCTGACCCCCAATGTCGCAACTCTACTAGATGGCATGATTCTACCCAGCGCAGCCTGGGTAGAGTAGCTATGTAAGCCTGGAGTATAGACAGAGCAATGCAGACACCGTTCACTTCATGGAGCAAAGGGGACAACAAACAGCTCATTTGAGGCTACTCACCACAGCTCGACGTGCTGCTTTATAAGCCATGCATCCGCCCGTATCGGGCTTTAGAAAACGGCTCTGCTGTCATTATTTATCAAACCGAACGCAGTCCTTGGTAAAAAGGCAAAGTTTTCTTTTCCCTACGTGTGTTGTAAACAAAGAGCGGTGGACGCCATGACAGGATCTCGCTCAACTGCATGGAGGGAGGAGGGTCCATGCTGCAGATCCGTTTCCTGTCCTATTCTGTGCAAATGGCAAAACTAGTACTCTTTCCTACTCTTCCAGCAGTCCACCCGGAGTCACGACATTGAGGAGTCAGAAACTGAGCGCTTGAGCGCTGTTCAAATGGCCTGAATAGGGACAAACTGCAGTTGAAGTCAATGTAGAAGAATCGCCATTGGTCTACTAGCTCTATGAGTAAACGTAACTCAGTCTATACTCTAAAGCTCCGTCTCCTTTTTTCCCCATGGCCCTCCCCTCCACTCCGATTGTTTTTGCCATGGCCCTCCCCTCACCTCATTTTTTTTCATCATGGCCCTCCCCCCCCTACGCACCAGCCCCCCCCCCCCCCCCCCCGGTAAATTACGAACAGTCCCTAAGGCTATAGCATTGTTTTCTAAAAAAATTGTCATTTTTCGAAAATCTTCAAAAAGCCTCAAAACGATGAAAAACAGTAAGCTACTACGATTACTATTACTTTGGTGCTGAAACTTTTAATTTTTCTAACTGTAAACATTCAAAACCAGTCTAAAAACCTACCTCAATAACATTTCATACCTAGTTTGTATGCCTTAGCTTTTTTTGTTTATTTATTTTCTAATAAAGTAATTTTTATTTGCGGTGGCTACTCCTACGCTGTGTAACTCACCCCCACCTTAGAACTGTTCAAAACCCACCTTTTCAGACCATTCCTTACATAACCCCTCCCCCTTACTTCCACTCTTTGTCTTTGTTGTTTTTAAATCTTATTAACTTTTTAAATTAGTGGGAGGTTTGCATTTTGACTTTCATTACGTGAGTTAAAAAGTCAATGTAGCATTGGTTTAGGTTAGAGTTAGACTTAGAGCCTCGACATCCAGGCTTTCATTTTCTGCTCTGGTACTAAAGACGCTGTCGAATCGTCTGTGAGTAAAACGACATGGCGACATGTTCTTCTCCTTCAGGAGCGAGAGAAGCTGAAGGAGGAGAAGAAACGATATGCAGAACGAATGAAGCTGTGGAACAAACCCAGAGAGGACATGGAGCTGGAAGACCTCAAGGTACTCTACTAGAAACCCCAAACATTCACAACACATTGATGTTACTCTCATTTTAATATCTATAACTGTGTCCAGAAGCTACCGTCACACCGATTCAAACATATTGTATATCAGAGTTGCCATCTGGCTGATCTATATATTTATTTCCAGGAGTTGCCCAGTCCAGTTCCTGTTCACACCCGCGTTCCGTCGGAGCTGTTCGGAGACGTCCTGATGGTTATGGAGTTCCTCGGGGCGTTTGGAGAGTTCTTCGACCTCAAGGACGAGTTCCCCGATGGCGTCTCACTGGGTCAGAACCACTGAACTCCTGGTTAACATTTTCCTGGCAAGCTTACGCACAGAGCATTGCTAATGTCCTGTCAATTAACCAAATGTGATGCGACATGTTTAGGGTTAGGACCCGTAAGATTTTAACGTTGTGGAGGAGCGTTCTTCATGTGTAATGTGTTCTGTTTTGTCTCTTCCAGAGGTCGTGGAGGAGGCGTTGGTCGGTTCTGACCCGGAAGGCCCTCTGTGTGAGCTGCTGTTCTTCTTCCTGTCGGCCATCTTCCAGGCTCAGACAGAGGAACAGGAGGAGGCACTGGCTGAAGGTAGGAGTACTATGAACACATGTAGCTGATGGTAGGAGTACTATGAACACATGTAGGCAAATGTTAGTGTACAATGACATTAAAATAATAGCCAGTGAATTAGGTAAGTACAGGGAATAAGAAAGAGAATTAAACATCAATTAAAAAGTAGAGCGTAGAAATGGATCTTGATTAGTGCTTTAAAGATGTCTACAGATGATGCAGCCTGTCCAAGGTATAATTGGAGTTCATTATTCAAGCTGTTGGGCTGTGGAAGCACAGCTTTGCTGTTTTTTTTATACACTTGGAGCAGATCAGCACCTTTAAATAACATGGAGAAAATGATATGGCCTTGTCATGGACACTGATGTGTGTGTGCTACATCTGGCATTTTTATTTACTGGCACATTTACCTTCGCCTTAGCCAGAGATTCTCTTAGGTGGACCTTTAAACCAAACATTCTCATGTCTTGTCAAGGATTGGCTTTTATTTGCACCGTTCTAGTTGAAAATAATGTATTCCCAACTGCAGTTAGGACTCAGAGAGGCTCTGTATAGTCACGTGACGACTGGCTGCTCCGCTCTGGTTTCTGACCCCTCAATATCGTAACGCTTCTACTAGAAGGCTCTGATCATGTCCCTCTCTCCCGCATCCAGAGCTGACTGAGGCCCGTGATGATGAGACCGACCGCGACCTGTCTGCCATCAGCGCTGTGGCCTCACTGACCGCTGCCTGGTCCCAGCTGCACCAGGGTAACTCACTCACTCACTGCTGCCTGGTCCCAGCTGCACCAGGGTAACTCACTCACTGACCGCTGCCTGGTCCCAGCTACACCAGGGTAACTCACTCACTCACTGACCTCTGCCTGGTCCCAGCTGCACCAGGGTAACTCACTCACTCACTCACTGACCGCTGCCTGGTCCCAGCTACACCAGGGTAACTCACTCACTCACTGACCTCTGCCTGGTCCCAGCTGCACCAGGGTAACTCACTCACTCACTCACTGACCGCTGCCTGGTCCCAGCTGCACCAGGGTAACTCACTCACTGACCGCTGCCTGGTCCCAGCTGCACCAGGGTAACTCACTCACTGACCGCTGCCTGGTCCCAGCTACACCAGGGTAACTCACTCACTCACTGACCACTGCCTGGTCCCAGCTACACCAGGGTAACTCACTCACTCACTGACCTCTGCCTGGTCCCAGCTACACCAGGGTAACTCACTCACTCACTGACCTCTGCCTGGTCCCAGCTGCACCAGGGTAACTCACTCACTCACTGACCACTGCCTGGTCCCAGCTACACCAGGGTAACTCACTCACTCACTGACCGCTGCCTGGTCCCAGCTGCACCAGGGTAACTCACTCACTCACTGACCGCTGCCTGGTCCCAGCTGCACCAGGGTAACTCACTCACTCACTCACTGACCGCTGCCTGGTCCCAGCTGCACCAGGGTAACTCACTCACTGACCACTGCCTGGTCCCAGCTACACCAGGGTAACTCACTCACTCACTGACCACTGCCTGGTCCCAGCTGCACCAGGGTAACTCACTCACTCACTGACCACTGCCTGGTCCCAGCTACACCAGGGTAACTCACTCACTGACCACTGCCTGGTCCCAGCTACACCAGGGTAACTCACTCACTCACTGACCGCTGCCTGGTCTCAACTACACCAGGGTAACTCACTCACAGTAGGGTACCATGGTATTATTCTTAATGTTTATATGCTCATAATGTTTATATGCTTCCTGGTCTCAGCTACAACAGGATGCACATGCACGCGCACACACACACACACACACACACACACACACACACACACACACACACACACACACACACACACACACACACCCTAATCTCCAAATTCACTCTAAGGCAGTTGTTGAAATTCAAAATTATTCAACACTTTATAAACGCTAAACAAAAGGCTTAGTTTGCTATGCATGCTTTTATATCTATAGCTATCTTTGAACACTCGACAGCCAATGCAAAAACAAAAGTGATAGTGATTTTTGTTTCTCTAAACAGGTTAAGCATTATCCACTTTAGCCCATTCTAACCTTTTTTTTTTTTTTTTTTTACACAGTGTGTGCATATTTAGTCAGTATTTAGAAGACGTTTTTAGAATCGGCGCCAGTCCAAAATGGTTTCAATATGCACTACAGGGGCGGATGTAACATGTCCCATTTTGGGGGGGGGGCAAGAGAACATGTTGGAGGGGCAAGAGAAAATGGTATGGGTGCAGCTTCATCGCCCGTGTCGCTTCGTGCGACGGGCGATGAAGTCGCACCCATACCATTTTCAGTTACAGGACTTTTATTAGTCAAGTAAAGCATCAATAATAACATCAGTTGTTGTTGACGTTGCAACAGACATGCATAAAGCTAAAGGTCTGAGAGTTTTCTGTTTTCAATGATGAAATGCTGTTGGTTTAGTGGTGACACAGCTGTAGTTAGTTAGTAGCAAGTAGAAGTGTTTCACAGCATTTTAAATATAAGCACTTTAACCCTTAGTGTACTGAACGCGTTTTGGTGTTCTAAGCATTATGTTTTAATTTGAAATATCAAATATCTTGAGTTGTTTTGCATGGCATCGTGTTCGGGGGGGGGGGGGGGGGGGGAGGGGGCACTGGGTATTTAGGGGCCCCCCATTTAGGGCCCCCCCCATGGCCATGCCTAGATCCGCCCCTGATGCACCAACTTGTGTGTGTCTCTGTCTGTCTCAGGTTGCCACATCAAGAAGCTGGACCTGGACAGCTGCACGCTGTCAGAGATCCTGCGCCTCCACATCCTGTCGTCGGGCGCCGACTGTAACCACGGCAACGCCAAGTTCCGCTACCAGAAGCAGGGCGGCTTCATGTCCACCGACGACCCGTGTGTGGAGCTGCGCCTGGCCAACCCTGGCATCCTGAAACGCCTGGCCCGCACCTCCGTGTACGACCTCACACCAGGTACGCATGGTTACCTCTGTGTACGACCAAATAAGGCAGTGGTTTTCAACCTTTTTTTATACCAGGGCCCACTATTTGTTCAGCATTTGAGCCTCGGACATTTCAGCCCCACACAGATTTAACCCCGAAGATTTATTTTTGCTTTTGTTCCCAATTGCAGGCTGGATTTTGGGGGAAACAAAACGGTCAAACATGCAGATCAAAATAACTATTAATTTTCTACGTTCTCTAGTTGTGTAGACTGTGGGTGTGTGTGTGTGTGTGGGTGTGTGTGTGTGTGTGTGGACGGAGAACTTTGCTTCTGTCACAGCGGTGCGGTACAGCAACTGCAATACCGTCCCTGCTGCTCCGATTCACCTGGGGATTTTTGCCCCATGTAAATATGACCTGACTGTATATGTGTGTGTGTGTGGTAGGAGAGAAGCTGGCCATCCTCCAGGTGTTGTGTGGGAAGCTTCTGTCACTGGTCTCCACCAGGGACTTCATTGAAGACAACGCAGACGAGCAGAAAATTGTCAAACAGGAGCTGAGAGAGCTGCGTGCGGAGCAGCACCGCCGAGAACGAGAGGAGGCCGCGTACAGGTACATTCTGCTCTGAAGATGGACTGCTGGGATTTTTGCACTTTTTCTGTGACTGTGGAACAGTTGACGTTGCTCTAATAGCCCCCCTGTTGGTTAGAAGATTAAAAAAAGGTCTTACCCGTGTAAAGACAGAAAAGCAGGGGCTCTCTGTTGCAATGTCTCATCCTGTATTGAGAAGCTGTTCAGTGAAATTACATTGTGAGAAAATTGCAATTTTTCCTTTTGTGACATTGTAGAGTTACTGCTGATCTACAAGCTCATTTCAGCCTGTTAACGTAATAAGGGGGCTGAAGCGATTTTGTTATTCATTCTTTCATAATTCTGTGTTGTTTTCTTCCAGAGTTCGTGTTCGTAAAGAGGAGAGACTGAAGGAACAGGAGCTCCGTATGAGAGAGTTGGAAGACAAGCTGAGAGAAGACAGAAACGGGTAGCGTGCACAGTGCACACACACACACACACACACACACACACACACACACACACACACACACACAGAAAGAATAACTACTGTATATTATTTGCTTGTATCATGTCTATATTCAGTATTTCACTGTGTGTTTTGTAGCACTGCGCATCGAGACAGTCTGACGGGACAAAATACTGAAGACGAGGAGGACGACGCCTCTGCCAAGAAGACAGGTTAGGATATCCTTAGTCAGGGCCACTATTCTCTTCTCTCCTGCAGTGTGCTTCAGTCTCTCTCTCTCTAGCCTCGACACCCAGGCTTTCATTTTCGTTCGCGTTGCGCGAAAACGGAAAGCCTGGACTAACTTGTTACACACAGTGGCCTTGAGGGGGGAGTCAACCTTCCGGGGTGGGCGTCGCTCTAAATGATGTGATGTAGAACAGCAGTGGACGGGCGCGGGAGGGGCCAGGGATGAGGACACGTTTGTGAGATCAAATCAGATCAGCTCGATCTGCCGTGTGGATCCCACGGCACCCCGCCCCCCCAAGGCCAAAATCATTGCGGGTTAGGCCAGGCTACTCTCTCTCTAACCTCCTCTTCTCTCCTGCAGGGGGTTTCAACCAGAAGGAGAAACAGAAGCAGCTCTCCTCCATGGCTGCTCCTGTCAGCCTCACAGCCGAGGAGCAGGAGGAGGAACAGGAGAAGGTAAGATGGAGATGGAGAGATGCACCCATTCTCATGACCGGGCCCATACCGATAAGTTTGATAGCGGTCCTGTGTGGAGGAGGGGAAATTTGAACATTATTATATCTCATAACAGACATCAAAACTGTTCTGTGTTTGTGGGGCTGAAGGAGACAATATTTAGGCCTGTCACAAAGGAGTACAATTATATTATAATATCTGATTGACATTTATACCACTTGAATGGTATAAAAGATCGTCTTCTCCCGATAGGGTAGATTGCCGATCAAATCACCGTTTGGAGTGAATATTGACCAATTATCGGAGAACTCTGTGGCCGAAAGAATTGATTAATCCCAAAACAAAACAAAAAAATCGGACAGCAATCATTATTTTTTTTTAATGTCCCTTATGTATACTTGTGTCTGTCACTTTAAATCCCCCTGTTGTTCTAATGTGTGTGTGTATGTGTGTGTGTGGTGTCTTTCAGATCCAGGAGCTCCAGGATCGCATCCTGAAGGCGTCGTGTCGCACGGCCATCGTCCCTCTGGGCAGAGACCGGCTGTACCGCCGCTACTGGATCTTCCCGTCCACCTCGGCTCTGTTCGTGGAGGAGGACTCCTTCGGCCTGACGGAGGACATGCTGGAGCCCCGTCCCACTCCGCCCCCGCAGGACAGACAGCAGGACGGACAGCAGGACGCTGACGCGCTCATGGACACCCACGGCAGGTACAGTAGCAGCGTTTACAACTGGAACTATAACCTTAAACTGGAGCCAACACAGGGCTTGACACTAACACTTGCCCGCTTGTCCGGGGCAAGTAAAAAAAATGGTGGGGCAAGTGAAGACTGCTACCTAGTTGCCCGATCGGGCAAGGGTGCAACTTAGTGCACTATAACACAACACAAGATAAATTTGTCTTGAAGGCAGTCATTGCACTCTGCCTCTGTGTCTTTCCCTGCTCTCTAGCTGTCCACAATTCCAGGCTGGATTTGGGAAACAAAACAGGCAAATTAACACATCAAAATGACCATTAATCTTCTACAGTGTAGACCTGGGCTAATTAAGATGATGAATTTTAACTCTTGAGAGTGTAAAAAATGAAACCAAATGGACCCGTAAGGTTCCATTTGGTTTCATTTTTACACTCTCAAGAGTTACATCTGCAAAATTTACAATATATTTTTGGGGGGCAAGTGACCATGAGCTGAGGGCAAGTAGAACCTGACTTGCACTTGCCCGATGGTCAAGTGCCTCCGAGACCTTAGTGTCAACCCCTGCAACACGTACTGTGTGCATTATTAGAATATGAACATATCACACGTTTTGTCTTTATCCACCGGCCGTCAATTCAATGCACACAGTGCCGTCTGTACTCTTTGGATCTCATAAAGTGCTACATAGCTTTACATACAGGTAGATTGTACTTTACATTCACCTATTTACTTTACACACACACACACACACACACACACACCTGTGAAACTATGCAAGGCACCAACCTGCACTTCAGGAACAATTAGGGGTTCAGAACCTTGCTCAAGGACACTTCGTATCTAACCTTGGGGGAACCCGGGGTCGAACTGGGAACCTTCTGGCTGCCAAGTGGCCAGTCTACCTCCTGAGTTGTAAACTGGGCTGTGTTTATTAGGCCATTTGTCAGTCAAATATACACCTAGTGCAGGGGTTTTTCAACCTTTTTCATATCAGGGCCCACTATTTATTCAGCATTTGAGTCACGGACCACCATCTGATGACATTTTAGCACCAAAGACCTAAAACTAAAGAATTCTTTTGGTTTTGTTCATAATTCCAGGCTGGATTTTGCAAACAAAACAGTATGGACTTCTTAATTAAATAGTGCTAATTCAGTGCTAATTGAGAAATGAAACCAAATGGACCCGTAAGGGTCCATTTGGTTTCATTTTCACATTCTCAAGAGTTACATCTGGTTAACCAACTTTCCATCACTTAGCCTGGGGACCACCTGGATCTCTCCCATGGACCACTGGTGGTCCCCGGACCACCGGTTGAAAACCCCTGACCTAGTGGACACTCAGGCGGACAGGAGCCAAACTCAGTGATGATTATGATAATAATAATCAATAATAATACTTTATACTATTGATGATTGTAACAATGAGCTCTGAAACGATAACCTCCTTTATTTCTGGTTGTGTTTAGCTCCGCCCCTGCGTCCCCCAGCGGCCCGCCAGTCATCCGTCCCAACCAATGGGCTTTCTACAGCTCAGTGGAGGAGGTGGAGCAACTGCTGGAGGCGCTGAACCCTCGCGGTCACCGAGAGAGTGGCCTGAAAGAGGCGCTGCTGCAGGAGAAAGAGCGAATCACACACATCCTGACCAGCACTGTGGATATAAACGGCAAATACAACTACACAGGTACTACTACACCTACTACTATACAATAAATACACACATCCTCACCAGCAGTAACTAATTTTAGATTACATATTACTATAATCTTATTGCTTTTGCTCCAAAAAGTAAAGTAACAAGATTACTCTACAAAAATGGGTAATAAGTAATGCATTACTTTGCATGCAAAAATAGAACAGATTTACAGGTCTGTTTTGTGATTCAAGGTTAAAATGTTCTCATTGCTTCTCTCTGCTCCTTTTATTTTTATTTACTTTTTTTTTATCTAAGAAAGACCTTTACAATGTCGGATTTTGTTGGCTTTGTTTTCAGGTGCAGTTTGTGAGATTGGAGGCTATTATTATTCCAATAAATTGGATTCAGTTCTAAAAAGAGCTCGCTAAACAGATTATGTTGTACATGTCTATTTTTTCAAAGGTGGGAGTTGAGAACTTGGGAAAGTAATAACGTAATATGTAATATATTACTCTTCGATTCCAGTAATAAGTAAAGTAATGATATTACTTTGTCTAAGGGGTAACGAGTAAAGTAAAGAAGTTACTTTCCTAAGTAATATTGACCAACACTGCTCACCAGCACTGTGAATATAAACAGCAAATACAACTACACAAATACCGGTATACTGAAACATGTATAGTTTTATGGACATTTAAACTCCGTGCTTACACATTTGACTGTCCATTTTGAAAACTTGAGGTCTCTCACAAATATAGTACCTTATATTCAAAATAAACACATGTTAAAGAAGAACCACAGCCGACACATGCTATATCACTCTTGCATTTTAAACTAAGTTCTCCTATATGCTTTGGTCCCACCATATGAACCTCAAACATTCACTTAGTTTTACTACAACCCTCCGTATGGGGGAGTTTACAGGTGGACAATCGTGTCATTACTCGGCCTATTATTACTACACGCACTCGTTTGTTTCAACACAAATAAACAACAATTGGTCTTTTTGTTATTTATTATAAAACACACTCATACACAAACACACAAACACTAACTATACTGTGTACAGTCCCTACTACAAGACCGATCCGTGTTTCTCTCCCTACACGACGATCTGTTGTGCATTTGAGCTCCAGTTATAACGGTGCAGGTAGTATAAGCAGCAGCAGTATAAGCAGGTAATAAACTGGAACAAAACACAGAAGAAACACTATGAACATCGGTCATAATTACAACAGTGTAAACAACAAAAGAATATAATGTAACTGCAAATACGCCAACATGTATACATTATGGTCATTTTAAAGCTCTGTACTTACACAGTGGACCATCCACTCTGAAACTTTTTCTCGACTGACCACAGCCACTTCACACATGCGCACTGACGTCTCCCTCAAATCGCAGTACATTGTAAACATTAAAACATGTGCAAACACATCTTTACCACACGAGGTCACCGGCCACCCATAATTAACCAAACACCTCCCACTTAGTCTAGAGGTTAACTAACCGACTAGACTACACACTCCTACTTATACCCATCCATATATGCATACATAAAATAACACCACGTTATGCTGTGCAAAAGGAATTCAAGTAGGCTATAGTTTAAGAAGGCACACAGGTTATCCTCAACAGTAAACTTTTCAATCTTTTAAATCTTTGATGGAGGTCAGATTAGCTGCCACAAATACCTCCTGGAATAAAATCAAACAAATAAATGTGCACACAAAGTCTTGGTATTCCACCGTTTTGGTCAGAACTCCAGTCCTCCAGTCCTAATCTACTGTTAGCTTAAATCAGGATCAGGCGGATGTGTCTCCTGATGGTCCGCACCATCTGGAAACGGCATCCCGATGAGACTAATACAGAACCGGCCACGGTCATAGAGGTGGCCCCACTTATTAGGGCATTCAGTTTCATGGTCCTTGTCGGTGAGCACAACCTCCCACTGCTCTTGATCTCCAATCCTGCCAGGCAACCAGGTCTGTATAGTTCTGTACATGTTGGCCAAGCCACCGTACCCTGACAGGATCACTTGGCCCACGAGACCCAGTCCGCACAGACCCTTTTCTCTGTTGCGTGCAAGAGACCGTCCAGCTGCTTCCGCTGTGGATTCCACGACGCCGACCACCGGAAACTCCTCTTCATTAATTGCAGAGAAAGCTCTTCTCTGCAGTTTCGCTGTCACTGGTCTGTCCGATCCTGCCACCTGGGTTACAACTCTGTCCCTCCCACTTTGGTGTATGCAAGGGTCGAGTTGAAGACTGCTAGTGTTGAGAGTGGTTACAGCCCCCGCTAGAATAACACTCTCTCTTTGAGGGTTGCTGATGGATGCATTTCTCTCACGGTCGCTTCTTGCCTCCGTGCTCACCTGAGACAAGCATGCAGCCTTGTCCATGACTGGAGCGACACATCCAGCCATCTTGTTGCCCACGCCCATTGGCACCACAGAGTTGCTTAGAGCCGTGACCTCCACGTCCATGCCACTCTGCTCCAGACAACCCTGAGGAACCTCAACCTTCACGGCTCCTGCTCTCATGGAGAAGGCGAAATGGGTCAACGCCGGCCCTGCCGTCAACTCACTGCTCTCAAACAAGTCAGGGTGCACTCCGCTGACCGTCTTCCCCAGTGGACTGTCCCAAAGCACCAAGTCACCACACTGCTCCAATCGCTGAGGTGCAAGTCGCCCTTCTCTGGCTGAAATAAGCATTTCCACCTTCTCTGGTCGTCTCAGCTCTTCAGGCCTAACTCCCGGGAAAAGTTTTGCCAGACGCCTGGGGTCAACTGCACAGTCAATTCTGGCAATTTCTTCCAGACCGTAACATGTCATCTCGTGACTCTGTGGCAAAGAAGCACCTTTCTTCAACACCTTCAAACACACACGGTACCTTTTTGTCTCCACTTCGCAGACCATTCCCCCCACTCCTTGCACCACCAGCTTCATAGGTTCTCCCTCCAGGCCAAGCCGCTCTGCTGCCTTGTGGGTGATATAATTTGTGTCCGAGGCTAGATCAATTAGTGCACCCAGCCAATCCCCACGTCTGGTTGTGACTTCAACCAGCATCATGAGAGCTGGCAGGTCTTTTTGCACATCACCGTCGGCACACATTGCTGTGGACACCTTGTTAGTGCAAGCTCTCCGAACTATGTCCAACTGCTCTGGTGTGAGGTTTGCCTTCTCAAACATGGCCTCCATCTCCTTGGTTGGACCACGGGAGTCTCTTTTTGTAACGACTGGCGCCATAGCGTCCTTCTCACATTGTTCATCTTGGCCTTTTTCCTCCTCGCATTGTCTCTCTGTGGTTTGCCTAAGGCATAACCAATAGTGATGATCAGAGAGTGCATTGCCATTTTTGCACTCTTCTTTGTAGCACAAAAAGTTATTCCTTCTGCACTGCCCACTGTGCAGTCCTAGGCACTTGAAACATGCCTGCGCCGTTTTCACCTGAGCCCTCCTGTCAGGCACACAGGACTTTTTGAAGACCTTACAACGGAACAACTGTCCTGTGTGTCCGCCCTCTCCGCACACTTTACAGGGACCCTGCAAAGAGTCGCTCTTCCCCGCACTCACTGTTGCCTTGGTGGATGCCCGCTTATCTTGTGCTCCTCCCCCAGGCCTCTCATTGGTTCTGTTGCGTGGTTGTGATCCTGGTAGCCTCGTCTGCAGTTGCTCCATCTCCATCAAGACTGTAGTCTGGCCCTGAAGGAACTGTAAAAGTCTGTTAAAACGATCTTGTATGGTTACTCCATTACGTGGATCACAACGAAATAACAACCACCGTTGTTGCATCTCGTGCGGCAGTTTCCCTTCAAGTGCGTACACCACCAATGGATTATTTATTGCATCCGCACACTGCAAATCAGTAAGTTCCATAACAGCTCTTTCTACTGCTTGGATCAGCCGTAACACCTCTCCTGGTTGGTTGTCACGCACTGCTGGAAATTCCTGTAGTTCAATTATAATGTCATTTACAATTTGGCCAATGTTTCCGTATCGACTCTCCAAAACACGGAAAATGTCTGCTGAATCACGACAATTGTCCAATCTGAGTTCGTTTCTCACTGCTTCAGTTATACTGTCCAGCAGATGGAAAAAACGCAGCTCCTCTGCACCTGATGGCTCTGCCAGTTGCTCTATTCTACTCCAATAGTCTTTCCAGCGGTAATAGCTCCTTCTATCCCCACTGAATTTTGGTAGAGTCATTGGTGCCAGAGTCAGTCTCGGTGCCACCGCACCCACCACTGGGGCTGAAGCGCTTGGTACATGCCTCACTTCACTGCTATATGTACCTCTGGGCTTGGTGTCCTGCTCCATTCTCGCTTCCCACAGCGATGGCATGGGTGAGAGTACTGGGGGGTCCACCAGTGAGGGACCGTCAGGCCTGCCTTGGCTAGGAGGAGGAGGAAAAGTGGCACTGCTAACATCCTGTCTGCTACTGTCCACAGGTATTAGGAGTTTGCTCTCAAGTTCTCCTTCTCCATCCTCACTCTCTGTATGACCCACCTGCTGCAGCACCACCTGGCGTTTTAATGCCCTCTCAATGTCCTTCATCTGACGGTAATAGTCTTTAACCCCCTCACGTAAGATAGCACCCTCTGCTTTGGGTACAAATGGTGCCCACTTGGTCACCACCCCATCAAGGTCTGATAAAGCAGCGTCCAAACACTCCTTTGTGTAATCAAACTGCTCAGATGTGATTCCACCCTGCAACTGCTTGGACTTTTCAAAGTTATCCTCCAGGCTGCTTTTCACATTGTCATACTGAGCAGACACAGTGTCTTTCCATAATGTCTCTTGTAGCAACTGCATTGTCTCTCTGAACTTTGTGCGGCTGCTTGCTCCTTTCTCCTGCACCTCAGCCACCTCTGTTGCATGGCCATCTCCATCCTCCCCAAGAGCAACTATAAGATCCTCCTGAATGTCCCATAAGGCATCATAAAACCCAATTAGTGCTTTTTGTTCTTCTCTTATTTGATCGCCATTAAGAAGGTCGAGAGTGTCATTTATTTTATTAATTTTCCTTGTGAGTGCACTCTGTGCAGTAGACCGTTTCTTTCTAGCGTCCTCTAATGATGGCGCCATGGCGACACCCTGTGGTCAAAAAGAGTCAGTGCACTTGAAGGACGAGCTCAATATTACACTCTCAAAATGGCCGGCTTTGAAGACCTACCACTCCCACTTCCGGTTGAAAGTTCACCTCTTGATGACGTAGTAGGATCAACGACGTTCTGGCTATGTTATTAGCATTAGCAAATGAGCCTAATAATCCAGTGGAACGTACGTAGTCAGTCTTAGACTTAGCTCGATTGCCACAGTTTATGCTCCCTTGCAAACAACAGAAAATGTCAGTGATCCACATAAGCACCAGTGAACCACAGTCAAGAAAAGCACACGTGAATCAAAGCTTTTATTGAGAATAGGACGAGTGCTCCTTTCACTCGTAGGGGCTGTTAATGTCAACAGCGATGCTTTCCCTCGCAGATCAGGGGTAGAAGAAGATGGAGTCCTCTCGTCGGCCCGCCTCCTTCATGTGGAAGACAAAGAAGTCCAACGATGATCGCGCGCCTCCCTTCTCCCGCGCAGGCCTCTTGTCGATCTTATTTTCAGCAACAACACGGTCTTTCCATGCACTGATCACGTAGCACGGATCGGTCGCTGTTTTATTACTGTACGGATTTTAAACTAAGTTCTCCTTATATGCTTTGGTCCCACCATATGAACCTCAGACATTCACTCAGTTTTACTACAACCCTCCGTATGGGGGAGTTTACAGGTGGATAATCGTGTCATTACTCGGCCATATTATTACTACAAGCATCCGTTTGTTTCAACACAAATAAACAACAATTGGTCTTTTTGTTATTTATTATAAAACACACTCATACACAAACACACAAACACTAACTATACTGTGTACAGTTCCTACTACAAGACCGATCCGTGTCTCGCTCCCTACACGACGATCTGTTGTGCATTTGAGCTCCAGTTATAACGGTGCAGGTAGTATAAGCAGCAGCAGTATAAGCAGGTAATAAACTGGAACAAAACACAGAAGAAACACTATGAACATCGGTCATAATTACAACAGTGTAAACAACAAAAGAATATAATGTAACTGCAAATACGCCAACATGTATACATTATGGTCATTTTAAAGCTCTGTACTTACACAGTGGACCATCCACTCTGAAACTTTTTCTCGACTGACCACAGCCACTTCACACATGCGCACTGACGTCTCCCTCAAATCGCAGTACATTGTAAACATTAAAACATGTGCAAACACATCTTTACCACACGAGGTCACCGGCCACCCATAATTAACCAAAGCCGACACATGCTATATCACTCTTGCATTATTAGTTAAACAAATACTACTAAGCATAAAGATATTTTCATGTTACATTTTTTTTTATTGTAACATAAATATTGTTTAATAGTAATTAGAATGAGCGCAAACTTATCCCAACCACAAGAGGTCCTCGGCCTCCCATAATTAACCAAACAACTACACCCAATGCAACAACGCAGTTCTCAGATTGCGGCGTAAGATTGGGAGTTGATCTGCTGTGCGGTGTTAAATAATTTAGCCTGGATAAAGCCCAAGCGAGCTGCGGCATTTTGGATCAGTCGGAGAGGCTTGAAGTGCAAATGCCGGTAGACCAGTAAGGCGGGAGTTACAGTAGTCCAGTTTGTCCGTATAAGGAGCTGGGCTTACTCCTGGGTTGATCACTTTGGAGATGAATCCAACAGTTGGTAAACTGCCGTGTTCCCCGTGTTTCCCCAGAAGTTAGCGAACGGCTAAATTCCTAGTAGCAGTTTTAGTAGTACTGGCATGTCAGGGCTTGACACTAACACTTGCCCGCTTGCCCGGGGCAAGTAAAAAAAAGGTTGGGGCAAGTGAAGACTGCTACCTGGTTGCCCGATCGGGCAAGTGTGCGACTGCGACTTAGTGCACTATAACACAACACAAGATAAATTTGTCTTGAAGGCAGTCATTGCAGTCATTGCCTCTGTATTTCCCTGCTTTCTAGCTATCTCTACCTATCTCTCTCCCAGGTTCATTTGGTTCCAAACTATCATTTTGCTGGGGTCAGGGACCACTGGGTCTGTGACCATTATGAGCTAATTAAGATGATGAATTTTAACTCTTGAGAGTGTAAAAATGAAACCAAATGGACCCGCAAGGGTCCATTTGGTTTCATTTTTACATTCTCAAGAGTTACATCTGGTTAACCAACTTAGCTGGGGACCACCTGGAACCCTGGAAATTTACAATATATTTTTGTGGGGCAAGTGACCGTGACCTGAGGGCAAGTAGAACCTGACTTGCACTTGCCCAATGGGCAAGTGCCTCGGAAACCTTAGTGTCAACCCCTGCATGTGCTTTTATTTGATCTGCACCCAGTTATAAAAAATGTCAACCATTCCCTTTCCTCCTAGACAAGCCGGAGGCCTTGTCCCGCTCGGTCCCAGAATCCTCTGCTCCAGCGGAGACATACATGGAGAACCGACTCAGAGATATGCTGTTGGACATCGAGGACAGGATCTACCAAGGAAGCCTGGGGGTGCTGAAGGTACACACACACACACACACACTAGGGCTTTAACCAAAAAATCGATACTTCGATACATTGATTTGCATAACACGTGTCGACTCCAAAAAGGCTGAGTCGATAAGTTGTTTTTTTCCCTTCCTCCGAGGGAAAGGAGTAAGGTAAGTAAGTAGCCTTGCCAGGCCATGATGTCAGGAGGCCCAGCTGAGCCATATAGGCCCATATAGGTCAGGAGCCTATCTCCTGTTTCTGTAGCGTGAGGCAGCTTGATGTACAAGTACACCCCCTGGACATGACGCTAGTATATCGCAGGGACTTACCCCCAATCCATCCCTTGATGCTGAGTGCCAAGCAGGGAGGCATTGGGTCCCATTTTTTGAGTCTTTGGTATGACCCGGCCGGGAATCGAACCCCGACCTCCCAGTCTCAGGGCGGACACTCTAACCACAAGGCCACTGAGCTGGTTGAAAGGAGTAAGGAGGAGGAATTAAACATTTACCTTTGTTTTCCCCTTTTTTCTTTCTCTACATGTGCGGATGACGCGGGTGTATATAATTCAACTGTAATATTGGTTACTGTCACTCACGGACAGATGTCTCCTTTGAAGTTTCCTTTGCAACTCTATTGGAGTTCAGCCTTAATTTAGGCCTACCAATCTTACTGCAGCTGCTTGCGCTCTGGGCGCGCGGCGTTCCACTGATCATTACGTACACGGAGCAGATCGAGCAGCAAACAGTGTCAGAGAAATATAGAACTTCATCAACCAACACCTCCCCGTGCTACAGTGACCGTCTTGTTCCTCGTTTGGCATTAGGCTACGCACAGGACGCATGCTTCTGTCCGTGTCATTCTCATTAATTTACTGAATGGATCAGAAAAGAAAAGCAGGGCGATATGGTGGTGTTGGAGGAGGAGGAGGAGGAGGAGGAGGAGGAGGAGGCTACATGTAAATAGAACGTATTCTGATAATGTGGCCTCTATGTTAGAACGAGCATGTCTTCTGTTACGTTCTAACTATTACGCTCTGTGGGCTGCTGTGTATTGATAATCATGTGTTTTTATGGCTGGCCTGGGAGTGGACGTTGTGCTGCGCTGTGTGACAATATTGTTTTCATATTAAGCTTGCCACATGCTTCATGCGTAGCCTCGCAATGTGTTTTGTATAAGCTCTGCGCCGGCATCATAGCGGCACCATTTGATCCTCGCCCCCCCTCGGGGAACCACCACAACGTACCCTCCCACGACGGACCCCCCTCTAGCTTTAGCCAAGCTAATCGATCCTCATATATATTGTGCCTGTCTGTGTGTGTGTGTGTGCACGTGTAGAGCATGCACAGGGACACATGGCGAGCTGCCCTGGAGAAAGGCCAGTATGAGCAGCTGGTGTCTAACGGCAGACACAACGGACACATGAACGGAGGAGAGGACATGGAGGTGGACACCTCACAGATACACATCACCAGCAAGGACAGGTAGGTGGAGGATCTGGTGGTCATGATGATGATGATGATTTGAAAAAGTGGTCCAGTTATTTCATGAAAGAAAAAAGACAAGGGGCTCGCAACTCACTAACCCTTTGTGTACTGAACGCGTTTTGGTGCTTTAGCTGTTGAAAAATAGCAGATCTACAAGCTCATAGCGCGCCACCGAGTGGCGCGCTATGAGCTTGTATCTCTGCTATTTTTGAAAAATCGTGAAAATGTGGTGCAAATCTTTGAATACGTTATTTCGGAAGCAAACATTTTCAACTCAAATCTTTGCTTCTGGGGGATCCCTAGAACAACATGTTTTTAGATGAGGTTCTGCAGCTAAATACCGTACTTTCCGGGTTATAAAGCGCACCTGAATATAGGCCGCATCGGCCAAATTTAGCGAAAAAATCAATTGTGTACATATACAAGACGCACTGGCCTATTAGCCGCGGGTGTTTTAATGCTTAATTACCATATGTAAGGGTTCTTGCACAGATGAGATTGTCGGCAACGAAATGCTGTTTGAGAAGCATCCTTTTTATTATTTAAACGACTACAGAACTGCACGTGCTGTATGTAATTAACGCTAGAGCCATAGACCAAGGACGGATCTAGGCATAGACATGGGGGGGGGGGGGGGGGGAATGCCCTCTAGACGCCCTGACTGCCCCACCAAACATGACGGAATGCAAACAATGAAAACTTCAAAGATATTTCAAATCAAATGCTTATAGCGGTAGTTAAACATTGACTAACTACATTTGTGGCACCACTAAACCAACTGCCATTTTCGGCTGCACCCCCGATTGAGAAATATTACATCCAGGCCTGGCCATAGAGTGTAGCCGGAGATGCGCAACTCTGATCACTTCATGAAACCAAATGAGCGCTTGCGGGTTCATTTGGTTCATGAAAAAAGGTAGCCTACCGTACATCTGGTTAACCAACTGTCCACCATTTAGCTGGGGACCACCAGGAATCCTCTCAATGTTTAAGACGCTCGACGAGGCGTCTTTATTGCCGTCTCCCCCTCCTATTCCTGCACGCACTGCTGCTGCTGCTGCTGCTGCTGCCGCCAGCCTTTCTAAACCCGTTCGTGGATGTTTTGACACTTTTCCACGCAGTCAGGATCCACTGGCAGACTTGAGAAAAAGTTGCTTTCAGCATGTTGCTCGCGCTGGTGCTCCGCGCGCTGGCGCTTCGGTCCGCGGAGCTCATGGCGTCTCCGCCGTGCTGGCGTTCCTCGCGTTGGTCCGCCGTCTAACCATTGATTCATTGATCCCAAGGCTACGTGCAGCAGATCGATTTCCTTATTTTTCAACCAGCTCGACTGACTTTAGCTGCGTTATATGTACTTCTTTGTTTGCTTTCCATGATGCATTTAGTAGTGTCTGTCTTAGCGAACTGCCTGTGCCCTGTCCCTCTACATTTCCTGCTCGGGCCGGCTTAAAGTTGGGGTGCATACCGTGCATTTAGACTTAGAACGCCCTATAGTGTTTGTTAGCCGTAAACATCCATACATTGGCCGCACCGCTGAATAAGCCGCAGGGTCCAAAGCACGGGATAAAAGTCGCGGCTTATAGTCCGGAAATTACGGTAATTTCTGGGGGTCCTTCCTATGAAATATGTTAAGCATCACTGACACAGAAAGAGATTTTTTTCCAGAAAAACTAGAATGCCCCGCCAGGGACTAGAATTTAGTGTCACAAACTAGAATTTAGTGTCACAAACTAGAATTTAGTGTCAGAAACTGGAATCTAACTTCAGGGTTAACAAGGGTTAAAAGTGGAAAAACGTTTCCACCTGAACAGGTCGAAACGTCGCTGCTAAATAAAGCCTGGAGCACTTCAAAGTGAGTTGCGAGCCCTTCTCTTTTTTTCTGTCTACATTTACTGTATTTTTGCAGTTTTTTTGACTCAGCACCATTTGGGGATGTGCGTTACTTTTTTTTAACTTTCCAGTTATTTTATGAGAAATCATTCTCTGATCCCCCTACCCCAAAATAAGCTTAGAATGGGGCTATGGGATACTGTTACATCACTCCAATATGCATTTTTTTATTTAGTCTCTCCAACATGACATTCACACTTTGACGTTTAATTCAGCAGTGGTTCAGCTGTCTCAAAATGTGGGGGCGTGGCGCATGGTTTATGGCTGAACCACGGCTGTACAACACACTATTAACATGGCGGAGAGAGAATAGCAAAAAATGCATTTTTGCAAAATTGCGTTTCCTGGCTTTGTCTGTGGCGTAAACATCTTCATATGTATGAAAAGTTTGAGGAAATTGAACAAGGAATTCACTTCTGTAACCAGGCTAAGGTCTGCAGTGTTCTATAGTAGTGCAGTGTTCTATAGGATGAGTAAAACGCAGAACATGAGCATATATATTGCATATGCTGACAAAAAACACCCCAGGGACCATCCTTGCGCTCTCTCTTGACATGGTGCTCTTACATAACAAGCTCTTATATCTGATGTTCTCTGTATATTTTGCTAATATTGTGCTTTATAATTGATGAATTCGATCTGTCTCTCTCTCTCTCCCTCTGATAGAAGTGCGTTGAGTGGCAGTTGTTCAGTGCAGCTGTTCAGGCTGCAGGAGCTGCGAGGAGAGGTTGCTGGTTCGGCTCCGAGCGCCGCCAGCGGCACAGGCAGCGGGGGCACGGGGACGCCTCAGCCGGCCAACAGCAGCGTGCGCTGCCTTGCTCATGCCCTGGCCCAGATAGAGCAGGGCATCGAACGCAAGTTCCTCAAAGCCCCCTTGGGTAAGGAAGGAACTTTTGCTAGAGCAGGGGTGGGCAATTATTTTTCCCAAGGGGCCAAATAAGATTTTCTAAAATATTGTGGAGGGCCAAGACTAAAGGCTGAACTAAAGTCTGCGTAGTATTAATTTAATTTCCAGGTAAAAGTAAGAGTAAAACCAACCATTTTGACACCAAGGCCTGCTATTTATTCAGTATTTGAGCCACAGAGGACCACAATTTGATGACATTTTAGCCCCACAGACACCCAAAACTAAAGATTTCTTTTGTTTTTGTCCACAATACCAGGCAGGAATTCACAAACAAAACAGGCAAACAATCCATACAGATGGGAAATGACCATTCTTTGACATTCTCTGATTGTGTAGACTTTGGGCTAATTCACTTCATGAATATTTTAACTCTTGAGAGTGTAAAAATGAAACCAAATGGACCCGCAAGGGTCCATTTGGTTTCATTTTTTACGCTCTCAAAGAGTTACATCTGGTTAACCAACTTTCCATATTTAACTGGAACTCTCTCAAGGACCACTGGTGGTCCCGGACCACTGGTTGAAAACCACGATACCCTTTCACGGGCCGATTAAAGTCAGCCAAAGGGCCGCATTCGGTCTCCGGGCCGCATAATGCCCAGGTATGTGCTAGAGCCAGGAGAACATGGAGGACGTTTACACGGCCCACTGCAGTTACTGCCAGCATTCCTGAGTATTATATTGGTCCTTCAAGAGCCACAATAAAAACAGATGAAAATGGGGAAACATACCGTATATACAATTGGAGGAGGAACAGCGTTTTGTAAACAGTTATGTCACATTGCATTATTTATACCGGTTATATGAGGGCATGGACATTTCCCTTATCTATCTTTTTAATCAAATGTGTCAATTATTTTCCTCTTGAGGACAAATGGCTCCATTTTTCCACGTTGATGATGCAGAAAAAGAAATAAGAATCAGATTTACCGTTTGTTTAACTGTAGTAGCTCTGTTTACATGGGCAGGACTAGATAGATTTCATGGCGGTCGTTTAAAGAGATCAGTACATTTTTTCAGTCTTGAGATTTTTGGGGGCTTTAAGCCATATGCTAATATCCCACATCATATGAAAATGCTCTAAAAAAGAAACTTGTGGTGATGTAAAGTGTGTGTGTGTTTGTGTCTTTCTCTCTGTCCAGGCGATGAGGAGTCAAAGAAAGACCAGAAGAACAAGAAGAACAGGAAGAAAGATGATGACCAGTCCAGTGAAGGCAAGATACACTCTGTCTGTCTGCCTGTCTATCTCAAGTGTCAAACTCTGGCCTGCGGGCCAAATTTGTCCCGCTGTGTAATTTCCTTTGGCTTTGAGGCAACATCAAATTAACATTAGAGCAGCCCACCGGTATACGCCTATTTCACAGCCAGCGCGTGCTGCCCTCTAGTGGGGATAATGGGGGGACACCGACACTGGGGGGGACCCGACCACTGACTGTCATTGCACAAAACAATGGCCGTTTGTGCAATGACAGTCAGTGGTCGGGTCCCCCCCAGTGTCGGTGTCCCCCCATTATCCCCACTAGAGGCCAGCGCGTGCTGGCTGTGAAATAGGCCCACCGGTATTATACAGCTGTGGTGCCGCTGTAACACTGCATTCACCGCTAATACTACAAGTCCCATAGTGCGCTGCTGTTGTTTTGCCGTCTGCTCTGTAATATACAGCAGTGGTTTTCAACGTTTTTCATCCCAGGGCCCACCATTTATTCAGCATTTGAGCATTTGAGGATATTTTAGCCCCACAGACCCCCCCCCCCCCCCCCCAACTAAAGATTTCCTTTGATTCTGTCCATGACCATTAATCTTCTAGTTGTGTAGAAGATTACTAATTCACATGATGAATATTTTAACTCTTGAGAGCGTAAAAATGAAACCAAATGGACCCGCAAGGGTCCATTTGGTTTCATTTTTACGTTCTCAAGGGTCCACTCAGGCTGGACGGCAAGACATCTCGAAACGGTTTGTCACAGGTCCTTGGGGTTTGTCCTTTTCTTATTTGTATGTATTTTTTCTGTCTGTCTCTCTCTCTCTGTCAGATGGCAGTGACAGTGGTCGGGTGTGTAAGACGATTCTGGAACGTTGGAGAGACTCTCTGCAGTCCTGTTCCAGTCTTTCTCAGGTCAGTACCAGTTAGAACCAGTTGCCATTCATTGTGTCATTATGTACAGTATGTCATTCAAAAGACGTGACGCGCTGCGCTGCCTGCTTTACTTCTGTAGTTGGCTCTCTAAAATTACATTCTATTGTCGCGTGTATGTTGCCTGCTCTGTTGTAAACTCTTTGGTACAGTCTACATCATACCTGGGCATTACACGGCCCTTTGGCTGACTCTGACCGGCCTGTGAAAGGGTACTGTGGTTTTCAATCAGTGGTCCTTGAGAGAGTTCCAGTTAAATATGGAAAGTTGGTTAACCAAACGTAACTCTTTGAGAGCGTAAAAATGAAACCAAATCCACTTGGTTTCATTTTTACACTCTCAAGAGTTAAAATATTCATCATGTGAATTATCCCAAGTCTATACAAGTAGAGAATGTAGAATCTTAATGGTCATTTTGATCTTTTGACTGTTTTTTCCCATAATCCAGCCTGAAATTGTGGACAAAAAGCAAAATAAATCTTTAGTTTTGGGGTCTGTGGGGCTAAAATGTCGTCAAATGGTGATCCTCCGTGGCTCAAATTCTGAATAAATAGAGGGCTCTGGTGTCAAAATGGTTGGTCTTACGCTTACTTTTATCTTAATATTACACAGACTTTAGTTCAGCCTTTAGTCTTGGCCCTCCACACATTCCACATTTTATGTATCTCATTTGGCCCCTTGGGAAAAATAATTGCCCACCCCTGGTCTACATCTTGCATCATTTTGGAATTTGTAACGTGTAACGGTGTCAAAATAATGTTTAAAAACGTGATCGCCTAAGTGGGACTGGTCAAATACCCCTGGGATCTGTCTAAAAGGCTCTCTCTGCATCCCAGAACTCATTTGGCTCATTCATTTGACTGAAAACTTAAATTCACCTATTTCCATCACTACAAAATGCAATTTTGCCGTGGTGCAGATTATGGCTGAACCACTGCTGAACCGAAAGTAAAAGTGTCAGCACACTATTGGCATGTTAGAGAGACAATATAGCAAATATAGCAAAGAAGGCATTTTGGTGTGATAAGTTCCACCACTGGTCCTACTAGTAGAGTAATGGAGTAAATGGTGCAAATGAAATCGAGGTTTGTGTAAATGTAGGGCGACTGAAGCATGTGTTGTTGTGTCCAGGTGTTTGTCCATCTGTCCACGTTGGACAGAAGTGTGATTTGGGCCAAATCTCTGCTCAACACTCGCTGCAAACTGTGCCGAAGGAAAGGAGACGCCGAGAACATGCTGCTGTGTGACGGCTGTGACCGAGGACACCACCTGCACTGTCTGAGACCCAAACTGAAGGTACACACACACACACACACACACACACACACACACACACACACACACACACACACACACACACACACACAGGACACCACCTGCACTGTCTGAGACCCAAACTGAAGGTACACGCATGCACGCGCGCGCGCGCACACACACACACACACACACACACACACACACACACACACACACACACACACACACACACACACACACACACACACACACACACACACACAGGACACCACCTGCACTGTCTGAGACCCAAAGGTGCACACAAACCCAACAAATTTCACCACTGTCCCAGCTGGAGACTGGTTCTGTGTCTCTGTCTTTCCAGTCTGACTGGTTCTGGGTCTCTGTCCCAGGTGGAGACTGGTTCTGACTGGTTCTGGGTCTCTGTCCCAGGTGGAGACTGGTTCTGACTGGTTCTGGGTCTCTGTCCCAGGTGGAGACTGGTTCTGACTGGTTCTGGGTCTCTGTCCCAGGTGGAGACTGGTTCTGACTGGTTCTGTGTCTCTGTCTCTGCAGTCTGTCCCAGGTGGGGACTGGTTCTGCCCAGCGTGTCGTCCCAAGCAGCGCTCCGCCCGCCTGCCGTCCCGCCAGCGCTCCTCCATCGACGAGGAGGAGGAAGACGACGGGGAAGAGGAGTCTGAGGAGGAGGAGGAGGAAGAGGAGGAGTCTGAGGAGGAAGAGGAGGAGTCTGAGGAAGACCAATCGTCAGCGGAGGAGGAGGAGCCGCCAGTCAGGTGTGGTCTTAGATGATGATAATAAGCAGGATAACAACCGACGATTGGTGATTTGTTTCCTAATAACTGACCAAGGCGCAGCCGAGGTCAGTTACGAAACAAATCACCGGTTCAAAGGGTGTTATCCCGCTTATTACATGGCTTACGTCAGTGGATTTCAACCAGTGGTCCGAGGACCACCAGTGGTCCTTGAGAGGGTGACGGCAACGGCATGTAAACAACCAAATACTATACGTAGCTAACCAAATGGACCCGCTAACGGCATGCTGGAAGCCTGGAACTAAATGCGGAAGCGCACCGCAGATTGATATGAACACAGCTGTTTGCACTTTGAGGACCTTGAATATGCAGCGGTCCAATATAGAGCAGAGCGGTGAATTATAGTGTAATATGTCACCGCTCACATGACCAGAACGCTGGCTTCTGATTGGAGCATTCATTCAAGCTATGTAATAATGCTGATTTAAACGATTACAGGTTGTGGCATGTTGACATATTAGCATCTGGAGTACTTTGCAGCCACAGAATTCCTTGTACAACGACCTCCAAATATGTGTTAATAAAAAGTTGCACAGTGGCGGTAGTGGCGGTAGTGAGTATATTCTGTGCGTGCCTTGCTGCTCCCCTACTACAGTACCCAGAGTGCACTGCGCATCCCATTCCAACAACGTGACCTCCACAGAGCAAAGCAGAACGCAGCAGCAGAGCGAGTGGCAATTCTGTAGAGAAGAGGAGAACGTTGAAAGAGCAGTCTACGCAGCAGCGACTACGGCAAACAAACTGTGTCAGCTCAGCTTGTAGTTTGTCAGCGTCGTTCTGGAAATGTTTACCACCTACGTCACTTATAGGGCAGTGAAGTCAGTGGTAAACAGTCTGGAGTCTCCCTCTCTGGTGTTCCGTTACAGCATGCATGCGCACTGCGGCACGGATGCATGATCGTATAACGAGACTGAATTTCAAAATTAAGTCCGTTGTAACCGGGCTTCCCGGGATCCCCGCGACCCTGGTATTAAACCCTTAGTGTACTGAACGCGTTTTGGTGTTCTAAGCATTATGTTTTAACTATTGAAATATGGCAGATCCACAAGCTCATAGCGCGCCACCGAGTTGAGCTTGTATCTCTATTTTTGAAAAGATCGTGAAAACGTGGTGCAAATCTTTGAATATTATGTTATTCAGAAACTAGAAATCTAGACAGGACACAATGGGTTAACTGAACGCGTTTTGGTGTTCTAAGCATTATGTTTTAACTATTGAAAAATAGCAGATCTACAAGCTCATAGCGCGCCACCGAGTGGCGCGCTATGAGCTTGTATCTCTGCTATTTTTAAAAAGATCGTGAAAACGTGGTGCAAATCTTTGAATATTATGTTATTCAGAAACTAGAAATCTAGACAGGACACAATGGTATTAAACCCTACTCTCTGGTGTTTTCCAGCAGCAGGAAGGTGAAGATGCCTCCATCCAAGAACTCCAGGTCTGCCAAACAGGGAGGCTCCAACCAGAGCACACCCAGAGGTCAGCAGGTGGCGTCCAGGAACAGCAGCTCCGCAGGGAAGAACTCCGCTTCTAAGTTAGTATCTTATCTTTACACACATAACAGTAGAACTCCTCTCCTTCTAAGTTAGTATCTTGTCTTTACACACATAGCAGTAGCTCCTCTCCTTCTAAGTTAGTATCTTATCTTTACACACATAACAGTAGAACCCCTGTCCTTCTAAGTTAGTATCTTATCTTTACACACATAACAGTAGAACTCCTCTCCTTCTAAGTTAGTATCTTATCTTTACACACATGACAGTAGAACTCCTCTCCTTCTAAGTTAGTATCTTATCTTTACACACATAACAGTAGAACTCCTCTCCTTCTAAGTTAGTATCTTATCTTTACACACATAACAGTAGAACTCCTCCACGTCTAAGTTAGTATCTTATCTTTACACACATAACAGTAGAACTCCTCCACGTCTAAGTTAGTATCTTATCTTTACACACATAACAGTAGAACTCCTCCACTTCTAAGTCAGTATCTTATCTTTACACACATAACAGTAGAACTCCTCCACTTCTAAGTTAGTATCTTATCTTTACACACATAACAGTAGAACTCCTCCACGTCTAAGTTAGTATCTTATCTTTACACACATAACAGTAGAACTCCTCCACGTCTAAGTTAGTATCTTATCTTTACACACATAACAGTAGAACTCCTCCACTTCTAAGTTAGTATCTTATCTTTACACACACATAACAGTAGAACCCCTGTCCTTCTAAGTTAGTATCTTATCTTTACACACACATAACAGTAGAACCCCTGTCCTTCTAAGTTAGTATCTTATCTTTACACACACATAACAGTAGAACCCCTGTCCTTCTAAGTTAGTATCTTATCTTTACACACACATAACAGTAGAACCCCTGTCCTTCTAAGTTAGTATCTTATCTTTACACACACATAACAGTAGAACCCCTGTCCTTCTAAGTTAGTATCTTATCTTTACACACATCATGAGTTATTACCGACTTTGGATGCCATAATCCAAACTTTGTATTCATAAGACCACCACCCAGGCACTGGCCCAACCTCAGCATGCTTCTCTGGGTCTTTGATGGCTCGGTAGGTCCATCAATAAAAATGGAGCCTACAGACGTCCATACACACACATTCAAGAATTTGTCAGGTTTTATTCTAAAGACTTGGCATAATTCATGTTAAAAAACACATTATTTGTAGTATTTAATCTGAACAATAATCATAATGGACTTCTTCTCATCACGTGGCAGGTCTTCAGCCAAAAAGGCCACGCCCTCCTCGTCGAAGGCGACCCCGGTATCCAATGGCAGAGCCCCGCCTCGCGCCGGGGTTCGAACCAGCAGCCGCCTGAGCACAGAGATCCTGGCCGCTCCCACCAGCAACCCGTCCTCCGCACAGAAGAGAGCAGCTAGCGGTAAATCCCTTCACCGCTTTACCACCACTCTGTATGGGAGCACCTTTTGGTGTTTCAGCTGATCTACAAGCTCATAGCACGGCACCGAGTGCCACACTATGAGCTTGTAGGTCTGCTATTTTAGAAAAAAAATGATGAAAATGTGGCTACTAGTCTTTGAATATAATTCTTTCAACCGGTGTTGTTTTTAGCAGACTTTTTTTTTAATTTGTCAGTATTAATGGCCTTTCACATAGGTAGTAATAACCTCTAGTTCAACCGGCATTTTGTGCTGAGAAAACGCTGTGCGATAGAGCAAGTGTGTGACGCGGCGCGGCATCTCGGTGTACATCTGATTTTAAACCTCAATTCTGGTGAGCTTTTTTTGTACGTTGAGTGATTTTTATAGACACAATTTGTGCATTTATCACTCCCCGTCTGAAATGCCCTTTAGTCTTCTGGAGGATGTTTTTTACTGGTTAAATAAATGTTAAATAAATCAACACTTTTTCAGATAGGGATCGGTGGAGCCAAATACGTTCTAGGACTCCTTGACAGGAAATAGTTGAGAACCACTCATGTAGAAAGAAAGAGATATCATAGAACTGTCGCAAACTAGAAGACATCTGTAGAATCCGAATTAGGTGGGTTCTGTCCACCATCTTCTAATCCTAATTTGGGCTAACCATGTTCCTCAGTGTCTGCTATGGGATTCGGAGCTCAGGCCCTGGTCCTATCAAAGACTCAAAAAATGGGAACCCATGCCTTGCTACTTGGCACTTGGCAACAAGGGTTCGATTACGGGACTGGTCCCAATGACATACAGTACATACTGGCGTCATGTGTAGTTGTAGTGTGAAGCTGTTGTTTACTGTTCTTTTTTTTCTTCGCATGTAATTTCATCTTTGTTTATTTGTTGGTTTCCAGTGATTGCTGACAAAATAATCTGTTCGTATTGGTGAAACAATATTCTACAGCAGGGGTTTTCCACCTTTTTGATACCAGGGACCACTATTTTTTTCAGCATTTGAGCCACGGACCACCATTTGGTGACGTTATAGCACCACAGACCCCAAAACTAAAGATTTTTTGTTTTGCTTTTGTCCACAGTACCAGGCTGGATTTGGAAAACAAAACAGGCAAAACATAAAGATCAAAGTGACCATTAAACTTCTAGTTGTGTAGACTTGGGATAATTCAGATGATGAATATTTTAACTCTTGAGAGTGTAAAAATGGAACCCTCTCAAGGACCACTGGTGGTCCACGGACCACCTGTTGAAAACCCATGTTCTACAGGAAAAGGAAAAGAAAACCCAGATGTGTTTATGAACCATGTCCAGTGTCCTTTTTTAATTCATCATTGTGTCCAGGAGAGGGCGCCCTACTGCCAGTAAATGGCAGGATGACAAAGTCAGCTCAGGCCCATTTTTACACTGCAGTCACAAGTCGGATCTTCCCTGCTTTTTGTGCCTCAAAATGCCATTCGCTGCCAGAGATTTCAGCCGAACCCACTCATACTACTTGAACACAACTAACATGATTAGATGCGCTTCCAGCAACACAGAAAAACTATTCAGAAGTAAGAACAAAAGTATGGTCGGTGACCTAAAACCGCTGAAATGGTCCTGAAAAGGCCTGCCACCACTCAATTATAATTGGAGGAATATTACTTTTTACTTTTTCTCTTTCAATGTTTTTTTATTGATTTTTGCATTTTTATAAACATACATAACACAAAACAAAACAAGGCAAAACAAAAAACAAAAACAGACAGACAAGCCAGCATACAATATTTCATAGAGTCAATTATACCCCTACAATTAATTTTACTTATTTCATACAATTGTCGTTCCCATACATATTACTCTTTTCTTTTCCATTCTTCTTTTAAAAATCTTTCAATAGGAGACCAGTCTCTAACGAAATCTGTAAGGGTACCTCTCAACACATATGACAATCTCTCCATGGGTAAAATTGACATGAGTTTTTCATACCATAGCGCTATGTTTGGGGGATCCTCATCCAACCATTTTTGAAGTATTGTAAGTCGCGCAGCATAAAGGGCAACTCGTAGGATGTATCTATACCGCAATTCATAGTCTAAATCTAGGCCTAGTACCAAATTCATTGGGTCCAAGTGTATCCGAATTCCGAAGACCTTTAAAATCTCCTTTTGGATGCTTGACCAAAATGTTCTAGTTCTGTCACATGACCACATCATATGGCTATATGTACCAATACTATTTTTACACTTTAGACACTGACTGGAACATGTTGGATCATACTTATTCCGTATAACTGGAGTTACGTGTAGCTTATGAATGATTTTATATTGGGTCTCATATGTTCTATTGGAATGTGTAATTTTTTTTGCGTTTAACAGGATTCTTTTCCATTTCCTCTCATCAATCCGGACCCCAAGATCCTCTGCCCAAGATGATTTACTACTTATAATTGGATTATTAATGAACATTTGTGAATATATGTAACTTATCACTGTCTTCTTTAATGAAGAGGCTTTCAATAGGATCTTTTCCAAATTACTTTCTCTTTCTTGTCTTTTATACTATATTTTTAGTTTTTAAAGCCTTTATCGGCCGATAATCGCGATGTTCGATATAATCTGACCTTCCATGATAATGACCTTTGCTTAATGTTGTTCTCTCTCTCTCCAGATGTGTCTCCTGGTTCTAAGCCATCCAAACCGGTGCTCCTCTCCGGCGCGTCCTCGTCCTCCCGTCGGAGTTCAGGTCGTAACCATGGCGTCCATGAGCTGTCTGCTTGTGAGCAGCTGACCGTAGAACTGGTGCGACATCCTGACAGCTGGCCCTTCATCAAGCTGGTGTCCAAAACACAGGTACCACACACACACACACACACACACACACACACACACACATTTAATTCTGTTTCCTAACTCAGTGGCAGACATCTTGGATTGGGGTGAATTGGGGGTGTTTGCAGTGAGCAGATCAGGGTAGATTATTTTTTATCCTGGCATGTAGACCTCATTTCACCATCACGATCAGTTGAGAAAGACATTTGCTGCCATTTTATTAGTGGACTCATTGGATTCATTTTAAATCTGTGATTCCAGAAAAGAATAATAAAGCACCGCAAATCCACCAACTAAAAGACGTGCCAGGATGAAGTCAGAATTAAAAAAGAAACATAAGGCCCAGTACCAGGCTGACCACGCTGTGGCATTGTTCCCCTCCAGATTAGGGGTTCAAGGGATTTATGGAGAAATGCATCAAATCTCTTTGCTTAGAATAGACAAAACTTTGTATTTGACTGAGAGACATGTTGCTATGTGGATAGATAAACGTCAACGCTTGTGTCTGTACTTCAGGTCCCAGACTACTATGACATCATCAAGACACCCATTGCTTTGAGCACCATCAGAGAGAGACTCAACAACTGTGAATACAAAACCTCAGGTAACAACTACATGTGTTACACCTACAGTACAACACTCCTGAACATGAATCCTCAGGTAACAACTACACACATAACACCTACAGTACAACACTACTGAACATGAATCCTCAGGTAACAACTACACACATAACACCTACAGTACAACACTACTGAACATGAATCCTTGGGTAACAACAACATGCGTAACACCTACAGTACAACACTACTGAACATGAATCCTCCGGTAACAACTACACACATAACACCTACAGTACAACACTACTGAACATGAATCCTTGGGTAACAACAACATGTGTAACACCTACAGTACAACACTACTGAACATGAATCCTCAGGTAACAGACTAAGAACTGATACTGATGTAGCTTGCAGAGTTTGTCCAGCCAGAGATACTTGAACTCAGTGTTATGCAGGACACAGAGGTGTGTGCCAGACACAGTATGGGTGCTGTCACTTTCTTGACTTTGTTTATCCTGTTTATGACCCCATATCTTATCTGCCTCATAATCTGCCTCAAAGCGAGGTTGAATTTGCCAACTTTGGCAAAGTTTTTGGGTGCGTAACCCACACGTTTAGATGCTTTACACATTCCAGGAATATCCGACATCTACGCGCCATACATTGTTCTGAAGGTCTTGATCAATGATTAAAACTATACAAGATACAATACTAATTGGTACTGGTACGTTGGAAATAATAAAGTTAGGTTTTGGAACATACTGTATGTGGGCCAGTTTACTACACAAAAGGTGTGCGCGTGTGCGCGCGTGCGTGCGTGTGTGTGTGTGCATGCGTGCGTGCGCGTGTGTGTTTAATGTGAACAACACAAATGAAAATGTTTCAAAGTATTTAATTGACAATTTCATATAGTTTAATGTGAACATAACCACTCTCTCTCTCTCTCTCTCTCTGTGTCTCCAGCGCGGTACATCGAGGACATGGCTCTCATGTTCGCCAACTGCTTCCAGTACAATCCTCGACACACCAATGAGGCCAAGGCCGGCCAGCGCCTCCAGTCCTTCTTCCACTCTGAGCTCAGCAAGCTGGGCCTCCTCTCCCCAGAGGAGAGCGCCCCCCCTCCCAAACGCTCCAGAACGTAAACCTAACGCTACATGCACCCCCCCCCCCCACCCCCGCGCAGTGGTCGCCAACCCTGGTCCTCTACGGCGGTGCTTTTCAACCTTTTTTGATACCAGGGACCACTATTTATTTAGCATTTGAGCCACGGAGCACCATTTGATGACATTTTAGCCCCACAGACCCCCAAAACTAAAGATTTGTTTTGCTTTCCACAATAACAGGCTGGATTTCGGGGAGAAAACAAAACGGGCAAAGATACTGTAGATCGAAATGACCATTAATCTTCTACTTTCTCTAGTTGTGTAGACTTGGGGCTAATTCTGATGATGAATATTTTAATTCTTGAGAGTGTAAACATGAAACCAAATGGACCCTTGAGGGTCCATTTGGTTTCATGTTTACGCTCTCAAAGAGTTACATCTGGTTAGCAAACTGTCCATCATTTAGCCTGGGGACCAACTGGAACCCTCTCAAAGACCACTGGGGGTCCCTGGACCACCCGTTGAAAACCCCTGCTCTAAGAAAACTGTATAAAATAAAGGATAAGCGTCAGAACCTGAGACCACCAAAGAGGTACAGATGCACCAATTAACGGGTCTGTAGCTTTTCAGTTAAATTAACTGAGGGTGTTTGGGGGTCCTAGAAGTGAGGAAATGGTGTTCAATGGCTAGTCCATATTGTGGACTCTTCCATATCGTAGCGGTCCTTGAAATTCACAAGGTTGGGAATCACTGCTCTAAAATGCCCTTAAGCAAGTAAGCCATTAAGCTACTAAATTCTACTTTGTAAAAACATGAAAAACTCTTAATTCATGTGTTCTCGTCCTTGGATCATGATGAATTATCAATGGGCTGTCCATGATAAAGCAACATAAAACACGGGAACCATAAACAGCATAATACAGCAATAATAATAATAATAATAATATAGTTCACTGGCATTTCTCAGGACCTCTAGTGCTGTTTTTCTGTCCTTCCGGGACTGGTAGTACTGTTATTTTTTTTTTAAACCCATCTGTACCTCTAGAACTGCTGGTTTTATATATCCTACTGTTTCTGATATGATGTAAAAGCCAGCGTTTAAGGGTTCCCAAAACACCAGGCTTGGTGACCACTGCCATTAAAATATTTGGTCAGTAGATATTGACAACATCCTTGTTTAGAGAAGAAAATGTTCCTGCTACTGTTTGGGCTTCTTCTGTTTGACTTTGTTTGTATTGTTATTATTATTATTATTTTTTGGAGGGGGGGGGGGGGGGGTCAACCATATTTCCCTCTTGAGCTCTGACTGTCACATGAATATAGTGAACTAGGTTGTCACGCTAGTAGAGAGTAGGACGTTCTGTAGCCTCCTGGACAACCAAATGCCTCTTAATGTAGACAAGCTTATCAGCCAACTAGAAGAATGGCGGTCGAATAGCTGTCAAAGCTGTAGATGGACCTAAACGATACTGATCAATCCCAACCCTGCAGAGAGAGAGACCTTCATGCTACAGATAAGAGGTGACCTGATGTCTGCCTGCCATTTTCTCTCTGTAGTTTAATCACTGCTGTCTCTGAACCTCTCAACCCTGCCACTTCTGTCTTTCATCAAACGTTCTGCTTTCATAACTTTCATAATGTTCACGAGGTTCAGCTGCTGAAAAATCTCCCCGGCTTCTAATAGTGTCCGTTTAAAAAGTGGCAATCATCATTGATTCATCAGTCAAAAGGGTCTTTAAAGACGGGCAGCGCCTAGTAATTAATTTTTCAAGAGAGGCGTGCATTTATTTTTCGGACGTGTGGAGAAGTTGAGGGGCGATTAGGCAAAAGTGGGTTCATGGGCACGGTCCAGAAAAATTGATGGTGTGTGTGCTTGTTTCGTGCACGTGTCCACGGCTTGCTATAAATGGATTTTGGTGAGTTTTTTTTGGAGTTGGAGTGGAGTGGGTCTTAATGCTGAGTCTGGGTCTAGTGGGTCTAGTATGCAAGACCTTGCACACTGACCATGTCATAAAACGCTATTTCCATGTTTATTGATATAGGTCAGTGGTTTTCAACCATTTTGACACCAGGGCCCACTATTTATTTTGTATTTTAGCCTCTGACCACCATTTGATGAGGTTTAGTCTCATCAAGGCTAAACATTTTTGTTCCAAAACCAATAGTTTTTGTCTGCAAATACATACTGTATATGGAAGAGAAAACAGGCATGTTGATCAAAGTTGATCTTGAAAGTTAAGAAATTCAGAGGTTTAACAATAATTAAACTCTTGACAGGGTAAAATAGCATTTTACGATATCAAGCGTGACGTGGAATATCCCTTTAAGGTAGCTAGGTTGTGCCTGGAACTTCATGAACATGTTAGTCACATATCAAATATTAATTCTACAGACCATGTGAGTTGAAGTCCTCTTCATACAGTGTCCTGGCTTTGTTTGTGCCGTTCAGGCCAGAGGGTTTGGGGGATCATTCTGTTTGGACCCACAGCAGGAACAGCACAGCTGGAATCAGCCTCATACAATAGGCCTTTTTCCCTTTTCTTTCTAATATACAGAGCCGATCTGCAACTAACTGGATGGATAGATTTTTCAAAAAACATTCCTGGGATAACAAAATGGCTGCCGAATCATTCCAATATTAACCACTCGGAAATGAATGACCACTAACTTTTGCACTGAAACATTTAATCCAAACAGTCCGCTGCGTTTCGCTCAGGGAGCTAAAATTATAATTTGATTATTTTATATATATATATTAAAAAAAACAATTGTAAGTGATCGTGGTGCATTTTCTTACTACTATGATCCAAAGTACTACTGTACAAACGGCTATTCCAGCCTCTGTGTTTCAGTTCTGTTCCGTTTTGCTGCGTTGCTGCAGGTTTTTATTGGGTTTTTTTCGTTTAAACTTTGGTTCACCTGTTTAATTGTGTGTATATTTCATATTTTCACATGCTGCGGATTTTGGGCACTAATACGGCGTCTTCCTCTCTACGCGGGAATAAAATGGCGGACTTCTTTAGTTTCTGAGGGCTATGAGATCTGACACCAAACAACGTACGCGTGTAGCATACACAAACACCACACAACACCAATACACACAACAACTTGTGATTCTGTCCAGTGCAACACTACGCTGGGAACCAATGTTTCTTATTACCCCCCATTTGTCTTTTGGTTATTTATTTAGTTTGAAATGTACTTGCATTATTTATGAGAGTGTTGTTTTTGTTTGTTTTATAGTTTTGAGAACATGTTTGTTTTGTATATTAGAGCTGAATCTCTCCTCAGACTCCTCCTATGCTCCGTAGCCTGTTTGATAACGTGTAAAGATTTTACTATGTAAAAAAAATAAATTGACTTTTTTTTTGTAATTGTTCTCATTCTAGTGTTGCTTAATTTAGTGTGTGTGTGTGTGTGTGTGTGTGTGTGTGTGTGTGTGTGTGTGTGTGTGTGTGTGTGTGTGTGTGTGTGTGTGTGTGTGTGTGTGTGTGTGTGTGTGTGTGTGTGTGTGTGTGTGTGTGTGTGTGTGTGTGTGTGTGTGTGTGTGTGTGTGTGTGTGTGTGTGTGTGTGTCACATTTAATTGGATAAGGATTTGTGTTGTGAAATCACTGTTCTACCCAAAACGGTGAGTAATTTTCTCAATCAGTTACACACCCCTATATAAACAGTGTTGGGAATATTACTTTACCTTGTTAATTATTACCTTCATTTTAAGCCAATATATTATATTACAATATTACTGTCTGAGCGAGTGTAATATATTAATATTACATATTAATTAAAAAAAACTTAACAAAATATATAATTAAATATTTAGTATCACTATTACAGGTACTCAAATATTGCATAGGCCAGTAGCATACCTACAATAAAGCAAACACTTGCCTATGTGGCCTAATCCATGTGAAATCAACTTGAAAAAACCTCACATGGATAAATATATTATATGTGTCCTCTATAACTAGAATTGAACATTTAAAACAAATATAATGTTAAAAATAGTGTATAATTTTATCCCTTAGGGGGCGCCATTTTAGAAACGCGCCCCTTAAGCCCCCCTTAGCAAATGGACCCTTGTGGGTCCATTTGGTAAGGGGGGCTCCAGCCAGGGAAAATCTTGCCTAGGGCTCCAACTTGCTTAGAAACGCCACTGGGCCGGGAGCTGCCTGAGACAGCCTGACACTGACACACACTGTTGCCAACTTGGCGCATTTGTCGCTAGATTTAGCGCTTTTTCAGACCCCCCTAGCGCCCAAATTAGTGAAAAACTCCTGGCGGAAAATCTAGCGCTTTTTTGCGAGTGAGTTGGCGCGAAATTGGTTGGCAGGCGCCAGATATAAATCCCTATATATATATATTTCCCCCCCCCTCTCTCTTGCCTCCAGCACTGTCAGCACGGAGCGCCAATGTGCAGATCATTCGAGTATAGACGGAGTTACGCCAACCCCGTACGCCAGCCGCCAGTCCAATGGCGGCTATTCTACATAGACTTGTATTGACAATAGGGACAAATCGCACAACTACATACACCACGTGGCCGGGCTGTTTCTGTCCCTTCAATATCGCAACACTTGTACTCAGGAGGACGACTCAGGAAGCAGGCTGCAGCAACTCGCCGAGCAGAGCAGCAGCAGGCTCAAACTGTGGAGTGGGGACGAAATGAGCTGTCTCCGCGAACCCCTACCCATAACCACACCCCTTTTAACAAATCGTCCAACCAGCTATTTCTTCTGAAAAATAAAAGTTCAATTGTTTTATATATATATATATATATATATATATATATATATATATATATATATATATATATATATCCCCTAGCGCATTCTAGCGCATTTTGGAAGTGCATCTAGCGCCCTCTGCTGCTTGGGAGTTGGCAACACTGCTGACACATGATTATCACATTCCTCTGCAATGGTCCACACAGTGGCACAGTTACGACAACTCCGGTCACTTCTTTCGGGCCAGTCCAATGGCGGCTCTTCTACATTCTACATTGAGAATGGTCTAACGTACTGCTATTGGTGAAGAAGAGCATAGTCATGTTTCAGGGTCAAGTGAACAGTGACATGGTCCTGGGCGTAGGCCGAAATGCATTGGAATAGACACAAGCAACAGCCCATGCAGCTTTAGGGACCACGAAACTATTTATTTTAGCTCGTTTTGACTTGAGTACACCATAAACATTGCAGAGACTTTCCTCGTTACTGTACAATACTTTAAAACAGTTGACACGGTGCAAAACAATAATGTGTTTCTTTCAATTACAACTGCTGTCTCTCTCTTTTCAGCCTGCATGTACAGCAGGGGTTTTCAACAGGTGGTCCAGGGACCACCAGTGGTCCTTGAGAAGGTTCCAGGTGGTCCCCAGGCTAAATGATGGAAAGTTGGTTAACCAGCTGTAACTCTTGAGAGTGTAAAAATGAAACCAAATGGACCCTTGCGGGTCCATTTGGTTTCATTTTTACACTCTCAAGAGTTAAAATATTCGTCAACTGAATTAGCACTACTTAATTAAGGAGTTTACACTGTTTTGTGGGCAAAATACAGCCTGGAATTGTGGACAAAATAAAAAAAAAAATCTTTAATTTTAGGTCTTTGGTGTGAAAATGTAATCAAGTGGTGGTCCGTGGCTCAAATGCTGAATAAATGGTGGTCCCTGGAGAGTCAAAAAGGTTGAAAACCCCTGATGTACAGCAGCTCGAGCGCTGCAGTTTCTGAGCCATCAATGTCGCAGCAGCACTGACACCAGATCCCATGGTCCGTCTGCCCCGCCCGCCCGGACTGTCCCGTCCCGTCAGGACCCCCCCCCCCCCTCTCTCTCTCTCTCTCCCTCTCTCTCTCCTGCCCACATTCCCTGGTACCTCTTCTTTCTTTTTGCCCCTCTCTCTCCAAACACCCCCTTCCTTCCTTCCTCTCCTTCCTCCCCTTTACCACGTACGTACGGCCAGCCATTATTAAAGAGCGAAGAATAACCACCACCGGGCAACAACATGGTGAGAATTAACGTCCACTACTCGACCCGCATGCCGCTCGCCGAGACGTTAACACAACTTTTCACTTCACTTTCTCAGCAGCGACAGACATTCATTCAGACGGTCAGACAGACAGACAGACAGACAGGGGCCGGTGCGGTGCGGTGCGGCTCTCTGTATTCCTCCTGTGCTGTGCTGTACCGTTATGTGGCTAACATGACGCTACAGACACCTAACGGTCTAGCTAGCCGCTGGTTGCGTTGGCTAGGTCAGAGCCGTCGAGCTTCGGATTTGCGACATTGAGGGGCCAGAAACCGAGCGCTCGAGCTGCAGTTCATGCAGCCTGTATGGGGACAAACCGGACTTGGACATATGGGACATAGACTGTTTTCAACGAAGCCGGCGCAAATAAGAGTGTGCAAAATCACCATAAAAACTGTTTTAAAGTATTGCACAGTGACTATTAAATGCTCTGTAATGTTTAGGTTGTACTATTACTATTACAGGCTGTTGCCTGCTGCTGGGTCCAATGCAATTCTGCCTATTTCAGGTCCTGAATTTCGTCCCCGTTCGTCGCCCCATTCTTTCATGCTACTGCAGTGCCAGGCTGAATCTCATAGAAGTGATTCTGCGCTACTCATGCTATGAACTGACCCCATGAAGTGAACGGAGTAGGCGTAACTTTCTGTGCTCGCTGCTAGCTGCTTTAGCACTGGGAGCCCAACTCCATATAGTATGGACAGAGTTGCGCAAACTCCGTTCTCTCCATGGGGCCAGTTCAATGGGGGCTCTTCTACATAGACTTGTTCTATTGAGAACGGCGACAACAAATGGGGACAACCGGAAGTTTCTGAATGCACTGCAGTCTGTGGGGCTCGCGTGAGCGCATGAACCACTCGACCAGGCTGTTTTCTGACCCCTCAACGTCGCAACTCCTCTACCGGATGGCTCTGTGGGAGCCAACGTGATGCTAGGCTAGCAGCGCTAGCACAGAGACTAGTCATTTACTTAGTCCTACAATATCCGCTAGTCTCAATGTGTCGTTAGTGTTTTGGTTGTTCTTAAAGGTTTCGTTATTTCGTCGTTTGGGTAACACGATTGTTGTTACTGTTGTTGTTGTCCTAGTTGCTGTGGGCTAATGTTTAATCTTTACTGAATGAAGTGAGCGTAGTTTTTTAGTAACATTATGTCACACCAGGCAGCCTGGCCTCCCTGCTTGTCGCCCCAGGGCGGCCATCTTAAACACTTAAAGGGGTATTTCACTTTCCAAACTTTTGGTCATTTTATGGTCTACTCCGTCTCATGTGAACACTCCAGAGGCCCAGACAGTTTATAAGTTACTCCATTCAGTATTTACATATTTGATGTTCATTTTAGTGTGTCCGCCTCTTTCCTAGTTTATTATTATATATTATTATATTCCTATCAACTTTTGAAGTTTGTTGGGAGTGTGAGATTGGATGGGTCGGGGGCGCCGGGGGGGCCGGGGGGGCACCACCGAACCGGCCCATCGGCTGGTTATCACAACAACAATAACAGAGTAGCCCTAATAGGCCTAGTTAAGACATTTGTTCCATCTAGTAAAGAAAACGAAAATATGTTGACTATTTTGTGTGTGTTAGGGGTAATAATAATAATAATAATAATAATTTTATATATTGCCTTTCAAAACAACCAAGTTAGCTTGAGAAACCCAAAGGCCCATGCAAAAGATGGGTGCTGGCACTGACATTTCTTCATTAATTATTATATTTCCAGTGAAATACTGCACGACATACAGATATATGAACACATGGACAAAGAAGTGAATTCTTTCTTTTTTAATAAACTAAATGCACACATTTTGAATGGGTGTAAATTCTATAAATTATTACTGTTTATGGTTTTAAAGTGTGTTTGTGAATGTTTAATAATGTACTGTGGGTGTAAATATACTGGGGATATTATTTTGAACAGTTTATGATTGCGATGTTGGGGTGGATGGGTTTATTTATATTTTAAAGAGTTGTCACCATTGTTATGAAAGGGCGCACAACACCTCTAGGTTAATGCATTCAACTTAGATTTTAAACGTGTCTTGCACGCCAGGGCCTGCAGGGGTCTACCTACACCCTTAGCAAACTCTAGAAAGCTGCCAGGGGCAAAAAATGACTTTTAGTGCAGCGGTTAAGCTCATTAAATGGAAGGTATTGTGCATTTTATGACTAAAGCATGAAACTTTCTATAGTGTTTCTATACACCATGAAGTTTATTTTCAGGTGTGGAAACACTTCTCAGTTGAACTGCTTTCATGTGTTAGAGGCTGTACAAATGTGGTCAAAAACATGGATTTTTCACTTTTTGCAGGCATACAGACAGTATATCAATAAGAAGAGTCCTGGAACACAGTACCTTTGGTTGGTTGTTCTTGGTATCGGTGTCAGTGTCCAGCTAATCTCATCCTCTGTACTGCTATCTTCTACATGCAGTAATGCCCCGATGCTGGGTGATACAGGGTTCCCCAGGGTGTCTTGTATGAAGAGCACCTGTCAATTATGTTTTTTCTATATTGTATTGCTGTTGTGATTCCTTAGAACAAAACCTCCATTTAATGGAGACTGGCACATGTCAGAAAGCAATTCTGAAGTCAATGACTCTCGGTGACTCAAGGTCTCCAGATGTCAGTCTGACAGTGTTAACAGTTCCGGGCATGCCGTTCTGAACATGCACAGTGCAGTTCTGCTGTAGGTTATAGCACATACCTATGGTATTTAAAAATTAATAAATACATACTATATTAGTATGTATTTATTCATTTTCAAAAATCATGAAACACTGAGGTATAGGTTTCCAAAATCTCATACCGTGTCATCCCTACTCAGGAGACTGTTAGGCCTCACTAACAGTGTCATTGCCTTATAGACACTCTTTATTGCAACTAGGAGACACTTTACTCTAACTAGGAAATGTCTAGAAGAGATGTGAAATGCTCAATCCAATTTAACACAAATTGTTGAAAATCCGTTTTTTGTCTTTGGTCATGTGAGGTAAGTTTGTGTGACCTAATGCACCCTGAAACACAAATGACACATCTTATACTGGTGATATAACCCATTGAAGAAATTTGATGATAATTAGTGGGTTCCAGAACTCTTGTTGTTGATATCTTATCAATGTGTCTGCAGAAAAGTAAAAAATACATGTTTTTGACAACCCGGTATTTGTACAGCCTCTGGCATATAGAAACATTCATGCTCAGAAGTGTTTCCACATCTCAAAACAAACTTCATGGTGTGTAGAAACACTGTGGAAAGTTTCATGCTTTAGTCATAAAGTGCACAATTGGTTTGCTTAACCGCTGCACTATTTGGCGAGTTATTTTGACGTGCGTGTGAAGACGCATGTGTGGCGTGTGTGCGTGTGAATACACTCTGAAGAGTGTGTCACACGCTCAGTGCGTGAGACATGAGAGCTTTGTATTATATTCCTATCATAACTTTAAAACTCAATTTTAACCATGACAGATTATTCAAAAATATTTTTTTTCTGGTGACTGATATTGTCCTCCTAATATGTGGGAGGGCCATGGAATTTCATTTACTGTTTTCATTGATTTTTAAAATATTGTTTTGGAAAATGTAGCAGCCTCCAAATTTGGGCTGCATGCCCACCCTGGTTGCAGCTAAAACGAATAAACAATATTTTAAAAAAAATAAATGAAAACTGTAAATGAAATAACATGGCCCCCTCACATATTAGGAGGACAGGTCATTCACCAGAAATAAGATGGGTTGTTTTCGAATAATCTGTGTCATGGTAAAAAAAAAAAAAAAAAAAGTTATAATGGTTTGAGGCGGATAGGCTAAAATTAACATCAAATATCTAAACACTGAATGAAGTAACTTATAAAACTGTCTGGGGTGTTTATATGAGATTGAGTTGACCATAAAATCACCAGAAGTTCTTTTGAAAGTGAAATACCCCTTTAACGTACACATGCACACGCATACACGTGGGCCGGCACACGTGTGCACTCACATTGCAAACTTTATACTATTATGATAATGTGCCTTTGCCTCTGTATGCTGTAATTATTTTTATAGGCTGATGTAGATGTAGCCTATATCACATACCTGGGCATTATGCGGGCCGGGGGCAAAATGCGGACCTCTGGCTGACTCTGACCGGCCCGTGAAAGGGTACTGTGGTTTTCAACCAGTGGTCCGGGGACCACCAGTGGCTTTTGAGCAAGTTCCAGTTAAATATGGAAAGTTGGTTAACCAGATGTAACTCTTTGAGAGCGTGAAAATGAAACCAAATGGACCCTTGCGGGTCCATTTGGTTTCATTTTCACACTCTCAAGAGTTAAAATATTCATCATCTGAATTAGCCCAAAGTCTACACAATCAGAGAATGTAAAAGTGGACAAAAACATGTGGACAAGAAATCTTTAGTTATGGGGTCTGTGGAGCTAAAAGGTCATGAAATAGTGGTCCTCTGTGGCTCAAATACTGAATATATAGAGGGCCCTGGTGTCGAAATGGTTGGTAATTTTGAAATGAAGTTAATATTATGCAGACTTTAGTTCAGCCTTTAGTCTTGGCCCTCCACAATATTTTATGTATCTCATTTGCCCCCCCCCCCCCCCCCTTTGGGGGGGGGGGGGGGGGGCTGGAACCCCTCACATGGACCCATGGGGGTGCCCCCGCACCACTCACAGCCATTAAGGATTAAGGGAAGCATCAAACTCGCAAGATATTTCAAACACTTGTATGCACCGCGTGGTGTCACGTGACTAAGTTGTGACTTAGCTTTGGTGACACTCGCTTTTCCTTTGATGAGTCATGATGAGGTCACCATGCTGCGCTAATAGCTGCAGCCTCACTGCTGATCGATCTGAGACCTTGTCCCCTTTTGTCCACTTTTTGGAATAATACAATTCCAGATACAGGTGTTGGTATACCTGCTGGGCATTGCTGCCTGACGCACCTCCTCCAGTGCCGTTAACTAAAGGCGTATTCATTGATTTCTGCAGTTTCCCAGTGACGGGTGAGAAAATGGTAAAGGTTGCATTTATACAGCACCTTTATCTAAGGTGCTTTACATTGTGCATCCCATTCACCCGTTCACAGCCACATTCATACACTGATGGCGGCGAAAAACAGGATCGAGCAGAGGTGGGGCCTTGGTGCACGTGGTGTTGGCCTGTTGCCAGGGCAGACCAAAGTTGTTGTTTTTTTTTTTTTCTCAAATTCACCCAAAATAGCTGAATGCTCCTTTAAAAGAAGAAGAGGCAAATCATTTCAGGTTAGGCCAGGCTAACCAGATGTAACTCTTTGAGCGCGTAAACACGAAACCAAATGGACCCTTGCGGGTCGATTTAATTTCATGTATACATTCTCAAGAGTTAAAATATTCTTCTTATGAGTCCACACAACTAGAGCATCAAGAAGAAGTTTAATGGAATAATGGAAAAAAGCTAAATAAATCTTTAGTTTTGGGGCTTGTGAGGTGAAAATGTCATTCAATGGTGGTCTGTGGCTCAAATGTTGAATAAATAGTGGGCTCTAGGATAAAAAAAAAAAAAGTTGAAAACCACTGATCTACAGTACAACGACAACATATTCATAATTATGTTTTAGGGTGTGTCACAACATAATTGTACATTAAATATGGTTTATTTTAGCCCAAACGTATATTAGTGCAGTTCTATTTTTATTACACGTATTGAATCGAAATGGTAAAGAAGTACACGCCCCCCACCCACCCATGATCCTGTTATTTTTATAACGGATTACATATACTTTCTCAGTGCTCACTCACTCACTGTGGATGATGATCTCAAAGTGGGTGACGTGGCACCCTAGGGCCTAAACCTTAGGGCCTAGGGTCCAGCTTAAGGATGCCTCAGAATACTATGACCACATTTGGAATTTATCAAAAGTTGCAATACAATGCGCTGCCTGTAACGTTTTGTATTTGAATCCTGAATAAAGTCTAGGACTCAACTGGGTGAAGTATCACGATTTTCTTTCACCAAATACGTCGTCCGTATTGATTCTGTGCCGACGATAATAATAATGTTTATTAGTCAGGAATGTAAACAGAATGTGGCACCGTGAGTTACACACACACACACACACACACACACACACACACACAGTAGAGATCGACCGATCAGACTTTTGGCCGATGTTTCCGATCACCGATTAGTGGAACATCAAAAAGGCCGATAGCCGATATCAGCCGATACGATTATTATTTACTTTAATAGAATAAAAGTGCGGAAGCAGCAAAAGTGTTTCAGTTTCCCCTCCATCACATGCATCTTTTTTAATTCAAGTACAGGCACAGAGCTTCAGACATAAAAGAAAAAGAGAAAATACATTTTGGATAATTTGGATAAATCTATAAATACATGAGGTGATAGAGTCAGAGACACACAGCTATACATCTCCTTACCCCCACAATCTACCGGATCTTCAATGAAAGTGGTCGATGTACCATTTTTGAACATTTATAATAAATACAAATAATCGGCTGCTCTTTTTTCGATTATTTATTTTGAGCACCGATACCGATTATTAATAAAATCATGAATATCGAACTCGATAATTGGCCGCGGCCGATAATCGGTCTATCACTAACACACACACACACACACACACACACACACACACACACACACACACACACACACACACACACACACACCGCAGAGCCACAGATCAATGCACCTCATATCACATCCGGGGACTTCTTTTTTGGGACACCTTTGTTGTTTATGGGACTATATGTTGTGGCAGAAGAATATGTGTATTCTGAAACAATTAATAATTGTAGCTAAAGATCCTTGCAAGTTACAAGTGTATATCTTTCATTTATATGTAAAACGTGGTAGAAGCGTAATTTCAAGGTTCGCCTCGTGGCACAACCCTGAACGGTGGCTAAATCAGTCAACAACCCACTCCCTTTCATGGTAAATTCCTTACATTTATCTCGCCTTGTGCTCTCCTGATGGATGTTTCTTCGTCAGGACGAAACCAGTTGTACTAATCCTCTCATGGATGGTCTCAGTCAGTCAGGGAATTTCACATTTTGGTGGCAGATATTTATTTTGTGCAAATTCCCACGCAGTTTAACATTTAACATTTTGAAAAGCTTGACTAGCTGCTGTGTTCATGGTTCCCCTCTTACTGTCTTGTTTGGAGAGAGCTCAGTCTGCTAATGGAGGGAATAGAGCAGTACAGTAGCATTACTGTATGTTGATGACAACTAGCAATGAGTAAAGTGGGAATGCAAACTTTTATTTGGCAAGATGCTGGTTAAAGAAGTAATTAACATTTTTTAACTTAAGTTATATGAAATACTTACCATTATATAGTATTAGTGGCGTCAGTCAACTGTATTAATTGATGTCCAAAGTCCTGTGGTGGGAGTTCTGCTCTCGTATTGGTGAAATATGAAGTAGTTCTGGTCATTTTGTGGGTACACTGCTGGAGCCACACAGTAAAAGGTATCAGAGAACTGTCCTGATTTAGAAGTAATTTGTAAGTGTGGGGCGATTCACTTACTGTACCTCACGATGCGATACAATATCGGTTCTGGATTGATTTGTAATGCAATTCTTAATTATGCTGTGATTCGATTCGATATATCGCATTTTTTGGCACAAATGACTGTGCTTTTAATATACCAGAACATTTTAAAAGGGGATTTCCGTCCATTTTCAAGATTTTTTTCTGAGAGCGTACAAATGGAACCAAATGGACCCGCTTAGAAAAAAATGTCGTAAAGGAAAACACAAACAACACAACACAAACACGACCTGATGATGTCATCAAGTTGTGTTTCACCATGTTAATGATTTCTTTCAGACCTCCATTTTAGGAAACACAGAATGGGGGTAACTTTGTCATCATGTCCACACAACATGCGTAAGGTTCAATAAAATGTTGTCTTTCCGACATGAATACATTAATGAATAGGCCTCCATAAATATAAAAATAAATCGATTGTGAACCTGGCGATTCGATATTGATATCACGGCATTAAGAATTGCGCTATATTGGCAAATCGATTTTTTTTGCCCACCCTAGTAATTTGTAGTCTCTCAGGTGGAAAACGTGCTGATGCTAACGCTAACTTACGGTACACCCGCTGTGTTCTCCCGCCAGGCATCAGGTGTGACCGTTAACGACGAAGTCATCAGGGTCTTCAACGACATGAAGGTCCGCAAGTCGTCCACCAGCGACGAGGTGAAGAAGAGGAAGAAGGGGGTGCTGTTCTGCCTGTCGGACGACAAGAAGAAGATCATCGTGGAGGAGGGCAAACAGATCCTGGTGGGCGACATCGGTGAGACGGTGGACGACCCTTACGCCTGCTTCGTTAAGCTCCTCCCCCTTAATGACTGTCGCTACGCCCTGTACGACGCCACGTACGAAACCAAAGAGTCCAAGAAAGAAGACCTGATATTTATATTCTGGTAAAACCAAAAGAAATTATTAAGTGTGCGTGCCTGTGTGTATGTGTGTGTGCATAATACAATTCAGGGGTTGACACCCCCATTTGGGCAAGTTATACAGGTCAAGGTCACCTTGCCCAAAGGCCATGTTCACTTGCCCCAAGAGTAAATCGTCTGTTATAAAGTAATAATGAAAATGGTGAAAGTGTGCGGGAGCACATGGGAGCTCCACCCCGGTAAGACATGGCCAGGGGCGGATTGGCCATCTGGAGTACAGGGAGTTTTCCCGGTGGCCTGCGCCACCTAGTGGCCTGCTGGACAAGATCCAAAATGCACTAGTGGCACTTCCAAAATGCACTAGAATGCGCTAGATGCTCGCCTGGAACATACAGATCAAAATGACCATTAATCTTCTACATTCTCTAGTTGTGTAGACTAAGTTGGGCTAATTCACATGATGAATATTTTAACTCTTGAGGGTGTAAAAATGAAACCAAATGGACCCGCAAGGGTCCATTTGGTTTCATCTTTACGCTCTCAAAGAGTTACATCTGGTTAACCAGCTGCCCCCGCCCCCAGGGTGGCCTGGCAAAGGCAAAATTGTCCCGGTGGGAAAATATGTGCCAATCCGCCCCTGGACATGTCCCCCCCCGGAGCTATGTAAATGTTCTATTCGTGGTAAATAATCTGTGAGACTCTCTCCAACCCCACAGTGTGGTAAACTGGTCATAGGGGGTGGTGTTCACCTATGAACACCACCTAATCCAGCTGGCTGCATTAAAATTACACCATGGCTACACCAGGCTTTCCAAGTATGAATATTATAGTTAGTCCAGCGGCTTCACGCAAAACTGCGAGGCCCTGGATAAATTGTTTTCGGTGAAAACGCTTCAGAACTAGGTGTCTCTCTGTATCATCCCTGCCGTGAGTGTGTCCACTTAATTCAGTGTGTGTAGAAACGGTAACACAGCTGTGTAACGGGAGTAACAACCAACCAACCAAAGATGTATGAGGATGGGACAACTTGTATTGTACTACAAAGCCTACAAATGGTCTCCTAAGTATGTTTTTCTCCTCTCCGAGTATTATTATATTATTATTATTAATTTCCTGGCCTTGACAGCCCACTCATTTCCAAAGAAAAGACAATATTTGACATATTACTGTTTAGTTTTTGTTATTGTTTTGTTACGTGTTGGCTTGGAAGCATTTCATTTAACAGATGGAGATTGCTGCTTTATTTTAGAGCATTTCTGGCTGATTGGTCACTCTCCTTCTTAATGTTATTATTTATAACAATTGGATTCAGTTCTAAAAGTATCTGAACTAAACAGATTGTGTTGTTGTACTTAGTTTTTACGATGGGTGGGATGGTGCAAAAGTAATACCCTTAGTGTACTGAACGCGTTTTGGTGTTCTAAGCATTATGTTTTAACTATTGAAAAATAGCAGATCTACAAGCTCATAGCGCGCCACCGAGTGGCGCGCTATGAGCTTGTATCTCTGCTATTTTTGAAAAATCGTGAAAACGTGGTGCAAATCTTTGAATATTATGTTATTCAGAAACTAGAAATCGAGACAGGACACAATGGGTTAACTCTGAGAGAGTACAGGTCTGTATTAACTCAGAGACTGTACAGATCTGTATTAACTCTGAGAGCGTATTAACTCTGAGAGCGTAGTATGGGTCTGTATTAACTCTGAGAGCGTACTATGGGTCTGTATTAACTCTGAGAGAGTACGGGTCTGTATTAACTCTGAGAGAGTACGGGTCTGTATTAACTCTGAGAGCGTACGGGTCTGTTATAACTCTGAGAGCGTACGGGTCTGTTATAACTCTGAGAGCGTACAGGTCTGTTATAACTCTGAGAGCGTACAGGTCTGTTATAACTCTGAGAGCGTACAGGTCTGTTATAACTCTGAGAGCGTACAGGTCTGTTATAACTCTGAGAGCGTACAGGTCTGTTATAACTCTGAGAGCGTACAGGTCTGTTATAACTCTGAGAGCGTACAGGTCTGTATTAACTCTGAGAGCGTACAGGTCTGTTATAACTCTGAGAGCGTACAGGTCTGTTATAACTCTGAGAGCGTACAGGTCTGTAATAACTCTGAGAGCGTACAGGTCTGTTATAACTCTGAGAGCGTACAGGTCTGTAGCTCTTTGTATTTTTTTAATTCTAGTTCCAAACCAACTTTTAGTGATTCTGAACAAATCATCCATGCAAATAAAACATTTTTAGAACCACTTCTCATACATTACGATGTAAGCCAGGCAGAAATGATGAGACAGATGGAGCTAGAGGCCCCCTAATAATGCCATAGTGTCATAGTAAATAAGTGTCATGCATATTCTGTATGAAGTCTAGATTACATTCAGTGTGTCTGCGTGTACATTCAGTGTGTCTGCGTGTACATTCAGTGTGTCTGTGTGTGCGTGCGTGCACTCACACAGGAGTAGAACACAACAGCAGTGACAGCCATGTGATATACAGTATATATTCTTCTATCCTTCTGTGATATTACTGTACTGTTCTTATATGTGTTTATATTGTCCCCCCCCAGGGCACCAGAGGGCGCGCCTCTGAAAAGTAAAATGATCTACGCTAGCTCTAAAGATGCCATCAAAAAGAAGTTCACAGGTGAGTCGAGCAATACTTTAATGAGATTCACCCCTGGCTTCTGCATGTAGGACAGGGCAATCATGGTCATGACTCATGAAATTCCTGAAAGGTTTGAACTTAGAAAATACATTTTCTAGCTAGAAGCTCCTGGGTTCGATTCCCGCTAGGGACGCTGTGGGTGCTGGCAGTGTGCCGCCTCCTCCGTGTCATCAGTGCCCATGCCCAATGCGGGGCGAAAGGACCTTTCTGTGTGGAGTTTGCATGTTCTCCCCATGTGGCCTAGGGTAGATACCCTCACATGTTCTCCCCATGTGGCCTAGGGTAGATACCCTCACATGTTCTCCCCATGTGGCCTAGGGTAGATACCCTCACATGTTCTCCCCATGTCTCCTAGGGTAGATACCCTCACATGTTCTCCCCATGTCTCCTAGGGTAGGTACCCTCACATGTTCTCCCCATGTCTCCTAGGGTAGATACCCTCACATGTTCTCCCCATGTCTCCTAGGGTAGGTACCCTCACATGTTCTCCCCATGTCTCCTAGGGTAGATACCCTCACATGTTCTCCCCGTGTCCCCTTGGGTAGATACCCTCACATGTTCTCCCCATGTGGCCTAGGGTACCCTCACATGTTCTCCCCATGTGGCCTAGGGTAGATACCCTCACATGTTCTCCCCATGTGGCCTAGGGTAGATACCCTCACATGTTCTCCCCGTGTCTCCTATGGTAGATACCCTCACATGTTCTCCCCGTGTCTCCTAGGGTAGATACCCTCACATGTTCTCCCCATGTGGCCTAGGGTAGATACCCTCACATGTTCTCCCCGTGTCTCCTATGGTAGATACCCTCACATGTTCTCTCCATGTCTCCTAGGGTAGATACCCTCACATGTTCTCCCTGTGTCCCCTAGGGTATGCAGCCTCACATCTTCACATATGTCTGTGTCTGGGTTTCTGGGCGTCGGTCTGTGTGTGTGTGTGCGTGTGTGCGCGTGCGCGTGTGTGTGTGTGTGTGTGTGTGCGTGTGCGTGTGCTCGCGCACGCGAGAGAGAGTAAGTGAGTCTGCGTGTGAGTGACTGCATGTGAGTGAGTCTGCGTGTGTGTGTGCGTTAGGCTGCCACTTTAATTTAATTATTTGTAATTGAATCAATAGTTTAATTAGTTGTCAACTAATTTAGTAATTGATTCATTTGATTGGCAACTAATTTCACTACTAGACCTATCATGGGTGTTTGTTTCCCTCTAGTTTTTCCAGCATGTGTAACTGAACTACAGAGCAGTGGTCCATCTCTCTCCTCCCTTACAATCTGATGATAGTTGAACATCCACAGTATCAACTGCAAAGCAAAATATGACAAATAACAATGATTATAGCACTGGTGTCAAGAACAAAACATCTGGCTTGAGTATGCGTGTGTGCATGTTTGACTCTAAAGCAGGGGTGGGCAATTATTTTTCCCAAGGGGCCAAATGAGATACATAAAATATTGTGGAGCGCCAAGACTAAAGGCTGTACTAAAGTCTGTGTAGTATTGATGAATTGTTTATCTTGCATTTATACAGCCTGCTGTACCACGGAAGGCACAGGGCTCTAGGTTCCAGCTGATCTAGCTGTGTCCACAGTGTATTGCGCCACCTTTGCTTTGGCAATGTAACATGTGTTTTCCAATGCCAATAAAGCTCATTGAATTGAAGTAATGAACATCATAAGTAATCGCGGACGTGCCGTCGCTTTGAAATGACATCTTGAGTACATTCCGAATCTAGATTCAAATCCACTCTGTCCTCGCATCTCCTCTCCTCCTCTCCCCCTCGCTGGGGGCGGAGTGGAGGACACGAGGGGAGTGAGCGAGTGTGAAAGTTGCGGTATCGGAACACACCCTTAGAGGCTCGGCAGTCAACAGTTGGCTCCTGGGGTCCTAACCACTGCAGTATTTGAGTTAAATGCGTGACTATGTCTTTGTGTGTGTGCGATATCTGCGTGCATGTGTGTGTGTGTGTGTGTGTGTGTGTGTGTGTGTGCCTTTGCAGGTATTAAACACGAGTGGCAGGTGAACGGTCTGGACGACATCCAGGACAGAGCCACGCTGGCCGACAAACTGGGAGGGAACGTGATCGTTTCGCTGGAAGGAAAGCCTGTGTAAACGACGGAACGGGACACCCCCCAACCCCCACCCCCGGACCAGAGCCCTGCTGCGTGCCATGCCATCTCCTGGAGACCCTCCTATAGCAGACCCACCCCTACACCCACCCCAACGACAGAGAACCAGCCCCGTCTTGCCCAGCTGGCGCAACAACCCGTCGCGTTGTGGCGGCAGCTGGCCAGACGGGCTACAATGCTCACCGCGCTCCACCACGTATGACTTATAGGCTTCTAAACTTAGGGATGCACAGGCATGTCGGACACATATTTGCGTCGGGCCGACGTTTTTTTTTGTTTGTTTTGTTTTGGTATTTTTTGCCGTTATCAGTATCGGTGATAGCTAAGCCCCTCCTCAAACTTCTGCTCCAATCACAGCCAAGCATAATAACAAACCTCTTCACCAATATAGTTACTATATCACATAAGATTTAGATTTGACATAAGACATAAGATTTGACACATTTTTTTTCTGGTGCATACTGTACAGCAGACCTTGTTGAAGAGATTTTGAACTTGTGGTTCCAAAACTGATGTAACATGTAAATGTAAATCCACAATATTTTATATTGGGATTGAATGAAATTGCCCCAAGTGGGAGTGTCTTAAGTGTAAGAGGGGCGGGGCTTAGCATTAACCGACGGCTGAGATCGTCCCCATATGGCCTGTGATCTGGTCCTGAACGTCGCTGTGGGACATCGTAACGTCATCGTGACGACTTTTGCTGGGGTTGATTTTGGCGATGTATTTGTTTTCCTGACACAAAAGAGTTGGGGGCGTATAAAACCAACGATAACTAAATATACACACCTATATTATTGCTGTCGGCTTAAGTTGTTGTATTAAACATCGGTGTCCGTGCATCCCTACGTTTACTGCAGCACCGACCCACTAGCAGCCTCCCCACTGTGCTGTCTACAGCTAACTGAGGCTTCATCGTTTCTATCCTTATTATTATTATTACATCAGCATTATTATTAATTTTTTTCTTTTTTATTTGTTTGGTTTTTCTTTTCTTTTTTTAATTTCTTTGTTCCATTAAAAGCTACAGTCCGGGAGGGGGGTTGCCCAGCCTTAACTTGCCCCCTGTGGTTAGTTTATACACAACCCACCTCGCCTCGGTGTACTGCACGTAAATAGGTCATTTGTAAAGCGTGATCTTGTTGATCGCCTGTTATATTATATGAATCTGGCTTTCCAATGCTCCTAGCGAGCTCCCCGGGTTCGAATCCAACTCCCGTTCTTCTCTGTGGCTCTGAACGTGACGCCTGCAATGCCAAAAATGTATCGTTGAACGTACACTTTCTTTTTTGTACACGCTGTCTAGAAGTTAAGTGTATATGTCTGTTATGTATCCTCCAAAACAGGTATATTTGCAATGATGTACTGTACCAACTGCAGCGTCCAATCCCTATCTGGCGCACTGTCCGCTTCAAATAACTTTATCGACGTTGTCAAACTAGTTAGATTCATTCCAAACATGGCAGCAACACTAAATTCATTAAAGATGGGGTGCAATGTCCCTTCCTGTCCCCCCAATGATCATACCACACCCACCTGAACTGAAGCCACGCCCACAGACCTGTAGTTGTATGATAAAGGGGGGGAGGGGTTGGAGAAGACATATTGTGTGATGTCACTACGTCACTGTCATTTCCGTTGGGCCTTTCGACTCAAACGCTTTCAGCTTTTTCAGGAAGAAACCAAAAATACACCGCATTTAAGAAATTTCATGCAAATAACCAACAGCTGGGGATCTGTTAACGACATAGACACATAAAAAAGAAATCACAGCACCACATCTTTAAAACAAATTCCCGGATTGTAGCTTTCAGTCGTCAGAGGAGTGTTTCTGTCTTTCCTCCTCTGCTCAGTGACAAAACAACAGCAAAGTTTTGCTCTTTTTCTCCCTCCCTTTTTTCTTTTTTATTTATTCAAAACATCGTTCTGTTGTCATTCAGTGTTAGGAGAACAACAAACATATGGTGGTTATTATTATTATTATTAGACTATGCATTACGAGGAGGAGGTTTTTGTTTCTGCGTTGCGTTGAGACAAAGACACGCTGGACGGACGACGAGTTGTAAACTACATTTTGTTTTATGTATTTAAAAGTCTGCGATGTTGGGTTTTACGCCTTACTTTCATTTTGAATGTAAAAGTCACAACGAGACCTCTTGATTTTTGTCTTTGTTTGAGAACAATTATTGAAGACCTCTATCGGTTAAAATGAATGACAACACTATTATAGTACAGTACTACCAGTACACTATAGTACACGGTACAGAACTAGTAAGAGTACACTATGATAACAGTGCAGTACACTAGTACGGTATGCAGTACACCATAATAGCAGGACACAGACTCTGAAGCCTTACATTACACAGAGAGATGTTTGTCGCTGACATCGCTGAGAAAAAAAAGAAAAGGAAAAAAAAACGCCACTTTGCAATAAAAAAAACAGAAACATGTGGCAAGCCTGAGACGCTGTCTGTTGCCTGTCTGTCTGTCTGTCTTTCTGGTGAGTAAAAAACTGAGAGAGAGCTGACCTTCATTATGATCTTTAGAAACAAGAACAAAGTAACCCTACGTTGTAACGGCGGGGGAGGCGGGCGATGATTAAAGCGACGTCGCCTGACATCCATTATTTCTCTATGGCGACAGCAGCAGAACGGGCGACGTCGGCCAATGGAGGCGGGCGACGTCACCCGGAAAGATAAAAATTGGTGAGCTTTTCGGCTGAATCGGCCGACGTTTGGCCAGGGATAACCAATCAGAGCCAAGTGCTGCTTTTTTTGCCATTGACCCGAAACCATTCGGCACAGTTTGGTTCCTAGTTCCGCCCCACTTCCTCTTCCACCATACTTTTCTTTTTCAGTGGACCACAGCACTGTCGTTTACTGTCGGTACTCATTTTGCATGCCATTCTAAGCGAGAATTTACGGTAATGACCGTCGGCGTTGCTGATATCAGGCGACGTTTTTTGTCCATCACCCACCGTTAAAACGTACTGTAAGAAACAAACGGCAAACACGGTCAGGACCGGGACGAATTTAGTGACGTCTTGATTGTGGTCAGATCAAGGCAATCCAAGACTAGTCAAATCCGGCCCCAGAATATCACCTGATTTCAACCGACACAAATCCTGTCCACTGAAGACGGATGAATCCCTGGATGAATCAGAGAGTCAGATTGAGGCCAGACTAACTGAAATCATTCATAACTCGTCAGATCTGGTCCAGAATTAGCTTTATTATTTCAACTGGCAAAGACATCCTGGAATAAAGACCATCCCCATATGGGCTGTGATCTGGTCTAGTCCTGAACTTCACGGGAGTCCTCCAGTGACGTTACGATGACGTTGTCCAGCCACTCCTCAGGGCTTGACACTAACACTTGCCCGCTTGCCCGGGGCAAGTAAAAAAAAATGGTGGGGCAAGTGAAGACTGCTACCTGGTTGCCCGATCGGGCAAGTGTGCAACTTAGTGCACTATAACACAACACAAGATAAATTTGTCTTGAAGGCAGTCATTGCACTCTGCCTCTGTGTCTTTCCCTGCTTTCTAGCTGTCCACAATTCCAGGCTGGATTTGGGAAACAAAACAGGCAAATTAACATACACATCAAAATGACCATTAATCTTCTACATTCTCTAGTTGTGTAGACCTGGGCTAATTAAGATGATGAATTTTAACTCTTGAGAGTGTAAAAATGAAACCAAATGGACCCGTAAGGGTCCATTTGGTTTCATTTTTACGTTCTCAAGAGTTACATCTGCAAAATTTACAATATATTTTTGGGGGGCAAGTGACCATGACCTGAGGGCAAGTAGAACCTGACTTGCACTTGCCCGATGGGCAAGTGTCTCCGAGACCTTAGTGTCAACCCCTGCTCCTCGTCAACTTCTCGTCATTACATTGAGTTCGTTGTTATGTATGTAATCATCCAATTCTGAACGCACCTTATAGGTATTCTGGTCTTCCAGCTCGGGGGCGTAACGTGTATTGGGATGTAGTAGTGAACTAAACTTGCCTTGCCATAGCTTCCCCACAGCAATGGCAGAGGAAATGGCCGGCTTAAGTTCGTAATGAGACCCAGCTAACACAATTTCCTGCTTGCATGTTTGTTTATGGTGTACACAATGTACACAGTCAAAAACAAACAAGCCACTGCATTTACTACTAGTTGGATGTTTATTCAGTTCAGAACAAGGGCCACAGTATAGGCTGCTGCAATTCCCAGGAGTCATCTGAGTGAACGCTGGGAGAGTCTGCTCTAGCTCTAGTCCAGGGGTTTTCAACAGGTGGTCCGGGGACCACCAGTGGTCCCTGAGAGGATTCCAGGTGGTCCCCAGCTAAGTTGGTTAACCAGATGTAACTCTTGAGAACGTAAAAATAAAACCAAATGGACCCTTGCGGGTCCATTTGGTTTCATTTTTACACTCTCAAGAGTTAAAATATCCATCATTTTAAGTAGCCCAAGCCTACACAACTAGAGATTAATGGTCATTTTGATCTGTATGTTTGACTGTTTTGTTTCCCCAAATCCAGCCTGGAATTGTGGACAAAAGTAAAATAAATCTTTGTCCCTGTAGTCAAAAAGGTTGAAAACCCCTGCTCTAGTCTGAGAGGATTCGACCGTTAACAGTAGATAAGATCGCAGTTATAGTTCCGTCAGCAGGACAATTTCGTCTCAGTATCGTCATGCTCTGCCGACCCATCTTGCAGTCTGTAGATATCATGGATTCTTTCAGTTGATAATGCATAAGATGACAACTGTGATCTTATCCACTGATAACAGTCGAATCTGAGACGCAAAACCCTAGCCCCCTCCAACCGTAACCCTAAGCCTAAATGCCCGGCGCTCAACGACCTCACAGACCGTCAGGTCTGTGAGGTTAGGTTGAGCGTCGAGCATTTAGGATTTAGCATTTAGGTAACCACCCTAATCCTAAATGCCCGATGCTCAACCTAAACTCACAGACCTGACGGTCTGTGAGGTCGTTGAGTGTCGGGCATTTAGGATTTAGCATTTAGGTAACCACCCTAATCCTAAATGCCCGGTGCTCAACCTAAACTCACAGATTGACGGTCTGTGAGGTGTCCTGACGGTCTGTGAGGTGTCTCTGGAACTAAAATATAGATCCCTGGAAATAAGATATTGTCACTGGAACTAAAATAATGTCCGTGGAACTAAAATATTGTCACTGGAACTAAAATGTTCTCCCTGGTATAAAAAAAATATCAGGCCCACACGCTCATAGCTAGACCTACAAGCTATGAGCTTGTAGGTCTGATATTGTTCAATAGTCAAAACACCTAAAGGTGTAGCATTCGAAATGGCTTAAAGGAGAATTGCACACCAAGTTTTTTTTTTAATCTTTACTCAATTATTTGCACTTAATTTGTTAGAAAAAAGTGGTTCAGGTGTTATTTTGTGAAAACACTCCTTAATGGCTGTTTTCCCTATCCCAAAATAAGCTTATAATGGGGCTAATGGGTCTTGTGCAAGTTCACCTATATACAGTACATCGCTCCAAAATGCAAGTTTTTGCTATATATGGTCTCTCCACCATGTCAGTAGAGTGTTGACACTCACTTTCACTTTTGTTGCAGCAGTGGTTCAGCCATAAACCATGTGATACGCCGCCACCCCCAAGTGTGGGTCTTAACACACTACTGGCATGGTGGGGAGACAATATATAGCAGAAAATTGCATTTTGGAGCGATGGAGTGTTGGAGGAGTGTTTTCACAAAATAACACCTGGACCACTTTTTTCTAATAAATTAAGTGCAAATAAAGATTAAAAAACAAAAAACTTTTGGTGTGCAATTCTCTGTCATAACCGCTGGCTGCGAAACAGTGGATTACAACTGTCCAGTTGAGCAGGTGCTGTGTGTGTGCGTGTGCGAGCGTCAGGGGTGTAGTGGAGGGGGGACGCGGGGGGACGGCGTCCCCCCACTTCTCACATCTAAATTATTTTTGGGACAAAAGTTGTTTTAATAGTGTGACTGCGTGTGTTGCGCAGGTGCACGCAAATGCGCATGCAAATGCAAGTGTGCATGCATGTGTCTTAAAGGGGAATTCCACTCATTTTCAATATTTGACTATGTCATTAATATACCTTAGAGATGTTGTGGACATGATAAAAAAAAAGTTCCCCCCGTTCTGCGTTTCCTAGAAATGGAGGTCTGCAAAAAAATCCATAGCATGGTGAAATACATCTTTGATGACATCATCGAGATGTGTCTCACCATGTTAATGAGTTTCTTTTTTTTTCTGAGAGTGTACAAATTGAACCAAATTGGTTCACATTTGTACACTCTCAGAAAAAAAAAAGAAAATGGGTGGAATTCCCCTTTAAGAGGCGTCCCCACTACAACACTGGGGAGCGTGTGTGTGTGTGTGTGTGTGTGTGTGTGTGTGTGTGTGTGTGCGTGCGCGTGCATGCGTGCGTGCGTGCTGTTGGCCAGGCCCACATGCAGTGAGCTTTTCTCCATAGCTGTGGAGAATCTGATCCCAGCAGGCCTTTGCTGCTATTTATGGACAACACATATTTCTGAGGCTTGTCATCATCAACGCTGTCGACAAATGGCAAAACTGGACAGACGCACGCACGTGCACGCACACACACACACACACACACACACACACACACACACACACACACACACACACACACACACACACACACAGGAGACAGACACACCAGCATGCACACACACATAGAGGGATGAAGATACTTTGAAAGAAAATACACGTATTATGCTGTATATCCTGGTTTCAGATTACACCCAGAGCCTTTGAATATTGTATAAAACTAAACCGGCATACTACTTTATTTTAATCTGCTGTAGTAATAATAATAATAATAATGGATTGGATTTTTATAGCGCTTCAAGGTGTTTAAATTAGTTTATTTTTCTTTTTGTTTTGTTTTTCTATGGCATGCATGAGAAGTTCCCTGTACCGTAAACACAGGACTAGTGAGTATGAAGGAATAACCTATTCACACATAAGACTATATGTATTTTATCAAGCCTGACTTTTACAAAGTGGGGTTGCCCCAATGATGTCGTAATGATGACAATGCTGTAATGGTTACAGAGAAAGAAAGAACGTGGTGATGTAGGAAAAGAAAGTTTTACATCATCATCTATCTATCACCTTGCTTGCTCAGCCAATCGAATGATTTCGATGTTCCTCGGTCAGCCAATCGAATAATTATATATTATCAAAAAGGTTAAAGGGGTTACAGAGAAAATGCAGAAAAATGTTGCACACAAGAGGCCATGCGGCCTACTTGTGCATGAGCAGAGCGAGCTAATACTCATGATATTAGTTATGAAGTTTGTTTTCTTACGTCACCATTACGTTATCATGTAAACCGGCCAATCGGAGTACCCCAAGGGACGACCGAACCACGGACTGCACCGCCGCTCACCAATCGCCCTGACTGCCCCACCAAACATGATGGCATCCCAAACAAGCCAAGATACCCAAGAAATTAAAGTGCTTATATTTAAAATGTTGTGAAACACTACTACTGCTACTAACTAACTACAGTTGTGGCACCTCTAAACCAACAGCATTTCATCATTGAAAACAGAAAACTCTCTGAGTCAGACCTTTAGCTTTATGCATGCTGCGTGTCTGTTGCAACTTCAACAACTGATTTTATTATTGATGCTTAATTGCGTAACATACTGTAAGTAAGTCCTGTAACTGAAAATGGTATGGGTGCGAGTCGTGCGACTTCGAAGCGACACGGGCGATGAAGCCGCCCCCATACCCTTTTCTCTTGCCCCCCCCCCCAAATGGGACATGTTACATCCGCCCCTGGTGCCAACATGTGGATTGCAAGTGCAAGTAGGCCATGGCCTACCTGAGCGAGCGCGAGTTAAGTGATCGGGTTTGCGGTCGGTCGATCTCTTAAAGCAGGGGTGGGCTATTATTTTTCCCAAGGGGCCACATGAGATACATAAAATATTGTGGAGGGCCAAGACTAAAGGCTGAACTAAAGTCTGTGTAGTATTAATTTAATTTCAAGACAAGAGTAAGACCAAACTTTTTGACACCGGGGCCCTCTAGTTATTCAGTATTTGAGCCACAGAGGAACACCATTTGATGAAATTTTAGACGCATGTGTGAAGTGAGGGGCGCTCTTAATCATCGTTCATCGTCATCATCATCATCACCACACATCATTTCATTCGCAGGCCAAAAATCACATCCTCGCCAGTAGCCATGCGTCTTCAATGTATGTTCAGTGTGTGTCCATTGCACAAATGGCATTTCAATGTTTGTGTTGTTGTCCCAACACAAACATTGAAATGCTTTTACACACACTCAAGTGCCCTTTGACATCTTATGTGTGCATGTCCCTGGATGGAGCAGACCAACATGCATACTTTACTTAAGTAGTGGAATAAGCCTCGACCAGGAGTATTAAAGGGGTACTCCACTTTCAAAAAAACTTTTGGTCGTTTTATGGTCTACTCTCATGTGAACACACCAGACAGTTTATAAGTTACTCCTTTCAGTATTTAGATATTTGATGTTCATTAATCTGCCGGAACGTCCTTCCTATACAAACCCATTATAACTTAAAACTCCATTTTAACCATGACAGATTATTCGAAAAACAACCCATCTTTTTTCTGGTGACCGATATTGTCCTCCTAATACGTGAGAGGGCCATGGAATTGCACCTACAGTTTTCATTTATTTTTAAAATAAATGAAATGCAGCAGGGACCTTTAACAATGTGTTCAATCCATAAACTACACAATGGTATAATAAGTTAGAGGACTTTAGGAGTAGCACGTGCATTGGTCACCATCGGAATTCAATGTCAGGGTCTGTACTAGCAGCATAAACACTTGGGCATCTGTACACATTTCTGCGTAGTGCGTAATGGTGCCTTCTCCATCCTTCCCGTGTGCCAAGCTCATCCTACAATGAAACATTCACTCCCTAGGTTTAACACGATTACATTCACACCTGCAGTGATCCGCACTCTGCTTTGTTTTGATGCAAAGGGAAACCAATGTTTTGGGAGGTGCAGAATGTGGTTAATTGATGCGCTTTAGGATTTGAATGAGACTTCAAACCTGCCAAAGGAAACGACACTTTCCGACCATACGCAGCAGGATTCGTTTTAATCGCAGTAAATCTTTCTGGCGTGAAGGCGACCAAGCTTCAGTTTTTAATGCATGAAGTTTCATCTTTGCATTTATTTTACTTATCTATTAAGGGACATTATAGGCTACCATTTTTCTCTACTGTGGCCCGCCGTGTATTTGAGTTTAACATCCACTGTCCACTATGCAAAGTGCATTGGATAAAGGCACTGTATAATGCACCATTTACAACATGCTTGTTCCAGAGCTCTGCTGTCTACAATAGACTACACTACAACATGCACCACGCGTGCTTTATTTAGTCTCCATGGCCGCTGTGCCTCTCTGGTTGCGTCACATGACCTCTGACCTACAGACAAACGGCAGCAACTGCTTGATCTGTACGTTTTAAAGGTCAAGGGTCACGATTAGGTTTTAGGGCAGGTGGGGGTCTGCTGCAGGGTGTGTGCCACCGGCCCAGGGGCGGATCTAGGCATGGGCATGGGGGGGCAAGAAGCGGCACGGGCAATGAAGCCGCCCCTATACCAATTTCACCTGCCCCGCCATTTGGGCCCTGCACCGGCCAGGACCGTTATAGGGGTGTCCTCAGAGATATATTTTTTTTTTACCCTTTATAAATCTTTATTATATCTACTGCACAACCTCGAAGGAGGTTTGGTGTGCAGGTGAAAAAGAGTAGTTGGTCTGCTCTTTTTCTGGGCGAAAGGTCAGGTTTATCGAAGTATTAAGGGTTTAAAATGGTTAAATGTCTGAAAACCAGGAGAGTGATATATTGCATATTACTTATAGAGTAATATGTAACATGTTGTGTTATACTTTGCACCCCCATCCATGAACAAAGCCGCACGAACAGCTATCAAGCGCTCAGTTTCTGACCCCTCAATGTCGCAACTTTGGCACTATAGGTGGCTTAGTACGTATGACTGTAAGAATAATAGGTTGCTGTTCTTCACACTTTTTATTTGGCATTAGCTTAGGTGGCATTGCTGACATTAGCTTGTCTCCCTTCACCGTTATACACCAGGGGTTTTCAACCTTTTTGACTCCAGGGACCACCATTTTCAGCATTTGAGCCACGGACCACCATTTGAGGACATTTTAGCACCACAGACCCTCCAAAACTAAAGATTTCCTTTGCTTCTGTCCATGACCATTAATCTAGTTGTGTAGATTAGGACTAATTCACATGATGAATATTTTAACTCTTGAGAGTGTGAAAATGAAACCAAATGGACCCGCCAGGGTCCATTTGGTTTCATTTTTACGTTCTCAAGAGTTACATCTGGTTAAAAAACTTAGCTGGGGACCACCTGGAACCCTCTCAAGGACCACTGGTGGTCCCCGAACCACCTGTTGAAAACCCCTGTTATACACCATAGTATTGGTGTTCAAAGCAGTAGTAGTAATATTCGTAGATGTTAACTGCAATGTTATTACTGTTTTGTAGGACATAATCTCGTTATATTGCTTTAACAGAGAAAAGTATTAATATTACTGCAATATTATTTTATATTATTGGTTGGTACACCCATGTCTAGTTTCTAGTATACTACTATGATCTCAAATGGAGATCATAGTAGGCCTATTATAGGGTATGAATATGCTATATTTAGACATTTAGCTGGGGACTCCCCCTGTGTGTGTGTGTGTGTGTGTGTGTGTGTGTGTGTGTGTGTGTGTGTGTGTGTGTGTGTGTGTGTGTGTGTGTGTGTGTGTGTGTGTGTGTGTGTGTGTGTGTGTGTGTGTGTGCGTGTGTTGAAGGAGAGACTGTAGTTTGTGTGTGCAAGCAAGCATGCAACATTGTTGCTGCTCCTGCTTGCTATAGTGTGTACTAGTGTGCATTTAGCGACTGCAGCCAGCCAGTCAGCCTGCATCTTGGGTGAGTTGTGCACAAGCATATAGGCGGATCTAGAAATTATGGGCCCCTGGGCCGCCAGAGAGTTGATGAATATTTTAACTCTTGAGGGTGTAAAAATGAAACCATTTGGTTTCATTTTTACGCTCTCAAGAGTTACATCCGGTTAAACAACTTAGCTGGAGACCACCTGGAACCTAGCCCCGCAGCGTGGTTCAGTTTTAAAATTTGGCCCACTCTGTATTTGAGTTTTACACCCCTGCTGTATAGGATCATTAGAATCATGATCCTTAGAGAGAACATGCATAGAACAATCATTATTTTGAAAGATGTCGACAAAAATGATTTTTCTTTTTTTGCCTCTCCAGCTCAGGGAGCTACCCTAGCTCAGCGACCCCTCGGCCTGGGACCAACAGACCCATTGGATAAGGTTGATGTTGTTCCAGTAAGGGGGCCACATCAGGGCGGAGATTTATTTTATTTTTTATGTGCAGTACCCCGCATAGATACCATAAACAGGCTACTGGTGGTGACCCTCCCCTTCACTTAACCCAGGGGTCAGAAACCTGCGGCTCAGGAACACAGCCCTAGTGGCTCAGTGGCTGTAGCATTATTACATACACACACTGGGGTGATCCGCACCAAAATAACAAACATTTCAGTCACCCAAAACGCGTTGCACTGTCTGACAGTTGCCAGTTAAAGTAGCACTTGTTGGCCATGCCAAAAAAGCCCAGCAGTTATCAGAGGTGGAGCTTTCAATCTGAGCTTTCAACCATTTTCAAAGGTTTACCAGTTTACTATGTCATTAATATACCTAAGAGATGTTGTGTGGACTAGAAATGGAGTTCTGTAAAACTCCTTTATTTTTATTTTTAGAAACTCCTTTTCTGAAGAAAGGTTGTGTTTCACCATGTTAATGATTTTTCTTTGAGGACCTTTTTTTCTGAGAGTGGACCCGCCAGGGTCCATTTGGTTCACATTTGCACACTCTCAGGAAAAAAATAAATAAAATGCGGCTCCAGACAGATTTTGAATTTAATTTTGGGTCGAAAATGGCATAGAGTAAGGACTTAACCCATTTTGACCTGAAAAATGATTCTACAAGGCTATTGCGTGGACAGGCTATACAACCACACCACAAAGACTCATACAGCGCCCCCCCGTGGCCACTTGCAGTAACTGATGCCTTGTGGATTCGGTTGGAGCAACCTCCCATGCACGCTTGGGTCAAACAGTGGGCCTAGTAGGCTTACCCCACCAGTTGAGTTGGTGTGTCATGTCAGCATCAAAGTTATAATAGTTAAAAGGATATTTTCACGTTCAAAACACTTTTGGTCATGTTATCAAACTTTACTCAGTCTCATTGTGAACACTAGACCAGGGGTGTCAAACTCATTTTGGGGTGGGGGCCGCATTGGACTTAATGTGACTTCATGGGGGCCGGAGCACCGCGGTGCCAGTCGCGCCGCGGTGCCAGTCGCGCCGCGGTGCCAGTCGCGCCGCGGTGCCAGTCACAGACCAGTCACAGACTGCAAGCATGCACACGCATGTTTACGTACACAGCCGTAATTTCTCCGCTACAGTATATCACACAATCAAGTTTATTATTAAGAGTAGCTATTAATAGTTATTAATGACTTTCATTATTGGTTTTATACTTGTAGCCTAGATTAAGACATTTGCTATGGGAGATGCTATTTTTATTTACAGTGCGCCAATTAACCATTCAAAAATACAAAAAATTTAATTTCAAATAGTGTCTTAGCTGAAATTTGGAAATGGCTACACAACCCATGGAATTATGCAGACCTGCTTTTTATTGAAGTGATGGATCATTAAACATTAAAAAATAATGATGAATAACAATAACTAATGCTTCTAAAATACAGTATATTTTTTAAACTCTGAATTGGATTATTATTATTACCCGTATTTATATTTAAATAGCCAAGCTGTGATCTGAATGATCCCTCAGTTATAGACCCTTATACTGGTGAAGTAACCTGACTCCACCAGATGGGGCAGCAGAGAGAGGAGGAGGGAATACTCCTCTCTCTGCTGCCCCATCTGGCGGAGTCAGGTTACTGCTGAAGTATAGTTCTCACTTTGCAGCGCCAGTACACCCCCCCCTCCTTCCCTCCCCCTCCACTCTCTGTGAGTCAACATTCCAATCAATTAAGCATTCCCAGCTGTGAAGCTACCGGACTAGCGCTCAGAGAAGAGGACTCAGAAGCATTTCTTTAAACGACCATAACTTTTGATAGGAACGTGCTAGAGACTTACTTTTTTTTTTATAGACTCAGACATTTTTTCTCTACAAGCCTGGGGCCGGATTAAATCATTGCGCGGGCCGCATCCGGCCCGCGGGCCGTATGTTTGACACCAGTGCACTAGACAGTTATTCCATTCAGTATTTCGATATTTGATGATTTTAGCTGACCTGCCCCTTCCTGTGCAAACCCTGTGCTAACTTAAAACTCCTTTTTAACCATGGTACATTAATCAAAAACATCCAATCTTTTGCTTTAAAATCCCAGGCTCCCAGGCTGAGTTTTTCTTTTGTCAGACCTCCATAGCTCCATTTCTGGGAAACAGAATGAAGGGACTTTCTTTTTTTATCTAGTCATCACAACATCTATGTCATTTATACACAAAAAAAATGAAAAATAAATAAATAAATAAATAAAAAAATCGCCGTACTTCAAATAAGTTATTTTCACCACACTGACGATCACCCACACTCTATCCATATCACGCTATCCTTTGGCGCGGACCAGACAGAGAATAAGGACTCGGCGCAGGCGTCACTTCCCGCGTGACGTCACGCGACGCCCCCACGTGACTTCCTGTGTGCTCCACCCGTTCGCCAGGCCGTCAGTCACTGACTGCAGCCATGATGGTGAGTACTGCTAACATCTCTCTCTCTCTCTGTGTATAATCTACCTACCTCTCTCTATCTCTACCTCTGCTCTGTTGTTCTTCTTGTCTTCCAGAGCGTGTGGGTGTGTGCGAGTTGTTTATCCACGTATGTCTCTGTCACGTTTTAACTATAACGTTTTTTAATTATTAAACCTAAGTGTGTTTTCTTCTGTGTTTGTGTTTACATCCCCCTGCAGCAGGAAGGGCTGGATGATGGCCCTGACTTCCTCTCCGAGGAGGACAGAGGAGTGAGTTATTTACATTTTATACGTTTTTATTTGTTACTAACCCATTTCGTCCTGACACTAAATTCTAGTTTCTGGCACCAGATTCTAGTTGCTGGCACCGAATTCTAGTTTCTGACACTAGAAAATACTAGTTTCTTCTCATACTGGATAGATTCTAGTTCCTGACACTAATTTTTGGCACTAGATCCTAGATTCTGACACTAGGTCCTAGTTTCTGATAGCAGATTCTGGCAATAGATTCTAGTTCCTGACACTAATTTTTGGCACTAGATCCTAGATTCTGACACCAGGTCCTAGTTTCTGATACTAGATTCTGGCAATAGATTCTAGTTTCTGACATTCATTTCTGACACTAGATTCTAGTTTCTGATAGTAGATTCTAGTTTCTAATATTAGTTCCAGAATCTGATACTAGGTTCTGATACTAGGTTCTAGTCTCTGACTCTAGGCACTAGTTTATCAGTGATGCTCAACAATACAGTATATCATGTCAAGGACCCCCAAAATGATCTAGATTTGGCCTCTGACAACATCTGAAAACATGTTTTAAGGGTCCCCCAGAAGCCAAGATTCAAGTTAAAAATGTTTACTCCGAATTGTCCGAAAGACCATATTCAAAGATTTGTGCATGATCGCATTTTCCCAAAAATATCAGATCTACAGGCTCATGAGCTTGTAGATCTGATATGTTTCCATAGCTAAAGTATAACACGATTGCAAGAGGCATTCCTGTACATGGGTTTATCTATTATGTTTTTTTTTTTTTTAATTATTATTAAACGTTAAACATGCAATGGAACTCTTAGAGTTGCCAGAATGGAACCAAAAGGGCCTGTTTGGGTCCATTTGGTACACTCTCAGAGTTACAGACCCATGAGGGTTCTTTTGGTTCCATTTTATACACTCAAAGTTAACAGACCTGAGAGAGACAGAGAGACATAGTTAATTTGCTGACTGACCAACCATTCAGTAGTCTATAGTCACATGTCAGTCATTCACTCACTCACTGGCATGTTTACACACACACACACACACACACACACACACACACACACACACACACAGAGCTCGCAATAAAAGAGCGCAGTATAATTGGTTTATTGGTTCGTCGTATCTCTTGAAGGTCTGTCAGTGTGTCTCATATTATTATTATTATTAGTGTGTGCGCGTGCGTGCGTGTGTGTGCACGTGTGCCACGGCCATGTTGTTGATCTAATGTCTGATGCTCTTCAAAAAATATACTGTATGTCATCCAGTCCTCCCAGCAATGTACTGTAATTCCCGGACTATAAGCCGCTACTTTTTTCACATGCTTTGGACCCTGCGGCTTATACAACGGTGCGGCCAATCTATGGATTTTTACAGGTGTTCCACTCGTGGTCCAGTGACCACCAGTCGTCCCTGAGAGGGTTCCAGGTGGGCCCTCCAGACTAAAGGATGGAAAGTTGGTTAACCAGATGTAACTCTTTGAGAGCGTAAAAATGAAACCAAATGGACCCTTGCAGGTCCATTTGGTTTCATTTTTACACTCTCAAGAGTTATGATATTCACCATCTAAATTAGCACCACTTAATTAATAAGTCATGGTCATTTTGATCTCTATGTTTTGCCTGTTTTGTTTGCGAAAATCCATCCTGGAATCGTGGACAAAAGCAAAAGAAATCTTTAGTTTTGGGTTCTGTGGGGTGAAAAATGTTGTCAAATGGTGGTCTGTAGCTCAAATGCTGAATAAATACTGGTCCCTGGGATCAAAAAGGTTGAAAACCACTGCTCTAACATGAAGCTTATTGCCTGGTGCGGCTTATAGTCCGGAAATTACGGCAGAAACATTCAAGACTGCTACCGGATTGGTTTACTGCAGCTGTGCATGCCATGTCTTTGCTAGCATTCCAAATGCACTGGATGTTGTTTTTATGGACATGTGATTTCTACCTGATGGTATCTTCGTGATGCGATCAGCTAGACTGCCCCCCCCCCAATCAGGTTAAAAGAAAGCGGAGCTTGGACTCCTCGTGCATTGAAAGAAGCATGAGGCCAGTCTGTTCCTCCAGAGGTTGTATATGTATTATGTATAGACCCAGGATCACATTAGGAATTGGCACTGGGCAAAAGAATTGGTCACAAAAAGTATATATTTTTGTCTGTGTGGAGAAGATTGTCATGTCTATTGGCTACCATGAATTGTCGGCCCTGTTAAATTTGTTTTCCTGTAAATTGTACTGACTGTGCGTGTGCGTGTGTGTGTGTGCTGTGTGCAGCCACGGCCAGTGAATGTGGACCTCCAGACAGACGCGACCCTCCAGGTGGACATCTCTGACGCCCTCAGCGAGAGGGACAAGGTCAAGTTCACCGTTCACACCAAGGTAAGGCTAGTCGGTACATCTGTAGACCCCTAGATGGGCCTGGCGTTATATAGTGGCCTGCACTATATAATGCATGTGTAACGGCACCAATGTAACGCCCCGGGATTCGAACCCTGGTCTCCCGAGTGAAAGTCCAACATCTTAACCACTAGACCAAAGGGACATCCCTTTGGTCCAGGGGTCCAGGCAGATACTAGACTTTGGAGGCCATCACGACAGAGGCTGTAGCCACCTGCTGCACATGGATCAATGTTCTCAGCGGCTGTAACTTAGCCATTTGGATTCGCTGGAAGATGTTTTTTAAGGAAGCAGATTGCACACTGAAAATACGCAAACTACAAGCTATTACTTGTTGATTTACTTTTAGACAAGTGGGATTTGTGATAAAAGTGATTGTTAGAGGCATTTGGGGGTAAAAGTGGGGAACCAGTCCATTTTACACAATTCAAGGGTGCTGAATCCGAAAAAAATGGTTCCCAAGCAAAATTTTGAGTCCTTACCCCCCAAATCCAAGATTTTGGGGGGTAACCAAAGGTTTTTCAGACATAACTTGAAATGCATTGATTTTAGACCCCATAAGTGTATTGAACGTTAATATAAAGTTGGGCATTACGGACGATTTGGTACCAAGTACATGTCTGTACCTCCTACGGTTCTTGAGATACAGCATTTAGGTACTTTCACAGATTGAGGAGAGCAGGACATCTGTAACACTGATTCTTAAGTCCACCAAATGGTGATACAGGCGTGAAAATTGGTACACACGCTCCTCAAACCCAACTATTTCCAAAAGTACTGCGTGTCCTGCAAAATTCCAAGATGGCAGCCACCAAAATCCAAGATGTCCGTCCAAAAATGTGGTTTTTCATTAATAACTCGAAATACGAAGATTTTAAGCCCCATACATGTATTGAACGTTAATATAAAGTTGGGCATTACGGACATTTTGATACCAAGTACATGTCTGTATGTACTACGGTTCTTGAGTTACAGCATATAGGTAGTGATGAGGAACCATAATGGTAACATTTTGGCACGTTTGACTCTTTTACTCAAAGATCCCTTTATTATCATGTCAACCATTTTCAGGAAACGGACCTACATGTGTCCGCTATCATAAACCACTTCAAGTTTTCTAATTGATGAAACGGGTCGGGAGTTATTAAACCGAACGTGAATGCTGTTTCAGTGTTAAATTTGCTGCGTATATTTTGCAAAGATAAGCCACCCAGAAATGTCTGTCTGTGCATCATCACACTGAGTCTGTCCTTCACAATAAGAGTAAATGTGAACCGGATGCACCAAGTGTAGCATGTGCCATACAGTAATGGTATAATATGCTAATAAGTGTAATAGGCTAACGTGCAATAGCATAATATATGTACAATATGGTAATAGTGTAATATGCAATAGTGTCATAGGATAATATGTGTAATAGTGCAATATATGTGCATTAGGATAATAGTGTAATATATGCAATAGTGTAATAGGGCTAATAGTGTAATATATACAATGTCATAGTGTAATAAGTACAGTAGGCTAATATGTGTAATAGTGAAATACATGTGCATTACGGTGATAGTGTAATATATGCAATAGTGTAATAGGGATAATAGTGTAATATATGTGCAATAGGCTAATAGTGTATTATATACAATAATGTCATAGTGTAATAAGTACAGTAGGCTAATATGTGTAATAGTGTAGTACATGGAATAATGTCATAGGCTAATATGTGTAATAGTGAAATACATGTGCATTAGGGTGATAGTGTAATATATGCAATAGTGTAATAGAGCTAATAGTGTAATAGTGTAATATATGTGCAATAGGCTACTGTATTATATACAATAATGTTATAGTGTAATAAGTACAGTAGGCTAATAAGTGTAATAATGTAATAGTGCTATGGGGTAATGTTTAATAGTGCAATAGTGCAATATTTGTGCATTAGGGTAATAGTGTAATATATGCAAAAATAGTATAATTTAATTACACTATTACACATATTGCTCTAACACCATTACATATATTACACTGTTACCCTATTGTACATATATTGCACTATTGCACTTATCAGCCTATTACACATATTACACTACAAAATTATTACACATATTACGCTATTACACTATACCACTATTGCATATATTACACTATTACACTTATTAGCCTACTGTACTTATTACACCATCACACTATTGTACATAATACACTATTAGCCTATTGCACATATATCACACTATTACACTATTACATATATTACACTATCACCCTAATGCACATGCATTGCACTATTACACATATTATCCTACTGTAATTATTACACTATGACATTATTGTATATGAATACACTATTAGCCTATTGCACATATATTACACTATTACACTATTAGCCCTATTACACTATTGCATATATTACACTTTCACCCAATGCACATGTATTGCACTATTACAGATATTAGCCTATGACACTATTCCATGTATTACACTATTACACATATTAGCCTACTGTACTTATTACGCTATGGCGTTATTGTATATAATACACTATTAGCCTATTGCACATATATTACACTATTACACTATTACCCCTATTACACTATTGCACTATTACACTATTGGCCTATTGTGCATATATTATGCTATTACACGTATTAGCCTATTACACTATTACACAGCATACTTACTTACAGCATATTATACCATTACTATATGGCACATGCTACACTTGGTGCGTCCGGTTCACATGTACTCTTATTGTGAAGGACAGACTCAGTGTGATGATGCACAGACAGACATTTCTGGGTGGCTTATCTTTGCAAAATATACGCAGCAAATTTAACACTAAAACAGCATTCACGTTCGGTTTAATAACTCCCGACCCGTTTCATCAATTAAAAAACTTGAAGTGGTTTATGATAGCGGACAGATGTAGGTCCGTTTCCTGAAAATGGTTGACATGATGATAAAGGGATCTTTGAGTAAAAGAGTCAAACGTGCCAAAATGTAACCATTATGGTTCCTCATCACTACCGATATGTTGTAACTCAAGAACCGTAGTACATACAGACATGTATTTGGTATCAAAATGTCCGTAATGCCCAACTTTATATTAACGTTCAATACATGTATGGGGCTTAAAATCTTCATATTTTGAGTTATTAATGAAAAACCACATTTTTGGACGGACATCTTGGATTTTGGTGGCTGCCATCTTGGAATTTTGCAGGACACGCAGTACTTTTGGAAATAGTTGGGTTTGAGGAGTGTGTGTACCAATTTTCACGCCTGTATCACCATTTGGTGGACTTAAGAATCAGTGTTACAGATGTCCTGCTCTCCTCAATCTGTGAAAGTACCTAAATGCTGTATCTCAAGAACCGTAAGAGGTACAGACATGTACTTGGTACCAAATCGTCCGTAATGCCCAACTTTATATTAACGTTCAATACACTTATGGGGCGTAAAACTAATGCATTTCAAGTTATGTCTGAAAAACCTTTGGTTACCCCCCAAAATCTTGAATTTGGGGGGTAAGGACTCAAAATTTTGCTTGGGAACCATTTTTTTCGGATTCAGCACCCTTGAATTGTGTAAAATGGACTGGTTCCCCACTTTTACCCCCAAATGCCCCTAACCTCTTATAGGAGGCCTTTTTTCTGAAATCCCACCAGACTATTTGGACAAGTAGAACATGTAGATGCTTCTGAGACCTTAGTGTCGACTACATATATATATATTACTATAAATATTATACAGACCGCACTTCATAGTGCTTCACACTTATAAAGCCTGTGCCTATAGGGTGACAGTAACAGGGTTGACTTTAGTCGGACGCATTCATTAATAATCTAAAAGTTCAGAAATATCTATGATTTAGCTGCAGAACCTCCATCTAAAAACATGTTGTTCTGGGGATCCCCCAGAAGCAAAGATTTGAGTTAAAAAATGTTTGCTTCCGAAATAATGTATTAAAAGATTTGCACCGCATTTTCACAATTTTTCAAAAAAATAGCAGAACTACAAGCTCATATCGCGCCACTCGGTGGCGCGATATGAGCTTGTAGATCTGCTATTTTTCAACAGCTAAAACACCAAGACGCGTTCGTTACAGAAAGGGTTAAAGTGTACTGCAGTGACGTAAATAGGGTTTCAATCTAATGAGTCACAGGATGCTGGGAGCGCCTTTTAGATGAGTCCCTGTAGGGACGTTTGATGAGTTCCACTTCAGAGTTATAGAATGTACAGTGAGGAAAATAATTATTTGATCCCCTGATGATTTTGTAAGTTTTCATGATTAGAAAGAAATGAGCACTCTGTCATTTTTATGGTACTTTTATTTAAACAAATTGAGACAGAATATGAACAAAAATGTCCATAAGAAAATAATATTTAAAGGTTATAAATTAATTTGCGTTAGAGCTCGTGAAATAAGTATTTGATCCCTAAGCACAACCTGACTTAGTACTTAGTGAAGAAACCCTTGTTGGCAAGCACGGAGGTCAGATGTCTCTTGTAGTTGGTCACCAAGTTTGTGCACATCTCAGGAGGGATTTTGGCCCACTCCTGGTTAGATCTTCTCTCCAAATCCTGAAGTTTTCGAGGCCGTTGCTTGCCAACTCAAAGCTCGAGCTCCCTCCATAGATTTTCTATAGGATTAAGGTCTGGAGACTGGCTAGGCCACTCCATGAACTTAATGTGCTTCTTCGTGAGCCACTCCTTTGTTGCCTTGGCCGTATGTTTTAGGTCGTTGCCATGCTGAAGACCCAGCCATGGCCCATTTTCAGTGCTCTGGCTGAGGGAAGGAGGTTATTGTCCCAAGATCCTGCGGTACATGGCCACATCCATCGGCCACACAATGCGGTGAAGTTGCCCTGTACCCTTAGCAGAGAAACAGCCCCAAAGCATAATGTCTCCACCTCCATGCTTGACGGTGGGGATGGTGTTGTTGGGTTTGTATTCAGCATTTCTCTCCCTCCAAACACAACAAGTCAAATGGATGCCAAAGAGTTGAATTTTGGTCTCTTCTGACCACATCACCTTCCCCGCAGCCTGGTCTGGATCATTTAGGTGTTCATTGGTGAACTTTAGACGGGCCTCTATGCGCCTTCTTGAGCAGAGGGACATGACTGGGCACTGCAGGATTTCAATCTGTTATGGTGTACTGTGTTACCAATGGTTTTCTTGGTGACTGTGGTCCCAGATGCCTTCAAATCAACACCATGGCCGTCGTCAGGCATGGAGGTGGAAACATTATGCTTTGGGGCTGTTTCTCTGCTAAGGGTACAGGGCAACTTCACTGCATTGTGGCCGATGGATGGAGACATGCACTGCAACATCTTGGACAAGAACCTCCTTCCCTCAGCCAGAGCACTAAAGATGCGTCTTGATGAAGCACATTAAGCTCATGGAGTGGCCTAGCCAGTCTCCAGACCTTAATCCTATAGAAAATCTATGGAGGGAGCTCGAGCATTGAGTTGGCAAGGCACGGCCTCGAAACCTTCAGGATTTGGAGAGAAGATCTAACCAGGAGTGGGCCAAAATCCCTCCTGAGATGTGCGCAAACTTGGTGACCAACTACAAGAAACATCTGACTTCCGTGCTTGCCAACAAGGGTTTCTCCACTAAGTACTAAGTCAGGTTGTGCTTAGGGATCAAATACTTATTTCACGAGCAATAACGCAAATTAATTTATAACCTTTAAATATTATTTTCTTATGGACATTTTTGTTCATATTCTGTCTCTATTTGTTTAAATAAAAGTACCATAAAAATGACAGAGTGCTCATTTCTTTCTAATCATGAAAACTTACAAAATCATCAGGGATCAAATAATTATTTTCCTCACTGTATATAACGGTATATATTCATTCAGAAATGTAGGCCTATCTGAAAGAAATGACCACGGTGGATTGATTTTTACTGTGCATACTGTTTACAGTATTTTGATTTGTTGTTGTTTTTTTATTGCACAGTATAAAAAGTGCAACAGCACAAGTACAGTTGAACATTATTACAGTCCAAAGGGATTTCTGTCCATTCAGGTCCCAAAATTATTACACATATCTATATATATATCTATATATACACACAAGAATAGAGTACAGTACATAAGCTCAAGAATAATATTCAAAAACGACGTGGTCATTCAGTTCCAAATTGTTCGAAACTTATACAAAACAATATATAAAATGCATACATACATGTTAAAATAGTTGTGACCAATATTCTAAATCAGCAAACGGCAAACGGTCATATTCTAGACCTCTGCCCTGCTGATAGGTAATGTTTTAGGCCTTTTTTTTAAAGGATGCCAGAGAATTGCTAGATGCTCTGCAGATATGGTCCCAGTCCTAATAGAAGTTGGATTAGTTTGTTTTGAGGGGTTTGGAGCTTGTTTTGCAGTGCCATTGATGTGTTGGAGTACCAGGATTTGCAGCCATAAGCCCCATTCGCACGGGATTAGTATTACCCCAGGACCTCAGGTAATTGGAAATTACCCCCCGACGTCTGTGTTTCACAAGGGCGGATTCGCACTGGATAAGCGATGTCTGTGTTTTACTTGAAATTACGGACATATGTAATAGGGCTGAAGACCTACACACACTATATAGTTAGTTGCATTACCATATGTTTATTAATATTATATTAAATGTGAAAGTATTTATTATATAAAAGAAGTATTAAAGTATTTATATTCATTATGAAAACAATAAAATAATTCTGATTCTGATGCCGGTGAACGTGATCACATTGCGTCCCAGACCATCGGATGAAGTGGAGTTGCATATCATTTATAATATCACATCTTTATAAGTAAAGAAATAACGCGCCTCAAAAGTGCTCTTGTACATCGCGTAAGATACGATGATTGAGGCTTGACGAACAAATATTTGGTATGGGCATTTAATAGCCTACTATTGATTGCAGCTGTGTTTCCAGTTCATCAATGCAAACGAAGCGCTGTTGACTACGCATGTTTTAGTCGCTGTCTGACATGACAACAAGTCACGGGATGCAGGTTATATAACTTATTTTGTATATATTGTAATATTGTAATATCAATAGCCTCGGTGGACATGGGGGGGAGAGACAGACAGAGAGAGCGCTGGTGTGTGTTTTTTTTTTTTTTTTTTACCTGTGTTGTAAGTTATTTCACATTGCTGAGTGGCCATGTGATGTACAATAAGTTGTAGAACAGGGACAATCTGTCGCGAGGAAAATAAGTCCGTGCAGTATAGGGAATTTCAATGTTCTCTTCAGAAGTTCATATTTTTGCTACTGTAGGCTGTATAAGCTGGTCTGCATCTGATTAAATGAATGAAGGAGGATGCAGCATTCGTGCGGTCCATAGTCCTGAGTCTTGACTGCTCGCATTTAGACCACGTGTCGCCAATATTGTGTCCCGCGGGGCTCCTGTTCATAGCCCCCTCGCTGCATAGTCTAATTATCAGTGATGTTTGGAACTTCAGTCAGTTGTACCCGGGCGTCCCGGGAAACCGGATCCCGGTAATAAACCCTACGCCGGACCCTTCCAGGCCGACCCAGAGCCGGTCGCGAAGCACCGCCGCGGACAAAGTGCGCCCGGCGGGGGCACAGGGCAGCACGCCCAATGGATTTCTACACACTTTTGCGTCACTGTATGCACACAGATTTCCTCATGAGAACGCTCGTATAGACGCGAAATAATAAGTGAAGACGCGACGCCACTTTTGCGTCTTCTGTTCACATAGTCTCCGTGTAAACGTAGCCTCAGTCTCAGAAGTTTTCGTTTTCGTCTTTTGTTGGGTCCTCTGGTGGATCCCAATCTCCTGTAGGGAGATGCGCCTCCCAAAACGCTGTCCAGAATTTCTAATAACATCGATGCTGCATCCATTGTGGTTGTGTGGTTGGAAATGCGCGCGATAGGAAGAGGAAATAGGCTACTAAACAAAACTACGGGGTCCTAAATAGTCCGCTACACCCCAAATCGAAAGGTAATACGAAACACAAAACAAAAAACCTCCATTACACCCCAAATCACCGAGGTGGTCGATTCGCACGGGATAAGTATTACCCCTGGACCCCGGTGTTGGCTGAATTATGGTAGGTAATTTGGCCTGTAATAATTACAGGCCAAATCACAGACATGGTCGATTCGCACGGGATTAAAAACACAGACGTCCTCGGTGATTATTCCATATTACCTGAGGTCCTGGGGTAATACTAATCCCGTGCGAATGGGGCCATAGTCAAAAAACGGGGAGCATGAGGGCTCCGGCTAAGGTCTTAAGAGCCATTTTGTTGAGGTCTCCGGGATGCACAGCTTACTGTCCAAATGAGTCCCTGATCTATAAATTGCGTATTTGGATGCAGGATGCAATGGAGCTACAATCACTGGTACTGTGGCGAGTACAAATAACTATGTTTTATATTGGAGAAATCAGGGGGGAAGTGGCAGTGTGTGACTCCCTCCATTGAACTTTCAATGGGATTCTAAATGTGACTTCTGCAGTTTCCTGACAGGGGTGTTTTGGCCTCTGTTCCTGTGATGTGCTGTGGTCTAGAAGAGACGGATTAGGCTAAGATGTGCTGGTAGACTCCCTTGGTGTTGAAATCTGTTCTATGGGAGACCGGGCGTGAACCAGTGGAGAATCTTGCTGCAGAGCTGTTGTTGTTGTTGTTGTCACTTATGTGTTCTGTTTTGGGTGTCCTGTGTCCCCCCAAAATATATCGCAAATTTTGCATTTAAATTTACTTTTTATTTGGTACTTTAAACATTTCCTTTCGCAGTCGAAGACTGTTTTGTAACTGTTTAACTCACAATCAGCTACAGTAAATATTAAACGTGTAAATCCATGATTCCCACAGTGGCCACAGACTCAGGGGTCTGTGACACAAGTAAAATGATAGTTTGGAACCAAATGGACCTGGAGAGAGATAGGAGAGATAGCTAGAAAGCAGGGAAAGACGCAGAGGCAGAGCGCAATGATCACCTTCAAGACAAATATATCTGGTGTTGTGTTATAGCGAACTAAATTGTACACTTGCCCGATCGGGCAACCAGGTAGCAGTCTTCACTTGCACCGGCCATTTTTTTTTACTTGCCCCAGGCAAGCGGGCAAGTGTTAGTGTCAAGCCCTGCACTCTAATCTATGGCAATTAGACATCTGTAATGATGTATGAGAGGGTCGCTAGGGCCCTCAAGTGCTTTATAAACCAGGCAGAACTTTCCTGAAAATATTGACTCTGAGGAGAACGGAAAGACAGAAACCTCAGTCATTCTTTGTACCAGCAGCACCTGATAGTTGGGGAAAGTTTTGAAAACATGGCAAATACACTCAACAAAAATATAAACGCAACACTTTTGTTTTTGCTCTCATTTTTTAGGGGATTGACTTAAAGACCTAAAATTCATTCCAGATATACAATATTACCATTTCTCTCGAACACTGTTCACAAATCTGCCTAAATGTGTGATATTGAGCACTTCTGCTTTGTTAAGATAATCCATCCCACCTCACAGGTGTGCCACATCAAGATGCAGATGTGACATCATGGTTAGTGCACAGGTGTACCTTAGACTGTCCACAATAAAAGGCCACCCTGAGATGTGCAATTTTGTTGTGCCTTATTGGGTGTATGGGGCTCCAAAACCAGTATCTGGTGTGACCACCATTTGCCTCATGCAGTGCAACACATCTTTTTCGCATAGAGTTTATCAGATTGTCAATTGTGGCCTGTGGAATGTTGGTCCACTCCTCTTCAATAGCTATGTCAAGTTGCTGGATATTAGTGGGAACTGGTACGCGCTCTCAAAATGGTAATAATGTGGTAATAATGTGTTATTACCATTTTGACAGTGTTTCAGAGGCCCATACACCCAATAAGGCACAACAAAATGCACATTTCAGGGTGGCCTTTTATTGCGGACAGTCTAAGGTACACCTGTGCACTAACCATGATGTAACATCTGCATCTTGATGTGGCACACCTGTGAGGTGGGATGGATTATCTTAACAAAGCAGAAGTGCTCAATATCACACATTTAGGCAGATTTGTGAACAGCGTTTGAGAGAAACGGTAATTGTATACCTGGAATGAATTTTAGGCCTTTAAGTCCATCCCCTGAAAAATGAGAGCAAAAACAAAGGTGTGGAGTGTAAATTGTTAAGAAATATCTTCTTCACCACTGTGTGGTATCTAATTATGTCTAATAACATGTACGGTACTAAAATGTTGAAATTCCTCGCGGGAAACCTCATAAAAACAGGTAAAGGTCGGGGTACTAGTCACAACCTGTAGAATATCATACAGTATGTCTAACTATGGAGTTCTTATGATGCTGAATTCATTCCAAGCATTATTGTTTCTCAGAAAACAACTCCTTGGGCTAAAACACATTTGGGTAAGTGCTATTTTCAGCCCAATTAGTGTTTTTTCCCCCAAAGCTAATGCTTGGAATGCATACTGTAGTTGGACATGATATCATCTATAGTATGGTGTTTTAAGCATTGTTATACTTTACCTGTTGAAAAATGGCAGATCTACAAGCTCAGAGCGTAGCTCATAGCCGCGCTCTGAGCTTGTAGGGTTGCTGTTTTAGAGGAAATGTGAAAATGTGGCGCAGAACTTTGGATATAACTTTTTACAGCAAACGTTTTCAACTCAAACCATTGCTTCTGTAAGGTGCCTGAAACAACATATTTCCAGGTTAGGGTTTGTGGTAGTTGAGCTTCAATATATATCGAATCGATATCACAATACATCGATCGAACTCCTAAACAATAGGCGAACCGATCGAGAGACTGTTATATTGATACGGCAATAAAAGGCCTGAATTATCTGAGTGATCAGTGTTGACAAACGTACCTCTGTTTAACGTGATCAAAGCCCTGCTTGCAAGTTGCAATGCATTCACTTCTCAGACCATGTGTTAGGATTTTAACATTTTAATTTAAAGATTATTTTTATTTGTGCAACAAGGTCATTATTTTGAATACATGTATCAGCGATAATCTCGATATATCGGTATCATGCCTCCTCTCTATTATGTTGGATATCTATTGTGAGAATCCAAGCAATATCTAACCACTAGTCTATAGCCAAATACAGGGGTCTGTGGGGGTCTGTGGCATGAAAATGAAAACAAATGACAGACATAGAAACATGAGTTTTTGCAGAAAACTGTCCAGATTTAGATGGCATTTGTAGAATCATTCTCTGGTTTAATGGGCTAAACTGTCAAGTACCATGTCCCCATGACCACTGTCCAGTCCTTTCTGTCCTTTTTGTCACCCTGTTGATTGGCCAAGTCACACCCTTGAACTTCTGGGTATTTAAATGTCTCCTAGCCCATTGTTCTGTATTACTCTGAAGAAGGCAGTCTAACTGTCCGAAATGTCGTTTTTTTTTTCCTGTGTGTCCTCGTTAAAACATGCATTGGCAGCTACAGTACGATTGTGCGGCTATACATTTAGTTTACTTTGCCGTTGCCTGCACCTCACGAGGAACGGTGTGTGCTGTATCTCTACTTCTCTACTCCTTTCTGTCCACTGCCTTCTTGTGAACCTTTGGCCTCTGTTCCTGTGATGTGCTGTGGGCTAGAAGAGACGGATTAGGCTAAGACATACCTGGGCATTATGCGGCCCTTTGGCTGACTCTGACCGGCCCGTGAAAGGGTACTGTGCACTGTGTTTTTCAACCAGTGGTCCAGAGACCACCAGTGGTCCTTGAGAGAGTTCCAGTTAAATATGGAAAGTTGGTTAACCAGATGTAACTCTTTGAGAGTGTAAAAATGAAACCAAATGGACCCGCAAGGGTCCATTTGGTTTCATTTTTACGCTCTCAAGAGTTAAAATATTCATCATCTGAATTACCTAAAGTCTACATGACTAGAGAATGTAAAATGGTCATTTTTTTGTAATCTATTTTTCCCTGTTTTGATTCTGAAATCCAGCCTGGAATTGTGGACAAAAACAAAAGAAATCTTTAGTTTTGTGGTCTGTGGGGTTAAAATGTTATCAAATGGCTCAAATACTGAATAAATAGAGGAGTCGGACCCTGGTGTCAAAATGGACCTACCTTTATCTTGAAATTAAATTAAGTTCAGCCTTTAGTCTTGGCCTTCCACTATATTTTATGTATCTCATTTGGCCCCTTGTGATGTGCTGGTAGACTCCCTTGGTGTTGAAATCTGTTCTATGGGAGCCCGGGCGTGAACCAGTGGAGAATCTTGCTGCAGAGCTTTTGTTGTTGTTGTTGTCAGTTTTGTGTTCTGTTTTGGGTGTCCTGTGTGAGCAGTAGCCGGAAGAGCATTAATTCAGTAGTTTTCCACAAGCGAAGGCATTGTTTGTGTTTTCTGCATGTGGTTGTGACAAGAAGGGTCGTACTTTACTCTCTGAGATGGAGGGGGGCATGAATACTATGTTGGTGTCAGTCATGTACAACTCCAAGCCAGGATGGTTACTCACTCACGTACTTGAGGTATAACCGGGAAGTTGGATGTCCTTAACAGTAGCCAGGATTCCATAAAACCTTTGCGAAAATAGGAAGAGTATGTTCATTCAGTAGAAAAAAGAAAAGGGAATTGTCAGTTGTTTCCATCTGTGACTCTGAAGGGAATAAATTGCGATCATTGAACTATAAAACCAAAAGGTGTCGCACCGTTTTACTCCAATAGCTTGATACAACTGTAGAAAACAGGGGTTGACACTAAGGTCTCCGAGGCACTTGCCCATCGGGCAAGTGCAAGTCAGGATCTACTTGCCCTCAGGTCATGGTCACTTGCCCCCCAAAAATATATTGTAAATTTTGCATTTAAGTTTACTTCCTACTTGGGTGCTTTAAACCAGGTGTTTTCAACACATGGTCCCTGAGAGGGTTCCAGGTGGTCCCCAGCTAAGTTGGTTAACCAGATGTAACTCTTGAGAGTGTAAAAATGAAACCAAATGGAGTTAAAATTCATCATCTTAATTAGCCCAGGTCGCAATGACCACCTTAAGACAAATTTATCTTGTGTTGTGTTATAGTGCACTAAGTTGCACACTTGCCCGATCGGGCAACCAGGTAGCAGTCTTCACTTGCCCCACCATTTTTTTTTTACTTGCCCCGGGCAAGTGTTAGTGTCAAGCACTGGAAAAAGAATGCAGCGCAATGTGATGACCAACAGCAACAACAGCGGCGCCGAGAGCAGGAGGGTGACTACCATAAAAAACACCCTGATTGGCTGATGCCAGAGACTGGTTGATCCATGTATTGAATGACAGAAGTTTTAGCCAGTCAGAAAGCGATGTCATGCGAGTTCATTTTACGCTTGTGTTTCCACACTTCTGATGCGCATTAGACTCTTTTGATATACAGTCTAAAAGTCGCCACCTTTCAGCAGAAAAGTATTTTTTGCGCAAAATGCTTAAACTTATTCAGATTTTGAAGTGTTTCCATTTAACATTCTCTTCACAAGAGCCGTTTTTTTTTCCCCCCGCAAAAATAGGGCTTATGGAGGGCGGGAACTCTCTCTCTCAACCAGTCTCATTTGCATATTATTTATGTACAGTGATGTTACTAGGTATTGAATGTAATGGGCCATGTGGCTTGTTGCATGCAGAAATAATCCCCTGCATTACTTATACTTATTTCAACTCCTAAACTTGTTCATGACATGAAGTAGAAGGGTAAATTTACCTAGGGCCTGCCGCCCGACCCGCGGTGGCCCTTCTGTTTTCACCAGACATGATTTGGTAAAGATTTTGGCCAAGGACCCCCCCCCCCCCTACTCCCCTAGACCAAATAGATTGGCAGGAATTCCTGCACCCATGTATTTGTTTTCATCTAGCTTTTGTAGATTTGCACTCATCCTGTGTGTTATTCCAGTGATGGAGGGGTGTGTGTGTGTGTGTGTGTGTGTGTGTGTGTGTGTGTGTGTGTGTGTGTGTGTGTGTGTGTGTGTGTGTGTGTGTGTGTGTGTGTGTGTGTGTGTGTGTGTGTGTGTGTGTGTGTGTGTGTGTGTGTGTGTGTGTGTGTGTGTGTGTGTGTGTGTGTGTGTGTGTGTGTGTGTGTGTGTGTGTGTGTGTGTGTGTGTGTGTGTGTGTGTGGCATAGCATACCTGGGCCAAATGCGGCCCTTTGGCTGACTCTGACCGGCCTGTGAAAGGGTACCGTGGTTTTCAACCAGTGGTCCGGGACCACCAGTGGTCCTTGAGAGACTTCCAGTTAAATATGGAAAGTTGGTTAACCAGATGTAACTCTTAGAGAGTTAAAATATTCATCTGAAAATTCTGAATTACGGTAGTCAGAGAATGTAAAAGAATGGTCATTTTTGATCTACGTTTGCCTGTTTTGTTTGTGAAATCCAGCCTGAAATTGTGGGGCCAAAATGTCATCAAATGGTGGTACGTGGCTCAAATACTGAATAAATTGAGGGCCCTGTTGTCAAAATGGCCAGTCTTACTCTTACTTTTGTCTTAAATTAGATTAGGCAGACTTTAGGTCAGCCTTTAGTCTTGGCCCTCCACAATATTTTATGTATCTTATTTGGCCCCTTGGGAAAAATAATTGCCCACCCCTGATCTAATGTATGACTGCATTTCGGAGTGGGGTTTTGGCTCCAGGGAGTCCACAACAAAACAAGGAAGTGTTTAAACACCCCAGAACGGGTCTTGAACAGATATTAAAAAAATAAAACAAAAAAAACAAAAACAAAAAAAAAGTTTTGGCATATTATGACAAATCTTTCTTGCATATGTGTGTGTGTTACAGAGCACTCTTCCTAACTTCAAGCAGAATGAGTTCTCTGTTGTTCGTCAACATGAAGAGTTCATCTGGCTCCACGACTCCTTCATAGAGAACGAGGACTATGCTGGCTACATCGTAAGTAGAACTTTATGTGTACTGTACAGCTAATAGTCCTGCCCTGTCCACAGTGTACAGAGCCCAGGCAGAGGAATTTGGTGACTGTTTCTGGACAAACATTCCGAGTTGAGTGGACTCGACTCTCTGTGGGACCACAACAATATCACTCAAATTGAAGTCTGTTTGGCAAATGGTTCCCAGGGCTTGACACTAACACTTGCCCGGAGCAAGTAAAAAAAAAATGGTGGGGCAAGTGAAGACTGCTACCTGGTTGCCCGATCGGGCAAGTGTGCAACTTAGTGTACTATAACACTACACAAGATAAATTTGTCTTGAAGGCAGTCATTGCACTCTGCCTCTGTGTCTTTCCCTGCTTTCTAGCTATCCACAATTCCAGGCTGGATTTGGGAAACAAAACGGGCAAATTAACACATCAAAATGACCATTAATCTTCTAAATTCTCTAGTTGTGTAGACCTGGGCTAATTAAGATGATGAATTTTAACTCTTGAGAGTGTAAAAATGAAACCAAATGGACCCGCAAGGGTCCATTTGGTTTCATTTTTACGTTCTCAAGAGTTACATCTGGTTAACCAACTTAACTGGGGACCACCTGGAACCTGGGGGGCAAGTGACCATAACCTGAGGGCAAGTAGAACCTGACTTACACTTGCCCGATGGGCAAGTGCCTCGGAGACCTTAGTGTCAACCCGTAACGTGGATTACATTACAACTCTCACATACAGACATACAGAGACATGACATGGGTAAAAAAGAAAAACCTTATTATCAGCCATGTGTGTACACCTCCAGACTCCAGTATTGAGCTTATGCAGAATACATTTAAAAACATGGAACAGGAGGTCATGTATGTAGCATGTGACTACAATGTAGATATTAATAATCCTAGTAAACTATCTTTGATTGATGAACATACTGATGTTATGTTTAGTATGAGTCTATATCTGCTTATCAATAAGCAGAGTAGTAGAATAACATTCAGCTATTATAATAGATAATGTATACACTAATAACGTGGAAAAAAACCTAGGGAGTGGATTAATTATAAATGAAATAAGTGACCATCTGCCAATATTTGCAATATACGATTGTAATTAGTAAATATAAAAGAATATGAACAGAAGGTGCTCTTGATGAATTTCAAAGTAAAAGTTGCTTTACTTACAAATCGTTCACAGGATTGGAACAGTGTTTATGAAACAAAGGATGTAGATTTAGCCTATAATTCATTTTTAAATATATTTGTGCAATTGTATGATAGATACACTCCACTCGCCAGAATACGCCCTACATGTCAAGAGGGCTGCAAAATGCTTGCAAAAAATAATCTGTATAGAGATTTTTTGAAAACTTTTTGAAAACTTTTTAAAACTTTAAAAAACAAAATATTAAATAACTTAATTAGAAAAAGAACAAATAACAACTATGTGGATTATGTTAATTAGAGTGATATGACTATTTCCAATATGAATAGGGTGGTACATGGCTTTAATGACTTTTGTGAATGTTGGACCAAATCTGTTAAAAGAAATAAATTCTCCACCAGGGGGCAGTGCAGACCTGAATCCTACTGATGGATATTCAGCAATGTTCCTGAGATGCACAAATAAAAAAGAAATTATAGATGTACTTAACGAATTCAAAAATAAAACCTCAAACAACTGCAATGATATTGATATGCTATGTCTCCATAGCAGACATAACATATATATGTAATCTATCGCTTATAACTGGCTCTTTTCCCAATCATAAGAAAATTGCAAAGGTCATTCCAAAGGTCATATAAAGTAGGAGACAAACATTTATACACTAACTACAGGCCAGTGGCCTTGTTTCCCTAATTTTCAAAGATCTAGTGTCAGAAACTAGTATCTTGTGTCAGAAACTACAATCTAATGTCAGGGAAAAATGCGTTAGTTTACGTTAAGTTTTCACATTATAACTACGAGTTGTGCGACCTCTACTCTTTTGATTGATTGATTCTATTATTAGACTATCAATAGCAAACAGTACATAGCACAGTAAAGCAAGCATTGGTCTAAGAGGAGCACCGAAGAATGACCTTGCAGACTAATTTCTGTTCCCATCCCAATTTCTGTCCCATGTATCTCAATACAACAGTAATGAGGAAAAAAAACATTTAAAGGAGCATTGATTGTAAGATACATCCTAGGATGCACTGGGGCACATCGTCAGTGATGTGCCTGAGATCATGGGAGTTTCGGGTCTTTCAACATCATACCCCCTCCCTCAGGTGACCCAGCCAGGGTTGATAGGGCTTGACACTAACAATTGCCCGCTTGCCTGGGGCAAGTAAATGGTGGGGCAAGTGAAGACTGCTACCTGGTTGCCCGATCGGGCAAGTGTGCCACTTAGTGCACTATAACACAACACAAGATAAATTTGTCTTGAAGGTGGGCATTGCGACCTGGGCTAATTAAGATGATGAATTTTAACTCTTGAGAGTGTAAAAATGGAACCAAATGGACCCGCAAGGGTCCATTTGGTTTCATTTTTACGTTCTCAAGAGTTACATCTGGTTAACCAACTTAGCTGGGGACCACCTGGAACCCTCCCAAGGACCACCTGTTGAAAACCCCTGGTTTAAAGCACCCAAGTACGAAGTAAACTTAAATGCAAAATTTACAATATACTAGTCCTATACCCGTTGTGAAATATATGATCTGGAAATGATGTGTAGATCACAGTGATTGGGAGGAAATTGTTGATGGCGAAAAGTTGGGTTGAACTTGGGCACAAAAGTTATGTTATAGACGTATAGGGTGACATACCTACATATTAAGTAGCGTATGCTCAGTCGCACAGCCTGGTAGGCTACTCCCCAATATATTTTGTGAGTCGCACAGATGAAAGCCTAAAGGGAATTTTTTTAGCTCTGGCTGGAGAAACGCGTGGCTTTACCAACCGATGATGTGAGCTTGTAGACTGGGTATGAGGCGATCCCGTGTTGCACGACAAACTGTGACCACAAATGAATGTGTCCGTGTCACATGATCTGCGCGGCGATGAGGTTTTGATGCAAATCTATTGAATTAAAATGATTGGTATAATATTTGGTGTTTGTAAGTAGCGCACATTGGTGCTGGATGACAGGGCTGTGCTACGCGAGGTTCATCGAGGCTGTCCGTGCGCCGTGGCATGTGTGGGTGATCGTCATTGCACAGTGCATTTGCGCAGGTAACAGACAGACACACATTCCTAGAATTATATAGAGAGATATTTGGGGGGCAAGTGACCATGACCTGAGGGCAAGTAGAACCTGACTTGCACTTGCCCGCTGGGCAAGTGCCTCAGAGACCTTAGTGTCAACCCCTGGTTGATCAGGCCCCCGGCTTGTGTCCCAGTAGCATTGGCCCACAGATCACTCTCCTCTGATCCAAAGCCATCTGGAGGCGCTCTCTGCCGCCTCCATGGTAGATTTGACGGCCTTCCTTTTGAGTGATTTGGGTGACAAGATGTGCGCATACACAGACTCTACGGTGGTGGTGGAGGGGGGGGGGGTGCAACAGGCCAGCAGCACATACACCAAGGCCCACCCCCACTCGATCCTGATTGGAGGAAGGCCCCTCTCATCTTTTTTTTTTTAACTTTATTTTTATTGAAGGTTTTCTACCATTTTTCCAAAAACAAAAAACAAAAACAAAAAAAAAGAGAAAACAGGAAAACAAAACAAAAAGAAGGTCAGTTCAGGCGTCACAATGCACTTAATTTACAATGCGTGTTACTCTAGTGGGTTATCCAACAGAGTTATGGGTCCAACAAATCCAATAGGCACATTATGGTTACCGTCTTTCCGTCCTTAACGTTATAGTCCTTATATAGAAGAGCTAGAAATAGCAAGTCGGACAGTAAGTGAATACAGTAACAGAGACAGGGATATTAGAACGTTGACATATCGATTTCCTCATGTATCATCCATTTCAGCCAGTATTCGTAATTTTTTTCTGTACATATCCTGATTGGAAAAAGTGAGTTTCTCCATTTCATATATGTTCTGTAAAAATGGCCGACCACTCTGTCTTTGTGGCTGGGTTTCTATCCAGCCACCTAGGCCCCTCTCATCTTGATTGGACGAAAGGCTTTTCTCCCAAACTGAAAGTAGACCTGCTCTCAGTAGAGCGCCAACTGGCCCGCTCTCAGTAGAGCGCCAACTGGCCCGCTGTGCACATGTAGGCCAAGGCCTACCCCAGTGACTCCACCGGGACAGGGAGGAACTCCGGCACATTTATATAGATCAGTGGTTTTCAACCAGTGGTCCTTGACAGGGTTCCGGGTGGTCCCCAGGTAAATGATGGAAAGTTGGTTAACCAGATGTAACTCTTTGAGAGCGTAAAAATGAAAGCAAATGGACCCTTGCGGGTCCATTTGGTTTCATGTTTACGCTCTCAAGAGTTAAAATATTCATCATCTGAATTAGCCCAAAGCTACACAACTAGAGATCTAGGTTTGCCTGTCATGTTTCCGAAATCCAGCCTGGAATTGTAGATAAAAACAAAAGAAATCTTTGGGTTTGCGGTCTGTGGGGCTAAAATGAAAATGAAAAATCAAATCGTGGTCCGTGGCTCAAATGCTGAACAAAGAGTGGACCCTGGTGTGAAAAAGGTTGAAAACCACTGATATAGATCCTTTATATGGTCACCACTCACCACACATGGCAAGATAAAGATCCAGTAGCAGCCAACCATACAATATTTGTTCTTTTAGGCGGGCCTCGAAGGAGTCATGGGAATCGCGTGTTTTTTCTGTTCCGATTTATCTCCCAAGGTCGGCACCTCCTCCTCACTATTGTGCCAGGGACTACTATCTCTGTTTGAGTGCCAGCACTCATGTGAAACAGGTTCCAAGGGTTGACACTAAGGTCTCTGAGGCACTTGCCCATTGGGCAAGTGCAAGTCAGGTTCTACTTGCCCTCAGGTCATTGGTCACTTGCCCCCCCCAAAAATATATTCTAAATTTTGCATTTAAGTTTGCTTCCTACTTGGGTGCTTTAAACCAGGGGTTTTCAACAGGTGGTCCGGGGACCACCAGTGGTCCCTGGGAGGGTTCCAGGTGGTCCCCAGTTAAGTTGGTTAACCAGATGTAACTCTTGAGAACGTAAAAATGAAACCAAATGGACCCTTGCGGGTCCATTTGGTTTCATTTTTACACTCTCAAGAGTTAAAATTCATCATCTTAATTAGCCTAGGTCTACACAACTAGAGAATGTAGAAGATTAATGGTCATTTTGATGTGTATGTTAATTTGCCTGTTTTGTTTCCCAAATCCAGCCTGGAATTGTGGATAGCTAGAAAGCAGGGAAAGACACAGATGCAGAGTGCAATGGCTGCCTTCAAGACAAATATATCTTGTGTTGTGTTATAGTGCACTAAGTTGTACACTTGTCCGATCGGGCAACCAGGTAGCAGTCTTCACTTGCCCCACCATTTTTTTTTTTACTTGCCCCGGGCAAGCGGGCAAGTGTTAGTGTCAAGCCCTGCATTGCACCACAGATCTGCTTGAAGGTCAGTTTAGTCTTTGACCGCCGCAAGGCTCTTACAGCTATAGCTCTGCACCTTCCACAGCCTAACCATTATTATTAATTTTGTTTATTCTTTAGGGCCGACGCCGGCCATAATATCTGAGTGGGTCATTAATGTTGCCAACCCGCAGGAGCGGATATAACATTTCCCAATTGGGGGGGCAAATGAAAACGGTATGGGTGTGGCGGCCATTTTCGGTTACAGGACTTGGGTATTAGGCGAGTAAGCATCAATAATAACATCAGTTGTTGAAGTTGCAACAGACACGCAGCATGCATAAAGCTAAAGGTCTGACTCAGAGAGTTTTCTGTTTTCAATGATGAAATGCTGTTGGTTTAGTGGTGCGACAATTGTAGTTAGTAGCATAGTGTTTCAAATCATTTTAATTATAAGCACTTTGATTTGAAATATCTTTGAAATCTGGATTGCTTGCGTGCCATCATGTTTGGCGGGGCAGTCAGGGCATTCCAAGCCTGGAATGTGTGGAGCCGTGTGTGACACGCCGGACTCTGTTCCGGCCCTGTGTCCTCCTCCGTGTCAGAAACCCCCACGGCTGCTCCCTGCGTTGTTCAATATTTGTTGTCCAAGGTGAACCCTGGTTCACTGATGGGACTGGCATGCCTGACCCCAGATTGCTCTTTCCACTGTTTTTATTCAAGTTCAAGTTCAAATTTTATTTGTCTCCCGAGGGAGAAATTTGTCTTGGAGACAGGACCACAGCTGCATACATATACATACAATAGACAAAAAAACAAACCAGCAGACAACACAAGAACACATAACATATACACCCTAAGTGCTTACCCCTATGTAAGGGAAATGACTACCTATTTAACAGTTTTATAGAAAGAGGTACAAATGAGTGTTTAAAACGGTTGTGTCTGCACTGTGGTGTCCTATACCTTCTACCTGATCTCATTAGTTCATATTCTGAGTAAAGAACATGTGAGGGGTCAGAGGTTACATTCTTAGCTTGCCTTATTACCGTCTGCTCAAAAATGGCTTGGAGGGTCAGGGGGGGAGAAGATAGGCCCATGATCTTCCCAGCCGTTTTTACAATTCTTTCTATTTGAGCTTTGTATTTCACAGTCAGATTTCCATACCAACTCGAGATACCATATCTCAGTATGGATTCTATGCTAGCCCTATAGAAAATTAGCATAATGTTCACACTAACACCAAACAGCCTCAATCTGCGAAGAAAGTGTAACCTCTGGTGTATTTTCGAACAGCATGATTCAACATGTGTGTGCCAGCTCATATCTTGATCAATTAGTACTCCCAGATACTTATAGGAGTAGACCTGTTTGATGTTAACATCATGCACCTTGATCATAGTATGGTCTCCCACAGACCTTGGATCAACAAGACCTTGGATCTCCTCTGTTTTGTCAGTGTTGATCATTACATGATTTTGATCACACCATAACACAAATCTATCCACTCCAGATGTATGGCTAAGGATGTTAGATTTGCTCGTGAGTAAACTGAGTAGAACGGTGTCATCCGAAAACTTGATCACATATTGATTAGAGTATGAGCTGACACAGTCGTTAGTATACAGTGTAAACACTGTTTACACTGTATACTATTGTTATTGTTTGTATTGCTTCATCTTATTTCCCCCAATAATGTTTTTCTTGTTTGTTTTATGGTTGGTTTCTCCTGTTTCCCCATCTTAAGTGCATTTAGGTCATTACTGCATCAGACGTAATCAGCAAACCATGCTATAAAAACAAAAAAACTTTGTTTCGTTTTTCTTCTTCTGCTCCCTGCGTTGTTCAATATTTGTTGTCCAAGATGAACCCTGGTTCACTGATGGGACTGGCATGCCTTGAAACACTGTACTTGTCTTCTATAACTGAACATTTAAAAGACATATACTATATATTTATATTATATTATATATTTATATTTATATCATGATTGATGTTCATTGTTTAGTATTTCATTGCAATTGGTCATGGTATTTGCATAACAATACCCCCACAGAGGCTGCAGTTAGCCTCTTCAATTAATCTCTGGACTTTGACCTTTTAGCCTTTAACCCTAATAAAAGTAAGTAAAATGACTGCAATAATTTTTTTTGTGGTTATTAGAATGTCTAGAACATGTACATTTATTCCATATTAATTCTCTTCGCGCCGATAACGCGGGGCTCGTGGACATCCCGTTAGAACCCCACTGCCGGTCACGCGGACGGCTCGTATCACGACGAGATGTAGATTTCATTCTTTAATCCAACTATTAGTCCGTGCGCATCGTCTGATGATCATCCCGTTGCTGACTTTCATTTGGGACAGAATTGGCGACAACTTTTTTTTTTCCCCTCCCATTGACATTCATTCAACCCAATGCATTCAAACGGCTCTCCTCCGGTTTGCCCCCTCAATGTCGCTGGCGCATGGGTTAAGCAGCCAGGGCTACACAGCTCTTCCTGACTTAGGACCCGGATGTTTCTGGGCAGATCGCCAGATGATCGATTAGGCAAGACAACAGACACAGCATAACAGAAACAGCACATCCTGTTTAGGAGATCTGAGCTTCAAAATAAGGGCTTTTTTACCGATCGAACTGGTTTGAGCCGCGGCAGTGGAAAGAAAACAAAGAAAATCCGATCGCGCTGAATGAGTTAACACATAATCAGGGGTGCAGGCCTCCAGAGTGCAACTAAATCGGTCGGACACATATGCAACATAATATCTTCACGTGAATTGAACAAGGTTGCACCGGTGTATTGGGAAAAGACGAGTGGGGGGAAATTCTGTGAATTCTGTTTTTCCGGGGGTTTTTTCTTCATTGATGGGAGATTTAGATTTAAAATGTGAACGGGTGTAACCCACTGAGATATGAGACGTCCCAATGACGTCATTTATGGGTCATTTTCGACGTCCAATTTTGGTCAGTCAGGGGTCCAGAGTGAAAGTTTTTATGACGTCTTATTATGACGTCTTCTGAACGTCAGTTTTTTGAACGTCGACTGATTCTGGACCTGATTCTGACGTCCCATGGACGTCCCAAAAAAGGACGCAGGAGGACATCTTTTCCAGGACGTGTGTCAAACGTCCGATGGACATCCAAAAATGACGTGCAAAATTTGAACGTCTTATTGACGTTCAAATTGGGTCTAAGTTAGACGTCAAAATATTGGACCTTGTTTGGACGTCCATGTGACGTCCAAACAAGATCCAATATTTTGACGTCTTGGTCTTGGACGGACCGACCTAATCTGCACGTCATTTGGACGTCCGCTGGACGTCCAATGTTTGCTGGGAAGTGTTATGTGTTTGCATATCACTACACTATGCAGTACAACAAGCCTCCGATGTACTTGTGAATGAACCATGTGGAAGCTAATGTTAATCTCTGCAGTGCTAACCATAATCTCTGGCCCTGTGGAATGCACTGCAGACCCCAGATTGCTCTTTCCACTGTTTTTATTGTTTGTATTGCTTCATCTTATTTCCCCCAATAATGTTTTTCTTGTTTGTTTTATGGTTGGTTTCTCCTGTTTCCCCATCTTAAGTGCATTTAGGTCATTACTGCATCAGACGTGGCCAAGGCAAACAGCGCTTTTGGCAGACTGTACAACAGAGTCTGGAAAAACAAACATCTTAAAAAGGCCACAAAGATCAGTGTGTACAGAGCCGTCGTACTTACCACCTTACTGTATGGCTCGGAGTCGTGGGTAACGTACCGTCATCACCTGCGACTTCTGGAGCGTTTCCACCAGCGCTGTCTCCGCACTATCTCCAACATACATTGGAGTGATTATGTCACTAATGTTGAGGTTCTTGAACAAGCGGAGGTCACCAGTATCGAGGCTATGGTAATGAAATCACAACTACGTTGGGCAGGGCACGTCTCCAGGATGGACGATCATCGCCTGCCCAAAATAGCCCTATATGGCGAACTTTCAACTGGTCACCGTGACAGAGGGGCACCAAAGAAACGTTACAAAGACTGCGTGTCACATTGACCACCGCCAGTGGTCTACTCTGGCTGCTGACCGCGTCACCTGGCGCCACACCATCCACCAGGCTGTCTCCGCCTTTGAAGATTCCCGCAAAAACAACCTGAGGGAAAAACGCAGCAGGAGGAAAAATCGCCAAGCCCCAGCAGCCGTACCCATTGTGACCTTTGACTGCAGACACTGTGACCGCACCTGCCTATCTCGGATTGGCCTTGTCAGTCACGAGCGCGCCTGCAGCCGACGGAGACAACCTCCTTTGTGAAAATCTTCGTTCGCGAAGCCAAGCCAAGAAGAAGAAGAAGCATCAGACGTAATCAGCAAACCATGCTATAAAAACAAAAAAACTTTGTTTCGTTTTTCTTCTTCGAAATTATTTGATTGTCTCAAAACATTGTGTGTGTTGTCATGATTTGTCACGACCCTAGTTGACTTTGCCTGCGGAGTAATCGTCTGCATATGAATCGTTTTCGAAACGTCTGTGAAAAAGCTGAGTGGGGAATCCATTTCTGGAACAGGGGTGATGTCACGTGGGGGCGGGACTGCCCAGCTCCATAGCCGACCTATAAGGCAGGGGTTCTCAACCCGCGGGTCACATAACGTCATGTATTGATAGAACGATCTCCAAAAAAAATAAGATGGTGTTCAATAATTGTTGGTGGCGCTACCAACTGAAAAGCTAGCTACAGGAGCACCAGTGCAAAACAAGCCAAGATATTTCAAATTAAAGTGCTTATATTTAAAACGATTTGAAACACTACTACTGGTCTGCTACTGACTAACTACAGCTGTGTCACCACTATACCAACAGCATTTCATTATTGAAAACAGAAAACTCTCAGAGTCAGACCTTTAGCTTTATGCATGCTGCGTGTCTGTTGCAACTTCAACAACAACTGATGTTATTATTGATGCTTTACTTGACTAATAAAAGTACTGTAACCGAAACTGGTATGGGTGCGCTTCGGGCAATGAAGTCGCCCCCATACCATTTTCTCTTGCCCCTCCAACATGGGACATGTTACATCCGCCCCTGCTGCTGATGTGTTTGACCAAAAAGGATTAATCTCCCATCACCATCCTCTGTTGTTGTTGTTGTGTTCAGATCCCACCTGCGCCTCCAAGGCCCGACTTTGATGCTTCCAGGGAGAAACTGCAGAAACTAGGGGAGGGCGAGGGCTCCATGACCAAGGAGGAGTTTACCAAGATGAAACAGGAGCTGGAGGCGTGAGTCATTGCTTCTCTGTCAAAGCATAGATATTAAAAAACTCCAGTTCATTGGAGCGATGGCTCTCCAATGAGGACAAGGAGTCAAAGGAATAGCAGTGGTGAAGGCTTAATGTCCCCCCTTTTAACATACACTATTACACTAGACAATAGAACATTACAATAGAAAACAAGAAAAACACACACAAACGACAAAGTCATTATTACTACATCAGAACCAGGGGGGATTTCTAACGGTAAACATTATAGAGTGAATGGTTAATGGTTTTGTTAGATTTAGATGTGTGTCAATATTCTAGTCTGGGTTGCTAGCTGGAGCACAGAAGCTCTGTCTGTTGATGAATAACACAATTACTGCTAGAGTTAAAGATCTTTATCCCAGCCTGCCGGGTAAAGATTGCCCAGTCGGGCTTCAGGCCGGACTAATAAGTTATATTATTTATATTATACATGTTGTGCAGAAGCGGTGCTGTCTCGCGTTGTGCGTGTGTGTGTCAGTGTGTTGTGCTTAGTGCTGCTTAGAGTAACCTATTACCGTAATTTCCGGACTATAAGCCGCTACTTTTTTCGCATGCTTTTGACCCTGCGGCTTATACAACAGTGCGGCCAATCTATGGATTTTTACAGGTAACAGGGGTTTTCAACAGGTGGTCCCATAGGGTTCCAGGTGGTCCCCAGACTAAATGATGGAAAGTTGGTTAACCAGATGTAACTCTTAGAGAGCGTAAAAATGAAACCAAATGGACCCTTGCGGGTCCATTTGGTTTCATGTTTACACTCTCAAGAGTTATGATATTCACCATCTAAATTAGCTTAGTCATAAGTCATGTTCATTTTCGATGTTTTACCTCTTTTGTTTGCAAAAATCCATCCTGGAATTGTGAACAAAACCAAAAGAAATCTTTATTTTTGTGGTCTGTGGGGTGAAGATGTTGAATAAATAGTGGGCCCTGGTATCAATAAGGTTGAAAACCACTGCTCTAACATGAAGCTTATTGCCTGGTGCGGCTTATAGTCAGGTGCGGCTTATACAAGGAAAAATCAGTATTTTTCCCCAAATTTAGCTGGTGCGGCTTATATTCAGGTGCGGCTTATAGTCCAGAAATTATGGTACATACTGTATTACCCATTTTGGCATAATAATAATATAATATCCTCCATAAACAGTACTATCCTTACACCACTTTTGCTGGAAAAGGTAATGGTATTACAGTAATGTGAAATTTGTAACTGCCCAGTGCCTATCACTGATAATAACACAATCTTTGAAAATAAATGTGTGTGGAAATGAAAAATAACAAAGAGATGGCAGCTTCCTGGGGGTTATTTCCAGACCACAGACATTGTGTTGCTTTCCAGCCTTCCAATAAACATCACTGCAGCTTTAAAATTGTTAAAATGTGCACCGGGGGAGTAGTGGAGGGGGGACGCGGGGGTCTTGTCATTTACTTTCATGGATACAATTAGGCATTGTAAACAATCTTTCTCAATATGCTATAATTGTTTTAATAGTGGTGTGAGTTGTGCAGGTGCAAATTCAAGGATACATGTCTTAAAGGGGAATTCCACTCATGTTCAATATTTTACTATGTCATTACACCTTAGAGATGTTGTGTGGACTAGGGCTTTAACCAAAAAATCGATACATCGATGCATCGATTTGCATAACACGAGTCGACTCCAAAATGCCCGAGTCGATAAGTTGTTTTTTCCTCTTCCTCCGAGGGAAAGGAGTAAAGAGGAGGAATTAAACATTTACCTTTGTTTTCCCCTTTTTTCTTTCTCTATATGTGCGACGCGTGTGTATATAATTCAACTGTAATATTGGTTACTGTCACTCACGGACAGAAGTCTCCTTTGAAGTTTCCTTTGCAACTCTATCGGAGTTCAGCCTTAATTTAGGCAGCAGCATGCGCAGCGCGCTCTTGCGCTCTGGGCGCGCGGCGTTCCACTGATCATTACGTACACGGATCAGATCGAACAGCAAACAGTGTCAGAGAAATACAGAACTTCATCAACCAACACCTCCCCGTGCTACAGTGACCGTCTAGGCTACCCACGGGACGCATGCTTTTGTCCGCGTCGTTCTCATTTCTTTTCTGAAAAGCGGCGCGATATGGTGTTGGAGGAGGAGGAGGAGGCTACATGTAAATGGATCGTATTCTGATAATGTGGCCGCTGTTAGAACGAGCATGTCTTCTGTTGCGTTCTAACGTGTGGGCCGCTGTGTATTGATAATATGTTTTTATCGCTGGCCATAGTGGACGTTGTGCTGCGCTGTGTTCCAATATTGTTTTCATATTAAGCTTGCCACATGCGTCATGCGTAGCCTCGCAATGTGTTTTGTGTAAGCACTGCCCCGGCATCATAGCGGCACCATTTGATCCCCGACCCCCCTCGGAGAACCACCGCGACAGACACCCCCCCCCCCCCCCCCGCGCGTGCCATAAAACGATAAATCGATACAACTTCGACTTGACTGTCTGACAAGTCGACTTGAAAAGTGTGGACATGGTAAAAAAAAAAAAAAAAAAAGTTCCCCTAGAAAGTTTCCTAAAAATGGAGGTCTGAAAAAATCATTAGCATGGTGAAATAGATCATTAAGATGTGTTTCACCATGTTAATGAGTTTCCTTTTGGTTCACATTCTTACACTCTCAGGAAAAAATAAAATAAAATGGGTGGAATTCCCCTTTAAGAAGCATCCCCCCACTTCTAAAAGTCCCAGTACAACACAGATGTGCACTAATGTCATAGAACAACGTGAGATAATGGATTCTAATGTTAGTGTGTGTGTGTGTGTGTGTGCGTGTGTGTGTCAGAGAGTACCTGGCTATCTTTAAGAAGACGGTGGCGATGCATGAGGTGTTTCTGTGTCGTGTTGCTGCTCATCCAGTCCTCAGGAAAGACCTCAACTTCCACGTGTTCCTGGAGTACAATCAGGACGTGAGTACAAATCCCAAGATGTACATCTGAAACAGGCACTTTGAGGAAGAGTATGTAGCAAAGCTCATCATGAACGGGACTCAAACTAGCGGCGCGCTGTCAGGGGGACAGCCACAGCGTGTTATGTGGCATGCACCTGGGCCGCAAATCCAGTGGGCAATCCTGGTGCAATACAGTATATTTAATGAAACTTCCCAGATAGCAAAATGCATTGATTCAACGTTGAATTTTGGTTATCTAACCAAAATTCAACGTTGAATCAATGCAGTTTGCATTGATTCAACGTTGGGGGGGGGGGGTTTATATGGAAAGTTCAGGTTCAGGATTTTTTTTTGCTTTAATCCCTGTTATTAGCACTTTGGTCCAAAACCCTTAACAATACTTCACCCAAATTATCCTTATTTAACGGCATTTGATAACTTTACTGCTGCTGGTGGTTATGCTGTTGGATTAAACATTATTCAATAGTGTTTTAGTCAGTAACATTTTCTCACACTATTAAAGCCGAATCGGTGTTATGGATTTCAATGTTTGGGGGCACCCAACTTCTTTTGGGCTAAACTCTACTGAAACATACCTTGTGATAAGTGAGAATGTGAAGTTAATATAGGCATGCAAATGTGCCTTGCTGCAATGTGCGCTGCACTGCCATGCTGCCGCGCTGTCGGGCTGCTGCGCCGCTGCGCCCCGATAATTTGCTACTCATTTTTTTTTCAAAGGTTGGCATGTATGACATTGGACTAAACCAGATTTATAAGAAAAAGCGAAATGGGATGCTGTCACTAAAAAGAGAATATACCGTACTTTCCGGACTATAAGCCGCACCTGAATATAAGCTGCACCAGCTAAACTTGGGTACTGATTTTTCCATGTATAAGCCGCACCTGACTATAAGCCGCATCAGGCAAAAGCTTCATAATAAAGCAGTGGTTTTTAACCTTTTTGATCCCAGGGCCCACTATTTATTCAGTATTTGAGATACAGACCACCATTTGACAACATTTTCACCCCACAGAACTCAAAATTAAAGATTTCTTTGTTTTTTCCACAATTCCCAGGATGGATTTTCGCAAACAAAACAGGCAAAACATAGAGATCAAAATGACTTGTTAATTGATTGGTGCTAATTTAGATGGTGAATATCATAACTCTTGAGAGTGTCATTTTTACGCTCTAAAAGAGTTACATCTGGTTAACCAACTTTCCATCATTTACCCTGGAGGGCCCACCTGGAACCCTCTCAGGGACCACCTGTTGAAAACCCCTGTTAAGAAAACACCTGTAAAAATCCATAGATTGGCCGCACCGTTGTATAAGCCGCAGGGTCCAAAGCATGTGAAAAAAGTAGCGGCTTATAGTCCGGGAATTCCGGTACTTTGGCTGGATACCTGAGCATGGTAAAACAGGGTTCCCGCGGGATCTTAAAAAGTCTTAAAAGCATTGAATTTACGAATTTGAAAATAATACCTTAAAAAGACTTAAAAAGGTCTTGAATTTGGATATTTAGGTCTTAAATTTTGCGCAGTTACATCGAGCCACGTGTGTCGGAGCAATAAAAACAGTGTCTGTATTGGACGTTAGATCGATCCTAAAGAGATGAATGCGGTAAAAAAAACAGTAACCACAGTGCGTCAAATCGCACTGTATCGAATTGTATCGTATCGTACCAAATTCCAACAAATCGTATCGAAATTCTACTGAATCGAATCTGTATATAAAATAAATATAAAATAAATCGTATATATAAAATAAATCGTTTCTGAATCGCATAGAGACCATGCAAATCGATACGTATTGAATCGTCTTGTAAGGGAGAAATACACACCCCTAATAAATGTAGCACTTGTTAATTTCTAGTGGTGCTGGTAAATGAAAATGTAGGTAGCACCAGTGCTAGTTGTGAAAAATATATAAAACTTCGCTTAATGACGATGGCCGTGAAATGGGTATTACGTTTTATATAAATGGCCTTAAAAAAGGTCTTAAAAAGACTTAAATTTTACTTTAAGAAACCTGTAGGAACCCTGGTAAAAGATCCCATACTTAGGACAGCATTGACCAGATAGATACAGACCACACTCCTGAGGGAAGACAGACTGTGCACCCAACCTAAGGCTATGGTCTGTATCATCTAGACCTGCCCATGTAAACAAAGCTGCAGATCTACAAGCTCATATAGCGCCACCGAGTGGCGTGATATTAGCTTGTAGTTCTGCTATTTTTGAAAAATTGTGAAAAGGTGCTGCAAATCTCTGAATACATTATTTGGGAAGCAAACATTTTTAACTCAAATTTTTGCTTCTGGGGGATCCCTAGAACAACATGTTTTCAAATGGGGGGTGTCCGCAGCCAAATATAGATAATTCTGGTGGTCCTTGGCATGAAATATGTTGAGCATCAGCGACACAGGAACTTAGATTTTTCAGAAAAAAACTAGAATCTGTCAGAAACTAGCATCAGAAACAGAAACTAGAAACTAGTCAAAGAATCTAGTGTCAGAAACTACAATCGGGTGTCAAATAGAATATATTCTTAGATGTGTGCATCATTTCCACAACTTTAATATCAGATCTACAAGCTCATATCGTGCCACTCGGTGGCGCGATATGAGCTTGTTGGTCTGATATTTTTCAATAGCTTAAGTGTAACATAATGTGTTTTTTTCTTTCTTTTTCTGCATAATCTGGGGGAAAAATTGTCCTGAATAGGCAAATAATTAATGCGGTTTGTTTAAAAAATAGGGAAAAAAAAGACATTATCATAGCTATAACATACAAAATAATGCAATGTGACAAAACTCTCTACCCACTCCCGACTGTACATGTTTCCCCATTTTCAGCTGTTTTGTTGTATGGTATTTGTGACATCTTCTTGGCATCTTCTTTGGCAATGTCAACATTGGTTTTACCATGTCAATAAAGCTCCATTGAATTGAAATGAATTGTGTTCTCAGCTGAGCGTTCGAGGGAAGAACAAGAAAGAGAAGTTGGAGGATTTCTTCAAGAACGTGGTGAAGTCGGCAGACGGAGTTATGGTGTCTGGAGTGAAGGTAAAACACTTTCATGTGGAGGGTATAAAATATCAGAGATAATGGATGACGTCGTTAATTTGAACCCTTTGAACCCTTAGTTGACTTTAAAGGGGAACTTGTATGTCATTAATATACCTTAGAGATGTTGTGTGGACATGATAAAAGTTCCCCCAATTCTGTATTTCCTAAAAATTTATGGTTAAATACATCTGATGACCTCATCAAGAAGTATTTCACCATGTTAATTAGTTGATTTTTCTTTCAGACCCCTTTGAAAAATGGGTAGAATCCCCCTTTAATTCCCCTTTAGTGTACTCCTAGTTCTGCTCAACAAATTCCTTGGCCCAGAACGACTACATAAATTTTGTGTGTGTGTGCGTGTGCGTGTGCGTGTGCGTGTGCGTGCGCGCAGGATGTAGATGACTTCTTCGAGCATGAGAAGACCTTCCTTTTGGAGTATCACAACAGAGTCAAAGACGCCTCCGCTAAATCTGACAAAATGATCAGATCTCATAAAAGTATGTCTCTCCTGCTCTCTCCACGCTGCACTGTGTTTTTGTCTTCTTATTTTTCTACAGCAGGGGTTTTCAACCTTTTTCATACCAGGGCCCACCATTTATTCAGCATTTGAGCCACGCACCACCATTTGAGGACATTTTAGCCCCACAGACCCCCAAAACTAAAGATTTGTTTTGCTTTTGTCCATCTTCTAGTTGTGGAGACTTGGGCTAATTGCAGATGATGAATATTTTAACTCTTGAGAGCGTAAAAATGAAACCAAATGGACCCGCAAGGGTCCATTTGGTTTCATTTTTACGTTCTCAAGAGTTACAACTGGTTAAACTTAGCTGGGGACCACCTGGAACCTTCTCAGGGACCACTGATGGTCTCCAGACCACCTGTTGAAAACCCCTGTTCTACAGACATCTGCTGTATGTCCCATTTTATACTTTTGTTGTTGTAAAAGCAACGAAAATCAATCGGCACTCTACAAGCTCACAATGTGTCACATGGTCATGTGTTTGTGAGCTTTTAGAGGCGCAATTGTTTTGTCATTTTGAAAACTCTTACACTTTTATAGAGGGAGACAGTAGGACATCTAACTCTTCAAAGACCAAATCATGTTCTATGTAGCTCCTCCAAATAACTATGTGATCGTTGAAACTGTCATAATGTTGAATTGTGTTTCTTCTTGCCACAATACCAATATCGAATGGCTAAGTGAGGATTTTCTTATATTATTGAACTTTTCATGATCTATAGCAGGGGTTTTCAACCTTTTTTCATATCAGGGTCCACTATTTATTCAGAATTTCAGCCACGGACCACCATTTGATGACATTTTAGCCCCACAGACCCCACAGAACTAAAGATTTCTTTTGCTTATATCCACAATTCCAGGCTGGATTTCGGAGAAAATAAAACAGTCAAACATACAGATCAAAATAACTATTAATCTTCCACATTGTCTAGTTGTGTAGACTTGTGATACTTCAGATGATGAATATTTTAAGTAAACATGAAACCAAATGAACCCGCAAATTTGGTTCCATATTTACGCTCTCAAAGAGTTACATCTGGTTAACCAACTGTCCATCATTTAGCCTGGGGACCACCGGGAGCTCTCTCAAGGACCACTGGTGGTCCCCGGACCACTGGTTGAAAACCCCTGATCTATAGTGTTGCAGAATTGCTTTAAAATGTTCTAGTTCATTCTAGTTTTCATGGCCCATATTTAGAATTGTTTTCAAATGTTCTAGTGTAATAAAAGCAAAGTAATTTGGGAAATTGGGGAACATTATTATGAATTATAATAATTATAATAATGCGACTGAATGGGATCTTTGTTTCAGATGCTGCAGATGACATCAATAGAATCGCTTCCACGCTGTACAGCTTAGGAACACAAGACAACACTGACGTCTGCAAGTATGTACTACACTACTAGTACTAACAGCATCGGCACCCATTAGTGCAACATTGGCACCCACAGGGGTTGACACTAAGGTCTCCGAGGTCTCCGTCAGGTTCTACTTGCCCTCAGGTCATGGTCACTTGCCCCCCCAGGTTCCAGGTGGTCCCCAGTTAAGTTGGTTAACCAGATGTAACTCTTGAGAACGTAAAAATGAAACCAAATGGACCCTTGCGGGTCCATTTGGTTTCATTTTTACACTCTCAAGAGTTAAAATTCATCATCTTAATTAGCCCAATTAGCCCACTGTAGAAGATTAATGGTCATTTTGATGTGTATGTTAATTTGCCTGTTTTGTTTCCCAAATCCAGCCTGGAATTGTGGATAGCTAGAAAGCAGGGAAAGACACAGAGGCAGAGTGCAATGACCACCTTCAAGACAAATTTATCTGGTGTTGTGTTATAGTGCACTAAGTTGCACACTTGCCCGATCGGGCAACCAGGTAGCAGTCTTCACTTGCCCCACCATTTTTTTTTTACTTGCCCCGGGCAAGTGTTAGTATTAAGCCCTGCACCCAGAGTGCAAACTTATGCGGTACGCACAAGTAGGCCATGGCCTACTCGTGTGTGAGGAGAGCGGGCAAAACTTCTCCCCTCGGGCCCTGAATCACCTATAGCAGGGGGGGCCCAAAAGGTAGATGGTGATCTACCAGTAGATCACACAGGCCGTGCAGGTAGATCACATGACAGTCCCCCTAGCACTTGGATCCTTATAGATCTCAAAAGAATTATCTATATTTGGCCGCGGTCCCCCACCTGAAAATATGTTCTGGGGATCCCCCAGAAGCAAAGATTTGAGTTAAAAATGTTTGCTTCTGAAATAATACAGTATATTCAAAGATTTGTGCCGCATTTGCACGATTTTTCAAAAATATCAGACCTATAAGCTCATAGCGCGCTACTCGGTGGCACACAATGAGCTTGTAGATCTGATATTTTTCAGTAGCTAATGTATGGCATAATGCTTAGAACATTAAAACATGTTACGTGTGTACAGAAAGGTTCTGGTCCTATATAATATGAAATATAATATAATATGAAAAATATTTGATCTCAAAGTGCACCAGATTGAAGCATTTTAAAGGGGAATTCCACTCATTTTCAACATTCTAATATGTCATTAGTATAACCTAGAGGTGCTGGGTGGACATGATAAAAACATTTCCCCCTATTCTGTGTTTCCTGGAAATGGAAGTCTGAAGAAAAAACACAAAAACATGATGAAACACATCTTGATGGCATCATCAAGATGTATGTCATCATGTTAATGGATTTCTATAGACGCTTCTTTTTTCTGAGCATTTGTACGCTCTCAGAAAAAAATGTTGAAAATGGGTGAAATTCCCCTTTAACGCCGCCGGGAAAGGGGGGCCCAGAATTGCTAGCTACGCCCCTGCACATAACAGTGGACCACAGCGACATGTTGAGCTTTCAGATATACTGCCTCTGATGGTGATCACCTACAGCAGGGGTTTTCAACCTTTTTTTACTCCAGGGCCGCACCATTTATTCAGCAGTTGAGCCACGGACCACCATTTGATGACATTTGCACAACAAAGATCTGAAACTAAAGATTTCTTTTGGTTTTGTTTACAATTCCAGGTTGCATTTTGCAAACAAAATGGTGTAAACGTCTTAATTAGGTGCTGCTAACTCAGATGATGAATATTTTAACTCTTGTGAGTGTAAAAATGAAACCAAATGGACCCACAAGGGTCCATTTGGTTTCATTTTTACATTCTCAAGAGTTACATCTGGTTAACCAACTTTCCATCATTGAGCCGGGAACCACCTGGAATCCTCTCAGGGACCACTGGTGGTCCCCGGACCACCTGTTGAAAACCCCTGACCTACAGTATATCATGTTAATTCTGTTATGACCAAAGCGTTTGTATTTTTCAGGTTTTTCCTGAAGGTCTCGGAGCTGTTTGAAAAGACGAGGGTACGTATGCCGTGAGCTTGTAGGTTGTCTATTCCCTGTGCTTTTGCACGTGACTCCGATAGATGTAATATTACAAATAAATACGATTGATTTCTGAATTTAATAATAACTCGCTTTTTTGAAAAATGTAACATTCCAAATAATGATTGGTAAATCATTGAATAATGATTGATAAATCATTGATAAATGATTTCTGAACCAAATAAGCCACTTTATGGAGAGAAAGAGATGCAATTTAGTGTCTTCTGTGCAAATGTATTTTAAACTGTGACCATAACACAAACAGGGACAGGTGAGGTTCAAAGAATTAGTGTTACTTTATGCAAAACAGTTTTACTATTTATTTTTTATTGCTTCAAGACACAGTCAGGAGATTCACGCAAATGATTCCTTTGTGCTCTTCTACTCACTTCCACACACCCTGTAGTACCTCTGCTTTACCGCTAGGGGGCACATGCACACACAGCACACAGCACACACACACACACACACACACACACACACACACACACACACACACACACACACACACACACACACACACACACACACACACACACACACACACACACACACACACACACACACATTTTAGAACCATTGCTTTAGTTAAACCCTCTGGTGACACAACATGAATGTCCATTTTTGGTCAGAGGTGAAACCTACAGTAAATGGTATTTAGTAAAACAAATAAAAAAACACTGGCAGCTTTAACGCTGTGAAATGTGTAATGGATTTAATTGTTAAATTTTGTGTGTGTGCGTGTCTGTGTGTCTGTGCGTGCGTGCGTCTGTGTGTCTGTGCGTGCATGCGTCTGTGTGTCTGTGCGTGCATGCGTCTGTGTGTCTGTGCGTGCGTGCGTCTGTGTGTGTCTGTGTGTGCGTGTAGAAAATCGAGGCGCGGGTGGCAGCAGATGAGGACTTGAAACTGGCTGACTTACTGAAATATTACCTGAGAGAGTCACAGGCTGCTAAGGTACGTGTGTGTGCTTTTATACCGTAGTTTCTTTCTTTTTTTTACGGCACTACCCAACAGTATATTTAGCTCTGGTCCATAGCTCCACTGCTTCTATGATTCTGCCTTGCAGTGGAGCTCTGGGAAACAGACAACAACAATCTCTGGGATGAAACTCTGACCAGCCTCTCCTCTTTAGTGAAATATGAAGAACATTTTACCTACTCACCAAAACAATTAGAAACCCTTCTTTCCTTAAGGGAAACACTCTGAGCCCCCACCACACAGAGAAAATGCACTTTTTGCTCAAAGCGTGATCTCTATGGAGGTTTTCTCTTGACAATATCGGTAGAGGCCGCAAATCCTGTGTGTTTTTTTTTCCAGTGAAAAACAATCTCGTTCTAGCCTAAAAGTGCATTTTATACATGTTTTCACTAAGGAAAGTACTGTAATTTCCAGACTATAAGCCGCTACGTTTTTCACATGCTTTTGACCCTGTGGCTTATACAATGGTGCGGCCAATCTATGGATTTTTACAGGTAACGGCCACCAACGGTGCTCTAACATGGGTTTTCAACGGGTGGTCCCTGAGAGGGTTCCAGGTGGTCCCCAGACTAAATGATGGAAAGTTTGTTAACCAGATGTAACTCTTTGAGAGCGTAAAAATGAAACCAAATGGACCCGAGTTATGATATTCACCATCTAAATTAGCACCACTTAATTAAGAAGTCATAAGTCATGGACATTTTGATATCTATGTTTTGCCTGTTGTGTTTGCGAAAATCCATCCTGGAATTGTGGACAAAACGAAAAGAAATCTTTAGTTTTGGGTTCTGTGGGGTTGAAAATCTTGTCAAATGCTGAATACATAGTGGGCCCAAAAAGGTTGAAAACCACTGCTCTAACATGAAGCTTATATTGCCTGGTGTTGCCTGCTGTTTTTCTTAAAATTAGGAACTCTAAAACACCTCATGGGTGGCTACAGTTGGTATGGATGGCAACAGTTGGTATTCAGAGCATGTGAAGGGGTCAGAAGAGATAGCACTGGCCAGTCTGATCATGCTCTTGCTGTGAGCTTCTTGGAATGAGAGTAACACAGCCTCAGCCGGCCTACCAGTAGTTTTAACCTTTTCTGTACTGAGCGCGTTTCGGTGTTTTAGCTGTTGGAAAATAGCAGATCTACAAGCTCATATCGCGCCACCGAGTGGCGCGATATAAGCTTGTAGTTCTGCTATTTTTGGTGCAAAATGTGGTGCAAATCTTTGAATACATTATTTTTTTCGGAAGCAAACATTTTTAACTCAAATCTTTGCTTCTGGGGGATCCCTAGAACAACATGTTTTTAGATTAGAGGTTCTGCAGCTAAATAGTAGATATTTCTGGGGGTCCTTCCTATGAAATATCTTAAGCGTCACTGACACAGAAAGAGATTTTTCCAGAAAAACTAGAATATCGTGCCAGGGACTAGAATTTAGTGTCACAGACTAGAATTTAGTGTCATGGACTAGAATCTAGTGTTGGGAACTAGAATCTAGTGTCAGACACTGGAATCTAACTTCAGAAACTACAGTCTACTGAGCGGAACTAGAATCTACCGTGGGGGACTAGAATCTAGCATGAGGAACTAGAATCTAGCGTTGGAAACCAGAATCTAGCGCTGTGAACTAGAAACTGACATCAGAAACTAGAATCTGCTCAGGACACAATGGGTAAACACCAGGGCTTGACACTAACACTTGCCCGCTTGCCCGGGGCAAGTAAAAAAAATGGTGGGGCAAGTGAAGACTGCTACCTAGTTGCCCGATCGGGCAAGTGTACAACTTGATGCACTATAACACAACACAAGATAAATTTGTCTTGAAGGCAGTCATTGCACTCTGCCTCTGTGTCTTTCCCTGCTTTCTAGCTATCTCTACCTGTCTCTCTCCCAGATCCATTTGGTTCCAAACTATCATTTTGCTGGGGTCAGGGACCACTGCGTCTGTGACCACTATGGGCTAATTAAGATGATGAATTTTAACTCTTGAGAGCGTAAAAATGAAACCAAATGGACCCGCAAGGGTCCATTTGGTTTCATTTTTACGTTCTCAAGAGTTACATCTGGTTAACCAACTTAGCTGGGGACCACCTGGAACCCTCTCAGGGAAAGCACCCAAGTAGGAAGTAAACTTAAATGCAAAATTTCCGATATATTTTTGGGGGGGGCAAGTGTCCATGACCTGAGGGCAAGTAGAACCTGGCTTGCACTTGCCCAATGGGCAAGTGCCTCGGAGACCTTAGTGTCAACCCCTGAACACAGATCTTAATTAGGCTATACGGTTTGTTCTTATGGGTTATTGACAGGCTGTGCTACGGTACAACAACACAGTTTGAACAACAGAGGTACAAAAGAGAGCCAGGGCCTGGCTGATAGGACCAAATGATCTGAGCTGTATCCTCTCACAGGGCTTGACACTAACACTTGCCCGCTTGCCCGGGGCAAGTAAAAAAAATGGTGGGGCAAGTGAAGACTGCTATCTGCTTGCCCGATCGGGCAAGTGTGCAACTTAGTGCACTATAACACAACACAAGATAAATTTGTCTTGAAGGCAGTCATTCCACTCTGCCTCTGTGTCTTTCCCTGCTTTCTAGATATCCACAATTCCAGGCTGGATTTGGGAAACAAAACTCACAGATTAACACATCAAAATGACCATTAATCTTCTACAGTGTAGACCTGGACTAATTAAGATGATGAATTTTAACTCTTGAGAGTGTAAAAATGAAACCAAATGGACCTGCAAGGGTCCATTTGGTTTCATTTTTACGTTCTCAAGAGTTACATCTGGTTAACCAACTTAACTGGGGACCACCTGGAACCTGGGGGGCAAGTGACCATGACCTGAGGGCAAGTAGAACCTGACTTGCACTTGCCCGATGGGCAAGTGCCTCGGAGACCTTAGTGTCAACCCCTGTCTCACAAATATACTACTCACATGTGAGTGTCTATCATCACCCCCAGAAAATTATACAACAGAACTTGTTTAATGTCAATACCATAGATCAGGGGTTTTCAACCTTTTTGATACCAGGGACCACCGTTTATTCAGCATTTGAGTCACGGACCACCATTTGACGACATTTTGGCCCCAAAGACCTAAAACTAAAGAATGCTTTTGGTTTTGTTGACAATTCCAGGCAGGATTCTGCAAACAAAACAGTGTAGACTTCTTAATTAAATAGTGCTAATTCAGATGATGAATATTCTGGACCCTTGGCGGGTCCATTTGGTTTCATTTTCACACTCTCAAGAGTTACATCTGGTTAACCAACTTTCCATCATTTATCCTGGGGACCACCTGGAACCCTCTCAAGGACCACTGGTGGTCCCCGGGCCACCTGTTGAAAACCCCTGCCATAGATGGTCACGGATGGTGTCATATCCCCAGGGGCGGTAGCAAAAAATGATTTCCTCTGTCTTCTCGGTGTTGACAATACAAGATAGCTGTTATCACACCAGCCCACCAACAGGTCAAAACTACACTGGTGCTGTCTTGGATCGTCACTGACAGATATCAGGGAATTTTAGAGTAGAGTCATCACAGCATTTCAGAAGAATGTTGTTTTGATTCACAGTTGTTACAACCTGTTGTGTAAAGCAGGGAACAGCACAAGGGTGCACCGACTCTGGTCCTGATGGGAGAGGAGAGTGTCTTGTTTTTTATCTTGACATACTTTACGGAGTTCTGTCAGTGAGGAGTGTACGATAACACTGGATAACAAAGGGATTTGTGTGTAACTGAATCATTTTAGTAAGAAGCAAGGCCAATGCCAAAGCCACACTGTACAACAAGCCTCATTGACTTTGCATTGGGGCTGCCTTCAACTCAGTTTCCAAAGAGGCCCTTGTGCTCACTTGAAATGATGAAACATCTGATGACATCATCACCATGTTAATGATTTTTCTTTCAGACCCCTTTTTCCTGAGCGGGTCCATTTGTATCCTCTCAGGAAAACTTTGAAAATGGGTGGAATTCCCTTTTAAGATCATCAGTGCAAACACCAATTCTCTTCCAGTTCTCTCCCATCACAATTGGCTTAAAACCACTGCCTTACATACTGTACATAGTTGATGCCATGAGAACACTTGCCATGACTTTATACTCTTGCGCCTTTACTAGTATCCTTGTGTGCCCCTTGTAGGACCTGTTGTACAGGCGTGGCCGTGCGTTGGTGGACTACGAGAACGCCAACAAGGCTCTGGATAAGGCCAGAGCCAAGAATAAAGACGTCCTTCAGGCTGAGAACACTCAGCAGATCTGCTGCCACAAGTTTGAGAAGATCTCAGAGTCTGCCAAGCAAGGTACTGTCTGTCTGTCTGTCTGTCTGTCTGTCTGTCTGTCTGTCTGTCTGTCTGTCTGTCTGTCTGTCTGTCTGTCTGTCTGTCTGTCTGTCTGTCTGTCTGTCTGTCTGTCTGTCTGTCTGTGTCTGCCTGTCTCAGGAGGTAGAGCAAGGAGGTTTTGATTTTGGAGGTGGGCTGTGTCTTCAATTCGTACATGGACCAGGCATTTGAGAATAAAATCTCAAAGTATCAGCCATTACTTTTAATTATGACAGGTCTAGGGAATTGATGTAGACTTGCCATATTGATATTTGGAAGCCTGGGTCGTGTGCATAAACTGGCCTAAGAATAGCTGACACGGCATTGAGCAAAGCTAAACAACTTGCTAAATTCTGCTCTGCACTGGCTGTTATAGGCAGTTTGTCTGTGTGGAGGAGGAGGAGGTGCCATGTGTACCCTTGAAGTGAACATGAACTATATATTTGTTTCCCTATAAATTAATGTAATTTGTGGATACAAATAAACAACTAAAGTGCGTGTGCGTGTGCGTGTGCGTGTGCGTGTGTGTGTGTGTGTGTGTGTGTGTGTGTGTGTGTGTGTGTGTGTGTTCAGAACTCATCGACTTCAAGACGAGGCGAGTGGCAGCTTTCAGGAAGAACCTGGTGGAGCTGGCAGAGTTAGAACTGAAACACGCCAAGGTACGTCACTGTTGTATACTAATTTCCGGACTATAAGCCGCACCAGCTAAGATTGGGGCAAAATACAGATTTTTCCTTGTATAAGCCGCACCTGTAAAATCGATAAGACCCATAGCCGATATCGGCCAATACGTTTATTATTTTTATTTTATTTTTTTAATTTTATTTCATTTATTTTATATACATGGGGGAACATGTATTGCTTATAAAATGAAAGTACAAGAAACAGCAACAATGTTTCAGTAACACTTTTTACAGTAACACTGTCAAGTGTCGATTTGTGTCGTAGCAGCATTTGGAAAAAAAAAATCTGTATGAACTGCCGGCACAGGTGTGACAAAACACAAGAAAAAGAAAAGTCTATTTTTGTTCAATAGCGATGAAGGTATGAGGGAGAGACACAGCTATACATCTCCTTACGACCATAATGTACCAGATTTTCAATTAAAACACCAAAGGGCATACAAAATGGGTTAAGAGTCTCTGATAAATGCCTAAGTTGTAAATGTCACATTACTGTTCAGTACGTGGTGTGGCGAGGAGCCTAGATTTAGAACCCTTGGAGCGTTAATGCCCACTAATATTATTATTATCAGTATTACTACTAATGCCCAGGGTGCAATAAACAACACTAACGTGAATGAATCCTGTCTCTCTGTCCAGGGGAATCTTCAGTTGTTGCAGAGTTGCCTTGGCGTTTTGAAAGGAGACAGTTAACTGTCTGTCTCTCCCAAGCAGACAGACAGACAGACAGACAGACAGACAGACAGACGGCTCCTCTCACAGCACCCCTCCCTCCCTCCCTCCCTCCGTCTGTCACTCTGTCCATCTGTCTCTCTCCAGACGGACGGATGGACAGATCAACTTCAGGAAGTCAGAAGAACAGCAGCAGCAGCAGAATACATCCTGGAACATAGTGTTTGACATCAGAGAGAACTCTCTCCACTCTCTCTCTCTCTCTCTCTCTCTCTCTCTCCAACCCCATCTCACGTAATACATTATACGCTAAATACACGGCACTGGCGTTCTGTAGATAAACGACTAATGGAACCAAAAGTCCATTCGTAGTATAGTGAAATGGCTCTCTATTGACAATTACGTAGTGTTGCAGTCTCTAGCCAAGTCGTGCCGTGTGAAGCACCACTGCGGGAGGCGCCAGCCGACCGGGTCACCCTGATGAGCCTTGCCAGGTTCGGGCATGAGTCGGACTCGGCTCTGTCAGGGTTACGACGCGATATGCAGCCAATAGTAAATGTTACTAAAACTGTACTTACCCAACCCGAAACAGCCACAGTGAAATTGCGCTGTGTTTGTGCAAGCTCTATCTTAACTCTATATTTTAACTCTTGAGGGTGTAAAAATGAAACCAAATGGACCCGCAAGGGTCCATTTGGTTTCATTTTTACGTTCTCAAGAGTTACATCCGGTTAAACAACTTAGCTGGAGACCACCTGGAACCTAGCCCCGCAGCGTGGTTCAGTTTCTTTGGCCCACTCTGTATTTGAGTTTTACACCCCTGCTGTAGTTATGGAATGTCGGTTCCGTTCATGTGTATCATGTATAATATTTGAGATGAGGCTACTCTCTCATCCTCACTCTCTCTCTCTCTCCGTTTAAGTGGTTTTCACAGTGGTGGTCCCATATCGCTGCGTGTACTACATTTTGTACCCACTCGGCCACTAGGGCGCTAACCAAACGTGCTTTTTGGTAGCTGAATCGAATGCATCGGTGGTCGAATAATTTTCCACTAGTCTATAGTGAAAAATACATTTTATCCATTAAAAACATGCGATTCTGAGCTTCTCACTGTAACAGCCTATGACACTACTCAGCTACAGAATGACATGAATGAAAAATAAGCCAACCGTTACTACCAACACCTCAGCACATAACCATTATGTCTGCTGTTGAAAAATTAAACAATATATTTAAAAAAATAGCAGTGAATATTTGGTTAATGCCCTATTGGACACAGACATTTTGACCCGAGTAATGATTCTACAAATGTCTTCTATTTATGGGGAGCGCATCTGTCACTTTGACCAGTAAGAGCACCTCCACATTTTCACAATTTCTCACAAACATCAGACCTACACGCTCTTGTAGATCTGCTGTTTTTCAATAGATAAAGTATAACGTAATGCCTAGAACGCATTCCTGCCCAAGAGGGTTAAGGGTCCTTTGGAGACGGTCCCCGGACCCCACTTTGAGAACCACTTTCTCTACATGGTTTAATCATGGAAGACAATAAAAAATGTCTTCCAAATGTCACTCTAATGTCTGGTCCCATCCTGGGAACCCTGCCCCAGCCTTCCTCCCCCCTGGCATTTTTGGCACACCACCCCCCCCAATTGGCCGCGACCTCCGGGGTGATCCGAGGGCGACCTCGGGAGTGAGTCACTACAAAAGGTTCTTGTGTCGGCACGTTCATTAGAGTGGCCTTCCACACCCGGGGCTGATTTCACTCAACTGGGATTAACTAAGCCAAGACCCTGGCTGAACCTAGGGTTTTATGACCCCAGGGCCTCACTGGAGCCCAGGGAGGAACTCCTTATATGGTCACCACACTCTACACTAGGAGTAAACAACAATACTTACTATACTTACCGAGTTATTTTGGCAAGGTTAACCAGTTTTCCTGGTTAAATCCTGGTTGGTTTCATTAAGCTCTATTTCCTGTAATATATAGCAGTGGTTTTCAACGTTTTTCATCCCAGGGCCCACCACTTATTCAGCATTTGAGCCACGGACCACCATTTGAGGATATTTTAGCCCCACAGACCCCCCAAACTAAAGATTTACTTTGATTCTGTCCATGACCATTAATCTTCTAGTTGTGTAGATTAGAACTAATTCACATGATGAATATTTTAACTCTTGAGAGTGTAAAAATGAGTGTAAAAAAACGTAAAAATGAAACCAAATGGACCCTTGCGGGTCCATTTGGTTTCATTTTTACGTTCTCAAGAGTTACATCCGGTCAAACAACTTAGCTGAAGACCACCTGGAACCTAGCCCCGCAGCGTGGTTCCGTTTTAAACTTTGGCCCACTCTGTATTTGAGTTTGACACACCTGCTGTAGTGGGACTGTCCTGCCACTGCTGTGGGTTCAGCTGTACCAACGTCTGTCCGTCTGTCTGAACATCGGTCAGCACAGTCCCCCCGCTTCTCACATCTAGAATATCTTTGGGGCAAAAGTAGGCCTATGTTTTTTTTTGTCTTGTCATTTACGGACATTTATGGATACAATTAGGTATTGTAAACGATCTTTCTCAATATGCTAAACTTGTTTGAATAGCGTGTCTGTGTGTGTTGCGCAGGCGCAAGTGTGCATGCACGTGTCTTAAAGGGGAATTGGTGGACATGGTAAAAAAAAAGTTCCCCCATTCTGTGTTTCCTAGAAATGGAGGTCTGAAAAAAAAATCATTAGCATGGTGAAATACTTCTTGATGACATCAAGATGTGTTTCACTATGTTAATGAGTTTCCTTTTTTCTGAGAGTGTACAAATGGAACGAAAATGGGTGGAATTCCCCTTTAAGAGGCGTCCCACTACAACACTGGTCGAGACACGTTGACCAGAGCTGATGCACTAAAATGTCCACACACACACAGGCGCCCATTCACGCACGCGCACACACGTGCACCGACGCACGGTCGCCCCACGTCAGAGCCGGAGTGAAATATCGCCCCTTATTTGACTTTGTTGTTGACGCCAAGGGTGTCTGCGATTCTTTAGCTGGATTTTCAACCTTTCAATCTTTTGTGCCGTCCCTGTTTAGAAAGGTTTTCCAAAACGTTAAACAAAAAAGAAAAGGTCCATCAACAAGCTGTAGATCGGAAGATGTTTTCGATAGGGGTTTAGGTTGATTTAATGACAAATAAAGTTCACTTAACAGCTGTGTATTTTATGTATATTCACTATTGTGCGTCAGATGTGGGTCAAAACATTTAGTTAACCTTATTTGTCTTGGACTATGCATTGAGCAGGCTCTCTCTATCTCACACACACACACACACACACACACACACACACACACACACACACACACACACACACACAGGTGTACGCTCTGTTCTCTTGCTGTGCATTTGGGAGGGAGGGGTTTAGATTTAGGGTCTTTCTGGGGGGTGAACCCGTCTCTACTACCCACTGTCCCTCCATTGAAGCGAGGGATGGGGCTAGCTCACACCAGTGTTGCCAACTTGGCGCATTTGTCGCTATATTTAGCTTTTTTCCAGACCCCCCTAGCGCCAAAATTAGTGAAAAGCTCCTGGCGGAAAATCTAGTGCTTTTCTGCTGGTGAGTTGGGGCGAAACTGATTGACAGGCGCCAGAGATAAAACCCTCGTTTTTCACCATTTTTCCTGCCCCCTTTCCCGGCAGCGTTAAAGGGGAATTTCACCCATTTTCAACATTTTTTTCTGAGAGTGTACAAATGCAACCAAATGAACCCTAACAGGTTCATCTGGTTCCATTTGTACGCTCTCAGAAAAAAAAGTGACATACATCTTGATGATGCCATAAAGATGTGTTTCATCATGTTTTTGTGGTTTTTCTTCAGACCTCCATTTCCAGGAAACACAGAATGGGGGGGAAACGTTTTTATCATGTCCACCCAGCACCTCTAGGGTATACTAATGACATATTAGAATGTTGAAAATGGGTGGAATTCCCCTTTAAAATGCTTCAATCTGGTGCACTTTGAGATCAAATATTTTTCATAATATAATCAATACAAATAAAACCTTGGCCCCCCCTCACTTTGGCCCCCCCTACAATTGTCCCCCTTTTCCCCACGTGTCTACGCCCGTGCAAATAATACCTTCAACACAAGGATAAAGGAAACATTCTGTCCACCTGACCAGTTTGCCGTTTCACAAATGGTAACTAATACTGTAATAATACGGTTTGGTGTTAAAAGTTTGAATTCCTGCAGGCTAACTATTATAAACTTTGGTAACACTTTCTATGATCCCTACATTTATAATGCATTATGAGAGCATTTATAGTGCATTATAAATGCATTCATAATGCCTCATAACTACACTCATAAACAGACATAATGCTTTGTGATGCACTATATCAGTAGTCATGAAACATTATAATGTCACTGTCATAATGAATTATAACAGCTTAAATTCCAAGGATTCTATGGATGTTCTTGAATACTTATGAAGACCACATCTATAATGCATGATGAGGGTTTATAATGCACTCTTGACTGACTGCTTATAATATATTATGAAAACCTACACATGCAGTTCATGTGAACTGTAGTAATGACTTATGGCATGCTATAATGGCCCATTCATTATCATGAGTTATCATTGCATGGGTTAAGTAAAGTGACACACATGTATGCATTTATAATCATGCATAATTGATCATAAAGCGTCATTGTTGGGGCTAAGTAAAGTGTGATTCACTTGCTTGCATTTAAAAGAATCTATGCTGCATCTTGAGTGATTATTATGCAAGACAAATACAGTAAAATGTGTATGGTGGGAATTTATGGACAAGAGACCAAATACATTTGTCACATTTATTTTGACAATTTCAATTTGAAAATAGCTGGAAACACCAAGGCCAATTCAAAAATGGGTGGCAATCCCAAGTAGAAAAACAAACAAACAACAAAGTTGTCATGAGGGGATAGCAGGTGGAAGAATACGTTATCCGTCCCAGTTCTGCTCTTTGTAGAATTAACCTTAAAGCATGTTTGTTCCTTAACTAGTGTATGGAACAAACATAGAGAAGGACATTGGCCAGGTCTGCAGGTGCCCCATGCACAGGGTCAGGTTTTGTGTGTGCGTGTGTGTGCGTGTGTGTATGTGTGTTTCTACCTTGAACATTTTAATTTGAAAATAGCTGGAAACACCAAAATAGCTGGAAACACCAAGGCCAATTCAAAAATGGGTGGCAATCCCAAGTAGAAAAAACAAACAAACAAACAAACAACAAAACACACTACCCATAAAAGGACAACTTTGTTTTTTGTTTTTCAGCCAAGGTTAATTATGTACGTTAGAGAAAAGATGCATGTTAATTTTTCCTTTCGCCGTTTTTAATTTTACTGATTTTAGACTATATATGTTTTACTGATTTAGACTATATTATGGAGATTTTTATTGCCTACTATAGTCCTAATAAATTAACTGGCTACAAGAGTTCAAAGGACATGGGCCTTGGTTGAAAAACAAAAAACAAAGTTGTCCTTTTATGGGTAGTGTGTTTTTTTGTTTTTTCTACTTGGGATTGCCACCCATTTTTGAATTGGCCTTGGTGTTTCCAGCTATTTTCAAATTGAAATTGTCAAAATAAATGTGACAAATGTATTTGGTCTCTTGTCCATAAATTCCCACCATACTGTATTTGTCTTGCATAATAATCACTCAAGATGCAGCATAGATTCTTTTAAATGCAAGCAAATGAATCACACTTTACTTAGCCCCAACAATGACGCTTTATGATCAATTATGCATGATTATAAATGCATACATGTGTGTCACTTTACTTAACCCATGCAATGATAACTCATGATAATGAATGGGCCATTATAGCATGCCATAAGTCATTACTACAGTTCACATGAACTGCATGTGTAGGTTTTCATAATCTATTATAAGCAGTCAGTCAAGAGTGCATTATAAACCCTCATCATGCATTATAGATGTGGTCTTCATAAGTATTCAAGAACATCCATAGAATCCTTGGAATTTAAGCTGTTATAATTCATTATGACAGTGACATTATAATGTTTCATGACTACTGATATAGTGCATCACAAAGCATTATGTCTGTTTATGAGTGTAGTTATGAGGCATTATGAATGCATTTATAATGCACTATAAATGCTCTCATAATGCATTATAAATGTAGGGATCATAGAAAGTGTTACCTAAACTTTCATAGCCTACGAATAAAATGTATGCAATGGCTACACTAGATTATAGGCTGCTGATTGGTAAAATAATAACCCCCATTTTTCAAGACTCACTTGTGGAAAAAGATTGACTATTTGACATTGGATGTCAACATTGAATGTCAACATTGAATGTCAAATAGTGCAGCCCCCGAACGACCCCCCAAAAAACAATCTTATATTCAGGCCAATAGGCCATTTATATAACTTACTTTAACTTAACCTCGGAAGATTTTCATTCTGTATAAAATTGTAAAAAGGTCTATGTCTAATGGAATAAATGGATGATCAAATGCAAGATTTTGTGAGTCCCCCGCAACCTCTCCCTTTCCTCACTGGTGCCAAAGTGGGTAGTAAGAATGGGTTCGCTTTTGCAAGGCTTAGGGTGTTGAGTGGAGTTAGGGTCTTTGTGGGACGGTGGGTGTTAGAGGTAGGGTCTTTCTGAGTTGTCTGAGATTCAGTAAACGTTTCAGTGCTGCTTCGTTACCTTGTCACCGAGTGCAGCTGATTGACAGCACTTATCTGTCCTATTTACTAGACTAATGGTCTGTTTCATCGTTGTATCGCAATGTAATATCCTCTTTTTATTTTCTTTTTTCTTAATGTGAATCTGTCTGTTGGCCTTAATTAACATCTCCATGCGTGTGTGCCTGTGTGTGTGCGCGCCTGTGTGTGTGTGTGCCTGTGCGTGTATGTGCCTGTGTGTGTGTGCGTGCGTGCGTGTGTGTGTGTGTGTGTGAGCCGTTGGTTTATAACCTCTGTCCGTTGTTGGTTGTGGAGTCTGGTGTGAACGTCGTTTCTGTTCCGTCACAATTCAGATTCAGATTCCATCCATCCACGGGTTTGGTCAGCGTCAGAGCCTGTGTGTGTGTGTGTGTGTGTGTGTGTGTGTGTGTGTGTGTGTGTGTGTGTGTGTGTGTGTGTGTGTGTGTGTGTGTGTGTGTGTGTGTGTGTGTGTGTGTGTGTGTGTGTGTGTGTGGTGAGACATACAGACATACAGTAACAACAGTACAGACTATCCCTTGTCCTTAAAACTGTTTAATTTCATGGACCATCATTGAGATTACAAATACTTCCATTTGTATACTCTCAGAGTTTAGACTCCTGTAGAGGTCCATTTTGGAACCGTTAAAGGAAACCAACCGTTAATTTGGAACCGTTAACATCCTAAAGGATCTAACTCTAAGCCACACTGTATACTTTTCAATCCCTCAAAAAAAGAAATGAGAAAATAGTTCAAAAAAGCTCAAAGCATTGTGATGCTAGCCTGGTTCCAACCTAATTTGCTGCGTTTCGTTTCACATCTGAAATGTCACTTCGAAAATCAGCCTGGCCAGAGGACTGCTTGACTTGCATTTCCATCATGTCGCCTGTTACGTATCCACGTTCTTTCTGATTGGATTCAAACAGACCAATCAGAAGCCTCAGCTGCATTTCAACCTTCATATGTCCCGCCTCCCTGTGGGGATAGTCTCCTGGCCAGACTGTTATGTGAAGCCTTAACCCTTCGTGGGTGAAGAGAGTCATGAGTCAATGTCTGGCCTGTTGGTTGGTTATAAAGTTGAACGTGATGAATGCCTCGTAAGATCATCAGGGGCAAAATGAATTTGTGAATGTGGCATACGTCGCGATGGGTGACCAAACAAACAGTCGCGACTAATTCATGTTATTTTCCAACTGTCATTAAACCATTTTGCAACTGCAGCATACTGCCGCAGTTAGATTTAGGTTACTGAGGCTACATTTAGGGTTAGGGCTTAGGGTTAGGCTTAGTAGCGACCAGTGAAGAACGGTAAACCATTGGGCCAACGGTCGCAACGTTATTAAAATGGTCGGAACTAATTTATAGCGGTCACGACGCCCGTCGTGACGTATGGCGCGGGCACAAATTGATTTCACTGTCTCCGTTAGAGAGAAATCAAATCACACAGATGGATTCACAACAGATTATTGTTTATGTTTCTCTTTCAGTGTAGTTGAATGTTTTATTATGTGACCAAAGCTTCCGTTAATTAAATTGCAAACACGCAGGAAGGAGCGGTCATCGTGAGAAATGAAATGACAGAAATAATAAAGAAAATTGTTGAACGAAATTCACTTCATGATTGTCTACCTTTTTAGGCACGGAAATCAACACATTTTATCTCCTGTTAGTCTTCATTTTAAATCAGTTCCTCAAAACACTTTTTTAGTTTTTTTTTTTTTTTAGACGTTTTTCATTTTAGTGGTGGATGTGATGCTGAGACTCGTACAGCGGAGCTAAATGCTATCATCTGTTCATATTGAAAGCTCAATAAAACACTTTCTTATACTGTAAATGGTCCATTGTCTGACAACTGACTTCTAACTATATTATCGTCTGTGCAGGAATGTATCCGCATAACTCCAAACTGTTCTCTTCATAAATGAATGCCCACGTAGGGTGGTCACACAAACGCATTGAAAACAGCACGACTATTACACCAGGTCACAACTTGTTGCATTGTGAGTTTTGGAAATCTGCCATTTTCACCTATTGAAAACAAAGTGATTAACTTTTTGGTGAATACATTTTTAATTGTACAGGTGCTGGTCAACGAATTAGAATAATTTGAACAGTGCAATCGTTAAATTCTTTGAATGCATTTCTTGTGCAGAAAACAAATCAGGTGTTCACCTTGCTCAGCTGAGCTTTCCAAAAGGCCCATTTAGGCCATTTAACTGTGACACTGTTGTTTCATTGAATTAGAATAATGGAGAAACCGTTTCATTGAATTAGAATATTTTTTTATTATAATTAGAATCATCACTTTCTCAGTATTTTGTGGCTGCCCCCTTGGCTTGTATGACTGCCTGAAGTCTCCGTGCAGGGGTTGACACTAAGGTCTCCGAGGTACTTGCCCATCGGGCAAGTGCAAATCAGGTTAATAAAGCTGTTAACCTTTCCACACAATGCCTCATGTAAATTGTTCCTGTTAAGGGGAAGTTGGTCACACTACAAGTATCCTCTGGCCCCCCTTAACAAGCAGGAGGTGGCGTAGTCTGGCTACAAACAGCACCCAGTTACTACACATCCCCCTATTTTAGGTAACTAAAAAGGGGGATGTAAAGATTGCAATTATAAAAATGTTCTTTCTATAAGTGATGAATACAGGGGATGTTTCTTTAAATATGATTCTTACGTTCTCCATAGTTACCTTAATTCTGAAGTGGTTCTTTAATATGGTTCTATCTATGATAACATGATGCTTCAATACTGAATAGTTATTCATTGAATTCCTCTACTACACTAATGCTACAGTTACGGTATTAGAACCTATTATTGAGCACGTGCAACTGTGCAGGTACTACGGTAGCCTTTATAAGCCCAGTCATGATGCACAAGTTCATTCATGCATCGATCATTGCCAGGAGCACACAGCCCGTTACTACGTAATAATTCGATCCTGTTTAATGTAATATAAATTACTGTTTCTAATGCACGATGTAAGAAGTGGCATTGATATAGTTGGGTGATGGTGAAAATTTACCACGCTGTGCTCGTGTTGGTACAGAAACAAATAATTATAAAAGTAAGCAGCGCTCACTGCAAACGTCATCACCACCTGCCAATTGTGTTCCCCAAACTTTTTGTGATGATGACGTTTGCAGTGATCAGGTGCAGCTGCTATTATGATCCCCTTTTTCCGAAGGGAGAGATGTCTGTGTGCGTCTCGTGAAAAGTGGAGATATTTGACTAAGTAAACGTTTTCCGCCACAACTTTGACATGGGTATGAAAGTAGAGAACTATATGAGACCACACGTCTTTGGAATCATTTAATGGGTGAGTGCACATTGAATGATTAGCACGCAAAGAGCGCCCAAAGTTAAATGTCACAGCAAGTCATGCACCCTGATGCATGGCTTTTATATCCTGAACAGGATTAAAAGCCATGCAGGGCTAGTGTAGGCCTATTACAGGATTACATAGCATTGAGAACAAAATATATACACTATATATCTTCAATATATATTTTTAAATGATGAGTTTTGGGTAGCTATTCTTTATTCTGGAGACAGAATAAGAGTAAAGCCATTATGGGGTGGATTTAGTTAATTTTATTTCAATTTTATTTTGTCTTAGTTGAATAGGAGCCTAATCCGTAGCCCAACATGTCTTTTAATCCTTTCAGGATATAAAAGCCATACATTGGCTTGCATCACTTGCTGTAACATTTAACTGTGGGCGCTCTTTGCGTGCTAATCATTCAATGTGCACTCACCCATTAAACGATTCCAAAGACGTGTGGTCTCATATAGTCCTCTACTTTCATATCCATGTCAAAGTTGTGGTGCAAAACGTCTGCTTAGTCAAATATCTCCACTTTCCACGAGACGCACACAGACATCTCTCCCTTCAGAAAAGGGGATCATAATACCGGCTGCACCTGATCGCTGCAAACGTCATCATCACAAAAGGTTTATGGAACACAATTGGCAGGTGATGATGACGTTTGCAGTGATCAGGTGTTACAGCAAGTGATGCAAGCCAATGTATGGCTTTTATATCCTGAAAGGATTAAAAGACATGTAGGGCTACCTAATCCGCAGCTAAGAAAAATGCAATGTACAATGTTTATTGTCCTCTAATTCAACTTGAACCTTTTTTTTGGTAGTTTCAGGTGATGGCTAGAAGTGCCATAATCCGATCAATTGACTAAATCATTTAAATAGTCATTTGCTTGTAGCTCTTGTGGGAAACCTGCCTAGGCACATGACTAGCAGGAAGTACAAAACTGTTCTCCTTCCTGGTAGAGGGCCATTTTGATTCTGCCAGAGAGAGGCTGCATGCTGTTCCCCTCACAGGGTGAAGGAGAAACCTGGTAGGCCTTGTTTGTTGGCTGCTAATGTTGCTGATGGTCTTTGTCTGAGCACATGTATGATGCTGCTAGCATTTTCTTTTAGCCCTTTTGGTTTGACATTGTTTTAATTGATTTAAATGTATACTATCTACTTATTTTCAGTGTTTACACCACAAACACACAAGTGATGGTTGCTGCTACTGTGGGTATAGACACATGGAGATACGGGTAGAACAGTACACATTTTATGCATTTTTATGAATCTATAGTACATGTAAACCAGGTTTTAGTTTGTGACACTCTGTCCTTTCTTTTAGCTGATGTGGTTACCCTGCTACCCGCATTGGTTGTGCTGTTGTATGTATATGGTTGTCACTGCAAACCAAAGTAGGTTTTATTGTCCTTTTAATGATTTTAATGTGTAATCAAGTACTAGGGCTGGCAACTAATATGTCTTTGTATTTCTTTAAAGGGACCTTCCTTAGGAGAGCCAATTATGCTATAGTCACCTTATTGTATTGCTTGACCCAGTACTGTAGGCCTATACACTCGCCACTTTATTGTCTTATCTTGCCTGGTCAAGTCAGTTATACACATGTCACTTTATTGTCTTATATTGCCCTAAGTTTTAATTCCCTGAAATCGAATTGTAATAAAGCTGTTAAACCTTTCCACACAATGCCTCATGTAAATTGTTCCTGTTAAGGGGAAGTTGGTCACACTACAAGTATCCTCTGGCCCCCTTAACAAGCAGGAGGTGGCGTAGTCAGGCTACAAACAGCACCCAGTTACTACACACTGATGCAGCTGTGTTCTAAGCCCCACCCTGGGGTTCCTGGACCCTATAGCCACAAGCAAATATTACATCCATTTTATCCTTTTGTTGTTTTTGGCCTTTTGCCTGTATTGATAGTTATTAGTGAAGACAGACAGGATTGTGGGGGGGTGAGTGAGAAGGAGAGAGAGGTGCAGCAAAGGGCCTGGGGGGCTCTGAGGGCTCTGGGATGTAAGTTTAACGGTGGCAGAGAGTGATTTATAGGTCCATGTAGTTTCTTATCACTTTGAAATCTAACTAATGTACTGTAAATGCAGCATGTTTGTGTGTGTGCGCATACGTGCGGCTTTGTGCATGTGTGTATGTGTTGTAATGCACGTAACCCGAGAACCGTTTTCCACCCCAACATTGTCAAGTTTGACACACCCCCACAGGGCCTGGCCTCGGTGGTACCCTCACTTTACAGTGACCACTGACCAACCTCAGCCAAAAGATTGGCTCGAATCTAGAAGGACATGAAAGTTTATAAGTGGCTAAAGCGCCACACGTCCTTTTTTCCACTGTAATGCCCGGGATTTGAACCTGGGTCTCTCGCGTGAAAGTCCAACATAAGTCAATTAAATTCAAAGGAGCTTTTTGGGCATGAGAATACAGACGTTTACATTGCCAAAGCAAGAGTCACAAAACAATACAATATAAACAGTTGAAAATGCGGACAAATATATAGCTATAGCCTACAGTTGGAGGGGGGTACAGATTTTTGTCGACGGAGTTATGCTACAATGCATTGTTTTATTACAGGTTATAACATTACCTCATAGCTAACCCAGATAGCAAAATGCATTGATTCAACGTTGAAGTTTGGTTAGATAACCAAAATTCAACATTGAATCAATGCATTTTGCTATCTGGGAACCTATAGTTCAAATGTGGATAAGCACATGTGTAACATGTGTCTGGTGCCCAGCAATAATGCAGCAGACACGGTCACAGGGTTCAGTACTGTTTAACTTGTTTTAACACGTGAGTAAAAGACACAGATAAGATTGTTATTGAACTGCCATGCTTTCCCCAGGCCGTGCGTGCGTGCGTGCGTGTGTGTGTGTGTGTGTGTGTGTGTGTGTGTGTGTGTGTGTGTGTGTGTGTGTGTGTGTGTGTGTGTGTGTGTGTGTGTGTGTGTGTGTGTGTGTGTGTGTGTGTGTGTGTGTGTGTGTGTGTGTGTGTGTGTGTGTGTGTGTGTGTGTGTGTGTGCGCGCGTGCGTGTGCGTGCGCGTGCGCCGACGTTAGTGGTGAGTCTGGTGACATCATTTATTGTGACCTTTCACCTAGAGACCTCACAGCCAACTCTGGTGCTCCATGGACAAGGAGACACAAGTAGGAACACACATATAGGCCTATGCCACTTCAGGCCGAAACTTTTTTGACACTCTGTTGTCAATAAATTATTGGAGCTTTTAAAACGGTGTGCAGATCTATTCTCTCCTCCCTGTTCAGTACACTGTGGGGTCCAGCAACTGTTGAAATTTGTGGATGTGCGGGCATCCTTCGCTTTCTATAGTTTCCCCACTTAACCATAGTTTTATCCAGTGTTACAGGCATAAATAAACTAAAGAGCTGCAGTGATCATCAATCTTCTCTTGCAATCTGATTATAGTTGCACATGCACAGTAGCGTCTGCAACGAAAATATGACACATATACAACAGACATTTCCTTAATTATAGTATGGATGTATGCAGTCAGAATAAGCCTAAAGACACCATGAGTTGCCTTCCTTAATTCATTCATTCATTAAATTTTGCCAATCAAAAGTATTTTTGAAGTAATTATCCTTTCTGTTCTTGCGGCCGGACCTACCCTCTGGAATGTAGTCCTCCAAACACATCAGAGATGACCCCTCCATCTCCATCCCTACCTTCACCCCCACTGAGAACCGGTTTAGACCAGCCTCTCCAAGTTCACTTGTTACACAGGTTGTTGTTTCTAATCAAGTTGTCCTGTCCAGGGGTGTAGTGGAGGGGGGACGCGGGGACTTCTCACATCTAAGATATTTTTTTGGGGAAAAGTAGGCCCATGTTTTTTGTCTTGTCAGTGTATGGATACAATTAGGCATTTTAAAGAATCACTCACAATATGCTATACTTGCTTCAAATGCCAGTGTGCATGCAAGTGTGCATCCACTTATTTTCAATTTTACATAAATACACCTTAGATATGTTGTGTGGACATGATGAAAAAAAGTTCCCTCATTCTGTTTCCTAGAAATGGAGGTGAAAGAAATCATTAGCATGGTGAAATACATCTTGATGACAACATCAAGATGTATTTCACCATGTTAATGAGTTTCCTTTTTTTCTGAGAGCGTACAAATGGAACCAAATGGACCCACTAGCGTCCATTTGGTTCCTGCCCCCATGCATGGTTCCTGCCCCCATGAAAAGTGTCTTTGTCACTGAGGAAACACTGTTGCAACTTTCTTCGTACTTTTTCTTCTCAAACTTGAATACAGGCTGTCAGGCTCTCAAAAACAGAAAGAAGCTAAAACTAAGAATAAAATCATTTTTTGATATTTAGACTAAGACTATACAATAATAATTTGAGAAGACTAAATGGGACTAAAGGGCTAAATGTGTGCTATTCCAAAGACTAAATCAAAATATTCTAAGAAGAGGAAGAGAAGAAAAAAAAAAGCAAAACACTGCTCAGAGTCAGGAGTGAACTGCGGTAGAATGTTGACCTTCAGGCAGTGCAGTACCAGCCGCAACCAGTAGATGTCACACCAGACCACAGGATGCATATACACTTCTCCTGAGGAGAGAAGAGCAGATGTAGTGAGTTATTATTAAAGGGGAATTTCCACCAACTTTCAACATTTTACTGCCATTAATATACCTTAGACGTGGATGTGATTTTAAAAAAAAGCTCTGTGTTTCCTGGAAATGGAGGTCTGTAAAAAAAAAAAGCCATTAACACAGCTAATGAAGATGTCATCAAGCTAAAACACAGCTTGATGACATCATCATGTTGTGGTTCATCATGTTAATGATTTTTCTTTCAGGACCTATTTTTGTGAGAGTGCAAAATGGAACCAAATGGACCTGTTAGGATTCATTTGGTAGTAGGCAGTAGGCCAAATGTCAAAGTCAAAATAACAATTCATCTACATTGTCTTATTGTTTACTGTAAGTTTGAAATTTACAGGTCCATTTGGTTTCAGTTTATACTCCCAAGAGTTAAAGATCTTATAGGTCAATTTGGTTACTAACTCCATCATTGAGATGGGGACCCTCTCAAGGACCACTGGAGGTCCCTGGAGTCCGGATCACTGGTCGAAAACCACTGCTGTAAAGCATTGGTGGGCAACTTTGAAGATGGAGAGGTACATACAGTATATATTTACACACTTAATCCATAGAGGGCCACATTGCATGTACTAATTTAGCACAATTAGCAGATCTACAACCTCATGTCGATCTGCTAATTTTGCTATATTTGAATTTTGTGCCGTCCCACATAGAGATGGCAGATATTATCGGCCCTCCGATATTATCGGCCGATAAAAGCTTTCAAATTTCATATCGGAAAATATCGGTATCGGTATTTACAAACTGGAAATTATGACTATTTACAGAGATGTAGACTCAGCGCTACGGTCATGTTTATACCATTACTTTTGTACTTTACTGAAGTAGGCTACATGTTGAATTTATAGTTGTATGGAGTATTTCTAGGCTATAACATGAATTCGTATTTATACTAAATGTTTATTTATATTAAGTATTTGTATAGTAATAGTTTCTGTTATTTTTCCACCACTGGAGGCCGCATATATCGGTATCGGTTGATATCGGTATCGGGAATTAGTAGTTGGATAATATCGGGATATCGGATATCGGTAAAAAAGTCAATATCGGCCATCTCTAGACATGCAATACCGTCCCTCAAATGAACAGTTTGGACCCGGACGGGTCACCCTACTCTGGTTTAACTGACGCTAATGCTCAGGGAAGGATTATCTAATGGGCAAATTGGGCCCAGGCCCAGGGGCCCCTGAGCTGGAGGGCCCTGAGCTTGAGTGCCCACGTGATCTGGAGGGCTAAGACGCTCAAGCTCAGGGCCCCCATGAAAAAGCTCTAACAGGGTATAAAAGTGGCACAAATGGTCCTTTTCACTGTTATTAACTATATAGGGTTATTCATTGTCTCCACCGTAAGGTGGTGACTCTAAATCCTACCCTGTCCGTCAGCACGTATGTCCGTCCGTGCACGCATGTCCGTCCCTGCACATCAGACCGCATGTCTGTCCGTCCACATCTCCATAATGTGAAGCTGTCAGAAGAAAGGAGTAACTTATAAACTGTCTGGTGTGTTCACATGAGACTGAGTAGACCATAAAATGACCAAGTTTTTTTTGAAAGTGAAATACCCCTTTAATCCATCTATGTTAATGGTCCGATATTCACTTTTTTTTTTACTGATATCCCGATATTGTCCAACTCTTATTTTTCCCGATATAAACCGATACCAATATCTGCAGGCTTTTGTGGTGGACAAAAAACAAATAATGGAAGCATTCAGTGATTTGGGTGATTTGAAAAAAAAAAAAAAAAAAAACAGCACGTGCACCAAGGCTTGCCAGTACTTGTGCTCATAATTGGAGGAAGGTGTCCCGTATATTTTCAGTTTTCAGAAACAAAAATCACACCCGTGTGAAATGAAGTGCTGCGTGTGTGGCTACAGTATACTAAAACACACTTCGTCCCATTGTGCTTGTTTCTCTGAACATGGCAACATCAACAATACACACTTCGTCCCATTGTGCTTGTTTCTCTGAACATGGCAACATCAACATGACTCCACGCATGCAGGCAGGGACACACACACCTTGTACATTGTCTAAGGGAAGTGCTTGGCAGCACTTCAAAAATGGTCATATTTTTATAATATTTTTCCAGAGACCGATATTTTTTCATCGGCCGATATTATCTGCATGGCCGATATACAGTATACCTGCCCAAGTGTTTATTGTGTTACTAACCCATTTCTGTAGATTCTACAGAACATTCGTTCTGAAATGCTATTTTTCAATGAAAGTTGAAACAGCACACACACAAGTACAATAACAGAATGGTTTAACTGGCATGGAGAAAAAAAAATAAGGAAAAAGAAGGTTTGTTGGGAAGAAGGTTTATTGCCCGCTGCCTTGCCTTCCTACAGCTTGGCGTTGTTTCCGTGGGCGTAGATCCTGGTCCAGGCTTTGGCCGTCTCGATGGCCAGTGCCTCGTTGCTCTTCCACTGCTCGGCCACGTCGTTGGCCAGCGGGTCGTCCGGGTTGGGCGCGTTGAGCAGTGCCTGGACGGACAGCAGCACGGTGCGGATCTGCAGCGCCGGGGACCACTTGTCCTTCAGGATGTCCAGGCAGATGCGGCCCAGCTTGTCCACGTTGGGGTGGTAGATCTTGGTCATGAAGCGCACCTTGGGAGCCGCCATGGGGTACTCCTCGGGCAGGAAGAGCTCCAGCTTGAAGGTGCCGCCAGCGAAGGGCGAGTCCTGCGGCCCGGCGATGACCACGTGGAAGTAGCGGGCGTTGGACTCGTCCGGCTCGGCCCGGATGCCCGGCACGGGCTCGGCCAGCAGCCGCTGGGTCTCCTTGAGGATGCGCTTGTCTGCTGCCATCATGTCTGGGGGGAGGGTGTGTATGTAAATGCGGCCGTTCTTCTCCACACGTTGTGTTTTATATAACCCCGCTGCACACTGATTGGACAGACTGCTTTGATGGCGTCACGGTTGGACAACAGAGACTCACGTACGCATCTGCTGTTTTTGAATGACAGATGCTTCTCCTACCACAAGCTCTTATATAGAACGTAAAGACTTCGCATATCCAAATATGGAGACTGTGACGTACAAATGTCTGGCCCCTCTACATACATCTCAGCCTGGCTTGCATAGTAAGTGGATGACTGTGTTTGCGAATACTGTATGTGTCACGCAGGCGATAGCCGAAACGATTCAAAGAAGCGGGGAAATGAGAGACGGTAACGCTATATTGAAAAAAATTACACGAGTGAAATTATACGTTTTAATGCAATCATAAGCAATCAATCAAAGCACCAGGTGCCAAAATGGTTATGCAGGCTTCGGAAACAAAACACATAACTGTAAAGAAAAGGCTGTCCTCCCTTACAGAAACCGCAGCAACAGTGATTGATGAATTGAATTCGTCCCCCCGTCCACTGGGGAAGAACTAAACAAAACAAAACAAAAACAAACAAAAAACGTCCTCGATCCCCACGGCAGAAGTGAGCGATGATTCCAGGGCCACGGCCACAGTAGTTCCACAGCACTCGGCCCAAATTCACATTCATGGATCATGACGGAGCAGAAAGAAATATGACTATTAATGAATGAATGAAAATAAAATCAAAATGAACTAGGACTAGAAGAGTAGAGTGCCAACTTGCGCATTGACCAGAGAGCAAGTACCTCAGCACCTCTGGGAGATAATACTCATGACAATACTGACATGACATGACATCTCCAGGGGATAATAATTACAGTACTTATGACAATATATTAATTACATTACCAACTACAACAGCCAATCAACATTCTTAAAAAAGCGATCCACTGACTGAGCACCGACCGATGGCAGTAAGCAGCACGAGTAAAACTTTGGCATACAACATGGTGCATTTACTGTATAGAGGCTTTATCCAAGGTGCTCTACATAGTGCATTACGTTCACCCATTCGCACACACAATTTGGGGTTCAGCGTCCTTCGTGCTTGAGGACACTTCAACGTCCAGACAGGGACGAGACAGGATTCGAACCGCCTCGGATCATCGGTCGACCTGCTCTCATCTCCGAAGCCCACAGTCACCCCCATGGCTATGCTCCACAACTCTACCTGCCGTTTCAGCTTATGTTTGACACACATTAACTGTCTTAATTCCATCGCCATTACATCATTAACTAAACGAGACAATCAACGTTTTTAATTCTTACTCTACCAGCATTGTTTTTGTATTTTTTTTAGGTAGCTACTGCCTGGGATTTTCATATATTTCAGTCCATGTTACTGGTCGGACATTTTAGACAGGTTACTCTCGGTCCGTCTCTTATTTGGGTCCCTCAGCTGGGAAGAGAAGGGTATAGCGCTGCTCGCATCACGATCGTATCAGACCAATAGCGCTACTAATCAAAGATTGCCATAGATCCGAGTCAATGGCAGCGTTCATAACTGTACAAGTATTTGATAAGCGTAGACCTATAGCAATTGCAGGAAAACGGTTAAAAAGTGGTCCACCGACTGACCCCTGATTCCCGACCACTGCAAACCGATGGCAATCTCGCTCTGTGCACGCAAGTAATAACAAGTCAATAATTTATATACCCTTCCGTCTGGGCTATGGGACCGTGACTTCTAACACAGATCCCACGGCTTGTAACAAAAACAGGGAGAAGTGGCTTAATCACATGAATCCTATACAGTCTCTATTCTGTGCCTAAAAGTCTTATAGGTAGAGCTTAAAAATCCAGAATTAATAGCATATTTAGCATATTTACCATATTTTAGCTCCTTGTGGCGAGGCTATGGTCTGATGTCATCTAAATCCCAAAACTCAATCTTTAGCTGTGTTTTTTTTCTCTAAACAGAGGCCATAAAGCGAGGGAGGAGCGAGGAGCACAATAAAAAAGTTACACTTGTGGTGAGTGAGGGGCGATGTAATCATACTACAAATATTAACTGCAATGTAATGTTCTGTCTTAGGGACAGACGATAACGTTTGTTAAGAACTAATTTCTCTCCACTAATAAGCGGAGTGGGCGCAAGTAAGGTGATCGGTGCGTGGTGGTCGGCGGTCGGCCCCTCGGAGTACTCCGATTGGCCAGTTCAGGTGATGACGCAAAGGTAACGCAAGTAAAAGACGATTATAGCTAATGCCATGAGTATTAGCCCACTCCGCTCAAGCAGGCCATCATTTACGAGATTGCAAATTCGGAAAAGAGTGATACAGCACTGGAGTCAGCGGCGGCACGGCGTCGCTCTGTCGGGGGGAAATGGCGTTTGGGAATCGCCGCCGCCGTTAGCGAGGATCACCTCTTTGTGCGCCGACGACGTCAGACACCCGCGCGCGGGGCTGCACGGCCTTTTCGGTGCCGTGGCCTCGGCGGCCATCTTCCTCCTTCTCCTCTTGCGCGTGGCCGTCATGGCGCCCAGCTCCCAGCGCAGGTCGTGCGGCAGCTCAGCCTGCTCCAGGCTCAGGCGGATGACGGCCACCTTGCACAGCGTCTTGAGGCGGGGCCGCAGGTCCAGAACGTACATGTGGTCCGACCTGGCCCGGCTGGCGTACCGGTGCCGGTTGTTGCCCCCGAACAGGACCACGCGGTCGGCCGCCACCTTGCAGCCGACCACCTTGGAGAGGCGGCGCGGCCCTTTGCCCCGCGGCTCCACCTTGCGCCAGGAGCCCGCCTCGGGGCTGAAGCGCCACAGGTCGTTGGGCGTCTGGCCCGGGATGTGGCCGCCGAAGACGTACAGCTCGCCGCCGTGCGCCACGGCCGAGTGGCAGCGGCTGCCGCCGGGCCGCCGCAGCGCCGGCGGCGCGCTCAGCCAGCAGTTAGTCTCTGTGTCGAAGACGCGCACGTTGTTGTCCTGCAGGTCCTCGCCACCGTTGTTGTTGTCGCGGGCGCCACGGACGCCGTGGCCGCCGAACACGTACATGCGCGCGCCGATCATGGTGGCCGAGTGGCACTCCAGCACGGGCCCCGGCGTGCCCTGTGTGCTGATCAGGGACCACGTCACGGACCACGTCATGGTGGCGGCGTCCAGCCGGTGGATGTCGTTGTTGCACTGCGCCGGTGTGACGTTGCAGCCGCCGTACACGTACATGATGCGCCGCGGCGCCTCCGACACGCACGCCGAGTGGTAGCCCTTGCCCTGCGGCGCCGTGCCGCGGACGGCCGGCGCCGACCAGCGCCGCGCCTCCACGTCGAAGGCGTACAGCACGTTGCAGCAGCCGCCCGTCACCTTCAGCCCGCCCCACACGTAGATGACGCCGTCGATGAGCACGGCCGAGTGGCCGTGGCGCTTGGAGGGAACCTCCGGGGGTGATCGATCGCCTCCTCGTGCCCCTGGCGTGCCTGGTCCGGCCGCCGTCGCAGCCGTCGTGGGATACAGTTTGGTCCAGCGCATGGACACCGTGTTCAGGACGCGCACCACGATCTGCGTGTCCGACTCGCTCTTGTTGACGTAGTGCAGCGAGTATACCTTGTCGCCGAGCGCCACGAGGATGACCGCATGCCTGTGGCCGTCAGTCTTGCGTATGAGGTTCTTGTGTAACGTCCACTGCATGTATCTATCGCCGTGTCTGAGACTCCGCCTCCAAACACACTATACCTACCTATGTCTGCGTTGGGCTCTGTCGGTACCGTTAATCACCAGCTTTCGTCTGCTGAAACACCTTATGTATGATGTTGTGTGCAACGCAAACCGTAGTCACGCACGCACACACTCACACACACACACAGACACAAACGTGCTTAGTGGCGCTGATTTGTGCGGGTGTTCTCTCATCCGTCCATCGCTTTTAAAGTCGAGCGTTCTTGTCTCTACGTTCGTTAGTGGTTTTACCAAGCCGATCTTATCGGCCTACTGCATGTGGTCCAGGAACCGTTGCTTTACATTGGCCAAATTGGCTAAACTAACCGAATTTAAAATTGTCAGTGACATGCCATCAAGCTTTTAGATCTGCATTTGTCTACATTATTTTACAAGCCTTTTGTCCAATAAGGGCCACCCCCACTCGACCCTGAGTTGGAAAGCTGGAAAAGTAGCTGGAAAGAGTAGTGCAACGTGCATCTAAAACCATTAGCCTCCCTACACTTTCCTCACAATTTAACACTAGAATAATCAGGAAGACAAATAAAATAATAGCTGATAATTCTCACCCCGCACACCACCTCTTATATCTCCTCCCATCAGGCAGGAGGTACAGAAGTATTAATTGCTCAAAATCTTGCTTGAGAGATAGCACTTACCCTGTAACTATTAGACAACTTCTCTTGCTAGTTTACAGTTGTAATGATGCATATATGTAACAATATTAGAGCTGTCAATCGATTAAAAAATTTAATCGCATGATTGCCCATAGTTAATCTTTGATTAATCACAATTTAATCGCATATTTTCATGAGTTATAAATATACCCTAAATAAGTGTTTTTCAAGAATATTCATATCAAGGTCAATTATTTATTCTTCATTTGAGCCACAGACCACCATTTGATGACATTTATTTAGACTTCCAGACCTAAATTAAAGAATTTGTCAACAATTTGATGTTGGTACCATTAGGAGCGAACATGCACATTTTGTAGAAAGTTTTCTACATTCTCTAATTGTGGGTAGACTTATTTTATAGTAACTTAACTGATGCAGATATTTAACAGGGGTTGACACTAAGGTCTCGGAGGCACTTGCCCATCGGGCAAGTGCAAGTCAGGTTCTACTTGCCCTCAGCTCATGGTCACTTGCCCCCTAAAATATATAGGGGGCAAGTAAATATACATTTCAGTAAAAATATACATTTCAGCACCACGGACAGAGTCACTACAGCTACCATAACAGAAAGCTCATTTCAGCACCACGGACAGAGTCACTCCAGCTACCATAACAGAAAGCTCATTTCAGCACCACGGACAGAGTCACTACCAGCTACCATAACAGAAAGCTCATTTCAGCACCACGGACAGAGTCACTCCAGCTACCATAACAGAAAGCCCATTTCAGCACCACGGACAGAGTCACTACCAGCTACCATAACAGAAAGCTCATTTCAGCACCACGGACAGAGTCTCTGCAGTCAGGTTCTACTTGCCCTCAGCTCATGGTCACTTGCCCCCTAAAATATATTGTAAATTTTGCAGATGTAACTTTTGAGAACGTAAAAATGAAACCAAATGGACCCTTGCGGGTCCATTTGGTTTCATTTTTAGGCTCCCAAGAGTTAAAATTCATCATCTTAATTACCCCAGGTCTACACAACTAGAGAATGTAGAAGATTAGGTCATTTTGATGTGTATGTTAATTTGCCTGTTTTGTTTCCCAAATCCAGCCTGGATAGCTAGAAAGCAGGGAAAGACACAGAGGCAGAGTGCAATGACTGCCTTCAAGACAAATTTATCTTGTGTTGTGTTATAGTGCACTAAGTTGCACACTTGCCCGATCGGGCAACCAGGTAGCAGTCTTCACTTGCCCCCCATTTTTGTTTACTTGCCCCGGGCAAGCGGGCAAGTGTTAGTGTCAAGCTCTGTTTAACAATTATTCACGTGCATTTGGTTAAATTTAACCAAATAGACCCACTTGGCCTTTGGTTTTACTGTGAATAAATCTCGCACTAAAAAAAATAATCGAGTTAACTCACGGCTGGGTTAACTCGCGATTAACTAGTTAATGCTGACATCCTTAAACAATATGCAATGCACATAGCACTTTACAACAATAGCCTATGTTTTATCTGTGTTTTATCTGTCTCTAATTGTGGGTAGACTTATTTTATAGTAACTTAACTGATGCAGATATTTAACAGGGGTTGACACTAAGGTCTCGGAGGCACTTGCCCATCGGGCAAGTGCAAGTCAGGTTCTACTTGCCCTCAGCTCATGGTCACTTGCCCCCTAAAATATATAGGGGGCAAGTAAATATACATTTCAGTAAAAATATACATTTCAGCACCACGGACAGAGTCACTACAGCTACCATAACAGAAAGCTCATTTCAGCACCACGGACAGAGTCACTCCAGCTACCATAACAGAAAGCTCATTTCAGCACCACGGACAGAGTCACTACCAGCTACCATAACAGAAAGCTCATTTCAGCACCACGGATAGAGTCACTCCAGCTACCATAACAGAAAGCTCATTTCAGCACCACGGACAGAGTCACTACCAGCTACCATAACATAAAGCTCATTTCAGCACCACGGACAGAGTCTCTGCAGTCAGGTTCTACTTGCCCTCAGCTCATGGTCACTTGCCCCCTAAAATATATTGTAAATTTTGCAGATGTAACTTTTGAGAACGTAAAAATGAAACCAAATGGACCCTTGCGGGTCCATTTGGTTTCATTTTTAGGCTCCCAAGAGTTAAAATTCATCATCTTAATTACCCCAGGTCTACACAACTAGAGAATGTAGAAGATTAGGTCATTTTGATGTGTATGTTAATTTGCCTGTTTTGTTTCCCAAATCCAGCCTGGATAGCTAGAAAGCAGGGAAAGACACAGAGGCAGAGTGCAATGACTGCCTTCAAGACAAATTTATCTTGTGTTGTGTTATAGTGCACTAAGTTGCACACTTGCCCGATCGGGCAACCAGGTAGCAGTCTTCACTTGCCCCCCATTTTTGTTTACTTGCCCCGGGCAAGCGGGCAAGTGTTAGTGTCAAGCTCTGTTTAACAATTATTCACGTGCATTTGGTTAAATTTAACCAAATAGACCCACTTGGCCTTTGGTTTTACTGTGAATAAATCTCGCACTAAAAAAAATAATCGAGTTAACTCACGGCTGGGTTAACTCGCGATTAACTAGTTAATGCTGACATCCTTAAACAATATGCAATGCACATAGCACTTTACAACAATAGCCTATGTTTTATCTGTGCTGCTGGTCTGTACTGGTATTGTACTCTGTACTGTACTGTCTTCTACTGTTGTATATGTTGAGCAGGAACCAAGACAAACTCCTATCAACAACCTGTTGTTGACATGGTAATAAAGTTCTTGAATCTTGAGTTCACTCTGTTGGCAGAAATTGAGAGAGAGATTGAGTGCCTAAGTGGTCGCCAAGAGGCTCAAGCTCAGGGCCCACTAAAGAAGGGGTAACAGCAGCTCTGGTCCAGAGCTCCATTCCCCGCAGGGGAAATTTGTCTTGGGCTAACACCCCTGCTTCAGCCACACATGAAACATAGATGACAAAATACAAGACAGAGGGAGACAACATTACACAGTGCACACAGTATGAAAAAAAGGCCTACTACAATCACTGCTGTTTCAGAGCATCATTCAACATTTTAGTTGATGCTGGTACAAATGATTTTTTAAACCTGACATACTTCCACTTAGGTTCTTTGTACCTTCTCCTTGAGGGCAGGCACTCTCCATTTAAAACATGGGTGGTGTCGGCGACAATTTTTTGGGCCTGTTTTAGTGCGTCCTGCTCATAAATAGACTACAGAGACGGGAGTTGTCTAACCCCAATGATCTTCCCTGCTGTTTGCACCAATCTGAACAGTTTGGACCTCAGTTGCACTGAGAGGTTACCGAACCAAACTGTGATGCCAAATCTGATCAGGGGGTGCGGTGGTTCAGGAGGTAAAGCGGGTTGGCCAGTAGTCAGTACGTTGGCGGTTTGAATCAGTGCTGCTGTTTTGATGCATTTTTTTTTACAAGACAAAAGGAAAACCACGCCCTCTTCAGAAAGTCACTATTTGACTTTGGAAAGTCAAATAGTGACTTTGTGTGGGGTCTGGAAAAAAGTCACTATTTGACTTTTGACATGTGATACAGGGTTGAGTGTACACTCACGCAACTCTGTCTCCGTTTTGCCAACTTGGCGCATTTGTCACTATATTTAGCTCTTTTCCAGACCCCCCTAGCGCCATAATTAGTGAAAAACTCCTGGCGGAAAATCCAGTGCTTTTTGCTGGTGATTTGGGGTGAAATTGGTTGACAGGCGCAGCGAGGCGCCAGAGATAAAACCCTCATTTTTTCAAAATTTTCCTCCTATGATAGTGGTTTTCAACCAGTGGTCCCCTAAATGATGGGCAGCTGGTTAACCAGATGTAACTCTTTGAGAGCGTAAAAATAAAACCTAATGGACCCCCATTTGGTTTCATTTTTACGCTCTCAAGAGTTAAAATGTTCATAATGTGAATTAGCCCCAAGTCTACACAACTAGAGAATGTAGAACATTAATGGTCATTTTTCCCTTCCAGACAAGCATCTAGCGCATTCTAGTGCGTTTTGGAAGTGCCACTAGTGCATTTTGGATTTTTCGTGATTATGCTCTATTCAATCCATGGATAGAGGTCGAAGCGGGTGATTTTGGCAGTTGGCAACACTGCTCTGTCTCCAAATGGCTCTGGCTTTAGGCCTCGGCCACACGACTCCGGATCTTTTGCCAAACGCAGAAATATTCCTGCGTTTGGGTCGTTCTACTACACGCAAACGGCGTTTTACGTCACTCAAACGGAGTTTTCTGCAAACGGAGAAATAAGTGAAGATATTCGAAAATATCCGGAGCAGCGGAGCCGTGTAGACACGTGAAACGAAAACGATGACGTCTCATACTTATCAGCTCATGACCTGACCAAACAACTTTCGAGGTGTCCCTATTCAGGCTGCATTGAACAGCGCAAGCGCTCAGTTTCTGACCCCTCTATGTCGTAACTCTTCTACTGGATGTTATATTAAATAACATAGTCCCTTACTACTACCAGGTTACGTGAAATTTGTATTTGGGTAACCATGGAAACCAGCTAACACCAGCCATTTCTGTGTTGTGCCAAATATTTCTTATCGCCACCTACTGGCTTGGCATACGTGTTGGAGCCCCAAATGTCCGTTTTGGGTTTACGTGTGGACACAGATATCTTTGTCGTGTGGACAGGTTTTTTTTTTCAACGGGGGAGGAAAAGAACGGATATTTTCCTCGTGTAGCCGAGGCCTTAGCCTTGCTCTTTAAAATCTCCGGTAGCCACGCCCCCGCCCCCACACACACACTAGCTGCAGTGTTGCCAGCCTGGCGCATTTGTCGCTATATTTAGCGCTTTTCCAGACCCCCCTAGCTCCAAACATAGTGGAAAAACTCCTGGCGGAAAATCTAGTGCTTTTTTTTTGCTGGTGAGTTGGAGCGAAATTGGTTGACAGGCGCCAGAGATAAAACCCTAGCTTGTTTTTCACCATTTTTCCTTCCTAGAAAGGACCATTGGTAACCAAAGGGACCCTTATAAATCTGTAACTCTTGAGAGCGTAAAATGAAACCAAATGGACCCTTACGGGTCCATTTGGTTTCATTTTACATTTGGTTTCATTTTACGCTCTCAAGAGTTAAATTATATTTAATTAATTCTGAATTACCTAATTTTCAAGGATCTAAACATTTTAAAAAATGTAGAAGAATTGTTATTTTGGGGACCGGAGAAGTCGGCCCGCCGCGAAGTCGGACCAACCGAAATGTTGCGACATTGAGGGGTCAGAAACTGTGCGCAGGAAGGCTGTTCAGCCTGAAAGAGGGACAAACTGGAGTTCGAAATACATTGTTTTCAACGATGGCGGTGCAAATAAGAGCTATGTAAACATCTGTTATAAAGCATTGCACAGTGACAACTAAAGTCTCTAATGTCTAGGCTGTAGGCCTACTAGTAGTAGTAGGCTATAAAACATTGTAAAATAAAACGGTCGCACGAGAGTCGGCCCGAATCGTGTGGAGAGCTCGGGCCGCGGCTGTGGAGAGGTCGGGCCGCGGCTGTGGAGAGGTCGGGCCGCGGCTGTGGAGAGCTCGGGCCGGGGGAGTGGAGAGGTCGGCCCATGTCTGTGGAATAGTTAGTTACTTAGTGAGCTAGTGTCAGCTGTTTTAGGCCCTTGTATATCATTATCCTTATTATTGTGCACTTTTTAAGGCTACAACAGAATGTAGAAGATTAATTGTCATGTTGATCTAGTGAATGTTTTGACTGCTTTGTTTCCCTGGTCCAACAAAAGTGATGTGATTGACTGATAATTGCTGAGGGTGAAATTGCTTGCTAATGGCTGTGTCTATTGATCAAATTGTACCTCCACAGCTCAGGTGTAAAAACAACAACAACAACAACAACAACAGATTAATTGCAGAAATGTAACCATTTATTTGAGGTTGAGTCAAAAATACAAGTAAAGAAATATGTAGAACAAAAGTAAAAACTGTTTTAAATATGTGTTATTGTCTAATTTCTTTAACTCTGGTAAAGAGTGAAATATGTATTTATGCAACTCTGGTAAATGTTTAAGTATAATGTAACATTATACCTGCTGCAGTTTGGAAGAACACAAACTGTTTTAAATATGTGTTATTGTCTAATTTCTTTAACTCTGGTAAAGAGTGAAATATGTATTTATTCAACTCTGGTAAATGTTTAAGTATAATGTAACATTATACCTGCTGCAGTTTGGAAGAACACAAACTGTTTTAAATATGTGTTATTGTCTAATTTCTTTAACTCTGGTAAAGAGTGAAATATGTATTTATGCAACTCTGGTAAATGTTTAAGTATAATGTAACATTATACCTGCTGCAGTTTGGAAGAACACAAACTGTTTTAAATATGTGTTATTGTCTAATTTCTTTAACTCTGGTAAAGAGTGAAATATGTATTTATTCAACTCTGGTAAAGAGTAAAACATGTAATTATGCAACTCTAGTTGAGAGTAAACCAGTATTATTGACATGCATATGTCTTGATAATGGTTGACATGCAGTGATAATGGTGCCTATACATGTCTATTGTCATGACTTGATTAAAGACATGTCTATTGTCATGACTTGATTAAAGAGTGAAATATGTATTTATTCTACTCTGGTAAAGAGTAATGGTGCCTATACATGTCTATTGTCATGACTTGATAATGGATAATGGTGCCTATGCATGTCTATGATATGCAGTGATAAAGGTGCCTATGCATGTCTAATGGGCCGACTTCTCCACACCCCCTGGGCGACTTCTCCACACCACCTAGCCGACTTCTCCACACCCCCTGGGCGACTTCTCCACACCACCTAGCCGACCAAAGCTGGGTTGTTAATGTGTATGCTGTAGTAAATGACGTAAAATAAAGGGATTTATGAACATCAGGCTATTGCCTGATGTTTTTACTATATCCTAAAGTATTACGAAACAATCTAAAATAAAGATAATATGAAGTCTATGTAGGAGAGCCGCCATTGGAATGATCCCATTTAGTGATCAGGGTTTGCAACAGCGTAACTCTGTCTATACTCAGGGTCCGACTTCGCGGCGGGCCGACTTCTCTGGTGACCGTTATTTTTGACCAATGTTTTGCCAGTTATTTATTCTAAATTAGTCCGAGAGACTAAACTCAACATCAAATGGCGATCCCCCGTGGCTAAAATGCAGAATAAATAGCGGGCCCTGGTATGAAAATGGTTGAAAAAACACTGCTCTAGCGCATTCTAGTGCATTTTGGAAGTGCCACTAGTGCATTTTGGATTTTGGCAGTTGGCAACACTGCTCTGTCTCCAAATGGCTCTGGCTTTAGCCTTGCTCTTTAAAATCTCCGGTAGCCACGCCCCCCCCCCCCACACACACACACACACACACTAGCCGCAGTGTTGCCAACTTGGCGCATTTGTCGCTATATTTAGCGCTTTTCCAGACCCCCCTAGCGCCAAAAATAGTGGAAAAACTCCTGGCGGAAAATCTAGTGCTTTTTTTTGCTGGTGAGTTGGAGCGAAATTGGTTGACAGGCGCCAGAGATAAAACCCTAGCTTGTTTTTCACCATTTTTCCTTCCTAGAAAGGACCATTGGTAACCAAAGGGACCCTTATAAATCTGTAACTCTTGAGAGCGTAAAATGAAACCAAATGGACCCTTACGGGTCCATTTGGTTTCATTTTACATTTGGTTTCATTTTACGCTCTCAAGAGTTAAATTATATTTAATTAATTCTGAATTACCTAATTTTCAAGGATCTAAACATTTTAAAAAATGTAGAAGAATTGTTATTTTTGACCAATGTTTTGCCAGTTATTTAGGCCTATTCTAAATTAGTCCGAGAGACTAAACTCAACATCAAATGGCGATCCCCCGTGGCTAAAATGCAGAATAAATAGCGGGCCCTGGTATGAAAATGGTTGAGAAAACACTGCTCTAGCGCATTCTAGTGCATTTTGGAAGTGCCACTAGTGCATTTTGGATTTCGGCAGTTGGCAACACTGACTAGCTGCTAGTAGCAAACACATGGTGCACAAGTTGCTTGTTTAGGTTGTACGTTGTATGTAGGCCTACGCTACGTACCAGGAGTGGAATGACCAATGTACAGTATTTACCTCAAGGAAGTTGAGTGTAGAAGTCTGTCCGGGTGAAAACTGCCCAGTAACAATATACGTTTTGTGACATTATGAAAGAGAAGTTAATTCACCTTCATTGCAAACTGCTTGGTCGGTTTGTTTTGATTCTTCAGGTGAGTTGGCTACCGCTAAGCATTAAAGTGTGTGTGTGTGTGTGTGTGTGTGTGTGTGTGTTGTGTGTGTGTGTGTGTGTGTGTGTGTGTGTGTGTGTGTGTGTGTGTGTGTGTGTGTGTGTGTGTGTGTGTGTGTGTGTGTGTGTGTGTGTGTGTGTGTGTGTGTGTGTGTGTGTGTGTGCGCGCGCGCGCGCGTGTGCAGGGGTCCTAGTCCTACCTCTTATTTGTAAAATAAATTGGTCCATATCTAGTATCTACTCTGCTGCTTCTATGATTTAGATGCAAATTTGCAATGTAGAGCATTGGTTTTCAACCTTTTTGACAACAGAACAGGGACCACCATTTATTCAGCATTTGAGCCACGGACCACCATTTGATGACATTTTAGCCCCACAGCCCTAAAACCAAAGAATTCTTTTGGTTTTGTTCACAATTCCAGGCTGGATTTGGGAAACAAAACAGTGTAGAGACTTTCTTAATTAAATGGTGATAATTCAGATGAATACTTTAACTCTTGAGAGTGTGAAAATGAAACCAAATGGACCCGCAAGGGTCCATGACCACTGGTGGTTCCCGGACCACCTGTTGGTTCCCGGACCACCTGTTGAAAACCCCTGATGTAGAGTCATAGAAGCCAACCCAGTATCACATGTCAAAAGTCAAATAGTGACTTTTTTCCAGACCCCACATAAAGTCACTATTTGACTTTCCAAAGTCAAATAGTGACTTTCTGAAGAGGGCGTGGCTTTCCTTTTGTCTTGCAAAAAAAATAAAAAATGCATCAAAACAGTAGCGGCACTGATTCGAACCGCCAACCTACTGACTATTGTCCAACCTGCTTTACCTCCTGAGCCACCGCGCCCCCTGCTGATTTGGGCATAGTTTTACTGATATTATGGTTAGGCGTAGTAAAACTATGCCTAACCCTAACTAACCCTAAACCTAACCTCAGTAAAACTATGCCTAAACTTAACCATAACCTTAGTAAAACTATGCCTAAACTTAACCTCAGTAAAACTATCGCTAACCTCAGTAAAACTATGCCTAACCCTAATCTCAGTAAAACTATGCTGAAATCAGCAGGGGGCGCGGTGGCTCAGGAGGTAAAGCAGGTTGGCCAGTAGTCAGTAGGTTGGCGGTTCGAATCAGTGCTGCTACTGTTTTGATGCATTTTTTATTTTTTTTGCAAGACAAAAGGAAAGCCACGCCCTCTTCAGAAAGTCACTATTTGACTTTGGAAAGTCAAATAGTGACTTTATGTGGGGTCTGGAAAAAAGTCACTATTTGACTTTTTCCTGTGATACTGTGTTGCAACAGCAGTGCAGAGCTGAGAACTGGGGAATAGAAGGGGTGAACCTGGAACTAATTGCAAAAAAGCAAACTCAGCTGATTTTGTGTCTTCAATATACCCTGAATAACAGATAAAAAAGTTGCCTGGAATTGTCTGAGGGGAAATGTTTGAAAATGGCATTTACAATATGTTCACCATTGACATCCATTTAAGGCAAATATTTTCTAAATTTCATTGTGCTTTAAGTAGCAAGTGACATATAAAACTCCAGTTTTATATGATGCTGAATCCATTCCAAGCATTAATTTTGCCGTATAGGTCAGCACATTTGGGCAAATTGTTATGGCGATATTTCACCCAATGAGTGATTTTGTGCAAAACTAATGCTAAGAATGGATTCAGCACTCTCTAGTTTGATACGTCACTTGCTACTTAAAACACAATGAAATTTAGAAAATATTTGCCTTCAATAGAATGTCAATGGTGGACATACTGTAAATGCCATTTTCAAACCTTTCCCCTCAGACAATTCCAGGCAACTTTTTCTCTGTTATTCAGGATATATTGAAGACACAAAATCAGCTGAGTTTGATTTTTTTTGCAATTAGTTCTAGGTCAAATGACATTATTACTGGACTATACCCAGACAGAGGATAACTGGAGACGCCACTGGAGTGGAGGACGGAACTGATGAACTGGCCACAACCCATGAACTGTCCACAACCCACAAAGTCAAGGTAGGAAATATTTTTTTCTTGTAGGGATGCACGATTAATCAGTAGCATAATCTGAAACGGCCATATTGGACATAATGCCGATAGTCTCAAAATAATACAGATTATTTATCGTTTTTCACCAGCAAAATTTAGTAAAATTTAGTTAAATAATAACTATATAATACTATATAATAACTATATAGTAATACATCTACATTCATTTGTATACTCATCTCATTCAGCAGTCAGTTTTGAAAACATCAACAGGCACGTTTGGGTGTTATTATACTATGTATTGATTCACTGAATACTTTATTAGTAGGCTTTGGGCCTCTATAGGGCCTACAGTCTCCATTGTGGTGTAATATCGGAATCTGTCAGAACAGCTTTCGGCAGTTCTGAACCGAGACCGGTCATAATCGTGCATCCCTTTTTGTTTCTTTTGTTTTGGTGCTGCTGTTGATTGTGTTGTATGCTGTGTGGAATGGATCAACCATACACTAGTGCAGAGGTTTTCAACCTTTTTGACACCAGGGACCACCATTTATTCAGCATTTGAGCCACAGACCCACCATTTGACGACATTTTAACCCCAAAGACCTAAAACTAAAGAATTCTTTTGGTTTTGTTGACAATTCCCTGGCTGGATTTGAGAAACAAAACAGTGTAGACTTCTAAATTAAATAGTGCTAATTCAGGTGATGAATATTTTAACTCTTGAGAGTGTGAAAATGAAACCAAATGGACCCGCAAGGGTCCATTTGGTTTCATTTTTACATTCTCAAGAGTTACATCTGGTTAACCAACTTTCCATCATTTAGCCTGGGGACCACCTGGGACCCTCTCAACCCTCTCTGGTGGTCCCCGGACCACTGGTTGAAAACCACTGCACTAGTGTGATTCAAGCTGGTGAACCATTAGGCCTACTATCATCATGGATGTTCAGTAACAGCTTGTGGCTCTGCAAATGAGTGTGACTTTTATTGTGTTGTTATCTGCAATTGAAGGTGTGTAACAGGGCACAGCGTATGCGGCTCTTGATCATTTCAATAATCCTATGATTGAATGAATGAATGGATTTGCTATTTTGTTTTGGTTTTAGCTAGAGATTTCGACATTTTCGAGCTTAATTTTCAAGTAGGTAGGTTGTGTGCTGTGTGTGCGGTTCTGCGGTTGCAGGTTCTTAAGTTAAGGTAGTGTGACAGAGTAGCTGTATTGGTTCCTGACTGGCATGGTGGCAGATAGTTAGAATGTCTCCATTGTTTTTTTTTTTTTTTTTTTTATTTTATATATAATTTTTATCCCACGATTTTGCAACCCATTTTTTTCTCTCAGTGCCAATTCCTAATGTGATTCCAAATGGCAATTCCAAATGGACCCTTCGCAGGTCCATTTGGTTTCATTTTTACACTCTCAAGAGTTAAAATTCATCATCTTAATTAGCCCCAAGTCTACGCAACTAGAGAATGTAGAAGATTAATGGTCATTTTGATGTGTATGTTAATTTGCCTGATTTGTTTCCCAAATCCAGCCTGGAATTGTGGACAGCTAGAAAGCAGGGAAAGACACAGAGGCAATGACTGCCTTCAAGACAAATTTATCTTGTGTTGTGTTATAGTGCACTAAGTTGCACACTTGCCCGATCGGGCAACCAGTTAACAGTCTTCACCATTTTTTTACTTGCCCCGGGCAAGTGTTAGTGTCACTGTCAAGCCCTGCAGATAGAGAGTGATCTCACCAACTAGACGCCCTGTCAGTCAGCACCACAAAGTGGACAGCACTGTCCACTTTTGAAGCCACACAGTTATACCTTTGATTTGTCTTAAAGACAGTGTTGCCAACTGCCAAAATCCGAAATGCACTAGTGGCACTTCCAAAATGCACTACAATGCGCTAGATGCTTGCCTGGAAGGGTATATGACCATTAAATGACCATTAATCTTCTACATTCTCTAGTTGTGCTGACTTGGGATAATTCACATGATGAATATTTTAACTCTTGAGAGCGTAAAAATGAAACCAAATGGACCCGCAAAGGTCCATTTGGTTTCATTTCAATTACGCTCTCAAAGAGTTACATCTGATTAACCAACTATCCATCATTTAGCCTGGGGACCACTGGTTGAAAACCTGGAAAAATGGTGAAAAATGAGGGCTTTATCTCTGGCGCCTGTCGATCAATTTCCTCCCCCCAACTCACCAGCCAAAAAGCACTAGATTTTCTGCCAGGAGTTTTTCACTAATTTTGGCGCTAGGCGGGGGTCTGGAAAAGAGCTAAATATAGTGACAAATGCGCCAAGTTGGCAACACTGCTTAAAGAAATCCCATGCAGTCGCCGACACTTTTGTCAATTGATGGACCAATTAAAGGAGCCCCCTGCCGCGCCGGCACCGCACGTAGATTCATTACAAGGGATATAAATAATTATGCGTCCGTCCGCGTGCGGCGCTCTCTTCATACGAGCCTCCTGTCATGTCACTGCGTCAGGGCCGGATCTAGAAGGGGGGGCAGGGTGGGCAGGGCCCACCCCCACCCAAATGTGCATCCTGCCAATCCACCCAATGAAAGGTAATATCAGTGGTTTTCATCAGTGGTCCGGCAGGGACCACCAGTGGTCCTTGAGAGAGTTGTGGAAAGTTGGTTAACCTGATGTAACTCTTTGAGAGCGTAACAATGAAACCAAATGGACCCGCAAGGGTCCATTTGGTTTCATTGTTTTCATTGTTTCATTGTTACACTATCAAGAGTTAAAAATATTCATCAACAGAATTAGCCTAAGTCTGCACAATTAGAGGATGTGGAAGATTAATGCTCATTTTGATCTGTGTGCTTGATTGTTTTGTTTCTCAAATCCAGTCTGGTATTGTGGACAAAATCAAAAGAAATCTTTAGTTTTGGGGTCTGCGGGGCTAAAATGTCATCAAATGGTGGTCCGTGGCTCAAATGCCGAATAAATAGTGGGCCCCGGTGTCAAAAAGGTTGAAAACCACTGCTACATATGAAAAGCTTTGTAGTTGCCCACCCTGCCATTCTTCGTGCCCACCCTAGTAGGGCTAGCTAAATGCGGCCCTGGTCTGTGTTAGCATTGAGATGTATTACACCACGTTCGGCTTGAACGTGCACTTTTTAATGTGAGGGTTGTTTCTGCGCTCAGCATTTCTTATGCATATACTGGTATACTGTATATCAGGGGTTTTCAACCCTTTTCATACCAGGGCCCACTTATTTATTCAGAATTTGATGTCATGTTGGAGGGGCAAGAGAAAATGGTATGGGGGCGGCTTCATCGCCTGTGACGCTTCGCGCCACGGGCGATGAAGCCCATACCATTTTTTGTGGACAAAACCAAAAGAAATCTTTAGTTTTGGGTTCTGTGGGGTGAATGTTGCCAAATGGTGGTCTGCAGCTCAAATGCTGAATAAATAATGGGCCCTGGGATCAAAAAGTTTGAAAACCACTGCTCTAACATGAAGCTTGTTGTCTGGTGCGGCTTGTAGTCAGGTGCGTCTTATACATGGAAAAATCAGTATTTTGCCCCAAATTTAGCTGGTGCGGCTTATATTCAGGTGCGGCTTATAGTCCGGAAATCGCGGTAATGCACGTCAAACTGGGGGGTCCATGAAATTAACGCGTTGAGTAGATCCGTAAAGATCTTGTCTAAGTGGGAGTCCTTGACATATATTTTGTCCTAATGGGGGAACCGCAGGCTAATAAATGTCATTTTAAGGTTTTGAGCGTCCTTGACAGGAAAACCTTTGCAGGGGTTGACACTAAGGTCTCTGAGGCACTTGCCCCTCGGGCAAGTGCAAGTCAGGTTCTACTTGCCCTCAGGTCATGGTCACTTGCCCCCAAGGTTCCAGGTGGTCCCTAGTTAAGTTGGTTAACCAGATGTAACTCTTGAGAGTGTAAAAATGAAACCAAATGGACCCTTGCGGGTCCATTTGGTTTCATTTTTACACTCTCAAGAGTTAAAATTCATCATCTTAATTTGCCCAGGTCTACACTGTAGAAGATTAATGGTCATTTTGATGTGTATGTTAATTTGCCTGTTTTGTTTCCCAAATCCAGCCTGGAATTGTGGATATCTAGAAAGCAGGGAAAGACACAGAGGCAGAGTGCAATGACTGCCTTCAAGACAAATTCATCTTGTGTTGTGTTATAGTGCACTAAGTTGCACACTTGCCCAATCGGGCAACCAGGTAGCAGTCTTCACTTGCCCCACCATTTTTTTTTTACTTGCCCGGGCAAGCGGGCAAGTGGGACCACTGTTCTACGTTGAAACCCTATTTTAATTATCAGGAGTACTGTCTGTTCATACTCTGACGTACCTTAACCCATTTCCTGCCTGGGACGAGATAGGACGGGTCTTTAACGTCTAAAATACCGCCAACGACGAGTTTGGACAAATTAGGCCCGGCCCACATTTAATGAAAAACGGGCTGTGTTTGAATTCCTCCCCTATGCCCCATATAGTGCACGACTTTGGGCTTCCGCCATTTTATTTTGAGTGTCCAAATATGCATAGTAGTGAACATTTTTGGACCCTAATATAGTGGAGTAAAAAATATCCCACAATGCACCTGGAGTTGTAGGGACCATCCGATGGTCCCTACATTCACTCGGTGTACCGAATCTATCCCATGATAGAGTGTAAACATGAAACCATGAAACATGAAACCAAATGGACCCCTAAGGGTCCATTTGGTTTCATTTTAACACTTTCAAGAGTTACAGATCTATGGGGACTGTCGTGATCTACCTGCACGGTCTGTGTGATCTACTGGTAGATCACGATCTACCTTTTGGGCACCCCTGCTGTAAGTGCATCAATTTTGTCAGTCTTGCTTCGAGTTTGGCTGGAATCCCATTGCTGGGAATGACGTTTTGAGGTCGCAAGTATAGCAGGGAAGGAGTTGTTTAATAGTAAAAACAGAGAAATGTGTTTTGGGGATGTGAACGTTGAGTCGCTTAATTACCACGGCAGTGAGATGTCATGGTGTAGTTTTCACTTTTCAGCGGTCACCTTCATATTTTGCTCTCAGGGAGGATACCAAAAATACCTGTAAAAGCAGGGAAGAAAACTTGAGGCGTGATGAGAGCGTTGTTTTGCCCTAAGCTGTGTGTGTCTGCTGCAGGTATAAATATACCAAACTGAGACACAAACAAAGCGACTTTTGTTTTATCTGTGTTTCTGCTTCATGTCTTTATCACATGACACCAACCGGTGTACAGGAGTACCTGCAGTGTTGCCAACTGCCAAAATCCAAAATGCACTAGTGGCACTTCCAAAATGCACTAGAATGCGCTAGATGCTTGTCTGGAAGGGAATATAACCATTAAATGACCATTAATCTTCTACATTCTCTAGTTGTGTAGACTTGGGCTAATTCACATGATGAATATTTTAACTCTTGAGAGCGTAAAAATGAATTTTACGCTCTCAAAGAGTTACATCTGGTTAACCAACTATCCATCATTTAGCCTGGGGGCCACTGGTTGAAAACCACTGTCATAGGAGGAGAAATGGTGAAAAATTAGGGTTTTATCTCTGGCACCTGTCAATCAATTTCGCCCCAACTCACCAGCCAAAAAGCACTAGATTTTCCGCCAGGAGTTTTTCACTAATTTTGGCGCTAGGGGGGTCTGAAAAAGCGCTAAATATAGCGACAAATGTGCCAAGTTGGCAAGACTGAGTACCTGTAGCTCAGATTGCCTTTTTCAAGCATTGCCATTAGAAAGACTCTCTTCTCTCCATATTCAAACTTTGCCACATTCAAAGCTGTCTGTCTGTCTGTTAGTCGGCGAACAGACAGACAGACTTCAGGTTTCAAAATAGATTTCACAATATCCTGCTGTCACTGTGATCCATTATGTGGAGCTGCATGAATGAATGAATGAATGATTGAATGAAACCATATTTTCACTATTTTCAAAATAAATAAGTAAACATAAACCTTTTAGAATAGGTCAATTATCTGCTCTACAATCTTACAACATGCTGGTGTAGATGGACTAGTAGAACTATTTATTTATGTATGTATTTATTTATTTTAAAATAGTTAATCACTTTTAGTCATAATGGGTAATGGATAGGGCCCATATAGGCTCTGTCTGATCGCTGGTTAGACTGTCATATTCACCATAGTGTCAGCCCCTTACCCCTGTGTCTGATCACTGGTTAGACTGGTATATTCACCATAGTGTCAACCCCTTACCCCTGTGTCTGATCACTGGTTAGACTGGCATATTCACCATAGTGTCAACCCCTTACCCCTGTGTCTGATCACTGGTTAGACTGGCATATTCACCATAGTGTCAACCCCTTACCAGTGTGTCTGATCACTGGTTAGACTGGTATATTCACCATAGTCACTGGTTAGACTGGCATATTCACCATAGTGTCAACCCCTTACCCCTGTGTCTGATCACTGGTTAGACTGGTATATTCACCATAGTGTCAACCCCTTACCCCTGTGTCTGATCACTGGTTAGACTGGCATATTCACCATAGTGTCAACCCCTTACCAGTGTTTCTGATCACTGGTTAGACTGGTATATTCACCATAGTCACTGGTTAAACTGGCATATTCACTATAGTGTCAACCCCTTACCCCTGTGTCTGATCTATGATTAGATTGGTATATTTGCCAATACTGATTCTTAGTATAGTATAGGGCAGGGGTTTTCAACAGGTGGTCCGGGGATCACCAGTGGTCCCTGAGAGGGTTCCAGGTGGTCCCCAGGCTAAATGATGGAGAGTTGGTTAACCAGATGTAACTCTCGAGAATGTAAACACACTCAAAGAGTTAAAATATTCATCATCTGAAAGTCTACACTGTTTTGTTTGCAAAAATCCAGCCTGGAATTGTGGACAAAACCAAAATAATTCTGTACTTCTAGGTCCTTTGGTGAGAATGTCATCAAATGGTGGTCCGTGGCTCAAATGCTGAATAAGTGGTGGTCCCTGGTGTCAAAAAGGTTGAAAACCACTGTATCCATTGGTCTTGCGCCGGCCATTTCTGTCCTCACAGCGCCTTGCCTCTCATCGTCATGTTCGTACCATACTTGTGGGGTCATGATTTCACACACACCCACAGCATCACGTGCACTCACCTCGTGCGCGCGCCCAGCCCACCACTTCCTCCATGGCGTTTGTGTGGCGTCAGCACATCCCCGGGAAGAGGCTCATCAGTCAGAGAAGAGTTTTGTCGGCAGCAACATTATTTTTTTTTCCCCCACCGTTAATATCAGTTACACATGGAGAGACAGAGTAGCCTTTCGTTCTGAGTTGTCCGAAGAAAAAAAAGAGTACGTAGTAAGTAACATTTGTGAGTATCAATACTCTCATATGGAAACACTTGATGACAAAAGTACTTAATTGCAACTTGCAAAGGGTCTGGCACATAAGATAGGATTCTAATCGAATACTAATTGGTACCGAAAATACCCATGCACGGTACCTGTCCATTTTGTACTGTGACTGTCAGACCAAAATAATAAATTAATCTTATATATTCTGAATATATATGAGACTTCATTCGTTGGCCTGATTTGGCCCCAGGCCTTGAGTTTGACATATGTGTAGTAGTGGACTAAAGTAAAAGGGAAATGGGAAATGCTGAAGTAAAGCACAAGTACCCTAAAGTTGTTCTCCCCTCTGTGTTTCCCCAACGCACCCAACTAGACCTCTGCTACGAACTATTAATCTCACACACTTCTGTTCTCCACAACTCTTATCACTTCCATTCAGGGGCGGATATAACATGTCCCATTTGAGGGGGCAAGAGAACATGTTGGAGAGGCAAGAGATGAAGTCACACCTATACCATTTTCGGTTACAGGACTTTTATTAGTCAAGTAAAGCATCAAAAATAACATCAGTCATTGTTGAAGTTGCAACAGACACGCAGCATGCATAAAGCTAAAGGTCTGACTCAGAGAGTTTAATGTTTTCAATGATGAAATGCTGTTGGTTTAGTGGTGGCACAGCTGTATTTAGTTATAGTAGCAGTAGTAGTGTTTCAAATCATTTTAAATATACCGGTAAGCACTTTGATTTGAAATATCTTGGGTTGTTTTGCATGGCATTGTGTTTGGGGGGCAGACTAGGTATTTAGGGGGGCATTTCCCCCCCCATGCCCATGCCTAGATCTGCCCCTGCTTCTATTTGTTATATATTATTTTCCACAGCTCCTCTGTCTCTGCCGCCCTGACTCTGCTTCCCCCGTCCGTGACGGCTTGGAGGCAGTCCAGCATTTTAAACGCGTTGCACTAAATCATAACTCGCTTCCGTCCGACTCACCGTGCGTGGAGAAAACCCTTTTCTTTTTCCAAAAGAAAGTTTCAGAATAGTCCATTTTGCCAGAGTGTGAACCCAGACATGTCGAGTGCACCCAGGTTTTGTGTTGAGTAGGGGGTCCCCAGCATGTAGAAACTGCCGGATTCTAACTTATGCATCATGTTGAGCAATTTTCATAATTGGCATAATATGTCACCATATACCATTATCCTAATACCCCCAACCTGCAGCGAGTGTAAACATGAAACCCGCAAGGGTCCATTTGGTTTCATTTTTACACTCTCAAAGAGTTACATCTGGTTAACCAACTTCCCATCATTTAGCAAGGGGACCACCTATAATCCTCTCAGGGACCACTGGTGGTCCCTGGACCACCTGTTGAAAACCCTTGAATTACAGTATAAACACCTTGATGTCCAGGGCCGTTGCTAGCCATTTGGGGCCCAAATGGCTAGCTGGTGGCCCTGCTTGCCTGGTGGCCCTGTGTATTTCTCACAGGGCCACCGTTTCACATAAGCAGAGTATGCGCTTTGTAAAAGTGGAAACAGTGATAGGCCATTAGCCATCCTGTTGTTTTCAGAACGATCCAACACCTCCAGTCTCCAGAACCAGTTAAACAGGTTTTTACCCATTTGACAACAAAAGGCTGAATTAATGAAGTCTATCACCTTGGAACAACCTTCCTAATGCCATTGTAATGTATAGTTCCCCGAATCCCCTACCACTACTCATTGTTTCTCAGTTGCAAGGGCGATTTTTTTTTCCTTCCCTGAATTCCTGGCCCAAGCCTAGCCTGGACCAGCAAATTAACCACAGCCCCTGTGAAATCCTACTGAAATCCTCATGTAGGCTGCACCCTTGCAGCCTACACAGAGTGTGTGTATGGTGAGGTGGTGGTGGGGAGGCCTCCCTGAACAGTTATGCTTAGGGCCTCCAAAATCTTAGTAGCGGTCCTGACAGGGTTGGTCCTGAATAAGCCCGCAGCCTGGCTGCGTATTTTAGCTCGTATTTTCAAACAATTATAGCTTGGTCAATTCTCGATCATTTTATAGTTTTTTTTGTTTTTTTTTTTAGTTTATTTCTTACCATTCAACATGTTATGTTGAAAAAACATGTTCCATGTTTTTTTTTTTTTTTTTTTTTTTTTTTTTTTTTTTTTTTTTGCTGTATTTGGCGAGCATTTATCCCAAGTCTGCGAAACGTTATGAAGTAAATTGCAAAAAAGTCGGGAAATTTGCGGCAAAACAGACGTCTTTTTGATCTTTCATATCTCGTTCAATTCTGGACCATTTTTTATATTTCAAAATGCAGCGTGACGGGCAAATGTCACTCTCTCAGATGCTGTATAGAATATGCGGGTAGGTCTTCTCTACGAAGCGGAATCAAGAAAAAAGTAACTGTCGGGAATTCAGTGGAAACGTGAAAGCAGCAGCATTGTCACAAGTTAATTAATGTATTTAATTATATTATATGCCTTACCTAAACACAAGCAAGTGACCGACAGCAGGCAGCTGTCTACAGCTGTTTATAGGACAATCCATAAATAAGGAGATGAATTGAACTGGCGGTTCTGTGGACATCTCCAATGTGCACAGTCTGTGCCCGCACGTGGCTTTGAAATCATTTATCTATTATCGTTATCTATTTCCCAAATCTATTTGACAAAATTAGCTTAAGGGACTGCGTGACAAACAGGGGGCAGCATGTCTCTGGAGAGGGGCACAAAGCAGATTCAACCGTTTTCTCGGCAAAATGCATATTTATAGAAAATCTATATTTAGGCCTATTATTATTATTATTATTATTATTATTATTAAATGGTGCCCTGCCGGTCACGTGGTGCCCTACGCACTGCGCGCTGTGTGCGTTGGCCTCCCTACGGCACTGTTGATGTCAATATTCAAATATAGCAAAAATAGCTGGTCTACAATCTCAAGATATATTTTCAAACTATTTATGATGCGACAGTACATGCAATGTAGCCCCTGCGGAGTGAATGTGGAAATATAGTGACACCATGCCCCCCACCCCCCACCCCCCCCCCCCCCTCCCCATGGCATGTACTACTCGGATTATTAAAAAAACATCTATAGCTAGTCTTGAGCGGTATTGATTTTTTAATATCGGTATTGATAATGTGTTAACTTTATACTGTTACAGTTGCACTTTAATACTCTAGTCTGTTGCACTACGTCACTTAATGTTTCTTATTAAGGGACCAAGCAGTCCACGAAGTGGACTTGGTCACTTCATTGTTATTGACTGCTTTTTTCCTTCTCCTTCTCCTTCCGCCAAAAATAGCTGTTCTGGCTGAACCGTGCAGTCGGTTTTCGTGAAAATTGGTAATCTGGTAGAGGGTGATGCCAAACGGTGATGATGCGAAGCCCGTGACCACTGGTCAAATGGTGGCACTGTAGCACTAAACTGAAATTGCAAACTTTAAACACTCATAACTCATGAACTGCTTGACTCTCAGAAATGTAACTTATATTCACTTATGCGTCTGCTTATGCCAAACAACTTTTGTATTCTGACTTTTGACCTCTGACCTTTAGATGAGCCGCCATCTTGAATTATATGTAAAACAGTTAAAATGCATCTCCTCCTACAATCTTTGATCAAAATGCATAACAATGACCTACACATGAACTTTGGAGCCATACGAATATGAAAATAGGTGTGAATTTTGTTTTAAGTGAAAAAATTATGTTTTTACGAGCCAATGAAAATTGCTTGTTTGTGAAAATGATTCTAATGCCCCTAATCTACACATGCAGCGTAATCTGCTTCTGATATTTTACAGTTTTGTAGAGGGGGATGCCAAATAGCAGCAAAACCAGTCTTTCTCCAATTGCTCAAATGGGGGCGCTATAACAATTCTTTGAAACTGAAACATTTGTTCAAGCATAACTCGGGCCTCGTTTGGCCAAAAATCATGGGACTTGTTTCTACGTGTTCCTTGATTCACGTGGAACACCGGTAAGCTCCACCCCCAGAGTGTCCGCCATTTTAAGCAGTTTGAAAAAAATGCTCATGCCTGATTTTCTGCCTGGATTTTTGATCAATTTGCATGACACCTGCTACATGAGAACTGTGTCCCCATCCGGACAAAAGATCTGAAGCAAACCCACTGAAGTGTCTAAAAAAAAACACAACATGTCACAGTGTGGACACAGTTTAGATTTGGAAAACTGTGTGTGTGTGTGTGTGTGTGTGTGTGTGTGTGTGTGTGTGTGTGTGTGTGTGTGTGTGTGTGCGCGTGCGCGTGCGCGTGCGCGCGCATACTTGACACTTGACACACCCACACATTATTATTTAAAAAAACTCCCAGCTGAAGCTGTTCCCTGATCACCTTGTAAGGAAACAGCTTCAGTCACCAGACCGGAAAAACGGGTCTGGTGACTGTGTCTTCATTATATAAAGGCACACATTCCTGACTCCAACTTATTCTACACATCCAGCATCCAGCATCAGCGTCTCCAACTTACTCTGCTGCCATGTTCCTTTTGGTGTTGGTGCTCATGGCTCTCTGTAGACCGTTGTCCGGAGCAGCACCGCTGCCCAGAGCAGCACCGCTGCCCAGAGCAGCACCGCTGCCCAGAGCAGCCCGCTACTACTACCAGACACTGAGCGTTGACAACGGGCGCGGTTCTGGCATCTGGGGTGACATCGACATGTGTCCAAAGGGCTTTTACGCTGAGGGCTTCAAGATCCAGGTGAGAATCTAATCTCGTCAAAATGGATAGAAATGGATAGAAAGTCTTAAAATAAATGTGTTTAGCTGCCTAGAGTTGGATTAGACATTTAAACAACATTGTTTCAACATATATTTATAGATGACTATGTTTCTAGATCTATACAGTACTGTATATACGCTGACACAACTTTAAAAACAACTTTCATTTTCACACTATTTTCACCCAGTTTTTTTAGACGTCCAAGTCTTAGACGTATGGCTAACATTATAGCCCACTGAGCATTTTTAGATGTCTTCGACTAAGACATCTAAAATGCTCAGTGGGTTTTATTAATTTTAACAAAACTACTCCTACTCCTACTCCTACTAATAATAATAATATAGTAATATAATGATTTCTACAGGTGGAGCGTGATCAGGGAAACTCTAGGGATGACACCGCACTGAACAGCATAAGGCTGTTTTGTTACAAGGACGGGGTTGAACGCGGTACCGTGACGTCACGTCTAGGATTGTGAGCATAAGACAACTACTAGTTCATATAATTTTACACATTTTTATTCATGCATTTTATTCATGTATTCATGCAGGACTAAAATAAAATAAAATAAAAAAATAGTTTATATCTCGTGTCTTCCTCTCCCATAGCTGGGGTGACTGGACGTCCAAATTGAGGTGCAGGAGTGGAGCGCTGGTGGCGTTCAGGCTGAGGGTGGATCACTCGAGTATGGACCACACCGGCGCCAACAACATCCGTTTCAGATGCAGCAGCGGTGAGGAGCTCATTGGCCTGGGGACGCCGTGGGGCACGTGGGGGGACTGGAGCAGAGCGTGTTCCGGCGGAAGGAGGATCTGTGGGATCGAGACCCGGGTGGAGGGAAAGCAGGGCTTCTTTAAAGACGACACCGCTCTCAACGATGTGAGCTTTGTTTGCTGTCGTTAAATAAAAGGGTAAAGACCACCTTTTCAGTTGCTTTTTGTGTAGCTCTGCCTTGCCATGATGTGATTCCAAATATGAACAAAAGCAGTGGTTAGAAATCGAGAATTATAAATCTGCTCCTCAGTGACTTGAAGGGGTATTCCACTTTCAAAAAAACATTTGGTCATTTTATGGTCTATTCAGTCTCATGTGAACACACCAGACAGTTTACTCCTTTCAGTAGTTAGATATTTGATGTTCATTTTAGCGCCTCCAGCTCCTTCCCATAGAAACCCATTATAACTTAAAACTCCATTTTAACCATGACAGATTATTCAAAAACAACCAATCTTTTTTTCTGGTGACTGATATTGTCCTCAGAATACGTGAGAGGACCGTGGAATTTCATTTGCAGTTTTTATTTATTTTTAAAATATTGTTTTGGAAAATGTAGCCGCCTCCATATTTGGGTAGGCCTACCCAAATGAATAAAACAACAGGCAATAGCTTGTTACAAGTAGCTAAGCTACATTGCTTAACTACATTTTCCCGTAACTTGTAGTGTGGCTTAATACATTTGTTCTGGGAATAGCTTGTAGTGAAGCTACACTACTTGTTTCGAGTAACAAGGAGTGTAGCTTACTACATTTTCCCACACATTTTCGAATTCTGCCCATTTTTAATGGATAGAAAACCTCTAATATACAGTACATCCCAAAACCCACCCCTAGATTTTTATTATTATTATTTATATTATTGTGATTCCAAAAAATTAGAATATCAAGGAAAAGTTGGTTTATTTCCACAATTCCATTCAAAATACCAAACTTTCATTAATTATAGATCCAGTGCTCACATTGTAAATGATTTCAAGTATTTATTTTTACACAATTTTGTCTTCCAGCTTATAAAACCCACCAAATCAGGATTTCACAAAATTAGAATATTTTATGAGACAACTAAAAAAAAGTGTTTTAACCAGGAAATGTTGACTATCTGAAAAGTATATTAATGTATGCAGTTAATACTTCATTAATGGGGTGTGGCATAGAAGTGATCAACCTGTGGCACTGTTGAGGTGTTATGGAAGCCTGCAGTTTTGCTTCAATAACAGCCATAAATGAATTTGTATTGTTCAGTCTTATGCCTCACACCTTCCTCTTGACAATACAACCCAGATTCTCTGTTGGGTTAAAGTCAGGACAGTTGGCAGGTCAGTTAAGCGCAGTAATACCATGGTCAGTACAGCAGCTACTAGTAGTTTTGGCTCTGTGGGCAGGTGCCAAATCGAGCTGGAAAGGAAAATTAGCATCTCCATGAAGCTTGTCAGCATACGGGTGCGAGGTGAAGCCCTGGCAACCCCTGTGGTCTATGAATAGTGGTGGTTGCTGTGGTTGGAGCGGTGCTCGTGGTCAGTGTTGCCAACTGCCAAAATCCAAAATGCACTAGTGGCACTTCCAAAACGCACTAGAATGCGCTAGATGCTTGTCTGGAAGGGAAAAATGACCATTAATGTTCTACATTCTCTAGTTGTGTAGACTTGGGGCTAATTCACATTATGAATATTTTAACTCTTGAGAGCGTAAAAATGAAACCAAATGGACCCTTGAGGGTCCATTTGGTTTCATTTTTACGCTCTCAAAGAGTTACATCTGGTTAACCAGCTGCCCATCATTTAGCCTGGGGACCACTGGTTGAAAACCACTATCATAGGAGGAAAAATGGTGAAAAAATGAGGG
>CM076980.1:9840673-9843173 GCA_039105355.1 Benthosema pterotum | reverse complement strand
CTTTTATTTATTTTATTTTTTAAAACACAAACGGCATCAATTACAGTATTTGCCTCTACAGGACAACTGGCAACATTTTCTCTCAAGATTATGCAGAAAAAGACAAATCTGATTTAAAGCAAATGTAGCAGGTCTGTTTACATTGGCATGATCTAGTACAGATACGTAGTCCTTAGGGTGGTTGTATTCCATTGGCCTTCTTTTTTTCACAACAGTTCACAAAGATATGGTGGAGAGTAGGGATGTCCCGATGCCACTTTTTTATTTTACGATCCGATACCACCATTTTTGTGTTAGCCGATACCAATACCAACATACAAAAGAAAAAAAAATACCTTTATATGAAATCACCAACAGGGAATAAAATACTCCTCTCAAATGTGCACTTGGGAAACTCCAAAGCAAACTCCACATGACCCAACATTTTACTTAACTGCCATGGTGTCAACCCTTTAACCCTGTGTCTGATCACTGGTTAGACATGCATATTTGCCAATATGTGACCCGATAATGACAAATAAAGGCCAATATTGATACTTTTCCGATACCCATACAGTATTTCCCGATACCGATATGATAAAAAAGGGAACCGAAAGTGAACCGAACCGATACTTTGGTATCGGTATCGGGACATCCCTATGGAGAGTATAAACATGAAACAAAACCATTTTGCTTTAAACAGACACACCAATTGTTGTGTTTTGCCCCGCCATGTATTTGAGTTTGACAACCCTGTCCTAAGGTGTACACGTGTGCACATAGGGACAACGGCAGGCCTTGCAGTGGTTGCACCACTCAAAAACGTCTGTCCAGCTCTGATAGAGAGCGACAGGGCCGGATTTAGCCAGCCCTACTAGGGTGGGCTGGAACGATGGCAGGGTGTATGGGCAACTCCATGGGTTTTATATGAAGCAGTGGTTTTCAACCTTTTTGACACCATGGCCCACTATTTATTTGGCATTTGAGCCTCAGAGGACCACCATTTGATGACATTTCTTCAGACTCCAGATGATGAATATTTTAACTCTTGAGAGCGTGAAAATGAAACCAAATGGACCCGCAAGGGTCCATTTGGTTTCATTCTTACGCTCTCAAAGAGTTACTTCTGGTTAACCAGCATTACAGAATTTAGCTGGGGACCACCTGGAACCCTCTCAAGGACCACTGGTGGTCCCCAGACCACTGGTTGAAAACCACTCATATTACCTTTCGTTGGGTGGGCAGGATGCACGTTTGGGTGGGCTGTGCCCCCCTGCCCCCCCCCCCCCCCCCTCTAGATCCGGCCCTGGAGAGCGAGTGTGCAGCCTGGAGTTTATTGCACATGCAGCTTGGCAGCGCTCTCCATAACCTTGGAGTGAATTGTATAGAGTCAGATTACAGTGAGAGTAAAGGCTAAAGCGCACCAGTTCATTAAAAATGATTCATCAGTTCATTAAGAAAAAGATCCCCCTCTAACGAGAAGACACTAATTAGTAGATTAGTTATGCTGCTATAGCTGTTTTTTTGGGGTGGGGTGGGGGGGGGGGTACAAAAGGAATCATCATGAGAATGAGTCTAACAGGGAGATGAAACCATTACTCTTGATGACACTTGATTGATCAGTTACATTAGGATGAAAACGGTTTTGTTTAATGTTTTTTAATTAATGTTGGCTGCTCCTCTGAGACTTGTAAAGTCTAAACAAGAATTACTTCCCGGAGGATGAATTAAGGTGTGTGTGTGTGTGCGTGCACGTGTGCGTGCGTGCGCGTGTGTTTTCTTTCACATCGGCATTGAAAGAAGATATTCAATTAACTCTACTGCCTGTATTTAAAAATTGTTCATCAAAACATGGCTGTAGTACTAAACTAAATGCACTGCATCTCATTCCCAAAATGCGGCAGCGTTCACGCTGTGAGCTTGTAAGAAGTATAACAATATAAGGTTTAATGGTAGTAGAGTGACTTCAGAAGTACAGTATTTTCCTCTGAGATGCAGGGGCGGATCTAGGCATGGGCATGGGGGGCAATGCCCCCCTAAATGCCCAGTCTGCCCCACCAAACACGATGGCATGCTAAACAACCCAAGATATTTCAAATTAAAGTGCTTGTATTTAAAATGATGTGAAACACTACTACTGCTACTAACCAACTACAGCTGTGGCACCACTAAACCAACAGCATTTCATCATTGAAAACAGAAAACTCAGACCTTCAGCTTTATGCATGCATTGATGCTTTACTTGCCTAATAAGTCCTGTAAACTGTCGCCACCTGTATATGTAGACGGCCACATACAGGTGACTTTGGGGATCCTTGACATGAAATATTGAGCACCACCGACATAGAAATAATGACGTTTTTCAGAAAACTGGCACGTTTTAGAATACATTTGTAGACTCTGTTGTCATATATAGTATTGAACTGTCAACGCACTTGCAAATGGGCCTCCAGATTCCTAAGGCCGCCCCTGGGTGGAAGTTATCAAACAAGGTGATCGGGGGAGGTCCTAATATTTTAGA
>CM076980.1:9813173-9835673 GCA_039105355.1 Benthosema pterotum | reverse complement strand
TTCATGCTAAGGACCCCCTCAGGAATTATCTATATTTGGCTGCGGAGATCCCTGCATTTCCAGGGATCCCATAGAAGCAACGATCTTAGTTCAAAATGTTTTCTTCCGAAAGAATGAATTCAAAGATTTGCATCACATTTTCACGATTTTTCAAAAATGTCAGACCTACAAGCTCATATCGCGCCACTCGTGGCGCGGTATGAGCTTGTAGATCTGATATTTTTCAATAGCTAAACATAATGCATTGAACACCACAATAAATAAAATAAATAAAATGCATGCATGCATGCATTTTTATGTTATGGAAAATGTAGCAGCCTCCTCATACCTGAAAACAATATTTTAAAAAAACAAATGGAAACAGTAAATGGGAAAGCAAGGCCCACTCGCGTATTAGGAGGACAGGTCTCTAGCTCGTCTTTACGTCTACACACAGGCGTAGACACGTGGGGAAAAGGGGGACAATTGTAGGGGGGCCCAAAGTCAGGGGGGGCCCACTGAAAGCTTGCATTAATAAGGTTTTATTTGTATTGATTATATTATGAAAAATATTTGATCTCAAAGTGCACCAGTTTGAAGCATTTTAAAGGGGAATTCCACCCATTTTCAACATTCTAATATGTCATTAGTATAACCTAGAGGTGCTGGGTGGACATGATAAAGACGTTTCCCCCCATTCTGTGTTTCCTGGAAATGGAGGTCTGAAGAAAAAACACAAAAACATGATGAAACACATCTTGATGGCATCATCAAGATGTATGTCATCATGTTAATGGATTTCTATAGACACTTCTTTTAGAAAAAATGTTGAAAATGGGTGAAATTCCCCTTTGACGCCGCCGGGGAAGGGGGGCCCATGTGGAATAGCTTTGCAGGGGGCCCAGAATTGCTAGCTCGTCTTTACGTCTACGGTCCTTAAACAGTTAAATGTGTTAATAGACTAAGTCTTGTGGAGCTCTATATAAAGTTGTGTGCGGATGTTTCTTTTTCTCTTCTTTGCAGCAGAAACGGCTGCCAGTCACTCAGTATTGTAACGCATGGCAGGAGTTGGTCTATACTGCTAAGAGCTTTAAAGTGTCAAGAGGAGATATTTAATCTAGTTCTAAGTGTATCGGCGATAGGCATACTAATGTTGGCCTTTCTGATTTCTGTCAGGCTGTGTGAGAATGTGTTCTCACATTGTGCAGCGACACACAAATCACTGAAAGGCATTGAGCGAACGGTCACTATGCCACTGAAAAGTGCAACGGACATTTCAGTGGCATAACTCTGTAACTCTTGAGATCGTAAAATGAAACCAAATGGACCGGGGAGGGTCCATTTTTACAGAGCGCACCATCGCATTCCAATTGACTTACTGTGAGCCGTCTATGTGAAGAAGTCATTATGTCCACCCATGAAGTAATCCATATCTGGTTATAATCCCAATGAATCTTCCATTATCCTTATTATTGACTGACTGACTGACTGACTGCCTGACTGACTGTAACAAAGCCTAGCGCTGTCAATACTTTCGTAGGCCTACTACCGTAATAACCATGCAAGATTTCTTCCAATTTTATCCATGCCATTGTCCAGATATAGTACTCCGTTCCATTATTTGAATATGCCTGTCAACCATCTACTTTATCTAGTCTTCTTTTACTTTCACTTTCTGTGTTGAAGCGTCAAACCTATATAGGCCTACAGGCGCCAGTCGTGGCCCTACAAAAATAGCATTATTTTAGATTATTACAAATTATTATTTAAGATTATTAGGGGTATAAAGTTTTATTCGTTATGATTGGTTTGAAACATTGTAATATAGGCCTCTCTTCTTATAGCAGCCTCCTTCCAATAAACGCCTGGTTTAAACATTGGTTGAGAAGCCCCGGATTATAGAAGAGGATTTACCGTAAACACACATTGTTTTTTCTCTCGGTCTGATCGACCAGAGCAACAACATTATTCTGGATCTTACGAATCTCATTGTTGGTAGAAAATAACAAACACCAACCTTAGTGAACAGGTGTTGCACATTTACGTCGCTGCCGGGCGTGAATAATTTCAGTTATGCAAAAGATATCTGTAGACGAATGTTTTTCTTTTCTCCTTTTTCAGTTTTTCTTGGGATTATCGTGTTGTTTATTTGTCAAAGCCTTTAGAACCATTGAAAGCTTTAATGTGAAATAAAAGGGAAAACATAATAAATTAAAGCCTCAAAGTGCCTTTGAGGCGAGAGAGACACAAGTAGACATTTTGGATGCCGGTTATGAGATTTTCCGATGTCTTGTACAGGGGATAAAGTAATATCACAAATCTGCCTGCTTTCACAATGACAAGTAGTGGAATATTAAGTCCAATTCAGTTTAACCATTAAAGGTAGTGGAAGTGATTTCACTTTTGTCAGACATCACCCATTTTTTTCTGTTAAAATGCTCTATTATAAGATGTGCGGACCATTTATGGAGTTTCCCCCTCCCCCACGTTAGCAGAGGAGCTAATAAAAGTTCCCCAGGTGGAGGGTGAATTCTCTTCCAATCGGGATCGAGCAGCAGGTTCACATAGTGTAGCTACTCTTGGGGGCACCTAGTGCACCAGGCTGGTACTACATCATGAATTTCAAATCACTTACCCTACCTTTAAGGATCAACACACAAAAACACTATGGAGAATTTTTAGGTGTTGAAATATAGCAGATCTTCAAGGTTGTTGGGCTACAGGCTTGTAGATCTGCTCTAGTAAATGCTGCATTCATGTACCGCCTTTATTACATTACGTTCACCCTTTCACACACACATTCATACACCGATGGTGGTGCAAATAGTGTGAGAATAACTGGGTAGCACTTGGCAAAAGCTATAAACTATTAACCATTAGTTAACCATTAGCTAATACTTAATTATTCATGAATTCATCAGTAGTAAAACATGATTCAAACATTACTAAGCATTAGTAGATAACATAATTATAAGCACACTTTAAACCATTAGTTAAGCATTTGTTAAAATATACACAAATTTTAACAACATCAATTAAATGGCGGCTACTGGGTTATTTCTGCAAAATGTAAATACCTGTGTCTATGTGTATTGGTGAGTGGAAATTCAGCATTGTAGTAAAGCATAACACATAAATTAGAGACCTGCGGAAGATTAGGCACAGTACAAAAACACACAAACGCATGCAGGCGCGCGCGCACACACACACACACACACACACACACACACACGGCCAAGCGCGCACATAGCGGCAGTGACACATGCCTGTATGTTGCAACCTTTTTAGCCATTCTCTTAGACCATACCTGGGCATTATGTGGCCCTTTGGCTGACTCTGACCGGCCCGTGAAAGGGTACCGTGGTTTTCAACCAGTGGTCCAGGGACCACCAGTGGTCCTTGAGAGATTTCCAGTAAAATATGGAAAAGTTGGCTAACCAGATGTAACTCTTTGATAGCGTAAAAATGAAACCAAATGGACCCTTGCGGGTCCATTTGGTTTCATTTTTACACTCTCAAGAGTTAAAATATTCATCATTTGAATTAGCCCCAAGTCTACACAACTAGAGAATGTATAAGATTAATCGTCACTTTGATCTGTATGTTTCACTGTTTGGTTTGTGAAATCCAGTCTTGTATTGTGGCCATAACAAAAGAAATCTTTAGTTTTGGGGTCTGTGGGGCTAAAATGTCATCAAATTGTGCTCCTCTGTGGATACTGAATAAATAAAGACTCTTACTTTTATCTTGACATTAAATTAATATTACGCAGACTTTAGTCCAGCCTTTGGTCTTGGCCCTCCACAATATTTTATGTATCTCATTTGGCCCCTTGGGAAAAAATAATTGCCCACCCCTGTCTTAGACACTGGTACCATGCAATCTCTCTACACCAGGTGTGCCCACACTTTTTTTTACTTGAGAGCTACTTTCAAAATGACCTGCTCAACAAGATCTACACATCAAAAATGTGATTATTCCATCGCTGAAAATCCAATTCAGGGCCCCCTAGAATGTTTGAGCTTTGAAATAGGGGTGATGGTGTTACTTACTGTCATAGTGTTTAAGAATAATGAAAAATAGAGGGGGAGAATTGGAAGGTTTTCTTGTATATGCTACTACTGACGTTTGAAAACAGTATTTGGGGTTTGTGACGTTGAGTTTAGTCTAGTGCATCCACAATTGGAAAAGAGAACTGGCAAAACGTTGGTCAAAATAACAATTACTCTACATTTTCTTGCCCAGGACTCCTGGACTCCTGAAAATGACCTAATTCAGATGTTTAAATATAATTTAACTCTTGAGAGTCCAAGTGCCCATGTGATCTACCTGCACGGCCTGTGTGATCTACCACTATATCAGGGGTTTTCAACAGGTGGTCCGGGGACCACCAGTGGTCCCTGAGAGGGTTCCAGGTGGTCCCCAGCTAAGTTGGTTAACCAGATGTAACTCTTGAGAACGTAAACATTTTTACACTCTCAAAAGTTAAAATATTCATCATCTTAGAATGTATACAGTTTTGCTTGTTTTGCTTGTTTTGTTTCCCAAATCCAGCCTGGAATTGTCGACAAAAGCAAAATAAATCTTCAGATTTGGGTTCTGTGGGGCTAAGATATCCTCAAATGGTGGTACGTGGCTCAAATCCTGAATAAATGGTGGTCCCTGGGATGAAAAAGGTTGAAAACCCCTGCACTAGATCATGATCTACCTTTTGGGCAGCCCTGCTCTGCACCTTCAAACATCTAAAGTTACCGTCCCTGATTATTGGGCTGCTAAAAATGCCTTCTAAACATTGTTTAGAAGGCATTTTTAGTATTGTCTAAATCGGTTTTCTGTTTACTTTCTCCACTTCAGGCAAACATGCACAGCCAGCAAAAAAAACACACACACAACAACAACAAAAAACAGTTGTAATTAGCTGGGAAACAAAGTTAATTACATAACCTGAGCGCAGAACTGTTTGAAACATAGCTAATTGCATAACCTGAGCACAGCGGCTGTGTGGTCTGTCTCCTCTGTGTGGACCAGACTAACCCCCGCAGGTCACAGGGAAACTAAACTAACTGCAGCGCTTAATTGCCTGATGGTAAATTAGCTCAAAGCTCATTTGCCTTCACGAGTCTGTTGCCAAAATTGCAGTTGATAGCTCTCTCTGTGTGTGTGTGTGTGTGTGTGTGTGTGTGTGTGTGTGTGTGTGTGTGTGTGTGTGTGTGTGTGTGCACTGAGCATCACTATTGGACATGCTGAATGAATGAGAGGTACGGAAGGGCAGAGGCAGATATATAATTGCTTCTTTCTTTCTTTCTTTCTTTTCTTCTTTTCTTTCTTTCTTTCTTTCTTCTTTCTTTCTTTCTTTCTTTTCTTTCTTTCTTTCTTTCTTTCTTTCTTTCTTTCTTTCTTTCTTTCTTTCTTTCTTTCTTTCTTTCTTTCTTTCTTTCTTTCTTTCTTTCTTTCTTTCTTTCTTTCTTGGCAATAAATAGAGTTTTGCGAAGAGATGAGATGCGACTGAATCTTAGAAGTTGAGATTTTACTATACCCGGTGTGTGGTGGTTAGAGAAGGGTTTAGGTATGTTTGTAGCAAAACCCTAGCCCCCTACAACCGTAACCCTAAGCCTAAATCCCCGGCGCTCAACCACCTCACGACCGTCAGTTGGAGGGGGCTAGGGTTTTGCGTCTCAGATTCGACCGTTATCAGTGGATAAGATCCCAGTTGTCATCTTATGCATTATCAACTGAAAGAATCCATGATATCTACAGACTGCAAGATGGGTCGGCAGAGCATGACGATACTGAGACGAAATTGTCCTGCTGACAGAAAGTCGGAAACTAATAACTGCGATCTTATCGACTGATAACGGTCGAATCCGCTGAGTGAGATCAACATATGAAATGCATTCAGTACTAGTGGCCGCATATATGGAGGGTGTCTGTAAGGGGTCGGAAGTGGTGAAACTTATGCATGTTCGAAACATCGCACTGCAATGCGTTGTGAGCTTGTAGATCTTCAGCGTGTGAAACAAGTTAACTTATACTGGATCTCTTGTCCACTAGATCCTTACACTTATGTTTCTTTTTTTTTATTTGTTGACAAAAAATATCAATTACCTTGTATATGTTTTATTTGTAGTCGCCATAGCTTTGTTTTAAAGCTGCATTCAGTGATTCAGGTGATATGGGGTAAAAAAAAATGTCTTCCCCGGTAACAAGATGTGCACATGCACACGCTATACAGTGCGGGGAAGTGCAACAGGCCAACAGCATATACACAGAGGCCCGCCCCCACTCGATCCTGATTGGAGGAAGGCCTCCTCTCATCCTGATTGGACGAAAGGCTTTTCTCCCAAAGCCCAAACTGAAACTAGGGTTTATTGACCCCAGGGGCTCACTGAGGACAGGGAGGAACTCCTTATATGGTCACCACACTATTGTAGGGAAGATTAGCAAACAAAAATAATAATAACAATAACAAAAAAAAAAAAAAACAATGTTTGAATTACCATGAATAAAATCACTTACTCAGTTTTTTTCTAAAATAAATGGCACATGGTGCATTTATCCAAGGCGCTTTACAAAGATTGTGCGTCACAGGTCAATCAGGTCAATCAGTTCTCCTCGTATAAATACCTGGGAGTACAGATCGATAAGGATCTGAACTGGCACACGCACGTGGAAACACTGTGTTCTAAGATTCATCAGCGTTTGCACTTCCTTAGAAGGCTTCGGCTCTTCTAAATATAATGTTGACCTTTTATAGGGCAAGTATAGAGTCCATTTTGAGATATGGTATGTCCTGTTGGTTTGGCAATTTGACTGTGAAGTACAAGTCACAGGTAAATAGATTGGTAGTTATGGCTGGGAAGATAATGGGCATGCCTACTCCTCCCATTACCACCCAGACCATATTCGAACAAGCTGTGTTGAGGCAGGCTCAAAATATTGTGTCCGATACAGGGGCGGATGTAACATGGCCCATTTGGGGGAGGCAAGAGAACATGTTGGGGGGGCAAGAGAAAATGGTATGGGGGCGGCTTCATCGCGCGATGAAGCCGCACCCATACCATTTTCGGTTACAGGACTTTTATTAGTCAAATAAAGCATCGATATCAGTTGTTGTTGAAGTTGCAACAGACACGCAGCATGCATAAAGCTAAAGGTCTGACTCAGAGTTTTCTGTTTTCAATGATGAAATGCTGTTGGTTTAGTGGTGCCAAAATTGTAGTTAGTAGCAGTAGTAGTGTTTCAAGTCATTTTAAATAGAAGCACTTTAATTTGAAATATCTTGGGTTGTTTTGCATTGAATCGTGTTTTTTGGGGAGGGGGGGGCAGACTGGGTATTTAGGGGGGCATTGCCCCCCCATGCCCATGCCTTCATCCGCCCCTGGTCCGATACATCACATGTATTGCATGGAGAGCATGAACTAATGCCATCCAGTAGGAGATACAGAACTCCGAGGCATGTGTACAACAGGTTCAAATTATTATTTGTACCTTTGTCAATCAAAATGCTAAATCAGTGGTTGGCAAATGACTAGATGCACTTTACCAACTTAAGCACTTTAAGGGACTTGTGCAATATTGCTCTGTCTTTCTTTCTGTGATGTGGTTGTTTTTTGTACTTGGTTATGTTATGTGTATGCAGAACTGGTCTCTGTCTCCAAGATGAATTTCTCCTGAGGGAGACAAATAAACGTGAACTTGAACTTGAACTTGTCACATTCACACACAAATTTCTATGCAAGGCACCAACCAGCACATTTGGAGCAATTTGGGGTTCAGTGTCTTGCCCAAGGACACTTCAACATGTAGACAGGAGGAGCCAGGATTCGAACCGCCGACCGACCGGTTCATTGTACGACTTGCTCTACCTCCTGAGGCACGGTCAACAAACATTTCTCATCATAGTTTTAGTCGACAAAATCAATAAGCTCTGCTCCTTGCTTGTTGACACGTACATAGTGGTGAGTGGGCAGTACTTGACATTTAATTTCCATACTTGAACTGATGGAACCGTTGTGCTGAAATTAATTTCTACTTGAATTTGAACTGAAGAGTCTTGCATGCCATGACCCCCCCCCCCCCCCCCCCCCCCCAAAAAAAAAAAAAAAAAAAAAAAAAAAACACAACAACAACATTCCAGGTATAGTACAGGCATTATATGGTAAAAAAGGGGTCAACCTGCAGGTAATTGCAAAAAAAACAAACTCAACTGATTTTGAATCTTTAATATGCCCAGAATAACATACAAAAAGTTGCCTGGAATTGTCTGGGGGGAAAGTTGTGAAAATAGCCTGTAAAGTATGGGACTACAAAAAACGTTTTTTGTCCCTTTCTGTTAGATTTCACCATGCTAAACCATATAACAATTTGATTGAATGGTTTACCAAACATTTCTCAGTTGTCCCATATGTATTTCATGCTGTAGAATCCAGTTCTGCAATGTATATTTTTTATTGTGCATAATTATTGAATTTATCAGCATATTCACACATGGGCGGAAATGACAGGAAAAATCCTATAACAATTTGTTAAACGGGTTTATCAAACTCTGCTCGGTTGATCAGTATGTATCTTTTCCTGTAGATTCAATTTCTGCAATGCACAGTACATTTTTGTATTGTGCATAATTAATGACAATTAGTATATTTGACACATAGGCGGAATTAATTTGATATGTTGATGTGTATGTATAATTAGATTGTTTCAGTCCAGTAATAATGTCATTTGACCTTGGACTAATTGCAAAAAAAAAAAAAAAAAAAAAAAAACTCAACTGATTTTGAATCTTTAATATGCCCAGAATAACATACAAAAAGTTGCCTGGAATTGTCTGAGGGGAAAGTTTAGAAAATTGCCTGTCAGGTATGACCCTACCAAAACAAAAAAAAAAGAAATTTTTGCTAGATTTCACCATGTCAAACCCTGTAACATTTTGATTAAATTGTTTACCCAACTTTTCTCAGTTGATTGTTATTTAGTCCTGTAGAATCAATTTCTGTAATGGCCATTTTTGTATTGTGTATAATTAATAAGATAATTTGCATATTTGACATGGGTGGAAATAACAGGGAAAACCCTATAGCAATTTGAGTTTTGATATTGGGAAATTTGATTTACCAAACTTTTCTCAGGGAATCTCTGTATTCTTCCCTATAGAATGCAATTCTGCAATATATCTTGAGCATATATAATTTATATTTGTCACATGGGAAGAAACAATTTGATAATCTACTGTATATGGATAATTTGATATTTGATTTGAGATCAACTGACAGTGTTATTAAAAGTCATTTGTCTAATGCATTAGTACAAAATCACTGTCACTCTCTAATAAGGAAGAAGATGTCTGAAAAGGATGTAGGATTTTTTTCTGCTTTGCCTTTTCATCTTGAACTCATTTTCGTCTTATCCCTTCATTTCCTTGGAGGTTTTCTGTTCAGGCTTGGTGAAAACTCTGTGGGTGAACCAAACTGCGACAAGACCATTCACTGTTGTCTGTTGCCACTTGCAGGCATTGTCCTCTGGTGTACGATAATCAATATATATCTGAGTACACTGTCTCCAGATGTTTAAATTCCTTCAGATTTTCTGATCAGTTCTGTCTTGTTTTCATCACTATGTACTGTAGAAAGGCTGACTTAGCCCCTTCCCTTTTTTGTCAAGTGTCTCTGATGATTCTAACAAGCCTTTCACAACTTCTTCATCTATGGCTTGGCCAGTCTTTAAATGCCTTGCCACTTCTGATTCATGTGCATGGACATCTATCTGGTCAACTTTTTCAGCACCTTGGATAGTTTCTTTTTGTTTTGAACTTGTCAGTTATCAGTAAGTTCTCTTCAATAAGCTCTTCTCTAAGCCCCACCTTTTGGGGTGGGGTTTGTTCACTGTCCAATGCCTATCCATATACTTTAGCAACTGTTGCCATCCAGGTCAGGCTTTCCTTTTCAAGCTTTCCTCTTCCAGCATGCCATTGGGGAGGGGCTTAGTGAAGAGCTAATTCTCTTTGGCCATGAGATTCTGCCTTGAGTGATGTACTGAATCCTCCTTGCATGAGACCACGCCTGACTTTGACCTCTTTGTTCAGTCACCTCAATTATGAAGTCTCCATGATCTAAGTGGAATGTGTCTCCAGAAAAAACTTTTTCCATCCTACAGGATTTGTTTGGTGCAAAGTTGCTAGTGTTACATTCAACACATAAAGGTTGTTCTGCCAGTAATTGTTTTCTACTGAATTTATCAATGCAAGCTTTGATACCCAATCGTTGTTGTTCTGACCAGTGTTGTTTAATAATAGCAAACAATATTCTCAATTCTGGGTTCAAGATTGAGGTTCTTCTGAGCATAGGGCCGGAACGAACCACTTCCATTGACAACAAGCTGCTATCATCTGTCCCAACAGCCAGGAACCTTGGTGTTGTCCTAGACAGTCAGCTCTCGTTCAAAGCACACATTACAGCTATCACCCGTTCTTGTAGATTGATACTTCAGACATCACCCTGTGTCTATTCCTAATGTGATCCTGGGCTCTACACACCCTCTGCCACCCTGTTTCCTTCAAAGCATAACTCCCTCGTTACTGTTAACTCCATCCTTACTGGCATACTTAAGCCTCTCCACTGATCCAACATACTACAACTTCCTTGGTCCCTCCATTGGCTCCTGGCTGCTGTCTGCAGTACGAATATTGGATGTTGGCATTCAAAGCAAATACAATATGGAACTATATATCTTGTCTGATCGCATCCCACAAGACCTCCAGAGCACTCAGATTAGCCGACACAGAGCCGAATGCGAAACAGAACTGCAGATTCGCTCCCAATCTTCAGCCACAGTCTGAAAACGCTCCTTCAGACTTCATCTTAGCCCATATCACTTGCCCTAGCCTCAACCTATGCTATGGAAAGGCTCAACTTAGTATCTTATTTTGCAGTTAGCAAACCGAAACCGTATACCATTTTTGTAAACATGGGACCATAGTGTTAATATATGCATATAGAATTTCTATCCTTACATTCCTAGCTTATATTTCATTCATAGTGACTATGTTGTATGTTTATGATGTAATGCCAGAAACAAACAATCAAATTACACATACACATCAACATATCAAATTAATTCTGCTTATGTGTCAAATATACTAATTGTCATTAATTATGCACAGTACTGTACATTGCAGAAATTGAATCTAGAGGAAAATATACATACTGAACATCCAAGCAAAGTTTGATAAAACTGCTTGACAAATTGTTATAGGATTTTTCCTGTCATTTCCACCCATGTGCGAATATGCTGATAAATTCAATAATTATGCACAATACAAAAATGTACATTGCAGAACTGGATTCTATAGAAGGAAATACATATGGAACAACTGAGAAATGTTTGGTAAACCATTCAATCAAATTGTTATATCGTTTAGCATGGTGAAATCTAGCAGAAATGGACAAAAAACGTTTTTTGTAGTCTCATACTTTAGAGGCTATTTTCACAACTTTCCCCCAGACAATTCCAGGCAACTTTTTGTATGTTATTCTGGGCATATTAAAGATTCAAAATCAGTTGAGTTTGGTTTTTTTGCAATTAGTTGCAGGTCAAGTCATATTATTACTGGACTAGTAATTTGTCAGTATTGCTCATTGGTTGAAAAGGGTTCCAAAAATGACATGTTCACCTGACCGTGGTGGTGCTTGAAGCAGGGCGGATGTAACATTTCCCTATTGAGGGGTTACAAGACTTTTATTGGGCAATTAAACATCAATAATAACATTGGTTGTTGTTGAAGTTGCAACAGGCACGCTGTTTTCAATGATGAACTGCTGTCGGTTTAGTGGTGCAACAATTCTAATTAGTAGGTATAGCAGCAGTAGTGTTTCAAATCATTTAAATCCAAGCAGTTTCATTTGACATATCTTGGGTTGGTTTGCAGGCCATCGTGTTTGGTATAGGGCAGACTGGGCATTGCCCTCCCCATGCCAATGCCTAGATCCACCCCTGGCTTGAAGTATGAATTATGAGGCCTCTCCATCAGATGCCCTGAAGTTGTTTTGAGGAAAATACAGTCTTGTAAAGTCCTGCAATCGTGGGCGTTGCTGTGTCTGTTTGCGGGAGTGCGTTATCCCCAGGATTGGTGAAATCAACGTGCGACTGAAGCAGATGGCCGCGGCTGATAGGATAAATGAGTCAATGAGTCCCGACCAGGGGTGTAGTGGAGGGGGGACGGGACGTCCTTCTCACATCTAAAATATTTTTGGGGCAAAAGTAGGTCTATGTTTTTTGTCTTGTCATTTACTTTTATGGATACAAGTAGGCATTGTAAACAATCTTTCTCAATATGCTATACTTGTTTTAATAACGTGTCTGTGTGTGTGTTGCGCAGGTGCACGCTAATGGGGAATTCCACTCATTTTCAATATTTTACTATGTTATTAATATACCTATAATGGAGGTTCTGAAAAAAATCATTAGCATGGTGAAATACATCTTGATGACATCAAGATGTCATTCACCATGTTAATGCGTTTCCTTTTTTCTGAGAGTGTACAAATGGAACCAAATGGACCCACTAGGGTCCATTTGGTGTGTGTGTGTGTGTGTGTGTGTGTGTGCGTGTGCGTGCGTGTGTGTGTGTGTGCATGCCCGGGATTCAAACCTGGCTCTTCCACGTGAGTCCAACATCTTAACCACTAGAGGAAAGACATCCCCTTGGTCCGGGGGCAAATACTACACTTTGGAGGCCATCTCTTCATCACAACAGAGGCTGTAGCCACCCGCTACATGTGTGTGTGTGCATGCGTGCCCAGGGGTTGACACTAAGGTCTCCGAGGCACTTGCCCATCGGGCAAGTGCAAGTCAGGTTCTACTTGCCCTCAGGTTATGGCCACTTGCCCCCCAGGTTCCAGGTGGTCCCCAGTTAAGTTGGTTAACCAGATGTAACTCTTGAGAACGTAAAAATGAAACCAAATGGACCCTTGTGGGTCCATTTGCTTTCATTTTTACACTCTGAAGAGTTAAAATTCATCATCTTAATTAGCCCAGGTCTACACAACTAGAGAATGTAGAAGATTAATGGTCATTTTGATCTGTATGTTAATTTGCCTGTTTTGTTTCCCAAATCCAGCCTGGAATTGTGGATATCTAGAAAGCAGGGAAAGGCACAGAGGCAGAGTGCAATGACTGCCTTCAAGACAAATTTATCTTGTGTTATAGTGCACTAAGTTGCACACTTGCCCGATCGGGCAACCAGGTAGCAGTCTTCACTTGCCCAACCATTTTTTTTTACTTGCCCCGGGCAAGCGGGCAAGTGTTAGTGTCAACCCCTGCAATGAGTCAATATGTCCCGACCAGGGGTGTAGTGGAGGGGGGACGTCCTTCTCACATCTAAAATATTTTTGGGGCAAAAGTAGGTCTATGTTTTTGTCTTGTCATTTACTTTTATGGATACAAGTAGGCACATCAAGATGTATTTCACCATGTTAATGAGTTTCCTTTTTTCTGAGAGTGTACAAATGGAACCAAATGGACCCACTAGGGTCCATTTGGTGTGTGTGTGTGTGTGTGTGTGTGTGTGTGTGTGTGTGTGTGTGTGTTGTGTGTGTGTGTGTGTGTGTGTGTGTGTGTGTGTGTGTGTGTGTGTGTGTGTGTGTGTGTGTGTGTGTGTGTGTGTGTGTGTGTGTGACGCCCGGGATTCAAACCTGGGTCTTCCACGTGAGTCCAACATCTTAACCACTAGACCAAAGGGACATCCCCTTGGTCCGGGGGCAAATACTACACTTTGGAGGCCATCTCTTCATCACGACAGAGGCTGTAGCCACCCGCTACGTGCGTGCGCGTGCGTGCATGCGGGTGCGCATACGCGGGTGCGTGTGTGTGTGTGTGTGCGTGTGTGCGTGTGTGTGTGTAAATGTTAACTTTTCCCAGTGGGGTGGTGAAAAAGGTTGACATTTCCCAGCAGACAGAGAAACGTGTCCGGGGGAGAGAAACGGAATGAAAAATAAAAATAAAAGTCATATAAGCCTGGGGTTGACACACGGTGTGTCTCAGCCATCAGGGAACTCTGTCAGGGGCGGATGTAACATGTCCCATTTGGGGGGGCAAGAGAAGATGGTATGGGGGTGGCTTCATCGTCCGTGGCGCGAAGCGACACCGGTGATGAAGTTGCACCCATACCATTTTTGTATTAGTCAAGTAAAGCATCAAAAATAACATCAGTTGTTGTTGAAGTTGCAACAGACACGCAGCATGCATAAAGCTAAAGGTCTGACTCAGAGAGTTTTCTGTTTTCTATGATGAAATGCTGTTGGTTTAGTGGTGCCAAAATTGTAGTTAGTAGCAGCAGTAGTGTTTCATTTTAAATATAAGCACTTTAATTTGAAATATCTTGGGTTGTTTTGCATGGCATCGTGTTTGGGAGGGCAGACTGGGTATTAGGGGGCATTGCCCCCCATGCCCCTGCCTAGATCCGCCCTGGATTCTGTCAGAATGCTATCATCCACAATACCATCCTGGTATTGTGGACAAAAGCAAAAGAAATATTCAGTTTTTGGTCTGTGGCGCTAAAACGCTATCGTATATATTATTATTAATGTTGATTTGGCCTGCATGTGCCAGGACTCTGAGGACATCTAGTGGTCAAACTATGAAACCAATAATACCGGTATAAAAGCAAATTATAAAAACGGTGTTGAGATTCTTACACCGTGACATGCCTACTACCAGGGGCGGATGTAACATTTCCCATTTGGGGGGGCAAGAAAACATGTTGGAGGGACAAGAGAAAATGGTATGGGTGCGGCTTGGGGCGATGGGGGGGGCTCATCGGCCTCATCGCCGCACCCATACCATCTTCAGTTACAGGACTTGTATTAGGCAAATAAAGCATCAATAATAACATCAAGTTGTTGAAGTCTGTTGCAACAGACACGCAGCATGCATAAAGCTAAAGGTCTGACTCAGAGAGTTTTCTGTTTTCAATGATGAAATGCTGTTGGTTCAGTGGTGCCACAACTGTAGTTAGTTAGTAGCAGTAGTAGTGTTTCAAATCCTTTTAAATATAAGCACTTTTAATTTGAAATATCTTGGGTTGTTTTGTATGCCATCGTGTTTGGTGGAGCAGACTGGGTATTGCCCCAGACATACATCGGCCGATATACCAATATAATCTGTATATAGGTATGGATATCACCGATGCCAATATATCGGTACGGCCAATACATCGTTCGGTCGGGCTCTTAGTTAGTAGCAGTAGTAGTGTTTCAAATCCTTTTAAATATAAGCACTTTAATTTGAAATATCTTGTGTTGTTTTGCATGCCATCATGCTTGGTGGGGCAGTCGGGGCATTTAGGGGGCATTGCCCCCCCCACATGCCTATGCCTAGATCGGCCCCTGTACTGAACAATAGAACAACGATGATGGCTTCAGCAGGAGTAGACACAGGAGAGCAGCTAACAGAATGTATTTTGTCGCCCCGTCCTTTTTATGAGGGGGGCGGCCCCGCCCGCAACCCACTAATTCCGGAGCAATTAGCCCACTAATTGCAGCGGAAACCTTGACCCGTCCGCCAGACCCGCGGGACAACCCGCGGGGCCTGTAGCTTACAAACTGTCTGGGGTGTTCACTTGAGCGCCAGTAGATGTTATAATGACCAAAAGTTTTTTGAAAGTGAAATATCCCTTTTAAAAGGGAACTCCACCCATTTTCAAATTTTGAATATGTCAATAATATACTAATAATACTAATAATAATATACAATAAGATATTTTGTGGTGATGATAAAAAAACGTTCCCCCAATTCTGTTTTTCCTAAAAATGGAAGTCTGAAAAAATCATTAACATGGTGAAGCACCTCTGATGACATCATCAAGATGTATTTCACCATGTTAATGATTTTTCTTTCAGACCCCTTTTTCCTGAGAGGGTACAAACGGAACCAAATGGACCCGCTAGGGTCCATTTGGTTCACATTTGTACCCTCTCAGGAAAATTTTGAAAATGGGTGGAGTTCCCCTTTAAGTTCATTAAAGCTGGCCAGTTGCCTGAGTCCAATGCATTTTCCTGTCCAGGATTTGTCCCTATTTGTTGTCTCCATTCCCAGTAGAAGTCTATGTAAAAGACCTTCCATTGTACTGAAGGGCATTGCGTAACTCTGTCTGTGCTCTCAGGCTCTGCCCTGCCTGTGACCCCATTGGTCCATAAAACCCACCCCACTGACACCATGCAGGCATTTCATTGGTCGTGGGAAGATCTTAGCGGCCAGCTGCGATTGGCTAGATAGATAGTACTACAGCTTGCTTTGCACAACCAGGAAGTGTGCATGCCGACCAAGCACTTTACTCTCTCAACTTTATATGCTGCTTGTTGTGACTCATTCATGGGATTCTCGTGACTCTCGTGTGTGTGTGTGTGTGTGTGTGTGTGTGTGTGTGTGTGTGTGTTTGTGTGGTGTACACACAAAGGAAAGGAACCATCACTTCCATATCAAAATGTTGACAGCGGAGTTCTTTCTCACTCAGAGCCTACAGGACGTTATGCATTGTTCAACATGTGCTTTTGGAGCTGCTTAATGTTACCTAAACTGCACTAAACTGGCACTGTAGTCTAACTGTAGACTACAGCTACAGGTAGGACTTGTACAGGGACCTGTCAATTATCACATAGTACTATTACCTTTACCGATTACCTTATCAATACAGTGAATAATGATATCTATTTATTTTAATATAACTGATGCACATTGATTAGTCTGATTGACATGTTTGTGTCATAGAGTGATGAATGAATTGATCAATTGAATACACAGGACACCATGGAAACGTTGCGTTATTGCAGGGATTTTCAAGCTTTTTGATACCAAAATGTAAACATGAAACCAACCATGAAACCAAAACATGTTTACACTCTCAAGAGTTACATCTGGTTAACCAACTTTTTCTGGTTAACCAGCTTAGCTGGGGACCACCTGGAACCCTCTCTAGGACCACTGGTGGTCCCCGGACCACTGGTTGAAAACCACTGCGTTATTGTATAACTGAATCTTTTGCACCATTTGCAGACTGACAGAAGTACAATCAATAATCAATAAATCAATCAATCAGTGTCGCGTGAAAACTAAAAAACTGAACATCTAAAAGTGCGATTGTGAAATGTTCGATCTGGCATTTTGTCACCAGGGTTCAGGCCCGGGGTGTGATCCCGGTGTCCGGAGGTACAGGGCGTGGGACTGACCGTTGCCATGGAGACGCGCCTGCAGTGCCTGAGGAGCATTTTCACCGTGGAGCCAATCATCTTCCTGTACATGACGGCAACCTTCTTGGTGACGCCGTGCTACCAGCAGCTCATCATCACCAAGGTAACCGACAGACAACCGCTTACAGTTTAGGCCATGGGGTTTTCACCAGGTGGTCCGGGGACCACCAGTGGTCCTTGAGAAGGTTCCAGGTGGTCCCCAGGCTAAATGATGGAAAGTTGGTTAACCAGATGTAACTTAAAATATTAAAAATTGTTAAAATATTCATCGTCTTGAACTAGCCCAAATCTACACAACTGGAGATCTATGTTTGGCTGTTAGGTTTCTGAAATCCAGCATGGAATTGTAGATAAAAAAAGGAGAAATCTTTGGGTTTTGGGTCTGTGGGGCTAAAATGTCATCAAATGGTGGTCCGTGGCTCAAATTCTGAATAAATAGTGGGCCCTGGTATGAAAAAGGTTGAAAACCCCTGGTTTAGGCATTTAGGAGGTGCTCTTTTTCCTGAGCAGGGCTGGCTGGTGCTAATAGGCCCCATAGAGCTCAGCCTATAGACACCCTGAATTGATTAATATTGCGATTCTTAGTTACGCTGCGATTCGATATGTCAATTACATAATTCAGATGTTTAAATATAATTTATCTGTAAAAGGGTGAAATGAAACCAAATGGACCCGTAAGGATCCATTTGGTTTCATTTTAACACTCTCAAGAGTTACAGATCTGTGTGATCTACCTGCACGGCCTGTGTGATCTACTGGTAGATCACAATCTACCTTTAGGGCACCCCTGACGTAGGCTATTTGCTTTGTTCCGTTGTTGTGTTGTCGAGTTGCTGGCGTTTATTCAATCATTACCCATGGCTGTGCTGACTGCCTGACTTTTCCATGCCCTTTGTGTGTTACTGTTTAGACAACATTAAAACATTGATAGTTTTTTTTCCTTTATTAAAATAGCCTATTAGTGTATGGATATCATTTCTGGCAAAATTCCGCGAGTGAGGAAGGCCGCATCCGTGGAATACAGCCGAGGGCGCTAATTGCCTTGACTGTAGGATGTCAAGGCTAGAGGGCATGTACCGGTACTACTGCAAGTGCTATATGGCATTAGAATGGAGATCGAAGAGGTGCGTTTTCCGACTACAGTTGGAGATTGGGAGCAAAAATCCAAAGGGCAAGATCCACTAGCGACCAATGACCTGGTCTCCACCAGGTCTTCTGGTCGTGTTAGAACCATAACTTTGGTTAGGGACCACGTTGTGACCAGTTTCTTTCTAGTCACAACCATAGTTGTTCTCGTCAACGAAAACTAAAACGAAATGTGTTCGTCAACGACCATTTTTCACGGGACGAAAACGAGACTAGACTAAACGAAAAACATGTGTATAAACAATAACTGGGACTAAATTAATATGCAATTTCGTTGACTAATAAATACTAGACGAAAATGTAGTTGACAAAATAAAAACTAATCTAAAATCTATTGTCATTTTCGTTCACGAACGAAGACGACACGAAATATATTAATCGTATCTCTTTTTTGCGGAGTATTTTGCTATGAAGTCACGTTGTGTTCGGAAGTGCACGTCGGGGCTGTCCGGGAGCACAGTCGCCTATCACTTTGTATATACTAGGCATTGTGATCACTTCAGCGTGACTGTAACCGAACACACCCTCCCTCCACAATTCCTCCTCCTCCGTCTCTTTTTGGTGCTCCGCACTGAGCGCAGCAGCAGCAGCAAGAAGGCTCTGCAACTAACAAAACTATAAGACATGCGACAGAGATTTTACTCATACTTTATGGTCGAATCCTTTCACACAAAACAGCACGCTTTGCACGGGATTGGGACAAAGAGAAGAGAAGATTTATGGAAATATTTTCGCTAAATCGATGTGGACAGGGACAATACTTTATGCTTGTTCACAACTAGCGCCGTTGTGCGACGTCTCATCTTCGCCGAAAATGCCGTATACAGCACTAGCAGTGGTACGGGGACCACCAGTAGTCCTTGAGAGGGTTCCAGGTGGTCCCCGGCTAACTGGTGGAGACTTGATGTAACTCTTTGAGAGCGTAAAAATGAAACCAAATGGACCCGCATGCTCACACTTGTTGTTAAGCAACTTGTTGTTTAGCTCCATCATTTTACACTGATGGGGCTACAGCGTTTCCAGTGAAGATGAGAGCTAGATTACAAACCTGAAGAGAAACCTCAGGATTTAGCATAAAGCAATCAGCAGAGTCTGCTGCTGGTTGTAGAATGTAACGTTACATCAACGTTGTGTTGTTGAGTGACAGTGTTAGCTTAATGTTAGCAACGCAAAGCGGAATAGATTATAGACCGATTTACGCAAACTCCGTTCACTTCATGGGATCAGTCCATTGGAGGCTCATACATAGACTTCTATTGAAGAGACAACAAAAAGGGACAACCGAAAGTTACGGAATGCATTGGAGTCTATGGGCTCGTGCGAGTACATGAACCACGTGACCAGGCTGTTTTCTGCCCAATCAATGTCGCAACTCTTCTAATAGATAGATCAGACCTGCCCACAACTTAGTTTGGACACAACTTGAGATCGTGTTTTGACATTGAATGAATTGAACACACATTATATTACACATTGCTGGTGGGAAACTATGGTTTCAAAATTCAGTTGGAATGTTAGTTTAGCCTATTTAAAGGGGATTGCCATTATTATACCTTAGAGATGTTGTATGGACATGATAAAAAAAACGCCCCATTCTGTGTTCCCTAGAAATGGAGGTCTGAAAAAAAAAATCATTAACATGCTGAAACACAATTTGATGACATCAAGTTGTGTTTCACAATGTTTCTCCAGTGATTTTTCTTTTGGGACCTTTTTTGTGAAACAAATGAATACTAGCGGGTCCATTTGGTTCCACTTGTACACACTCTGGATCCCAGGGGTCCTTCAGGAAATTCCAGGAGATCCTCTGTTAAATGATATATTGGAACCAATTGGAGACTAAATTGTCAGACTAAAACTAGACTAAAATGACAATAGTTTTAGTCGACTAAAACTAAACTAATAAAATCATGGTTTCATGGACTAAAATAAAAACTAAAATGATTTACTTTTCGTCGACTAAAACTAGACTAAATAAAAAAAGGACGAGTTAGACTAAATAGGATAAAAACTAAAACCGGTGATTAAAAGTGGACTAAAACTGAAACTAAAATTAAAAATCGCAGACTAGAACAACACTGGTCACAACTTACTAGGCTGGCGAACATGCATTGCTCCACGATAAATGGTGCGGTTTTTTCCAAGGCGATTTGCATAAATTACGGATCCCATTCACCTATTCACACACCAACGGGAAGCCATGCAAGGTACCGACCAGCACAACACTCCAGACGTTTTTGAAGCTGCTTGAGTCACTCGGTTTTTTATTTGTTCGATATGTGAAGTGGACAGGGCAGGGAAGCAGAAATGAATATCAAATAAACTTAAAAACTGTGTCTGTCCAGAGTGTTCACAAAAGCCTGAGTAGATGTCAAAATGACCAAACCAAGTGAAATATCGCTTTAATCAAAAAAGAAGGGAAAAAAAATACACGTGCATGGACGCGCAATAACAAATTTCTGTGCGCATGGACTCGGCCCCCGTCCTGGGACCCGCGTCAAAAATTTAATTGGAAAACCCTGGTGTATGGTATGGGAGGATACATAAAAAAATAAAATAAATCTCCTCCCTGTGATGTGGCCCCCTTACTGATTGTGGCCCTATGCGACCACTTACTTTGCTTATGCCTAGAACCAGCCCTGCCCAGTTCAGAGTTGGCAAAAGGAAACCATTAAGTCCTATAGCCAGTCACTAGAACTACAATCACAGCAGGACTCCGATCGTTAAAGGCAGCTGACCTGGAAAATCCACTTTTATGGTTATTTTATATTTTATGCCCCTATCTGCTGCTGGAGTCATGTAACAAATGGCCACTAAACAAAACGACTATATAAGTTAAAATGTAATCTTTGCCTGGTCATCCTATGGTTTAAATGTATAGTACAGATTATTGTAGTAGAGCAGGACTGCCCAAAAGGTAGATCGTGATCTACAGGTAGATCACACAGGCCGTGCAGGTAGATCACATGACAGTCTCCGAAAATGTATAGATCTGTAACTCTTGAGAGCGTTAAAATGAAACGAAACGGACCCTTACGGGTCCATTTGGTTTCATTTTACACTCTCAAAAGTTAAATTATATTTAAACATCTGAATTACCTAATTTCAAGAGTCCACACAATTAGAAAATTGGTCAAAATATTATTTTGACCAACGTTTTGCCTGTTCACTTTCCCAATTGTGGACAAAAACATCTAAGTCAAATTAGCTTTGGGTGGAAGAAACTAAACTCAACATCACAAACTGTCCACTCAAACCCCCAAATACTGTCTTCAAATGTCAGTAGTAGTATATACTTCTTCTCCTTCCAATTCTCTTCGTCTATTTTTCATTATAAGTGCATTATTCTTAAACACCATAACAGTAAGTAACACCATCACCACTATTTCAAAGCTCAAACATTCTAGGGGGCCTTGAAATGGATTTTCAGTAATGGAACAATCACATTTTTGATGTGTAGATCTGGTTGAGCCAGTCAAAGTGTGGGCACTTCAGTAGTACAGCGACGTGCAGAGAGTGTGAGAGGGGCAGGGGCTGAAATCCTGTTGGAGAAGCGGTGAAAATAGCAGATCTGTAAATATGATGGTCTTTCAAGTGAATGAGAGGAAGTGTTTCTTTTTTCAAATATACATAGTGTGAATGAGAGGAAGTGTTTCTTTTTTTTTAAATATACATAGTGTGAATGAGAGGAAGTGTTTCTTTTTTAAAAAAAATATACATAGTGTGTACAATAGTGCCATCAACCCCATCTGGTGTTGAGTGGTAGCTCCAGATCATTGCATGTGATGATTAGATCAAAATCAGTGCACAAATATAGGCTGTGTAGGTAGACTGTCAACATGATTGTTATAAATATACATAGATAAATGCAAATATACATTCAATATTACATTCTTTTTTATTTTTGTTTTATTTTATTAAAGTCGCCGTACGTTTTTATTAAAGGGGAATTCCACCCATTTTCAAAAATTTCCTGAGAGGATACAAATGTGACCCTAGCAGGTCCATTTGGTTCCATTTGTACCCTCTCAGGAAAAAGGGGTCTGAAAAAAAAATCATTGACATGGTGAAATACATCTTGATGATGTCATCAGATGTATTTCACCATGTTACTGATTTTTTTCAGACCTCCATT
>CM076980.1:9778173-9808173 GCA_039105355.1 Benthosema pterotum | reverse complement strand
CATACACTATATATGTTTTTTTTTTTACATATTTGGAGGTCGTCGTACAGCATTTTAAAGGCATGAAGTACTCCTTTAAGTGGGATTTCATCGCACCGCATCTAGCTGATGAGCTGAGCGATGGGGGAGAGCTGTGTGTCTCGAAGGTTTTAGTATTTAGTTCATTCTGCCCCGCTGTGCTGTGCTGTCAGAAAGCTGGACCAACGCTCAGCGAAAATGTGTTCTCATTTGCTCACTCTACCAAAAGAACTCATGAATACAGGAATGATTTACTTAAATCACTTGACAGTACAATGTAACAAATAAGTCTGGAACTAGCCCAATTTGAATGGTATGAATCAATAATTCATTTTGCCGCCTGAGAGGATTAAAAAAAAGAACGCACACACACAAAAAACAATAGTGTGCCAGTTGAGTTCTCTCACAGTGAAACAGAAACACTACAGGTTCAAACAGTAAATGCCACATTTAGGCACAGTAGACGGTGTTAGACACTATGTCATGACTTTGATGCTGTCTTTGTACTTGTTATACCACGCAGTGACACGCAGTGAAGGCTGTCGGAACCGGGAGTCGAACCTGCGGACACTGCCAGTGCTGGATTAGCAGCCAGGGTGACTGGACCGCTAGGACCGCTAACACTATGTCATTCTACTCTTGGTTGCTTTGCTGAATCACAGCAATCACATGGAATCACATCGTATAGCCAGAATGAACCGCCAGAAGGGTCTGTGTATGGTTACCTCCCTCCTCAACAGTCTTGGGCTGTACAGCAGTAGCCTGGCTTCCCCCACCCTCACTACAAGCATTACAAGCTTGTATATGAGTCTGGAGTTGTGGGCAGGGTTCTGCATGATTTGCTAGCAATGGGATTTGACTTTCCAGGGATGGGATTTCAACTCCTATTGATTGGTTGGAATCTAACCAATCAGAGCAGCGCTGATTGTCACGTAGAACACAGGTGCCGGTAGTATGCAGTGTCTGTAGTCGCCATTACCATTGCCATGTTAGCTAGCCTAGCTTCGAAAAACTACAAACCGTCTCTGCTGATTTGCGTCATTTGTTTTTATGCGGAAATGCACTCTGATTGGCTCGCCAGCGTTCGTGGTGAGCCAGATCCACCTCTGATTCGGCGAAGCCACGCCATTGCGCCAGTAGGGGGCACGGGAAGACTCTGGGCCCAGGGTAGTACAGCAGTTCTTCACTTACCGTTTCTCGTCTGACTCTGGCGTTTGGATCTCCTCCAGTTCCCTCTTCATTTCTTTCATTTGAACTGCTCTCTGGTCCTGGGCCAACCTGTGCTGTTTCTCTCTTACCGTCGGCCGTCTCTTTGATGGCGGTACTTCTTTCTCTCTCAGTAGAGTTGAGAGTTTCTCTGCGCCGTCTCTTTGGTCCAGGATCACTTTGTGCTGCTCTCTTCTTGCTCTCCTGGCAGCTTGTTTCACCTACTGTATATCAGACAGAAACAAACAAAAACACTTTAGTGATAGATATGTGCGCACATCACAACTCCCACCACGCGCTCTAGGTTTTAGGTTGAATGTTTGTATTTTTGTTTTTGTTTTCTCTCCTGCAGATCTCTTTCTTTGTGACCTCTAGCACTATTTTTAATGTAATCACATGTTTCACACATTAAAATATGTGCTAAACATGTGGATACTGCAGGTTTTTTAAGGGAAAATGTATTACAATGGATATAAATAAGTAAACACAGTCGTATGGCATATATAGTAAGTGGACATTGTATTTGAACACAAGATGTGTTTTTCTTCTTAAAATTGATAAATACCATACAATTCCCATTCTTTACATAGCAAATTGATATAGTAAAGTAACAAAGTCAAACGATACAATACGATATTTTCTATTTACTTAACAATATACTAACGATATACTACAATTTACGATATACTACAATGTTAAATTTTAAATTTAAAAACGATATTTCGATACCGTTACTAAGGAGTCGTCTTATATTTGGCGACTGTATGACATTTGACATTCAATGTTCTTTTTACACAAAAAAATGGAAGTAGTCTTATAACCAGGGTCGTCTAATATTTGGGACAATATGGTATATTGTCTCACACACACACACACACACACACACACACACACACACACACACACACACACACACACACACACACACACACACACACACACACACACACCACACACACACACACACACACACACACAACACACACACACACACACACACACACACAGCAGAGCATGTTCTGAATGCTCTGCGACATTTTGTCCTGGAATAACTCTGGTAATAATACAGTACATTGAACATGCACCACACTCTCAACTCACTCCTTTATTGGCTTGAGAAAACAACAAAACAACACGCCGCCTGTGTTTGTGTTGCCAACGCAAAAGTGGAACAAAACAAATTAAAACAAAGCACTTCGTGTGCAGTCCCATGGGGATTAAAGAAATGTATGTCAACAGAAACCGCAGTTATGCTGCATGCAACTTTGGAAGAAAATCAAAACTACCTTCCAAAGAAAAACATAATTAATTATATATCTGTAAGAGAGTATTCGCGAAAGTTGTGTTTGTTGAGAACTTCATCATTCTGTGTGTCTTCAAACACACAGAATGATCAAAAAGGTTGAAAACCAATGGTCTAAACCAGGGGTGCTCACACTTTTTTGACTTGAGAGCTATTTTCAAAATGACCGGCTCAACAAGATCTACACATCAAAAATGTGATTGTTCCACTACTGAAAATCCATTTCAAGGCCCCCTAGAAAGTTTGACTTTGAAATAGTGGCGATGGTGTTACTTACTGTTATGGTGTTTAAGAATAATGCACTTATAATGAAAAATAGAGAATTGGAAGGTTTTCTTGTATATGCTACTACTGACATTTGAAAACAGTATTTGGGGGTTTGAGTTGACAGTTTGTGATGTTGAGTTTAGTTTCTTGCACCCAAAGCTAATAACTTTCACGTTTTTGTCCACAATTGGGAAACTGAACAGGCAAAAACATTTTCTAATTGTGTGGACTCTTGAAATTAGGTAATTCAGATGTTTAAATATATTTTAACTTTTGAGAGTGTAAAATGAAACCAAATGGACCCTTTGGGTCCATTTGGTTTCATTTTGGTCTGCCCCGGCGTGTCTCCTCCCAAGTGGGACGTGCGCCGAGGACCTCCCTAGGTAGACGCTCGAGAGGCATCCTAACCAGATGCCACTATGGCAGGGGTTTTCAACAGGTGGTCCGGGGACCACCAGTGGTCCCTGAGAGGGTTCCAGGTGGTCCTCCAGCTAAGTTGTTTAACCAGATCTAACTCTTGAGAACGTAAAAATGAAACCAAATGGACCCTGGCGGGTCCATTTGGTTTCATTTTTACACTCTCAAGAGTTAAAATATTCATCATCTACGGTAACCATTTTGGAATGTGTGTTTTGCTTGTTTTGTTTCCCAAATCCAGCCTGGAATTGTGGACAAAAGCAAAATAAATCTTTAGATTTGGGGTCTGTGTGGCTAAAATATCCCCAAATAGTGGTCCGTGGCTCAAATGCTGAATAAATAGTGGGCCTGGGATGAAAAAGGTTGAAAACCCCTGCACTACGGTAACATGTGTTTCACCGTTCCTCCGTGTTCCCCGTGTTCCCTCCAGGAGTGTGCGCGGCTGTTTGGAGTCTCCAGCGAGGTGTGCTCGGACCTGGGCAGACACCAGGAGGAGTTGGAGGAGGTGCAGGCCTGCTCCTCCATGGTGGTTCTGCTCTACACCGTGGTGCTGGCGCTGGTCTCCGTTCCTCCTGCCTTGCTGCTGGGCTCCTGGTCCGACCGGCAGGATGATGCCACACGGCACACTGGTACGGAAATAAAAAAAAACATGATTTTTTTTCCCGTAAATTTAACCCATTGTTGACACTAAGGTCTCCGAGGCTTGCTTGAAGGGTAAATGATTCAATGCAGGGGTTGACACTAAGGTCTCGGAGGTCTCGGAGGCACTTGCCCATCGGTGGTCCCCAGTTAAGTTAGTTAACCAGATGTAACTCTTGAGAACGTAAAAATGAAAACAAATGGACCCTTGCGGGTCCATTTGGTTTCATTTTTACGCTCTCAAGAGTTAAAATTCATCATCTTAATTAGCCCAGGTCTACACAACTAGAGAAATGTAGAAGATTAGGTCATTTTGATGTGTATGTTAATTTGCCTGTTTTGTTTCCCAAATCCAGAATTGTGGATATCTAGAAAGCAGTGAAAGACACAGAGGCAGAGTGCAATGACTGCCTTCTAGACAAATTTATCTTGTGTTGTGTTATAGTGCACTAAGTTGCACACTTGCCCGATCGGGCAACCAGGTAGCAGTCTTCACTTGCCCCACCATTTTTTTTTACTTGCCCCGGCAAGCAGGCAAGTGTTAGTGTCAAGCCCTGCCATTGTGTCCTGTCTAGATTTCTAGTTTCTGAATGACATAATATTCAAAGGTTTTCACCATTTTTCAAAAATGGCAGAGATACAAGCTCATAGCGCGCCACTCGGTGGCGCGCCATGAGCTTGTAGATCTGCTATTTTTCAATAGTTAAAACATAATGCTTAGAACACCAAAATAATGTCACACAGAATTATGTTTGCTGTATCCATATCACTATGCCCCCCAAAAAAGTTATGTACGAACGAGGCGTCAAAGTTTAATGAATATTGCAGTAATATTTTAGAAATAGGTCCACAATACAAATGATGTTACATTTGTGGATTCATCCTTGCTCAATAACTGAGCCCAGTCACAAAATGACCGTAAGTACTTAATATTCACCAAAACAAGAGCAGAACTCCCATGGGTGAACTACCAAGGGAGTTCCCCCTTTACTCCAAAAACAGTAGTTTAAATTCCACAGCCCCCCTCAAGTGTTAGGGAAATTGTCATGGGAGTTTGAAGTTATAATGGGTTTGTACAGGAAAGGGGCAGGGCAGCTAAAATGAGCATCAAATATCTAAATACTGAAAGGAGTACCATTTGGTTTCATTTTTTTACGTTCTCAAGAGTTAAAATATTCATCATCTGAATTAGCCCAAATCTACAATCTTTTGATCTGTATGTTTGCCTGTGTTGTTTCCCAAATCCAGCCTGGTATTGTGGACAAAAGCAAAAGAGATATTTAGTTTTGGGTCTAAAATCTCCTCAAAGGGTGGTCCGTGGCTCACATGCTCAATAAATAGTGGGTACCTGGTATGAAAAAGCAGGGGCGGATGTAAAATGTCCCATTTGGGGGGGGGGGCAAGAGAACATGTTGGAGGGGCAAGAGAAAATGGTATCCGCACCCATACCATTTTCAGTTACAGGACTTTTATTAGTCAAGTAAAGCATCAAAAATAACATCAGTTGTTGTTGAAGTTGCAACAGACACGCAGCATGAATAAAGCTGAAGGTCTGACTCAGAGAGTTTTCTGTTTTCAATGATGAAATGCTGTTGGTTTAATGGTGCCAAATTTGTAGTTAGTAGCAGTAGTAGTTTCAAATCATTTTAAATATAAGCAGCTTAATTTGAAATATCTTGGGTTGTTTTGCATGGCTGTTTGGTTGTCTTGGGAGGGGCAGACTGGGTATTTAGGGGGGGGTTGCCCCCCCATGCCCATGCCTAGATCCGCCCCTGTGAAAAAGGTAGAAAAGCCCTGCTTTCTGGTGATGGTGTTGTGTTGTGTGCCAGGTGTGAGTCCGGGCCGGCGGCGGGTTGTCCTCATGCTGCCTGCACTTCTCTCCCTGGCCAGCGGCGGCTGGATGATCGCAGTGACCCTGCTCCAGCAGATGGGGGCGCTGTGGACTCTGGTGTGTGCTGGGCTGGTGGGGCTGTCTGGAGGCACCGCCTGCTTGTTCCTGAGGTGAGAGAGAGAGCAACGCTACAACGCAGACAGTGCTGGACTGGGCGGGAAAATCGGCCCGGGCATTTTTAGCGTGATTTGGCCTAGACCGGCCCACCACAACCAGCGTGTGATGGACCTGTTCTACCTGGTATAGTTGGTTAACCAGATGTAACTCTTTGAGAGCGTAAACATGAAACCAAATGGACCCTTGCGGGTCCATTTGGTTTCATGTTAACACTCTCAAGAGTTAAAATATTCATCTAAATTGGCCCAAGTCTAGTTAGAAAATGTCTGTTTTAATGGTCATTTTGATCTGTATGCTTGATTGTTTCCAAAGTTTGTATTGTTTCCCAAATCCAGCCTGGAATTGTGGATCAAAAAGCAAAATAATTATTTAGTTTTGGGGTCTGTTGGGGCTAAAATGTCACCAAATGGCTCAAAATTCGGAATGAATATTGGCCCCTGAGATCAAAAAGGTTGAAAACCAGTGCTTTTAATCATCCCGTGATACCAGCGGCCGCTGCGGCCCCCTATGGGTCGTGGCCCACCGGGAGACCTCCCTGTACACCCAATGCTCAATCCGACCCTGAACGCAGACACTTTAGCTAGGACTGTACAACTCAGGTCTTCACGGGGGTCCCACAGCCCAAATGTGGCCTTTCTAAGCAATTTGGAGCGCCAGGCAAGAGGGGGGGGGGGGGGGGGGGGGGGGGGCTCCAGGGAAAATCTCCTGTGGCGTCATACCCATGACAGGCACAGTAAAATGGTGCCCCAAGGGATAAAAAATATGAGCTATTGTTTATCAGAACATATTTATGTGTTGTAATTAAGCACTGGTTGTAGTTATAGAGGACAAGTATAATGTATTCATCCACATGAGGCTCATTAGCCTATAGGATCCTTTTAAAGCATGTCTGGTGGTAGCCCATGGCGCCCCAGGCAACTGCCTAGACTGCCTAATGGCAAAAACACCCCGGTGGACCAGAGACCCGTGGGGATGGGGGGTGGGTGTGGGGAGTTTTATCATAAGCACGTGGACAGGGTCGGAATCGGACATATCCTCCTCGGAACTGTCATTATTTGTTAAACCCGAGTGTATCCGAGAAGACCCGTTCCACTTGGTGTTGTACTGTTTTTATATAAAATGTAAAATGATGATTTTTTTACAGGTAGAAATACAGTATATTGGGTGTTCCAGGGCAGTTTTCATGGTGCACACATGCCCTGAAATAGCTTTTTTTCCCCGGCGCTCTTGTAGAAAACAATGTATTTCCCAACTCCCGCTTGTCCCGTTTCAGGCTGCATGAACAGCAGCCCGAGTGCCGCAGTTTCTGACCCCTCAGTGTCGCAACTCCTGACACCAGATGGCTCCGCCACGCATAGCCTAGTTCCCTCTAAGCCCGACATGATGAAACTCCACTACAATCTAATCAGGGGAAACGCGTCCCAGTGTGTCCCGACTTGACCCGTCCACCCCAATAAACAGCCTTCGTGTCCAATATTTGTCTCCAACTGTGGCCTAGGTCAGGAACATCACATGCATCAATGTGGACACACGCATGCAATGCATGCACGCACGCACACACACACACACACACACACACACACACACACACACACACACACACTTGGCCTTCCTTGTCACTGTGGAAACAGACCATTTATCAATGTTATTGAAAATACCAATGAAATCTCTCTCTCTCTCTCTCTCTCTCTCTCTCTCTCTCTCTCTCTCTCTCTCTCTCTCTCTCTCTCTCCCAGTGCATTCAGCTACATAGCAGACCTGACGGTCAGTAGCGGCTCAGTGAGCAGGACGCTCCGCATGGCTGTGGCTGAAGCCATGGTGTTTCTGGGCGGTACCGTCGGCTACCTTCTGGGTAACGTGTCTTTTTCATTTTATTTACCCTAATTTCCGGACTATAAGCCGCTACTTTTTTCAACTGGTGGTTCGAGGACCACCATTGAGGGTAGACTAAATGTTGGAAAATTGGTTAACCAGATCTAACTCTTTGAGAGCGTAAACATGAAATCAAATGGACCCTTGCGGGTCCATTTGGTTTCATGTTTACACTCTCAAGAGTTAAGATATTCACCATCTAAATTAGCACCACTTAATTAATAAGTCATAAGTCATCTTGATCTCTATGTTTTGCCTGTTTCGTATGCGAAAATCCATCCTGGAATTGTGGACAAAACCACAAGAAATCTTTAGTTTTGGGTTCTGTGGAGTGAATGTTGTCAAATGGTGGTCTGTAACTCAAATGCTGAATAAATAATGGGCCCTGGAATCAAAAAAGTTTGAAAACCACTGCTCTAACATGAAGCTTGTTGTCTGGTGCGGCTTATAGTCAGGTGCGGCTTATACATGGAAAAATCAGTATTTTGCCCCGAATTTAGCTGGTGCGGCTTATATTAAGGTGCAGCTTATAGTCTGGGAATTACGGTATTCATTGATCCAGTGTTTGTTTTTGACTTAAGTTCGATATTGACTTTTTCTCTGTTACGGATATTGTCCTAATTTCCAACACCGATGTCAACCCATACATGCAGACATACAGTAGTAGTTGTTTAGCTTAAAGTGCAAGTAACATACATTCCTAAAATTGTGTATAATATTTAATTTCATACTGTGTCCCTCAATGTCCCTCAAGCTTATTCCTAAACTACATAACACTAACATGTTGGGAGGCACCAGTGGACAAGAGATCTATAGGGCTCCATTTTCGTCAGACACTAAATCACGTATCCCTAGCATAAACATGAAACCAAATGGATCCACAAGGGTCCATTTGGTTTCATGTTCACGCTCTCAAAGAGTTACATGTGGCTAACCAACTGGCTAACCAGCCCCTCTGAAACCCTCTCAAGGACCACTGGTGGTCCCCGGACCACCGGTTGAAAACCACTGATCTACAAACGAGGTTAATGTCAATTAAAAGAATGACGATGTGGTCTTCAACGTCGCCCTGCAATGACATCACAACATCATCGAGCATTTATTTATACGGAATACATTTTCATTTTTATACAACCAGCGAAGAGGAAATGGTGTCTTGGAGGATCCTTTTCGGCCTCGGGGTGTTTTCTGCCCTCCTGCTCCATGCATCTCTGTGCTGTTTCCAATGTTTTATACCATACTATGGTGCTGGTAATCATGCGGATGCACTAAATAAAGTCTGCGGTGAATACCCAAAGGAAGACGGAGGTATTACGAAATGTGAGGAGATATTGAGGACGGCGTTCGACCACAACGAACCAGTCATAGAGTCGGCCAAAGTAGGTAAGGACCAGCTTAAGAATTTGAAGAGCATTATGAAGAAGATTTTTGATGATCTGAAGGCATTTAATACTGCAGAGACAGAGCACTCTGCCGCCGACTATAACAACCGTTTCCAAGAGGCCGCCGAAGACTTCATCCAAAACGCCTCCCAGCTGGGCCGCGCCCGCGAATGCTCCCGCCTGTGCGGCTACCTGAGCACCGACCAGGTGAACAACTGCGAGACGTGCAAGACGGACGACTCGTGCGGCCTGCCCGTGGACTGTCCCGTCCGCTACGTCACGGTGGCGGAGTACGGGGCCACGGAGATGCGCTGCGACGACCTCACGCCGTTCGCCAACGGCACCGACATCCCCCTGCCTGCCACGGACACCCGGCTGGTGTGGAAGTTGGCGGCGGGGCTGAACACCACGCGGCCGGGCCGCTTCCGGACGGTGACGGCCGGGGACGACCCGTTGTTTTCCGTCCCGGCGGCCGGCGACCACCACCAGGGCACGTACCAGTGCGAGGTCCTGAACGGCACGGCGGCCCTCTTCCGGCTGTACTGGCACGTGACGGTGACGCCGGCCGATGTGGCGGCCCACGAGGCCATGCAGGAGATGTTCGACCTGGCCGTGCTGCCCGGGGGCCGGCTGGTGCCTCCCCCGCCTCAGCGCTTGGAGCAGCGCCGCCCCTCCACGCTCCTACTCGGCGCCACACTGAGCTCCGTGATGCTGCTGGTGTTCCTGAGCACCGGGACGGCCTGCTGGCTGGCGACCATGAGAGGGGCGGAAACAACAACGCCCAACATCGATATCGACACTGTGTCGTCGTCGTCGTCATCGTCGTCCTCTGGCGAGACCTCTTAAAGGGGAACGCCACCCATTTTCAACATTCTACTACAGAGGTTTTCAACCTTTTTGACTCCAGGGACCACCGTTTATTCAGCACTTGAGCCATGGACCACCATTTGAGGACATGTTAGCCCCACAGACCCCAAATCTAAAGATTTATTTTGCTTTTGTCCACAATTCCAGGCTGGATTTGGGAAACAAAACAGTCAAACATACATTCCAAAATAGCTAATTCAGATGATGCATATTTTAACTCTTGAGAGTGTAAAAATTAAATCAAATGGACCCGCCAGGGTCCATTTGGTTTCATTTTTACGTTCTCAGGAGTTACATCTGGTTAAACAACTTAGCTGGGGACCACCTGGAACAACGCCCAACATCGATATCGACACTGTGTCGACATCGTCATCGTCGTCCTCCTCCTCCGGCGAGACCTCTTAACCCATTGTGTCCTGTCTAGATAATATGCATAATATTCAAAGATTTGCACCGCGTTTTCGCGATTTTTCAAAAATAGCAGAGATACAAGCTCATAGCGCGCCACTCGGTGGCGCGCTATGAGCTTGTAGATCTGCTATTTTTCAATAGTAAAACATAATGCTTAGATTTGCACCACGTTTTCACGATTTTTCAAAAATAGCAGAGATACAAGCTCATAGCGCGCCACTCGGTGGCGCGCTATGAGCTTGTAGATCTGCTATTTTTCAATAGTTAAAACATAATGCTTAGATTTGCACCACGTTTTCACGATTTTTCAAAAATAGCAGAGATACAAGCTCATAGCGCGCCACTCGGTGGCGCGCTATGAGCTTGTAGATCTGCTATTTTTCAATAGTTAAAACATAATGCTTAGAACACCAAAACGCGTTCAGTACACTATAGGGTTAAATTACATATATGAGCTTTAAAGGGTGAACGCCACCCATTTTCAACATTCTACCTCAGGGGTTTTCAACCTTTTTGACTCCAGGGACCACCGTTTATTCAGCACTTGAGCCACGGACCACCATTTGATTATATTTTCACACCAAAGACCTAAAATTAAAGAATTCTTTTGGTTTTGTCCACAATTTCAGGCTGTGTTTTGCCAACAAAACAGTGTAAACTTCTTAGTTAAGTGGTGCTAATTCAGATGATGAATATTTTAACTCTTGAGAGTGTAAAAATGAAACCAAATGGACCCACAAGGGTCCATTTGGTTTCATTTTTACATTCTCAAGAGTTACATCTGGTTAACCTACTTTGCATCATTTAGCCTGGGGACCACCTGGAACCTTCTCAGGGACCACTGGTGGTCCCCGGACCACCTGTTGAAAACCCCTGTTCTACTATGTCATTAATATACCTTAGTGATGTTGTGTGGACATGAGAAAAAGGTCCCCCTCATTCTGTGCTTCCTAGAAATGGAGCCAAATGGACCCGCTAGGGTCCATTTACAAATGTGATACAAATGTGAACCAAATGGACCCATTTGGTTCACATTTGTATCCTCTCAGGAAAATTTTGAAAATGGGTGGAATTCCCCTTTAAAGCGCCTATATGTAATTTTACGGGCAAAATAATAATTGCGTCATTTTGTGTTGTTTTGAAGACGTCCTTTAATTGGATCATCTCCAAAAAAGATCTGGTCTTTCTGGCGCCTCTAGGGGCCGCAGGAGGCCTCCAAAGAAATCCCTTTGAGGTTTGTCATTGGTTAACAAATAGTCCCGGCTGGACTATTTGTTAGCCAATCAGGAAGAGCCTCGATGAGCTGCCTCTGATTAAGAAAAAGGCAGGACTGGTGGAGTCAAATGTGGAGCTGGTGGAGGACGATGATTTTCAAAGGGCAACTGCGGCTTCTATGGCTGTCAGAGATACTAGATATTGTTCGGCAAGTGATCTAATAATGCAGTGGTTTTCAACCTTTGTGACACTAGGGACCACCATTTATTCAGAATTTGAGCCACGGACCACCATTTGAGGAAATTTTAGCCCCACAGACACCGCCAAACTAAAGATTTCCTTTGCTTCTGTCCACGACCATTAATCTTCTGGTTGTGTAGACTTGGGCTAATTCACATGATGAATATTCTAACTCTTGAGATTGTAAAAATGAAACCAAATGGACCCGCCAGGGTCCATTTGGTTTCATTTTTACGTTCTCAGGAGTTACATCTGGTTAAACAACTTAATTGGGGACCACCTGGAACCCTCTCAGGGACCACTGGTGGTCCCCGGACCAGCTGTTGAAAACCCCTGTAATAATGCAACAATCTGAGATAAATAAGAAAAAGAAGGAAAAATGCCTTTAAAATTCTGAGATCTATTGCTTATATATATACACTGTACTTTAATGAGCTCTGGTTTTTGTAGCCATACAGTATATGTCGAAATGATGCCCACCGATATAGTTGATGTAATATTGTACCGTATGCTGCATTTATATAGCAGTGCCTTTATCCAAGGTGCCTTGCATAGATTATCCCCCCATTCACCCACTCACACGCCAATGGTGGCGGAAACCATACAAGGTACTGACCAGCACATCGGAAGCCTTTCGGAGTGAAGTGTTTTGCGGAGGACTCGAACCGGCAACCTTCGTGGTTACCATCCAGTGACTGAGCCACTGCTGGAGAGCAGAAGTGTATGAAGTTGAAAACCCCTGGCCTGAAGGGATGCATGATCTGATTGGTTGATAAACCCTCCGTACCAGATAATCGGGTGGAATTCATAGTAAAAATGCCCACTGTTTTTTTTTTTTTTACTTTATTTCACCTTAAAAAAACACCATTGTTGTTCATCTACTACAAGTAAAAGTAAATTATATCAAACAATAAGATGCTCACTTTCGGTCTGGAAATGTGGCTCTTCAAAATAAGATCTTTGAAAAATGCAGGCATTATGAAATCACAGTTTTTCATTAAATGCTAGTGTTGGTAGTGTTAAAGGGGATTTCACTATTTTAATGTGTGGAAAAAAATAAAAACGTGTATTTCCAGGAGGTTACGTTCATGTATTTATATATTTATTGTTTAAAGGGCCGATGAATTGAAAAATATATTTTCACACTTTTAGACCACATTCACGTGAGTTACGTAAACGTCATTATATAGCCATACCCAAAAATACCTGGGAAAATTTTTAACTTTGTGTATTTTTAAATAAAGACATATTTCTTTAAACACATCCATCATCACATCAATAAAAGCCAATAGCGGTTAAACTGACCTACAGTATATGTTTACTCCATACATTTTTAATCCCATTTTGGCATCCAGACACTGTATTACTGGGGTTTGAACTCAACCATCACGTTAGAATATATATCTGAACACATTTTTATAAGGTATAAATAAGCCACATAGCAGTAAAATGTTGAGAAACGAATTCTAAAACAAAAGTGACGCGTGTGTATAGCTCAGAGCAAACCGTCCCTCCGTCCTTAATAAAACCACACCACTTTAAATCAGGGTTATTGTAGTTGTGGATTTTTCATTTTAGTTTAGTTTTAGTTAGTTTTGACATTTTATTTTCTAATTGAGTTAGTTGTGGTTAGTTTTTAGGGCAGGTTTGCTAGTTTTTATTTAGTTTTTATATTGGTAAAAATATTTAGTTTTAGTTAGTTTTAGTTTAGTTATAGTTTTAGTTTGTTATTTTTTTTCCTCTATGCTTTGGTTGTCGGGTATAGGATTTAAAAAGTAGGAAACGGTTGGGAAGCAACCCTTGCTTTGAGTTTCTTAGTAGATTGGATGATTGCACCCTCCCACAAGAACACAATTTTTACCCCCAATGTTATGGAACTCAGTAGTGGATAGAAGATCTAGAAGCATCTCCTCCTCAGGCTGGTTTTGCTGAGAGCGTACAAATGAAACCAAATGGACCCGCTAGGGTCCATTTGGTTGACATTTGTACACTCTCAGAAGCTTTTTAAAAACTAAAACTAAGGGTATTGTGGGTATAATTTCAGTTAGTTTTAGTTAGTTTTCTGAACCCATGACATAACAGTTTTAGTTTAGTTATTGTTTTTTGCATTAATTTTTAGTTTTCATTAGTTTCAGTTAACTCAAATGTTTTTTTTGAATTTTAGTTTTCGTGTTTTAGTTAGTTTTAGTTAACTATTATAACCCTGCTTTAAATGTGTGTTTTCAGGAGGTTACCTGATTCAGCAGACCGGCTTGCTGTCGGCGTTCATTTGCTACTGCTGTTGTCACTTCCTGTCCGTCGTCTACAACCTGCTCTGGTTGCGAGACCCCGCCCCTCCGCTGATGGCCACGCCCACAGACGAGGTAAACCCCACCCCTTCCACCACTGGCCACACCCACATACCAGGTCAACCCACAGACCAGACCAGGGCCGGATTTAGCCGGCCCTACGAGGGTGGGCAACTGCAAAGTTTGTTCATATGAAGCAGTGGTTTTCAATCTTTTTGACACCATTTGGACGACTACGTTTTAGCCCCACAGACCTCAAAACTAAAGATTTCTCTTGCTTTTGTCCACAATACCAGACTGGATTTGAGAAACAAAACAAAACATACAGTTAAAAATGACCATTAATCTACATTCTCTAGTTGTGTATTCTAATTCAGATGAATATTTTAAAGCTAAGGGAAGTGATTTGAAATTCATGGTGTAGTAACCAGCCTGGTGCACTAGGGGCGCCCAAGAGTAGCTACACTATGTGAACCTCCTGCTTGATCCTGATTGGAGGAGAATTCACCCTCCACCTGGGGAACTTTTATTAGCCCCTCTGCTAAGGGGGGGGGGGGGGGGGGGGGGGGGGGGGGGGGGACTCCATATATGGTCTGCACACCTTATAATAGAGCATTTTAACAGAAAAATCTTTTTTTTTTGGGTGATATCAGACAAAAGTGAAATCACTTCCCCTACCTTTAAACACTGAGCTGAGTCCGTCAGATGTTGCCTTGTATAGTGAGATTACGATGGTGCCCAGAAGTCCTCCAAGGTGCCGGAGCTTCTGTGGCGGTGGACAAGGAAGTCTACACCTTTGGAGGTTATGATCGGTATGTTAGATGCAAAGATCAGATCACCGTCAGGGTCTTCAACACGGCGTCTCTGAGATGGACCAGGTTGCCGCCGGTGGCGACTACAAGAGGAGAGCGCCCGCCCGAGGTTCCCTGTAGTCGCTATTGTCACACGGCTGTGCTCATTGGAGGTATCGTCTATGTCTGGGGAGGACGAGATGACTACTCGCGAGTTTGCAGCAACGCGCTCTACGCGTTTGACGTCGGCGCGCACAGATGGCTCAGCGCCGAGGTTTCAGGGAGTGTTCCGGAGGCGAGTTATGACCACGCAGCCTGCGCCTTGGGGACGGACATGTATGTACATGGAGGATGGAACGCCGCTGGAGCCACTGATCACATCTACAGGCTGGACACCAAGACGATGGTCTGGACTTTAAGAGGACACCGGCCACCTGTAAAAGCGAGTCACATTGCCTCTCTCTCATCGGGACAGATATTTGTATTTTATCAATACTCAAGTGGGGGGTACAGACACGCATTTGTATTTGACACGGAGAACAACAGCTTGTCCTATTTTACTTCCACACGTCATCCGAGAGAGAGAGCGCTGCGATCATTCAGCGTTTGTCTACAACGGAGATCTGTACATATTCGGTGGTCAGATCTGGGAGTCGTCGTATTACTTTGATGATGATGATGATGATGATGACGTTGACCGCCTGTGGAAATTCAATCCACAGACGCGCTCCTGGGCGCAGGTTAAGCTGGAGGTGAGTGAGCCGTTCAGGATGTATCATGGCTGCTGCTGCGTGGTAGGAGATCGCGTCGTCATCTTTGGAGGGTATAAAGGAGACTACATACCCAACCGTGACCTGTACATCTTGGACTTCAGCCCCAGTCTCAAGACGCGATGCCAGCTGTCGGTTTTTCGGCACGGTCTGAATCAGTCCCAACTCCCATACAACGTCAGGTCGGAACTGGCGGCCATGAAGAAAACGAACCTTCCCGGGCGCAAGCGAGCCTTCCGAGATGCAAGCGGACCTTCCGGGACCCAAGCAGACCTTCCAAACTGCAAGCGAAAGTGTAAACAGTAGAAAGCAGAGAGCCTCAGTAACACGGCTGACCTTACAGTGTCAGTAGCAAACACTTTGGATGACATCCCAACTGGAAATTACATCAAATGTTGTCCAAATAGAGCACACCTGGGCATTATGCGGCCCGTGGGCCAAATGCGGCCCTTTGGCTGAATCTGACCGGCCCGTGAAAGGGTACCGTGGTTTTCACCCAGTGGTCCGGGGACCAGCAGTGGTCCTTGAGCGAGTTCCAGTTGAATATGAAAAGTTGGCTAACCAGATGTAACTCTGAGAGTGTAAAAATGAAAAAAAAGGGTCCATTTGGTTTCATTTTTACACTCTCAAGAGTTAAAATATTCACCATCTGAATTAGCCCCAAGTCTTCACAACTACTGTAGAGAATGAACCGTATTTTCCTGTAATTACTATAAGGCGCACTTAAAATCCTTTAATTTTCTCAAAAAACAACAGTGCGCCTTATAGTCTGATGGTTGTAGCTTCTGTTCTCTGCTGACTGCAGTAGCTTCTATTATGTGCGCCTTATATATGAAAACAGTTCTAAAATAGACCATTCATTGAAGGTGCGCCTTATAATCCAGTGCGCCTTATAGTGCGGAAAATACGGTAGTACAATTTTGATCTGTATATTTGCCTGTTTTGTTTCCAAAATCCCCCCTGGAATTGTGGACAAAAGCAAAAGAAATCTTTAGTTTTGGGGTCTGTGGGGCTAAAATGTCATCAAATGGTGGTCCTCTGTGGCTCAAATACTGATTAAATTGAGGGCCCTGGTGTCGAAATGTTTGGTCTTACTCTTAATTTTATATTGAAATTAAATTAATATTACGCAGACTTTAGTCCAGCCTTTAGTCTTGGCCCTCCACAATATTTAATGTATCTCATTTGGCCCCTTGGGAAAAACAATTGCCCACCTTTGAAATAGAGGCTCCCATGCTGTGTTCCCTGGTTCGATTAAAAGTAGGGGAAGTGATTTGAAATTCATGGTGTATATAGTACCAGCCTGGTGCACTAGGGGTCCCCAAGAGTAGCTACACTATGTGAACCTGCTGCTCGATCCTGATTGGAGGAGAATTCACCCTCCACCTGGGGAACTTTTATTACCTCCTCTGCTAACGTGGGGGAGGGGGAAACTCCATTATGGTCTGCACACCTTATAATAGAGCATTTTAACAGAAAATTATTATTTTTTGGGTGATATCTGACAAAAGTAAAATCACTTCCCCTACCTTTAACTCTTGAGAGTGTAAAATGAAACCAAATGGACCCTTGCGGGTCCATTTGGTTTCATTTTACAGCTAATGTGAAAATTGTGAAAATTGTATAGTTACAAACACATTTTTTCATTGCTCATATTTTAATAGAATACAGTATAATGTCAGTATTTGACGATATTCAGTATTCGATATTTTTTTTATAGACCCAACAATATTACTCGGTATTGATTTCCAATATCGCGATAAACGGTAATACCGGTATATTACCCAAGACTAACCATGACACATTCTGACATGAACACATTAATAAATAGGCCAACATAAATATCAAAAAGAACGATTTTGAACCTTTGAAGAATTGCGATATATTGTCATATGGATCTTTTTGCCCACCCCTACTCTTCACCAAACACTAAAACCAACAGTGACGGGTGGTTGTGAAATTTGACCTAAATCAGGGGTTTTCAACCTTTTTGACTCCAGGGCCCACCATTTATTCAGCATTTGAGCCACGGACCACCATTTGATTACATTTTCACACCAAAGACCTAAAATTAAAGAATGATTTTGGTTTTGTCCACGATTCCAGGCTGCAATTTGCCAACGAAACAGTGTAAACTTCTTAATTAAGTGGTGCTAATTCAGATGATGAATATTTTAACTCTTGAGAGTGTGAAAATGAAACCAAATGGACCCGCAAGGGTCCATTTGATCATTTTAGCCTGGGGACCACCTGGAACCCTCTCAAGGACCACTGGTGGTCCCCGGACCACCTGTTGAAAAGCCCTGACCTAAAACAACCTCACAGCAGCACCCCAATATCATCACTGCTGCTGTCGGGGCAGAAAAGAAAATTATAATTGAGTAATCTCCATTTCTGTTATCTTTTTTTCCCCATTAACGTCCCAATTGCATCGAAGAGGAGCACCCCCAAAAAATGTCAATCTAGAAGATTAAAAATTAACAAGGCCATGTACCTAAATCATAATGATCCATTCATGGTCCAATTCCTGAGGAGTAACAGTCTTTTGGACATAGGAGGTTTCTATGCCGACACCTTTTAAAAAAGAAAAATATCCCTCAGGTGTTAAACATTTATAATAAATTATGCCTCCCCTGTAAATCAGTTTCACATAATTCCCCGAGGAAAATGTCTGTGCGTGCGTAAGCGTGTGCGTGTATGTGTGTGCACTGCATGTGTGTGCGTGTGTGTGTGTGTGGTGTGTGTGTGTGTGTGTGTGGTGTGTGTGTGTGTGTGTGTGTGTGTGTGTGGTGTGTGTGTGTGTGTGTGTGTGTGTGTGTGTGTGTGTGTGTGTGTGGGTGGGTGGGTGGGTGGGTGGGTGTGTGGGTGTGTGTACGTGGGTGTGCTTTGACACTTAATTCATTTGCCCACACATTTATCTTTATAATTATACGGTGTGACTCCTTAGCAGATTCATGTTAAAGCTGTGACTGCAGGAATTCAATGATGTCTCGGATGTTCTGATATTACTTAGGAGAGTAATTTATTACTTATTACTAGTCTATACAGTAGTAACTGTATTGAAATATCTATATTTCAATAAAGTTATATTTTTATAATTTTAAAAAATCGAAGTATATCGTCATGTAAACAGAAAATATAGTATTGTTTGACTTTGTTTGGATTATATCGATTTGCAATGTAAAGCATTGGTATCGATTCGGTATTGAATCCTTACCAATACTAAAACAGTTATTGCATTGTATTATTTTTCTTGTGTTCAAATACAATGGCGAGTCACCCTCTTCATAAAGGACTTTACAGACGGGGAGTCTGAAACGCAGGCGTTATCGTGGCGATTCCACCGTGCCACTTAGTGCTCAGTGACACGCAAGAATCGCTTAGCAAGGAGAAAAAAAAAGCTCACAGGATTGAGGTCTAAAATACATCCCGGCAGGGGCGGATTGGCCATCTGGAGTACAGGGAGTTTTCCCGGTGGCCTGCGCCACCTAGTGGCCTGCTGGACAAGATCCAAAATGCACTAGAATGCGCTAGATGCTCGCCTGGAACATACAGATCAAAATGACCATTAATCTTCTACATTCTCTAGTTGTGATGACTAAGTTGGGCTAATTCACATGATGAATATTTTAACTCTTGAGGGCGTAAAAATGAAACCAAATGGACCCGCAAGGGTCCATTTGGTTTCATTTTTACGCTCTCAAAGAGTTACATCTGGTTAAGCAGCTGATGAATATCAGATGATGAATATTTTATCAGATGATGAATATTTTAACTCTTGAGAGTGTAAAAATGAAACCAAATGGACCCGCCAGGGTCCATTTGGACCCTGGCACAGCGTTTTCTAAACACAAAACGCCAGTGAAAATGAACTAGAAGGTGCGATTTATTAGTCGCAATCTGTAAAGCCCTTACTCCTAATATAAGAACACACACAAGATTTTTTTTTATGATTCAAACTTTTTATTGAATTTTCCAGTTTCCAACACAAAAAGAAAAGAGAGAAAAAAATAATAATAGTATAAAGATAAAATATACATTGCCATTCACTGTTAAAACTTACAATAAAGATAAAACCTTGCAGTTAATACATTGCAACATACCACAAAAAAATAAAATTAAAATTAAAACAAAATAACAAAATAAAACGAAATAAAAATTACAAAATGCCTTTAAGACTGGGTCAACATCAACTTACACAGTCATAAAAAATAAGAAAGACAAGGAAAAATGTTGCACTCACACCATATTGGAGCCACTGACCGCCATACAGCCTCCCCATTTATTAATGTATTTATCCATTCTATCTGACCTCCTATAGGCCATTTCTTCGTATGCTGCTACACACACACAAGATTTTTATGTTTCAATGTCGCAGCTCTGACACTGTGTCTTTGTACAACGTACATCTGACTGTCATAATAGGTTGTATTCATCACACTTTTTTTTTTCGGTCAGAGTAAAGTGGCATTAGCTCATCTCCCTTCACCAACGCAACACTGTTGAAAGCAGCAGCATGACGAAAGCACGTAGTAATATTAGTAGAAGAAACTGTAATGCTATTACTGTTTGGTAGGACATAATCTCTTGTTATATCTCGTATATATCTTACACCCATCTCAGTCATGTCTCCCATATCTCAGGAGGTGTACAACGTGTTGTCCAATGATCCGTGGGTCGGTTCGGTTCGGTTCGAATCCCAGCTCCTCGGACAAGATACTGAACTCCAATTTTGCTTCCGATGAGCTGGTTGCCGGTGCCTTGCATGGTTTCTTGCGCAGTCTGTGTATGAATGTGTGTTTGAATGGGTGAATAGTGTAATAAATGCAAAGTCTAAATGCAAGTCAAGCCTTGGATGCAGGATCTGTATAAATGCACCATTTAACATTTAGGTCAAGTTTTTAATGAATGTCTCTGTTAGTCTCTCTTCAGACCGGTTGTCAGTGGAAAGTGAAAGAAATTGCAGAGAGTGATTTGACCTTTGCAAAAAAAAGGACCTTCTGTAACAAAGTCTGCAATATTGATAGAACACGATTGCACAAGCCGTTGTCTTGTCTCTGCACATGTCCAAAGCAGAAACGCAATTGAAGAAGTTTCGAAGTTAAAGGCTTGTCACCCATTCTAGACATACCACCTTTTACAGGGGTGTCAAACGCAAATACAGAGTGGGCCAAAATAGAAAGATTGGTACAAGTCGAGGGCCGGTGATACCGGTCTGTGTTTTACGATAACGTCACAGCAAAAAAGTAATTTCCCTTCAAAAATCAATGTCTCTTAATGGCAAGATAATTGTAAAGATGAAACTGCCTGCATTAAAAACTGTTTTAAGTTTTAATGAAAAATAGCAGGTGTTCACGTCTCGTAGCACGCCACTCTATGAGACGTGAACACCTGCTATTTTTCGGGGAAGATCTTGTTCTTCTATGATCCTCACCAAGTGCTAAGTTAATTGAGAAAGTAAATGAGACTGAGTTGAGGATGTAAAGCAATTAGTCGCATTCATTTCTTATCATGGGCCAGTTCTAATACTAATTCAACATCATCCCACGGGCCAAAGATAATGCATTCACGGGCCTGATTTGGCCCCCGGGCCTTGAATTTGACATATATGTTTTACTGTGTTTGTTTTACTGGTAAACATGCTATAAGAGCTGAGCAGTCCCGCCCGTCTCGTGACGTCGCCCTCGTTCCAGAAGTGGATCCCCCATTCATTTTCCTCATAGACTTTTCGAAAATGATCTATGTAAAGACGATTACGCTACAGACAAAGCCAACTCGGCTCTCAACAAATCATCACAACACACACAATCAGGGGCGGATTGGCCATCTGGAGTACAGGGACTTTTCCCGGTGGCCTGCGCCACCTAGTGGCCAGGACAAGATCCAAAATGCACTAGTGGCACTTCCAAAATGCACTAGAATGTGCTAGATGCTAGCCTGGAACATACAGATCAAAATGACCATTAATCTTCTACATTCTCTAGTTGTGTAGACTAAGTTGGGCTAATTCACATGATGAATATTTTAACTCTTGAGTTACATCTCAAAGAGTTACATCTACCAGCTGCCCCCCAAGGGGTGGCCTGGCAAAGGCAAAATTGTCCCGGTGGAAAATAATGTGCCAATCCGCCCTGTGTCTGTCTGTCTGTCTGTCTGTCTGTCTGTCTTTCTGTCTGTCTGTCTGTGTGCAGCTCGGGCAGACCTCACGGTCCTCACTGTTAATTAACTCCCAGTGCAAAGTGGACCTAGGAGGCAATACCCTTCACCGGCTAAAAAGAAAAATCCATTAACTACAATCTTCAGCCTACAGCGTAGTTATCGCCTCCCTTCTGGCACTACATCCACGTGTCAGATGTGAACGTCTGGAGGGTGGGTGGGCTGACACATGAATTAGACCCCCAGTAGTGGACCTGAACCTAGCAGCAGCCCAGGGCCGGATCTAGAGGGGGGCAGGGGTGGGCAGAGCCCGCCCAAATGAAATGTGCATCCTCCCCACCCAATGAAAGGTAATATCAGTCGGTTTTCCTCAGCGGTCCGGGGTTGAGAGAGGTCCAGGTGGTCCCCAGGCTAAATGGTGGAAAGTTGGTTCACCAGATGTAACTCATTGAGAGCGTAAAAAATGAAATAAAAATGAATAAAAATGAGAGCGTAAAACATTCATCATGTGAATAAGCCCCAAACTACATAACTGTATCTAGAGAATGTAGAAGATTAATGGTCATTTTGATCTGTATGATTTCCAAATTCCACCTGGAATTGTGAATGTGGCTCAAATGACGAATAAAAAGCGGGCCCTGGTGTCAAAAAGATTGAAAACCACTGCTTCATATGAAAAACTTTGGAGTTGCCCACCCTGCCATTCTTCCAGCCCACCCTAGTAGGGCTGGTTGAATCCAGCCCTGCGTCAGCTCTAGGAGTTAGGTGGCCCTATGCCAGATTATTTTATATGCCCCCCTTCCCCCCATGCACTGCCACACCAGCTGTATTAACCGATTTTAAGCAAGAATCCCTTTTGGTGTTTTAAGCAATAGCATTAGCTCTAACTATTGAAAAATATCAGATCTACAAGCTCCTCGGTGGCGGGCTATGAGCTTGAAAATATGTGATTAATGCTTTGCCGATTGCTCCAACTGTAATTCAACAATCTAGGCAGTCATATATAAGACTTGTTATTAAAAATTAAAGCTTATTGTAAAAAGCTTTAATTAATAATGAATATACCCTCACCCTCCATATACTGTATCGTTAAGCAGGGGGGCGGATTGGCCATCTGGATTTTGCCTTTGCCAGGCCAGGGGGGGGGGGGGGGGGGGGGGGCTATAACAAGTATAAAATGGATAAAACTTGAATACAATACACAATGCAAGTATATTCAATGTGTTGTGTATGTATTTATTTGTTTGTTTCGGGGCAATCTTTTATCCCCCAGCCTCTCCAGGCAGTGGAGAGGATGCAGGAAATGGTGATGGGCCATTAGCCATCCTGTTGTTTCAGGGACCATCCACACCTCCAGTCTAACAAAATGCTGAATTAACACCTAACACCTTGGAAAAATGCCATTGTAATGTATAGTTCCCCGAAGCATAGAAACGCTGCACTGGTACTTACTACTCTGGCTGGGACTGGCCTGCCTGGACTGGAATAAATACAATAATATTAATAATAAATCAAATAATAAATAAATAAAATTGGCCTGACCTGGTTGGTGTAGGTCACCTTTTTCTTTTTTGAAGGATAGAAACACTAGTTTGCCTGGCTTGCCTGGGCCTGGCGCCCTGCATGGCCTGCCCTGGAATTTTTTTCAAAAAAATAAAAATACCCCGTCCAGGCCACTAAGTGGTGCAGGCCCACCGGGAAAACTCCAGATACTCCAGATGGCCAATCCGCCCCTGTCGTTAAGTAAAGCAATGGGGCAGGGACAAATCGTCGTTGACTCGTCTTCAAAGGTTCTGTTTTTGGTTGTGTGCAGAACGTCGGAATGAAAAAGAGAAATGCCAGCACTCAATGAATGTCCTTTCTGTGTATCTTTATTTACCTCCACGTGCAGTCAACGAACGCGTTTCGACCCAGATGGTCTTCCTCAGCGTTGTGAATGACAACAGGAAGTTACGTATTTTTATACTGCACCACAATGCCCACAATGAGGTCAAAGGTGATTGGACCAGCTGTTCACAATGTATAATTACAGTGTCAACATCCATGAAGAACCATAATATCCATGAACAGAATTCATATGTACATACAAGGAGTAGATATATACCAGTAGTAAATATAAGTAAATAACTAGAAAAATAGTGGAACCATCTGGTACCTATGCTAGAAACAGGGCCGGCCCCTAATCTAAGAAACTGTAAGATACCACAATGAACATGAAGATACCACAATGAACTTCAAGACCTTAGTGGAGTTTACATGAATACCACCACAATATTGAACCATATAGAATATAGAATGTAGAAAATAGTAGAAATAGAAAATGTATAAAATATAAGCATGGAAACTCTTGGAAACACCTCCAGAATAGTAGGCCTACTCTGCATTAAGAGAAGTGAATTTAAATAGAAAATAGATAATTTGTTGTCGGCACAAAATGAGATGAAAAGAAACAGAAGGAAAGTTCCCATCATCCCCCAGCAGGCCGGGGCGGGGGTGGGGTGGGGCCCGGACACGACTTGTTTTGGTTGTGATGTTTCAACTTTAAACTTCTTTTATTTCTTTATTTCTTCTTCTTTTCCTTCCTCTTGGGATGCTGGTTTGACACCAGGACCGGATCTAGAGGGGGGCCGGGGTGGGCAGAGCCCACCCAAATGTGCATCCTGCCCACCCAAAAGGTAATATCAGTGGTTTTCATCAGTGGTCCGGGGACCCCCAGCTAAATAGTGGGAAGTTGGTTAACCAGATGTAACTCATTGAGAGCGTAAAAATGAAACCAATTGGACCCTTGCCGGTCCATTTGGTTTCATTTTTACACTCTCAAGAGTTAAAATATTCATCATCTGAATTAGTCTACACAACTAGAGAATGTAGAAGATTAATGGTCATTTTGATCTGTATGTTTCACTGTTTCGTTTCCCCAAATCCAGCCTGGTATTGTGGGCTAAAGCAAAATTAAATCTTTAGTTTTGGGGGTCTGTGGGGCTAAAATGTTCTCAAACGGTGGTCCGTGGCTCAAATGTCAAGTGTCAAAATGATGATTGAAAACCACTGCTTCATATGGAAAAACTTTGGAGTTGCCCATACACCCTGCCATTCTTCCAGCCCACCCTAGTAGGGCTGGCTAAATCCGCCCTGTTTGACAGACCGTCCCAGGACGGACTGGCCACTGAGGGCTTCCTCTCTGTCTTCAAAGTGTCTTGATGTTCAAAGCGGGTGCAGACGCTCACGGGCGTAGACACGTGGGGAAAAGGGGGACAATTGTAGGGGGGCCCAAAGTCAGGGGGGCCCACTAAAAGCTTGCATTAATAAGGTTTTATTTGTATTGATTATATTATGAAAAATATTTGATCTCAAAGTGCACCAGATTGAAGCATTTTAAAGGGGAATTCCACCCATTTTCAACATTCTAATATGTCATTAGTATAACCTAGAGGTGCTGGGTGGACATGATAAAAAACGTTTCCCCCCCATTCTGTGTTTCCTGGAAATGGAGGTCTGAAGAAAAAACACAAAAACATGATGAAACACATCTTGATGGCATCATCAAGATGTATGTCATCATGTTAATGGATTTCTATAGACACTTCTTTTTTTTCTGAGAGCGTACAAATGGAACCAAATGAACCCGTTAGGGTTCATTTGGTTGCATTTGTACGCTCTCAGAAAAAATGTTGAAAATGGGTGAAATTCCCCTTTGACGCCGACGGGAAAGGGGGGCCCATGTGGAAAAGCTTTGCAGGGGGCCCAGAATTGCTAGCTACGCCCCTGCAGACGCTGCAGCTTATCCGTTCCACCTAGCTGGTCCTGCTGTCTGTCTGTCTGTCTGTCTGTCCTGGGACTCCATGGATCCTCCTCTTGACAGAGCCTTCATCCAGGCCCGTCTCTTGGGGTGCCATGCAGAGAAAAAAAAACTTGTGATGTTGGGCAATATGTTTTAAAGGTGCAGTGAAGCGGAAATGGTGTTTTTTTTATTAGGGATTCCACCCGATTATCTGGCACAGAGGGTTTCTGAACCAATCAGAGCATGCATCCCTTCAGGCAATGGGATGGCATAGTGCGAAGGACGGCTTCTACCTGGTATAGTTGGTTAACCAGATGTCACTCTATGAGAGCGTAAACATGAAACCGAATGGACCCTTGCGGGTCCGTTCGGTTTCATGTTAACACTCTCAAGAGTTAAAATATTCATCTAAAAAGTCCAATTACAAAATGTAGAAGATTAATGCTCATTTTGATCTGTATGTTTGACTGGTTTGTTTCCCAAATCCAGCCTGGTATTGCAGACAAAAGCAAAATAAATGTTTAGTTTTGGGGTCTGTTGGGGTTAAAATGTCATAAAATGGTGGTCTGTCGCTCAAAGTTCTGAATGAATAGTGGGCCCTGGGATCAAAGAGGTTGAAAACCAATGCTTTTATTCATACCGTGAACTCCCTGTACGCCCAATGGTCAATCCGACCCTGTTTCTGGGCCCTTTTGACCGGACCTGTGTTATTGAGGGTCCAGGTCTAATCCTCGACACTCGTTCCACCTCCTCTCCTCCAATACACAGACCTCTATGACCTGGCTGTCCCTTTCGGAGGTCTATGATCATCTCCTTGTTTGTTTTGTTTTTTTTTTGTATTCAAGTCGATGTTTTGACCGCGTCGCTGCAGATTCAAGAGAAAACGCTAAACTCGGGTGACTTTGGAGACTTTCCAAAGTTGCAAGGCCTTCTACAACAAATGAACAAATGACGCGGATGATGTTTTCTAGTGATTTTTTTTCCACAAGGAAAAATATGACACAAATGATTTGGCGTTTGCTCCAAATGTAATTCAATATAGTCGGCAACTTGGGTAGGATGTATAAGACTTAAGCATTAAATCTGTTATTAAGAACTTTTCATCCCACGACATTGTAACTCATCTTCCTTTCCGCCTTGGTGCCAAGTGACTATTAAGCTGCAATCCTGAATGCTATAATCTCCCTCTGGCAACCTGGGGAGAGCTCAGAACTGAACCGAGTCAGCATAACTAGAGAATGTAGAAGATTAGGTCATTTTGATCTGTATGTTTGACTGTTTTGTTTACCAAATCCAGCCTGTGTGGAATTGTGGACAAAACTAAAATAAAGCTTTAGTTTTGGGGTCTGTGGGGCTAAAATGTCATCAAATGGTCGTCCTTGGCTCAAATGATGAATAAATAGTGCGTATGAAAAAGGTTGAAAACCCCTGCTTTAACCCTTTGTGAAAATATGGTGCAAATCTTTGAATACATTACAGTATTTCAGAAGCAAACATTTTTAACTCAAATCTTAGCTTCTGGGGGATCCCTAGAACAACATATTTTAGATGTTTCAGCTAAATATGTTTCAGCTAAATAATTTCTGGCGGTCTTTCCTATGAAATATGTTAAGCATCACTGACACAGAAAGAGCTTTTTCCAGAAAAAGTAGAATCTCGTGCCAGGGACTAGAATTTAGTGTCACAAACTAGAATTTAGTGTCATGGACTAGAATCTAGTGTCGGGAACTAGAATCTAGTGTCAGAAACTGGAATCTAACTTCAGAAACTACAATCTACTGAGAGGAACTAGAATCTACCGTGGGGGACTAGAATCTGGCATGAGGAACTAGAATCTAGCGTGGGAGACTAGAATGGTTAACGCTCTCTCTCTGCACATCCGTGACAGGATGGCAGCCTGGATGGTGTTGACGGTGACAGTGACAGTGGTGGTGAAGGTGGCGGTGGTGGTGACGGTGACGGTGACGGTGCAGGCGGTGAGGTGAGCGTCAGGGCGGTCCCCGCCAGCGGCGTGCTGTCCCACGCCAAGCGGTCGTTCACGGTGGTCTTCAAGAAGAGGACGGGTCAGGAGAGACTGAAGCTGCTGCTGCTCATCACCTGCACCTTCCTCGTCCAGGTGGTGAACACGGGTGAGGAACACCACAGATTTAACGCAGCACAAACCACTTTACAACAGTGGTTTTCAACCTTTTTGACACCAAGGGACCACCTGGTGTCGAACCATGCTCAACCTTTGAGCCACGGACCATTCCATTTGATGACATTTTAGCCCCAAAGACCTAAAACTAAAAAATTCTTTTGGTTTTGTTCACAATTCCAGGCTGGATTTTTGCAAACAAAACAGTGTAGACTTCTTAATTAAATAGTGCTAATTCAGATGAATATTTTAACTCTTGAGAGTGTGAAAATGAAACCAAATGGACCCGCAAGGGTCCATTTGGTTTCATTTTTACATTCTCAAGAGTTACATCTGGTTAACCAACTTTCCATTATTTAGCCTGGGGACCACCTGGAACCCTCTCAAGGGTGTGTGGCTGCTTCTTGCTATAGTCTGTAGGTGTAGGCTATTCACTTCAGGATTGTCTACAATAAAAACGTACAGCCCATACGCTTCACAGACAAGATGATTGTTGTCATTAAAACTGATAGTAGTGTCCTAGTAGGAGGCTGTCACTAGCTCCTCTGTCAGCCAGCCAGCAACGCCCTCCGGTACCTAAGGGCCCCTGATACACCTAGCAATGTTTTGATCAATATCAACAAGCAACGTCAACTATCAACATTGACTTTTCACTTTTCTATACAAAATGATCAACTTCTGGTTGTTTAGAAAAGTCAGATCATTAGCGCCCTCTACTGGTCAACATTTCAGAATCCTCCAATCACAGCCCTCCTTGGCGTCATGTGATCCTTTCTCTCAGACTCCCACACATAAACTTTTCTGAAAACAACATGGCTGCTGCTGCCTCACTGGACAGAACATTTTATAACTTTTTAGTCTGACCTCTAGTCTGACATATTTATATATCTGAGTGTAAAATGGAACCAAATGGATCCGCTAGGGTCCATTTGGTTCCATTTGTACGCTCTCAGAAAAAAATGAAAAAATGAAAACGGGTGTAATCCCTCTGTAATAGAAGGTGTTGCCTGTTGCCATGAGTCTCATCAAGTTTGCCCGTTGATGTTGACATTGATCAAAATGTTGCTAGTGTATCAGGGCCTTAATGGATGGCTGGGCTCTGTCATGACACTCGCGGAATCCGGATAAAATTGAACCTAGTCCGAAAACGTTTTCACTGCATGCCGAACTAAACGGCGGTGTGCAAGAGATGATTGACTGACATGAGTCTGATTATTGTTTTCTCGATTTCTTTTGCGGATTCTGTTGAGGAATCCGGTTTGGCGTGCAAAGACCTTAAAGGGGAATTCCACAGATTTCAACATTTTACTATGTCATTAATATACCTTAGAGATGTGGTGTGGACATGATGAAAAGCTCCCCCCCCCATTCTGTGTTTCCAAGAAATGGAGGTCTAAAGAAATTGATGATGTCTTGATGATGTCATAGCGGGTAATCCAATAACATGGCGAAATACATCTTGATGTTGCCATCAAGATGAAACACACAATGGGGGGACCTTTTTATCATGTCCACACAGTATCTCTAAGGTATATTAATGACATATTAAATGACATGACATATTATATATGACATATTAAAATGTTGAAAATGGGTGGAATTCCCCTTTAACTCCTAGAACTGGCACTGGTTACAACTACAAGTGATGTTGATGTCCTGTGTGTGTGTGTGTGTGTGTGTGTGTGTGTGTGTGTGTGTGTGTGTGTGTGTGTGTGTGTGTGTGTGTGTGTGTGTGCGTGTTTCCTGTAGGTGAGGTCACCGTGTCGCTGCTCTTTCTAGCATATCCTCCCAGAGACTTCTCCACTGAACTCTATGGCATCTTCAACTCAGCTCGAATGGTTATCCTGGTACGCACACACACACACACGTGCACACACACACGCGCACACACGCACACACGCACACACACACACACACACACACACGCACACACACACACGCACACAAAATGACACCATGACACAAATAATAATAAGATCAGGGTCTGCAGTTAGTCTGATTTGTTGCGTTCTGCACGTCTGAATTGTGACTTTGCAAGTCAGTCTGGCCCACATCCACCGACGGCGCCTCCAGGCTTGAAGCAACAGGTGGCCAAGTTTGGTACTGCAGGCAGGTGGAATTCATGCACGAGCGCCCCGAGAGCACGCACGCTGGTTTGCTTTGTGCACGCGGACAGGGCAGTTTGCGTTTAAGTTGTTTTCTGGATGAACCAGCGGTCCTCACATCATATCT
>CM076980.1:9768173-9775673 GCA_039105355.1 Benthosema pterotum | reverse complement strand
ATCAAACATGAGAGTCAGCGTGAGGCATCTGCTGCTGCGTACAACCGAAGCCTTTCTCCTCTGCTGACTGTGCTGAGGCCAGGAGATGTTTTCTACTTTCTGCTTTTTTTTCCTTCCCGTACTCCTGAAGGTTGTGCCATCTGGCGTCTGAACCAGGGGCGGATGTAACATGTCCCATTTGAAGGGGGGGGGGGGGGCAAGAGAACATGTTGGAGGGGCAAGAGAAAATGGTATGGGGGCGGCTTCATCGCCCGTGGCGCGAAGCGACACAGGCGATGAAGTCCTGTAACCATTTTCGGTTACAGGACTTTTATTAGTCAAGTAAAGCATCAATAATAACATCAGTTGTTGTTGAAGTTGCAACAGACACGCAGCATGCATAAAGCTAAAGGTCTGACTCAGAGAGTTTTCTGTTTTCAATGATGGAATGCTGTTGGTTTAGTGGTGCCACAGCTGTTGTTAGTTAGTAGCAGGAGTAGTGTTTCAAATCATTTTAAATATAAGCACTTCAATTTGTTTTGCCTGGAATCGTGTTTGGGGGGGGGGGGGGGGGGGGGCAGACTGGGTATTTAGGGGGGCACGGCCCCCCCATGCCTATGCCTAGATACGCCCCTGGTCTGACCCAGGAATGATCTTTCCTGGCGGCTCCGGCTCCCTTTAACCCATAGAACCCCTAGTGGTAGTTTTACCCTAGTTGACGGGAACACCTATAGGGGTCTGTACAGTATGTACAGTATCAAAAAATGTCAAAAATTTGTTGGTGTTACACAATAATTTGAAGTTTTTCAATACACTTAGGTTAGTATTTCAAAGACATTTTTAGAATCGGGATAGTCTACAATGGGTTAATTAGCGCTGCATGGTTGCCGTTCAACGTCTGCACTCTTTGAATTCTCCCTCCGTTCTGTGGCATGGACGTCTGGTGCAGGAGCACTTCTCATCCTGTCAAAGAAACTTTATTTATTCATTTATATATTTATTTATTTATTTATTATTAAGTAAAATTGGCGAGTGAAAACTGATAACGTGCACGTTGTTGTTTTGTGTGGTCTGTGTCGGTTGTGTCTATGTAGAAGAGCCTCCATTGGACCAATTTCAATAGAAGTCTACCGTACTTTCCGGGTTATAAGCCGCGACTTTTGGCCCGTGCTTTGGACCCTGCGGCTTATTCAGCGGTGCGGCCAATGTATGGATGTTTACGGCTAAATGCACGGTAATGCACCCCAACTTTAAGCCGGCCCGAGCAGGAAATGTAGGGGGACAGGGCACAGGCAGTTCGCTAAGACAGACACTACTAAATGCATCATGGAAAGCAAACGAAGAAGTGCATATAACGCAGCTAAAGTCAGTCGAGCTGGTTGAAAAATAAGGAAATCTATCTGCTGCACGTAGCCTTGGGATCAATGAATCAATGGTTAGACGGCGGACCAACGCGAGGAACGCCAGCGCGGCGGAGACGCCACGAGCTCCGCGGACCGCGGCGCCAGCGCGCGGAGCACCAGCGCGAGCAACATGCTGAAAGCAACTTTTTCTCAAGTCTGCCAGTGGATCCTGACTGCGTGGAAAAGTGTCAAAACATCCACGAACGGGTTTAGAAAGGCTGGCGGCGGCGGCAGCAGCAGCAGCAGCAGCAGCAGTGCGATCAGGAATAGGAGGGGGTCCGTGGAGGCGGCAATAAAGACGCCTCGTCGAGCGTCTTAAACATTGAGAGGATTCCTGGTGGTCCCCAGCTAAATAGTGGACAGTTGGTTAACCAGATGTACGGTAGGCTACCTTTTTTCATGAACCAAATGGACCCGCAAGCGCTCATTTGGTTTCATGAAGTGATCGGAGTTTGCGTATCTCCGGCTACACTCTAAGGCCAGGCCTGGACGTAATATTTCTCAATCGGGGGGGGCAGCCGAAAATGGCAGTTGGTTTAGTGGTGCCTTAATTGTAGTTAGTCAATGTTTAACTACCGCTATAAGCATTTGATTTGAAATATTTTTGAAGTTTTCATTGTTTGCATTCCGTCATGTTTGGTGGGGCAGTCAGGGCGTCTAGAGGGCATCCCCCCCCATGTCTATGCCTAGATCCGTCCCTGGTCTATGGCTCTAGCGTTAATTACATACAGCACGTGCAGTTCTGTAGTCATTTAAATAATAAAAAGGATGCTTCTCAAACAGCATTTCGTTGCCGACAATCTCATCTGTGCAAGAACCCTTACATATGGTAATTAAGCATTAAAACACCCGCGGCTAATAGGCCAGTGCGTCTTGTATATGTACACAATTGATTTTCTCGCTAAATTTGGCCGGTGCGGCCTATATTCAGGTGCGCTTTATAACCCGGAAAGTACGGTACGTAGAAGAGTCACCATTGGACCCTTCTTAATAGAGTCTATGTAGAAGAGTCCCCATTGGACCCTTCTCAATAGAGTCTTATGTAGAAGACATGGCCCATTCTCAATAGTAGTCTGCAAATTACAATTTACAATTTAGGCATTTAGTGGACGCTGTTAATCCAGGGCAATTTACATTAGGTAAAAACATTGCAATACATCATGATTAGTTGCACTTACAACGTACATTACAATTTAGGTTGTGCAATTTAAGCACTAAAACATGGTAATGGGCTGAGATGGATTCTGAAGAGGTGTATTTTCAGACTGGGGCGGAAGATTGCAGGAATGAGTCTGTGGTTCTGATTGCTATGGAAAGTGCATTCCATACTTCTGGAGCCAGGAGGGAGAGGAGTTTGGGGCGAGTGGAGCATTGGCCAGGCGCCCTCAGCTTCCCTACGTGGTCTGATCTGAGCTAACGGAAGTGCTTAGGATGCTATGAGACTAGTAAGATATGGTGGTGAGTGGTGACATTGCTTTCGTTGCATTAGGTGCAAGCGTGAGAGTTTTGAACTCTGTGCGTGCACCGAGCGAGAGCCAATGGAGGGAGAGGAGAAGGGGAGTGACGTGTGAGTTTTTTTGGTGGTTAAAGACCAAATCTATATGTAGAAGAGCCCCCATTGGTCTGGCTCTGTGAAGTGAATTGAGGTGTCGTAACTGTCTATACCATACCTGGGCATCATGCGGCCCGGGGGCAAAATGCGGCCCTTTGACTGACTCTGACCGGCCCATGAAAGGGTACTGTGGTTTTCAACCAGTGGTTCTGGGGCCACCAGTGGTCCTTATGAGAGTTCCAGTTAAATATGGAAAGTTGGTTAACCAGATGTAACTCTTTCAGAGCGTAAAAATGAAACCAAATGGACCCTTGCGGGTCCATTTGGTTTCATTTTTACGCTCTCAAGAGTTAAAATATTCATGTGAATTAGCCCAAGTCTACACAACTAGAGAATGTAGAAGATAAATGGTCATTTTCATCTGTATGTTTGACTGTTTTGGTTCCCAAATCCAGCCTGGTATTGTGGACAAAAGCAAAATAAATCTTTTTTGGGGGTCTTGGGGTCTGTGGTGGGCTAAAATGTCCTCAAATAGTGGTCCCCTGTGGCTCAAATACTGAATAAATAGGGAGCCCTGGTGTCAAAATGGTTGGTCTTACTCTTACTTTCATCTTGGAATTAAATTAATACTACGCAGACTTTAGTTCAGCCTTTAGTCTTGTCCCTCCACAATATTTGATGTATCTCATTAGGCCCCTTGGGAGAAATAATTGCCCACCCCTGATATACTGAGGCTCTGGTGGTAGGTATAGATCTGTTGCCATGGTGATAGCTCCAGGCTAAACAGCCTCTATATCCTTCATGCTATACAATAGAATTTTCACTTTCACTATGATTCACTCTATTGAATTCCAGCCCTGCACTTTATGTTTCTACCACCAACCATCCCAACACATTGTCTCTGTCTGCTGGAAACCTGAACAAAGCCGCGGGCCAAGTTTGAACGAACTAACCTTTTAAAGGGGAATTCCACCCATTTTCAAAATTTTCCTGAGAGGGTACATCTGTACCCTCTCAGGAAAAATGGGTCTGACAAGAAAAATCATTAACATGGTGAAATACATATTGGTGATGTCATCAGATGTATTTCATCAAAAAAGGGGAGGTGGGTCGCACGACAGGTTGCAGGAGAGTTGTAGTTTATTGCTTTCTGCTTACATTTCTTTGTACTTTGCAGTAGATGAGCACACAACAGTTTCAGCCGTGCCGGCTTCTTCTTCACACACCTGAAGAAGGCCGGCACGGCCGAAACTGTTGTGTGCTCATCTACTGCAAAGTACAAAGAAATGTAAGCAGAAAGCAATAAACTACAACTCTCCTGAACCTGTCGTGCGACCCACCTCCCCTTTTTTGATGTGATACACTTGTTTGGATAACGCACCAGCCAACGTTGTGACGCGGTGGTAATAGAAGAATCAGATGTATTTCACCATGTTAATGTTTTTAGGAAATATACAGAATTGGGGGAACTTTTTTTTTAAATCATGTCCACACAACATCTCTAAGGTATATTAATGACATATTAAAATGTTGAAAATGTGTGGTCTTCCCCTTTAATTTGATAATGTCTCGAGTCAAGGGCCCAAATGAAATTACACGGCGGGCCAAATTTGGCCCGCGGGCCAGAGTTTGACACCCATGCGATACTGTATCCGTGTATGGGTATCAGAAAAAGTAGAGGACAGTCTCTTCTTTGTCACATCCGGTTCATAGCGGTATCAGCAAATACTGTAGCTATCAGTATCACCCTGTCTGTCTTCCAATGGTAACATTGTTTGATAGATTTTTTTAAAAATACATTTTTTATGATATAAAAAGGTAAAGATATAATATTTATATTTTTTACAATTGCTTCTGTGTTCGCATTGCAATTTTTCCGAAATAGAAAGCCTGCAGTTCCTATTAGCTTGGATTCCCCATCGATGATGTCACTGGAGGACAGGTTTCTGATCTTTCCACAGAGAGTGTGAAAATGAAACCAAATGGACCCTTGCGGGTCCATTTGGTTTCATTTTCACACTCTCAAGAGTTAAAATATTCATCATCTGAATTAGCACTATTTAATTAAGAAGTCTACACTGTTTTGTTTGGAAAATCCAGCCTGGAATTGTGAACGAAACCAAAAGAATTATTTAGTTTTAGGTCTTTGGGGCTAAAATGTCATCAAATGGTGGTCCGTGGCTCAAATGCTGAATAAATGGTGGTCCCTGGTGTCAAAAAGTTTGAAAACCACTGCTTTCATTAATTAATTTATGCATATAAATGGTACCTCTGAAAAGAGGCCGGGTTAAGATGGCTTCTAAGGAGATAAAATAAAAAATAAATATGGAGATGGGAGTTTTCTGCCTGACTGAGACGAATGACGAATGAAAAAAAATTGCATGTATATTTTCCAGTCCGTTTCATTCCACAATTTCCTTTCAAAGCGTTTTACCACACACACACACACACGCACGCACGCACGCGCACGCACACACACGCACGCACGCACACACTCTTGCTCACGCTCGTCGATACATTACCACACTCTCGTAATAAACTCAAGGTCTGCATATGATTTATCAGGGAAATAAATAAATATCCTTTAAGATTAAATCAGATTCTCAGCCTTTTTGAATTCCAAGGACCTCCATCCACTCCAGGTAGATTATTACTATGCATCGGTACTGTTACTAATGCTCTCAGGCTGTGGATGTCATATTATATAGCCCATCAGTCATAGACACTGTTACGAGGATACTGGTACTGCCTCCCTAATAACTGGCAAAACACTGACATTTTAATGGCCATATAAAGAGGGTTCAGTGTAAGTGTCTCAGGAGTCTTGTTTGTGAGTGAGGGGAGGACGGAGGAGGAGATCAGCCAGAGAATGGGAGCAGCAGGGGCGCTATTGCAATCGCTGTACCCATTGTTGTAGGCAAACGTGTCCGAATAAAGAACGATCGTTCACACACGTGTTCATATTTTGGGTGAACGTGAACAAAACGTGCTAGTGTTCTCGAGACACTGTCACACCTCGATACAAGTCTCAAGACTAATTTTCGTTGTCTTGGTCTTGTTTTTGCCTCAACCGCAATTATCTTGGTCTTGTTTCAGTCTCGCCGCTCTGCGCTTCATTTGTCTCGTGGTCTTGTCTTGGTCTCATCCTAAATTTGTCTTGGTCTTGTCACGATCTTGGAGCAATTGTCTCGGGTCTCTTTCGCCACCGAGACCACTCGAGACGAGATGAGACAATGCAAAGGAAATGTGGTATATCCATTGTGCGCACCAAGTAGCCATTCATAAAGACAGCTGTCAGAGCGCAGTGCTGGATGAGGTGCATATCGCTAGCAGTCCGTAAATTGACAGTTAGTATTGTACAGGAACAACTAAAGTCTCTGTAATGTGTTATGTTGTACTATTACTACAGAACAATCAAAAGTTGCCTTTTTGGCCTCAACCTCTCTAGGTCTTGGCCTCGGTCTCGACCCCTCTAGGTCTTGGTTTTGGTCTTGTTCTCGACCCCTCTAGGTGCTTGTCTCGTCTTGATCTCATCTTGATCAAGTCCATGATTGTCTCTGCCTCGTTTTGGTCTCGACACGGTCTTGGTCTTGACTTTTCTTGCGTTCTAATTCGTTCAAGAGTGAGCCGAAAATGCTAAAAGTGCTAAAAATAGAGTAGATCTACAAGCTCCCCCTCTGAGCCATTGGTGATTTTAGGGGGGGGGGGGGCTGATTGGCAATAGTATGTTCCAAAACCTGAAAATAAATCAGTGTCTAGAAAAGCATGTACCTATCTTGCATATTTGCAGTAGTTGCTTATATTCTAAAGCAGTAGTTTTCACCCATTTTCAATCCAGAACCCACTATTTATTCTGCATTTTAGCCACGGACCACCACTTGGTGTTGAGTTTAGTCTATCACATCCAAATTTAAGGATTTCCACGTTTTTTTTTTCCACAATTAGGTAAAAGAACTGCCAAAGGCTTTTAACTTTATTCTCAAAGAGTTACATCTGGTTAACCAACTTTCCAACATTTAGCCTGGGGACCACCTGGAACTCTCTCAAGGACCACTGGTGGTCCCTGGACCACTGGTTGAAAACCAATGTCGTATAGGGAAATGACTACGGAGAATAAACCAGTTAAGTTAAACATAATGGACAGGTTTGGGAGATTAATTTGTACTGTCACACGTAAGAACTTCCACCTGGCTGTCATCTGCCAGTAGTTCAGTTTAGTATAGAACCTTTAGACCAGGGGTGGGCAATTATTTTTCCCAAGGGGCCAAATGAGATACATAAAATATTGTGGAGGGCCAAAACTAAAGGCTGAACGGCTGCGTAATATTATCTTAATTTCGAGATAAAAGAGCCATTTTGACACCAGGGCCCTCCATTTATCAGAATTTGAGTCACAGACCACCATTTGATGACATTTTAGCCCCACAGACCCCTTTTGTCCACATTTCCAGGCTGGATTTTGGACATTCTCTAGTTGCGTAGACTTTGGGCTAATTCACATGATGAATATTTTAACTCTTGAGAGTGTATAAATGAAACCAAATGGACCCGCAAGGGTCCATTTGG
>CM076980.1:9744882-9762673 GCA_039105355.1 Benthosema pterotum | reverse complement strand
TCTGTTTGCAGAACGACAAAGTATCGATAAAGCTTAAATGGTTCATCACAGTGGTTTTCAACTTTGTTACCAGGGCCCACTATTTACTCAGCATTTGAGCCATGGACCATCATTTGCTTTAGCTCCACAGACCCCAAAACTAAAGATTTCTTTTGGTTTTGTCCACAATACCAAAGTGGATTTGAGAAATAAAACAGCACTGAAAAAAAGAGTTGTTGAGATTACGTGATTCAAACATGGACATTGGTTCCACCTGAATGATTTGCTTTGGCAGCACTAGATCCACTCACGTTCAACTTGCCCCAACGACCAATGTCCATGTTTGAATCACATAATCTCAACAATTCTTTTTTTTTTTTTTTCCAGTGAGGCAAACATACAGATCAAAATGACCATTAATCTTCTTGTAGACTTGGGCTAATTGAAATTATGAATATTTTAACTCTTGAGAGTGTAAACATGAAACATGGTTTCTTGTGATTAACCAAATTTTTCTGGTTAACCAGCTTAGCTGGGGACCCCTGGAGCCCTCTCAAGGACCACTGGTGGTCCCCGGACCACTGGTTTATCAGACTGATTTAATCAGTCAAGTCACAAGTGACGGATCTAGGCCAGGGACGGATCTAGGCATGGGCATGGGCATAAATGCACAAACTGCACCACCAAACAAGATGACATGCAAAACAACCCAAGATATTCCAAATTAAAGTGCTTATATTTAAAATGATCTGAAACACTACTACTGCCAGTGTTGGAAAGTTCTCCTTTTTCCTGAAATAGTTCAGTTTATAGTTCCTACACTTAAAAACGAACTAGTTCCGTTCATAGTTCATTGCTGAAACTTTTAGAACTAAAGTTCATGGTTCCAAAAAAAGAACTATTATAGTTCTTTTTCGTTCTTTTTTTTCCCTCCCTCTTTTTTTGTTCAAAATGATTGCAGCCCATAGCCATATTCAACTGAAGATGTCCTTAATTAATCCTCTTTATTATGGGTCAATCTGTCAAAGTTTTTGTTTGTGAAGATTTTATTATGAAGGCGCTCAGTTCAGTCGAGCCCTCTGCATCTCTGTGTGCTGAAAATAGAGCAGAAAATATCAGCAGAATAGAGATCAACAAGCTCAAAGTGTGTCACTGAGTTTGTAGATCTGCTCTATTTTCAGTTATTCTAGTCTCACTCTTGAACAGGGCTCAATGCTTAGGATTTTTCCAAGTAGGCTACTATTTTACAATATCAATATATTCACATAGCCAGGTCGACTGAAAGCCCGATCATCAATTAAGCAAATGAGCCCGGGCCGTCGCGGGTATTGTTTTGGTTGGTATTGCAACACTATACAATAGCCCATATTGTTTATATTAATGACAATGTGAAAGGGCCCCCAAACCTTAAGGCCGCCTCTGCTTGTAGCAGGCGAATTGTAGCCTAATAGAAATGAAAATGATCCGACGGCAAATCAGTCAATGATGGTAAGAATACACAATTGTTGTGCGTCGAGCGCGCACGTGCGGCGTGCGCTATTTATGATTAATCACGGGATAGCGGCACACGCGCGTGAGGCAAAAGGTTGCTGCGCAGACAGTATATGATTCAAATACACGCATAGCGCAGGAAGATTATACATTTCACCAACATGAACAGCTTTAGTAGCTCATTCAGCGTGTTGGAGAAGAAGCGCAGCGTGTTGGCTGTCTGATGCTGTGTGCTGCTGCCAGAGGGAGGGGCGGGGCGGTGGGCAAGGAGAACAGATCTCCAAGCTAAGGATACTTCGAGCCTCACACGTTGTTAGCTTGTATATCTGCTCTATTTTAGCGAACACCGCCGCCGTACTACAGTAATATAAATTTAGGTAGAGAACTGCAACTTTTTAGTCACAAATGCGAGCCTGTCGAGCCCTGCTCTTGAACGAAATAGAACGCAAGAAAAGTGACGTTCACTCACGCCAGAAATGAACGAGTTCACATGTCCGTTCTTCAAGCAGATATAGGGTCCGTTCGGTTCAAGTTCCTCAAAATATGAACGGTTCAAAGAACTTTCGTTCTTTGAACGCGTTCGGGTACAACTTGACTACTGCTACTAACTAACTACAGCTGTGTCACCACTGAACCAACAGCATTTCATCATTGAAAACAGAAAACTCTCTGAGTCAGACCTTTAGCTTTATGCATGCTGTGTGTGTGTTGCAACTTCAACAACAACTGATGTTATTATTGATGCTTTACTTGACTAATAAAAGTCCTGTAACCGAAAATGGTTTGCGCCACGGACGATGAAGTCGCCCCCGTACCATGTTCTCTTGCCCCCCCCTCACAAATGGGACATGTTACATCCGCCCCTGATGCAAACAAACCCAAATTCCAAAGATATTTCAAATTAAAGTACTTATATATTTAAAATGATTTGAAATGAAAGTCTGGACACGACCTACCCCAGAGAGTCTATCATTTTATTTGCCCCTTTGCGCTCGCAAAGCGGTTGTAAAGTTTTAAAAGATGGAATTGTGTGCACTTTACACACTATAACTGATTTCTTCATTGAGATACTGGTACCTTTTTTCCTGATAAGTAGAGTGAACAAGTTATGACGCTATAGTGAGGACTGAACAGGTTTGTTTCGCTGGAGACTATGGGCTCTATTTTCGTTACATGCTAAACCCCTTATGCCATATCCCTTATTTCATTTTCACTATTTTGAGAGAGAGAGAGGACTTCTGCACACCCGATCTAGTTTTGGGCAGGTGCGTTGGTCTAGGGCAGACAAAGCAGCAAACTTTAGAAGGGAGGAGACCCGCACACCACCACTTACTGGTTCAAGAGCATTTATTAAATCGAGCAACGTTTCGGCCTTGCGGCCTTCTTCAGGCATTTTCACTATTTTGAAAAACTTTTTTGGACTATTTCAACATGTCAATCTATTAACACGTTGTGAGCTAGTAGACTGGCCATTTGAACTACTGAGAAATGTTTTTTTTAATAGTTTAAAAAGGCAAAGAAGTTAAGGGATAAGGGGTATAGCGGTAACGAAAATCTCACCCTATGAATACAGGAACTTCCACAACAGATAGACTCTAAAGCCTATAGGTCTCAGCCAGGGTGCTCTCTGCATGGGATGACATGTTGAGAAGAGAGGCGTGTGTGTGTGTGTGTGTGTGGGGGGGGGGGGGGGGGGGGGGGGGTCCTCAACAAAACACCTAATATAATGTTGGCAGTCCTTGTCAAGAAAACAGATTGAGGGACCATAAGGTTCTGGTGCCCACTGGACCTGCAGGTATCCCATTATTTCATCTGCGGTGGGGCGGGGTGTGTGTGTGGGAGGGGGGGGGGGGGGGCAAGTTCCAGGTCCAGGCCCAGGCCTCACTTTATGAGATCTTCAGTCTGTTAGGAAAGAAGCACACGTGTGTGTGTGTGTGGGTGTGTGTGTGTGTGTGTGTGTGTGTGTGTGTTGTGTGTGTGTGTGTGTGTGTGTGTGTGTGTTGTGTGTGTGTGTGTGTGCGTGTGTGCGTGCGTGCGTGCGTTGCGTGCATGCGTGTGTGTGGTGACTGGTGAGGCTGGCAGGGCAATTCCACCAAACTAAAGAATATATATTATACTAGGCTGGCTACCGCCTCGTAAAAAAGTAATACTCAAATAAATAAAAACAGCAGCTGTTTACTCTTGGACTCTCCCCGGGGGGGAAAAAATACGCCTTATAAAGTAGTTCCCTGAAGTGGGCTGTAAGATGCAGGTCAGGTTAGGGTGGGGTGGGGCAGGGGCGGATGTAACATTTCCCAATTGGGCAGGAGAAAATGGTATGGGGGCGGCTTCATCGCCCCCATACCATTTTCAGTTAGAGGACTTTTATTAGTCAAGTAAAGCATCAATAATACCATCAGTTGTTGTTGAAGTTGCAACAGACACGCAGCATGCATAAAGCTAAAGGTCTGACTCAGAGAGTTTTCTGTTTTCAATGATGAAATGCTGTTGGTTTAGTGGTCACACAGCTGTAGTTTATAGCTAGTAGAAGTAGAAGTGTTTCACATCATTTTAAATATAAGTACCTTAATTTGAAATATCGTGGGTTTTGCATGCCATTATGTTTTTTGGGGGGGGGGTCAGTCTGGGCACCCCCCCCATGCCTATGCCTAGATCCGCCCTTGGGGTGGGATGAGATGGCCTCAGGAACTGCTGCAGATTCCATCCATTACTTGTGCTGGGATCTGTGGACAAGACCGGATCTAACCTTTCACAATTGGGGGTTATATCTTGTACAGCAGGGGTTTTCAACCAGTGGTCCTTGAGAGGGTTCCAGGTGGTCCCCAGCTAAGTTGTTTAACCAGATGTAACTCTTGAGAACGTAAAAATTAAACAAATGGACCCTGGTGGGTCCATTTGGTTTCATTTTTACACTCTCAAGAGTTAAAATATTCATCATGTGAATTAGTCCTCATCTACACATTTAGAAGATTAATGGTCATGGACTGAAGCAAAGGAAATTTTTAGTTTGGGGGGTCTGTGGGGCTAAAATGTCCTCAAATGGTGGTCCGTGGCTCAAATTCTGAATAAATGGTGGGCCCTCGGATGAAAAAGGTTGAGAACCACTGTTGTACAGGACTGATTATTATGCAAGTAAACATCAATAATAACATCCGTTGGTGTTGAAGGTGCAACAGACACTCAGAGAGTTTTCTTTTTGGAATGATGGAATGGTGTTGGTTTAGTGGTGTGCGACTGCATCACACAAAAGTGGCTGATCACAACACATTTTGAGCATATACCTGCTATACTATACTTGCTAATTTTGCTTTTTTTTTAATTTGTTCAGGGACATATTCATATTTGTACAGTTTTTGCACATTTTCTATACGAAGGGAATAAATTCTCTATCCATGCGTCATTCTCACATACGTCATTCTCACACGGTGACAGACATGCTGTACAACATATTTTCTCTGCATGCACATTATGCAAAACGTATTACACTCTGCATATTTTGTACACACTATACAGTATATGAAGCTATTAAGGTGAATGGCTGCTGCATGCCTTGACTGAATGCGTATTCTCGAAGGTACAGTATGTATATTTTAATGTGCGTCACGTCACGCACAATGTGAGTCAGTAAACGCTCTGCTGAACTGCTGCGTTTTCACATGCAGAAATGCTGTAAGCGTTAATGCAGGGTCTTCAGCTACAATATGTTATGCTTTAGCCATGTGTAAATGCTGGACGATGGGCTGTAGCATTTCTCTCTATAGGGATGGTTTGTGTAGCACATTAGCGTCCGTTATTCTGCGATTTCAAGTGTGCTGTCTCTCCAATGTGGATGCCTTGTTTCTCCAAGGGTTTCAGCTTTTTGCCTCTTAAAGGGCCTCCACCATCAATTTAAAGTCAAATCAGGGGGGGATCTATCATCTAGGCATGGGCATGGGGGGGCAATGTCCCCCTAAATACCCAGTCCCCCCCCAAACACGATGCCATGCAAAACAACCCAAGATATTTCAAATTAAAGTGCTTATATTTAAAATGATTTGAAACACTACTACTGCTACTAACTAACTACAGCTGTGTCACCACTAAACCAACAGCATGCCATCATTGAAAACAGACAATTCTCTGAGTTATTTTTTTGATGCTTTACTTGACCCCATACCATTTTCTCTTGCCCCTCCACCATGTTATCTTGCCCCCCCAAATGGGACATGTTACTTCCGCCCCATGAATCAAATGTAAACCAGTTTATACACTTTGTAGTCTAAACAAAGACTCAGATAATTACTGTAGTTTTCATATTTTTCTCAGTGTGCTATTTGTGTGCAGTACCAGCAATGTCCACAAAAACAGCCCCCCCCTCCCCTTTCGCAATGTTTCCGCCGCCTACATCATTAGAATCGTGCGTGCGTGTGTGCTTGTGCGTGTGGTGTGGCGTGTGCGTGTGCGTGTGCGTGTGTGTGTGTGTGTGTTGCAGGGCGTGGTCCTCCTCTGTATGTTTCCTGTCCTGATGAGGTGTGTGTGTGTGTGTGTGTTGTGTGTGTGTGTGTGTGTGTGTGTGTGTGTGTGTGTGTGTGTGTGTGTGTGTGTGTGTGTGTGTGTGTGTGTGTGTGTGTGTGTGTGTGTGTGTGTGCGTGCGCGCATGTGTGCGTGTGTGTGTGTGTGTGTGTGTGTTGCAGGGCGTGGTCCTCCTCTGTGTGTTTCCTGTCCTGATGAGGTGTGTGGTGTGCGTGTGCGTGTGCGTGTGCGTGTGCGTGTGCGTGCGCGTTGCGCGTGCGTGTGTGTGTGTGTGCGTGCGTGTGTTGCAGGGTGTGGTCCTCCTCTGTGTGTTTCCGTTCCTGTTGAGGTGTGTGTCAGAGCAGAGCCTGTCCAAGCTGAGCGCCCTCTGCAGGGCAGCCTCCCTCATTACACTGGCGCTGTCCACCAGCACCTGGATGGTGTTTCTAGGTGAGATCATCTTCTTTAGTACAAAGTGGCACACATGAGTTCAGAAAGGTAGATTTGGGAATTATTCTCTCCACCTTAACAGCAGGGGTGTAGTGGAGGGGGGACGCGGGGGGACAGCGTCCCTCCACTTCTCTAAAATATTTTTGGGGCAAAAGGAAAAAAAAACATTGGCATGGTGACATACATCTTAATGACATCATCAAGATGTGTTTCACCATGTTAATGAGTTTCCTTTTTTCTGAGAGTGTACAAATGTGATCCAAATGGACCGCTAGGGTCCATTTGGTTCACATTTGTACACTCTCATAAAAAAATGGGTGGAATTTCCTTTAAGAGGCTTCTAAAAGTAACACTACAACAAGTGTTCAGTTTTTTGCCTTGCAGTAGAGCTACGTCGCCCGTTATCATTATGAAAAATAGTTATGACCGATGCCGCTTAGCTTGATCTACGCCACGCTATGTCACTTAAAGGGGCTTACGAGAGCAAGAGAGAATAAATCGCCCACTCTAATTCATTCTCAATGGGGACGGCGTTTTTTTTTTTAGCACAAAAGTTCAAAAATCGACCCGGTTCAAGAAAGCGTTTATCGTCAGTCGTTTTCCGCCCGGCGTCAATGATTTTTGCCGCGCGCGCGTGCACGAAGCTGCGAAGCACGTCGCGCGCGAGTTTTAAAAAGTTCAACCTCAGTGAACTTTTTGTAAAATGCTTGGCGATTTATAGCAAACAAACATAATGAGGAGTGAGGGACGATGAGGACCCACACTCTACCAGTAGACCTGCACAGTGACTTCACCGTTTCTGTTCCAGGAGTGGATTCCCTATTCATTTAAGGCTCTGGCGCAGCCGAGCCAGGACAGGATCTAGCCAGCCCTTCTAGGGTGGGCTTGGAAGAATGGCGGGTGGGCAACTCCAAAGTTTTTCATAAGAAGCAGTGCTTTTGAACTTTTTTATACCAGGGCCCAATATTTATTCGGCACTTTTGTGGACCACTAGTGGTCCACTGTTTGAAAACTACTGTATATTACCTTTCATTGGGTGGGCAGGATGCACGTTTGGGTGGGCTGTGCCCACCCTGCCCCCCCTCTATTATCCGACCCTGAGCCTGAGCCATGACGTGAGTTGTGGCAATTTCTGCTCTAACGTTCTAATGTTTACAACGCATTATTGCGCGACGTGTGTGTGAGTTTGTCACGGCCACGCTATATGACAAAGTGAAGCATAGTTGATGTTGGTTACATGCTTTTTAGCGCAGCAGTTTGTATTATTATAACAAATATTTAAACCGTGATGGATGCAGCTGCCCATCTTATTTTAACCTACGCAACTTGGAATAACTATAGTCTACGTTTCAAATGCCAACCTCTACGGCTGCAGCCATCATTATTGGTGAGTCATTAATTCTTGTAAATGAATTGTAAATCAGCGTGATCATGATCAGGTAGCCTGCGACTGCAAGGATGTAAGCTCTGGGAAGTGTAGTCTGTTGGCTGCTGAGCCACCATTCGTGGCTGCCCCCCTCCCCCCCCCTATCCCTCCGGCATAAAATGCTCGGCGTTTATCGACGGGCGATTTTCTTAATGTCGGCAAAAGAAACTCGCCCGACGATAACGCCGGCGTTTATCGTTGCCGTGTCTGAAGCCCCTTACCGTCGCCGGTTTGAACGATCCCAATGATAACAGCAGCGAGCAGCGAGCGCCCGCATATTCCAGTCAGAACAAATAAGGGACGGACCAACCCGGACCAGAAGTGTGTCGCCAACTAACTTGTCCGACGGGAAAAATGGACCGAAATATGTAATATGACTTTTAGATGAAAATCGCTGGCACTGGCTACCTCAAAAAAATATGAAAAAGGGCTGGCACTGGGTGTGTGTTAAAGGGGGAATTCCAACCCATTTTCACCATTTTTTTTATGGATAAAGAAATCCATTAACATGGTGAAAATACATCTTGATGATGTCATCAAGTTGATTCACCATGTTAGTGGTTTTCTTCAGACCTCAATTTCTTGGGAACACAGAATGGGGGAACTTTTTTCCATCATGTCCACCCAAACACCTCAATGGACATATTAAATGGAAAATGGGTGGAGTTCCCCTTTAATAATAGCGTTACCTTGTTTTAATTAGTCACCTTTACAACAAGGTATGACACGTAGAGATCGGACATTCCTGGAATGACTAACACTGATAAACGTGAGGAGGATTCCAAAGGATGCTTGGTTTCGTGCCACAAAAAGGAAAGTGACCAGTATCATCATCATCATCATCAAGCGCCATCCAAGACCGAGTACATTGAAGAAGGAATGACCACCTGCAATGACAGGAAAAAACATACAACAAATTGTACAATCTATGTTGTACTAATCTTTGTACAATTGTACAAAATCTTTGTACAATTGTACATCATCCCATGATTTTCTAACCCATTTTTTCACCCAGTGCCAATTCCTAATGTGATCTTGGGCTCTATACACAAATACACACCCTCCGCCAACTGGCCTCATGCTTCCTTTATTGCATGAGGAATCCAAGCTGCCTTCTTTTTACCTGACACAGGGGAGTTTCGCTGGTTTGGACGTAGCAGGTGGAAGGAACACGTTATTCCAACCAGATCCTGTCCCCTCCATCAGGCTGGCGGTTTAGAGCCCAGGATTACTGCATGTTTTTGAGTGTCTACCCTAGGGGACATGGGGAGAAAAGTCAAAGTCGTCAGATTAGTCACTCACGTTACCGCAGTGAAATTACTTCTCCGCTCTGTTGTCAAAAAGGTTGAAAACCCCTGCTATACGGTACGGTACCATCAAAAACCCTCAGTAAACTTCAATCCATCCAAAACTCGGCTGCCAGACTACTCACCTTCCACCCGCTCCAGAGACACCACATCACCCCAGTCCTCCGTGACCTCCTCAGGCTCCCCATCAAACAACAAATTGAATTCAAAGTACTACTCACCACTAGGGGCGTAGCTAGCAATTCTGGGCCCCCTGCAAAGCTTTTCCACATGGCCCCCCCCTTTTCCCGGCGGCGTCAAAGGGGAATTTCACCCATTTTCAACATTTTTTCTGAGAATGTTGAAAATGGGTGGAATTTCCCTTTAAAATGCTTCAATCTGGTGCACTTTGAGATCAAATATTTTTCATAATATAATCAATACAAATAAAACCTTATTAATGCAGGCTTTCAGTGGGCCCTCCCTGACTTTGGCCCCCCCTACAAATGTCCCCCTTTTCCCCACGTGTCTACGCCCGTGCACACCACCTACAAGTCAGTCCATAACCTGCAGGCTCCCCGCTCTACCTCTCTGCACTCCTCGTTCACACACCCCTTCTCACTCCTCAGGTCTACTCGTGCCACACACCCCTTCTTTCCCTCTCAGGTCTACTCGTGCCACACTCCCCTTCTCTCCCCCTCAAGTCTACTGCTGCAGGCCTCCTTGTGGTTCCCAAGAGGATCAAGCTCAAACCTGGGGCAATAGGGCCTTCTCAGTGGCCGCTAACTACCCTCTGCAACGCCCTCCCCAAACACATCTGTGAGGGTTCAGGGTGGCATTTCCTAGCTGATGTGTTATTAAAGCGGTATTCCACTTTCAAAAAAAAACTTTTGGTCATTTTATGGTCTACTCAGTCTGCATGCGAACACACCAGACGGTTAGTTTATAAGTTACTCCATTCAGTATTTACATATTTGATGTACTCACCCGTGGGTTTGGACATTCCCACCCTAAATGAAAACATTTGAGTGGGTACATATGGAGGCTGCTACATTTCCCAAAACAATATTTTAATAATAAATTAAAACTGTAAATGAAATTCCACTGCAATCTCATGTATTAGGAGGACAATATCAGTCACCAGAAAAAAGATGGGTTGTTTTGAATAATCTGTCATGGTTAAAATGGAGTTTTAAGTTATAATGGGTTTGTGTAGGAAGGAGGCGGATGCGCTAAAATGAACATCAAATATCTAAATACTGAATGGAGTAACTTATAAACTGTCTGGTGTGTTCACATGAGACTGAGTAGACCATAAAATGACCATTTTTAAGTGGAAATACCCCTTTAACTTTCTAATTAAGTTGTCTCTTTTATGCGGTATTTGTCCCAACAACCGCTATAGCTGTGTTTCACAATGGAATAAAACAGGGGCCACAGCAACTACTACCATGCAGGGACGTCGGCCAAAAGACTTCTCCATCTCTCCACAAAGTGAAGACACAGCATCCAACATCCAGAACCAAACGCAGAGGACTGCGGACCAAACGCCGAAGACTGTGGACCAAACGCCGAGGAATGAGCCGATTCCTCCAGCAGCGAAAAGATTCAAGCAGAGGCGGATTGGCACATATTTTCCCACCGGGACAATTTTGCATTTGCCAGGCCACCCTCGGGGGGCAGCTGGTTAACCAGATGTAACTCTTTGAGAGCGTAAAAATGAAACCAAATGGACCCTTGCGGGTCCATTTGTTTCATTTTTACACCCTCAAGAGTTAAAATATTCATCATGTGAATTAGCCCAACTTAGTCTACACAACTAGAGAATGTAGAAGATTAATGGTCATTTTGATCTGTATGTTCCAGGCGAGCATCTAGCACATTCTAGTGCATTTTGGAAGTGCCACTAGTGCATTTTGGATCTTGTCCAGGCCACTAGGTGGCACAGGCCACCGGGAAAACTCCCTGTACCCCAGATGGCCAATCCGCCCCTGGATTCCAGCGGGTGAGATCTGATGAGCTCCACCTGAGCGCCCAGCGAGGAGGCAGCGTTTCAGGGAAGAGAAGAAAGGAGAGCAAAGCCTTCAGTCAGTGTGGCAAAAAGAGACACCAGTGTTTCTATCAGTCTGGTAATCTCAGAAGACACATTGCTGCAGCAGCACCATACCCCCGTAAACCCAACGTTTCCTTTGATAAAAGCCAGCTGCAAGGTGAAAGGAAAGAGTTCAAAGCCCATAGCCAAGCTTTTCAACAGGACTATGGTGGGACAGCTCATGAGACCAATCCATAAGGTTTTCGATATGGAGTTTGTTTCGGAACCACATCACAGTCGGAATTTAATTTAATTTAATGTTTGTGTAGGACAGAAATCTGCACCATAGCTGAATATGGGAGCTACCCCCCCCCCCCCCCCCCCCCCCCCCCCCCCCCCCCCCCCCCCCCCCCCCCCCCCCCATATATATACATATATTTATTACATGGCTTGAATGAATGCTCCAATCAGAAGCCAGCGTTCTGGTCATGTGAGCGTCACATAATACACTATAATCACCGCTCCGCGCTATATTTGACCGCTGCATAAACAGCTGTGTTCATATCAATCCGCGCTGCGCTTCTGCATTTAGTTCCAGCACGCCGTTAGGGGTCCATTTGGTTAGCTGTAATAAGCGGGATAACACCCTTCGAACGGGTGATTTGTTTTATATGTATATAAAAACTATATATATATATATATATATATATATATATATATATGTATATATGTATATATGTATATATGTATATATGTATATATATGTATATATATGTATATATATATATATGTATATATGTTGGGATATATATTATGATATTGCATATGTAGCGTGAGGCATGAACACGGACATGGATAATACAGAAACATCACAAATAGATTGGTCGTGTACAACTGGGCAATTTTCAGTGACACTGAGAGACAATGCCCTCCCCCAGAGAAGGATGGAGGGTGCTAATCAGTTTTACGACCCTTTGGAATGCAGGATAGGAACTCAAGAAAAAGGACACTTCAGTATTCACTTTCTGTGCCCCTACCTCATGAACAATACCACACAGATGAAACTGTGCACATTTTACATGTCTGGACCACAGTATATATATATTTGTATGCTATCTTATGAACCTTAACCATAAACTGCATAGCATGTTGATTTGATTTGTAAATAATTTCCTCTTCTAATATTTGCCTGATCTCTGCATGGCTAATATATAGTGTTTAGTATCTAAACGTTCCCAGAATCGATTTGTTTGCAAATCCATGATCAGATGTTTTGCAATTAGTCACTAAGGGAAGTTAGAGAAATGTGGAGATATAGCAGGAGGAAAAAGGAGGGGCTGGTGACCCCCCTACACACATGGACATGGACCCATGCATGGAAATGGCCAGTGAACTGGAAGGGAGGAGTTAAACTCCCCCACTGAGTGAAGATAGTGAACAGGCCACATGTGCGCTCTCTTGGTTTTTGGTGGAGGAACAGACAAGACGTCCTGTCCTCTCCCTCTGCTCTTCTGAATCGGGTTTGACTAGATGTCCCCGTTTCGCCCTCTGTTCTGTTTGGTCGGACTGTGGGGTAGACGAATGTCCCCCGCATAGAGCGCTACTGACTTGTTTCGAGGATAAGACACTGAGTCTCCTCATCGCTCTTCAGTCGGGTTTGACTGCATGTCCCCGCCACCAAAAGAACTTCTGAGCAGACCTCAACGCCTCAACCAGCCAACACTCAGAGACTCAGAACGGTGCTCCTCTCAACGCCACAGCGAAGACAAGACACCCATCTCCTACACGACTACATCCTTCAAGGACCAACTCCAATCCAAGCCGGCGTCACCAAGGACACAGAGCTGACTCTGACGGGGTATAAACTGCTTGGAGGCCTGCACCTCCAACTGTCCACTCTCTGTCCACCCACTGTCCCAAGATGGCCGCCGCCCGCTACTACAACTACTCCTGACTATCAGCACATGGCTGCTAATGGCTGCCACTACCACATGGCTGTCTCCTCCTCCTACACACAGGCAAGCATATCATATCGCATGTGGAATGGCAACCCCCAGGTTAGCAGGCAGAGTAGAGAAGTTGTAGATCTGCTGTTTCTCAAACCTTTTATTGCTTTTATTTTTCAAGTGTCTCTTTTCTTTGTCTGCACCATTACCTGACAATACACACGACCTTGCTATGATCGACATTTAATCCGGCCGTCCATTTTAGGATGTTTTATACCAATTTATTTTACATGTAATAAATTGATTATTTTTATTAAGAAGTTGTTGTGTTTCTATCTCATGTTTTACAAATTGTACAGATGGGGTATTTATTGCTAGTCTGTCCAAGAACTCACATTACATTAACAGTGACGTGAGCAATATAATCTCATTATTTTTCAATATTAATATTTTCATAATTTCATATAAATATGGAAAATTAATATTGAAATATTATGTCCTGTTCATAAACACTACATAATTGGCGCCCAACGTGGGGCAGACTCTTATTCCAGCTGTACATACTGTGAACAATGAGATATTGAAATCATGCATACATTTTTTTTTAATATAATAATAATAAGGCTAATAATAATAATATGGGTAATAATAGAAATAATAACCACCATGACAACGCTAATAATATAGGCCTAATACGGCTGTTATTTATTTTATTTTATTATTATTATTATTTTTTTCCCCAGTGATTTAAGTTGATCAATATCTGGTTAATGGTAGCAGAGTGGAATCTAAAATACCAGTAAAACCGGAATAAAATCGGTCGTTTTTAAAGCAAGCACTATAATAATAATAATAATAATAACAATAATAAAAACTCATTCTCCCGAAGAGGCATGGTGTAGTAACTGTTGAGAATTTATTTAGCTGCTAGATATGAGAGCTACCTAGGATAACATCCGTCTCATAATCTGAAGGGTGTGAGTTTCATCATGACTAGAATTGTCAAATATCCTTAAATTGACACATTAGATCCATATCTGTGTTGAATTAAGTTGATCTGACATTAGTGCATGTGTGCCCCTCTCCCACAAATGTGAGTTTCTATCCCACTTCCTCTAGAGTATATTTAGCTATTGGTCTATGACTAATGAAGTATACCTACACCAATAGACATCACTGCAAATCTGTTGGTGAATACAAGTAAAACTGTGAAAACCCTGGTTTATAGATAGATGTAAGCCCTTTATGTTTTCCAGTGGCAGTATGGTGTAACATAGTATTATTTTATTTTTATTTTATTTGTGAGTACATGTATGACATCATTGCTGGTTGGAAGTTACCTTGGCCTGGCCAAATGTTTAACAAGTTAATGATCTGATCTTGGTAGGGTAGGAAAGGCAGTTGTGTGTGAAATTGACACAGGAACCATTTTAGATTCTGCCAGAGAGCGCAGACAAACGGTCTCCATTTTGTCTTTGTTGCTGCATGCAACATACACGCAACACCCTTTATCAATCATTTGAGAAAAGGGGGGTTTTGAACCACAGCCTTAGCAGTGTTGGCTCAATCTGGCTCCATGAAGAGTTGAGCCACACCAGTCCTGACCTCCCACTCCTTCCTTATCACCCACATCAGGGCAGAAAGGGGGGTTTGGGCCTGCCCCTTGTGTGTCAGCGGACACATAAGACAGATCAACATTTGTTGTGATTGCTTTTTAGCAACCATTTGTCCATACTGTAACACCTAGTTATTGTTCCATACACTGTTGTCACAAATACATTCACTTTACACAAGTTAGAAGTTTGTGTTGACTGGCAACTGTCAACCGTGTCAGTCATCATCTATCATTCCAAAAGAGGTTGAGTAGTGCAATCTTGGTTCCAGACCAGGAAACAAACAAAGGGCTTATCAATAACTGGCTAATGCCAGTTCCATTCTCATCTCTGGGTTGTGGAACGCCCCCCCCCCCCCCCCCCCCCCCCCCCCCACCCCTTGCACCTCTTTCATCACCCTGCATCTAGGTGAATGGCAAGGGGGGTCTGAGCATTAGTTGGCCTGCTGCTCTTGTGTGCTAATTTCTTCCTTCTTGCACAGCCAGCCTATGGCTGACTGTGTAAGCTGTAAAAGTAAAACAAACTGCCCACCTTGCATCTCCAAATTCGAATTTCACTTCAGTGGCAAATGTACCTCTTGTTAACCCTGCCAGCTAACGCATGCATTCAAGTAAATTAAACTACGGTCAAAATTAGATTTTAATTGTTGAGCAATCTATTTTAGAATTAGTGTCAATTTTTGAAACTTGGGCTGACTGCCAAAAGTCACAAGTTTGTTAACAAGTGGTACATTATAGGTGTTTGATCCGCCCTGTGAGATAAATTACATTTTTGGAACAAGATTAATTGATAACACTTCGGCAGCCCATTTTTTTTACAACTTTGTGGATTTTAGAGATCTGTTTTTAGAGAACTTTTCTAAAATAAGAAGATTTTAGCAACACTGCCAATATGTCTGAGAAGGCACTCAGCTACCTGGATTTACTCAATCAGCTTTTGGTGTTATTCGTGGTTTCCTCGTGTTTGGTTCTTATCGATGTCGCAGGGATCAGGAAATTCCTGTTTAATATGGCCTATGCCATAACACATGCTGCAAAAGCTTGGCTAGAACGTTTTGACCCAGAACTGCAGAGTTCTTGGAGTGTTGGTTGTGATATGGATGTGTGCCCACAGTTTGTCCCATTGCCGACAGTTAAAGATGACCCTGGCAGGTTACAGGGGGGTGTTTTGAAGCAGGAGGCTGGAGTAAAACAACCATGGGGTGACCTGACTGAATTCTGTAAGCTTCAGGGCTCCATAATCCAGTTGCAAGACAGGGTTGCATCCCTGGAAAAGCATAAATTTACCAGCATGGATGACACTCTAATGAAATGCTTTCAGAACCTTCTAGCAGAGGTCAGAGGTCAACCACCAGCATGCACTGGTGAACTTTGCTGTGGGTCCAGCCTAATCCAGGCTGAACTAGCTGACCAGGCCAAAGCAATCTCGGCAATGAATTCTCATGTTGACAGACTGAGTGTAGAAGTCAATCAGTTACAACACACTATAACTATTAGAGACAACCTTATCACAACACTGCAGGGTAAATTAACCAAGCACGAGTTTGAGGAAGTAGAATTGGGTGGTCATCAGGGGTTGCTGGACCATGTTTCCTTTCCAAAAACCCACATCCCTGCCACTGACCCCTTTAGAGCCAAAGCAACTGCATGTACACCCAAGTGATCAGGCTATGACCCTGCCAATTGATAGAGTGGTAGCACGAGCAGACATAGCTGCGTGCACACGACCAGTTCCACCATGTTCTAGCCCACCTTCAGCACCCAGTCAGTTTGAGTTTGACTCACACAAAATGACGCATGAACCCCAAAGGTTCCTTGCTAAAACGCTGGACGATGACGATCTAATGACAATTGCAGAACACATTGACCGTTTTAACCCACCAGTTTCGGGCAGTGCAGACACTCATGCTTATCTAGATAGTATAGAGAACTGTCTACGCTCTCATGAGCCTGTCACTGTAGAAACAAAAGTCAGACTTATTCATCTAACCTCAAACCGTGAGGTGTTTTCCTGTCTCACACGACAGCCGGCACAATTTCTGCAAGATTGGGGTTCGGTTCGACAGGTCATTATTGATGAGTTCAGTGACGACTGTGGTGTTCAACCTGGTCTCGTCTCGGCCATGGGCGTTAAACAGCTCTATGGTGAAGGTGTTGACGTGTTCTATAGACGTCTAATGAAAGCGTTTTTCGGCTATAAGAACACTCCAAACATGGAGGAGGATGTCATGTTCAAACAGCTGTTTGTTAACAACCTATTGCCATCTGTCACCAAGCGTTTCCCTCTCGATGTCAGACTCAGTAGTAACATGGCAACATGCCCTAAAAGCATACGGGAGCTACGGAGTCTGGCACGGGAAGCATTTGCTAGAGACCGTGATGACCGCCCTTATCGTTCGCTGAACGAAGCCATAAGAGCCCAGAAGTCAGTCACGAAGTTAGGGAATCACGCCGGCAAAGAAAAGCACGGCTCTATGCAGCGAGACAGAAGTCAGGGCCGAGTGATAATGACTGGCGGGCATCGATGCATGACTGAATCAACAACACAGTGGCATCCTCTTGTGTGGATTCTTCAGATTTAACCCTGTGGTGGCTGGTGGTGGGTCAATTGAAAAATCCAAAGGGGGGAGTACGGATTTAACACCTTATACACTGGTTGTTGGTGTTTGTTTTGTTTTGTCCAAACCTAAAATAATAGTATCAACCGTCAAATGTAGTCCCTATAGGATAATTAACATGATCTGCATGCCTTGATCATCTTAATTACCATTTCGTGAATTAACAGCATGATAGTTCTACCCAAATTATGTCTGCGGCAAATATGTTGTTGTAGCTACACTCAAACATGTTGCAGTAAACGGTCACCATTTCAGTTGACAAGGGAGATGTTTGCTATAACAAATACTTTATTGTAGCCCGAGTAATCAAATATCTGCCAGTACAACTATATAGAAATGATGATTTCCTTCAGCCTGTATATAGAAGTATATAGATGCCTTCTGCTACATGTACAGTCTATTATCATGCCTACAAAAATCAGAACAACTACTGTATATAGAAATGATGCCTTTTGCTCCA
>CM076980.1:9737382-9739882 GCA_039105355.1 Benthosema pterotum | reverse complement strand
GCCTGGGGACAACCTGGAACCTTCTCAAGGACCACTGGTGGTCCCCGGACCACCTGTTGAAAACCCCTGCTTAGACTACTCTCTCCTGTTTTTGATGTTATCGTCAAGATTGTCACAACACCATAGCACACTATTGCTAATGTAATATCCATAATCCATACACCCAGTGGCCTTTCTAAGCAATTTGGAGCCCTACGCAAGATTTTACCCCCCCTTACCAAATGGACCCGTAAGGGTCCATTTGTAAAATGGCGCCCCCCCCAAGGGATAAAATTATGAACTATTTTTAAAATAAATAACATATCATACTGTATGTGTTTTAAATGTTCAATTCTAGTTATAGATGACAAGTGTAATGTATTTATTAGCCTGGGATCATTTTAAAGCATGTCTGGTGGTCGCCCCATCCCCTCACTCCCCTCCCCTCATGGTCCCCTGCCCCCCTCCCCTGGCGCCCTAGGCAACAGCCTAGTCTGCCTAATGGCAAAAACGCTCCTGCATACACCGCGTCAGCTCCTCGCTCTCCTCCGGTAACCACGGCTCGGTGGTGGTGGTGCCACTGGTCAGCTAACTTAATGAGTCAGTGCGCAGGTCTATAGAGTATAGACGGAGTTACGCAAACTTTGTTCACTTCATAGAGCCAGTCTAATGGTGGATCTCCTACATCAACTTTTGAGAATGGGACACCTTCATTGAAAACATTGGATTTCCAACTACAGTTTGTCCCTATTCAGGTTGCATTGAACAGCGCCTCCCAGGGGCCGAGTTTCTGACCCCTCAATGTCGCAACTCTTCTACTAGATGGGAAGAAGAATAGATGAATGAATAAAAACGAATGGTTCGGGATCATTAATGTTCATTCACGTGACGGCCTTAACGAGTGTGTGGTTTTAATCCCGAGCTTCGGGATACAGGCTTAGTGTCTATAGGGTCCATTTTACTGTATGGTGTGTCTCTATAGGAGCCATGTTCTCCATGTTGGCGTCCGTGGAGGCCTTGTGCATTCTGATTGGTGGGCTGCTGTTCAACGGCCTGTACCCTCTGACTCTGACCAGCGTGACAGGGATGCCTTTCATCGCCATGGCAACGCTCATGATCATCATGTTCGTCCTGCTGCAGTAAGTGGTGCAAGCGCACGCACGCACACACGCACACATGCACACACGCACGCACACACACACGCACGCACACACACACGTGCACGCTTGTTAAATGGTGCATTTACAGCAGGGGTGTCCACACTTTATTGACTTGAGAGCTACTTTCAAAATGACCGGCTCAACAAGATCTACACATAAAATAAAAAAAAATCCATTTCAAGGCCCCCAAGAAAGTTTTACTTTGAAATAGTGGTTATAATGAAGAATGGAGAGGGAGGATTGGAAGGCTTTCTTGTATATGCTACTACTGACTTTTGAAAACAGTATTTGGGGGTTTGAGTTGATGTATGTGATGTTGAATTTAGTTTCTTTCACCCAAAGCTAATAACTTTCACGTTTTTGTCCACAATTGGGAAATAGAACTGGCAAAAACGTTCATCAAAATAACAATTATTCTCCATTTTCTAATTGTGTGAATTGAATTGTGTGAATTGAATTCTGCAATTCAGATGTTTAAATATAATTTAACTCTTGAGAGCGGTAAAATGAAACCAAATGGACCCGCAAGGGTCCATTTGGTTTCATTTTACCGCTCTCAAGAGTTACAGATCTATACATTTTAGGGGACTGTCATGTGACCTACCTGCATGGCCTGTGTGATCTACTGGTAGATCGCGATCTACTTTTTGGGCAGCCTACAGTATATAGTGCCTTTATAGTGCAATACCTTCAGCTGTTCACACACATTCATTCCACTGAGGCGGATGAAACCATGCAAGGTATGGCCTGCTTTTGATGGGTTGCACCATCGTATACATTTTATTATTGATATCAAACCAGATCACTGTTTTCCTTCTTTTTCCCCTTCTGTTTTTGGTCTGTCGGGTACCGCATTGCTCATGCCCTCTGCCATCCACCTCCATTGTAACGGCAGACTTAAACGCTGAATAACTTGAGACATAGAGAACCTTCCGTGGTATAGATAAAAAGTATGGGACGAGATTTTCGTCACTGCTAAACCCCTTATCCCTTATCTTCTTTGCCTTTTTGAACTATTAAACATACATTACATTTTTCAATAGTTCAAATGGCAGGTCTACATTCTCACAACATGTCAACAGATTGGCACATTGAACTATCCCCAAAAGTAAAAAGAAAAAAAAGAAAAAAAAAAAAAGTAAAAAAAGGGATCTTTCCAAACAGGATGTTTATATGCAGCGCAATTCCGGTGTTTTACACCAGGGGTTTTCAACCTCTTTGATACCAGGGACCACCATTTATTCAGCATTTGAGCCACGGACCACCATTTGATGACATTTTCATGCCAAAGACCCCAAACTAAAGATTCCTTTTGGTTTTATCCACAATTTCAGGCTGGATTTTGACAAACAAAACAGTAA
>CM076980.1:9727093-9736882 GCA_039105355.1 Benthosema pterotum | reverse complement strand
AGAAGTGAAAAGTGCTGCTTACAAAGCGGTTTGAATTGTACAGAGAACGGCAGATGAAAAGACAACGTTTATATTAGGAAAAGCTCATTTGCAATTGAATAATGTGCCGCACGATTCACTCTTCTTCTCTATTCAGTGACCTCTACCTGAAAAGCGTTTGTCATTCTGTTTCTAGAGAAATTACAGATTTGAGTTTTATTTCGGGACACATTTATACTCCAGCCCCGGGATGGGGCGACTGTTAGGTGTCGAGGGGTCCGGGGCAGTGAGGAGGACAGGCCTTAACTAAAACACAAAACTAAAACAAAATTGATCACTGGTTAGACCAGGGGATTTCAACCTTTTTGACTCCAGGGACCACCATTTATTCAGCATTTGAGCCACGGACCACCGTTTGAGGACATTTAGCCCCAAATACCTAAAACTAAAGAATTCTTTTGGTTTTGTTCACAATTCCAGGCTGGATTTTGCAAACAAAACAGTGTAGACTTCTTAATTAAATAGTGCTAATTCAGATGATGAATATTTTAACTCTTGAGAGTGTGAAAATGAAACATTCATTTTTACATTCTCAAGAGTTACATCTGGTTAACCAACTTTCCATCATTTAGCCTGGGACCACCTGGAACCTTCTCAAGGACCACTGGTGGTCCCCGGACCACCTGTTGAAAACCCCTGGCTTAGACTACTCTCCCTCATAAATGCCCTCCTGTTTTGAAGATTGTCATGACACCATAGCACCTAATTGCTAACGTAATATCCATAATCCAAACACCCAGTGGCCTTTCTATGCAATTGGAGCCCTACGCAAGATTTTCCCTGGAGCCCCCCTTACCAAAAGGACCCGTAAGGTCCATTTGTAAAATGGCGCCCTCCAAGGGATAAAATTATGAAATTTTTAAAATAAATAACATATCATACTGTATGTGTTTTAAATGTTCAATTCTAGTTATAGATGAGACGTATAATGTATTTATCCATATTTATCCTTATTAGCCTGGGATCATTTTTAAAGCATGTCTGGTGGTCACCCATCCCCTCACTCCCCTCCCCTCATGGTCGCCCCCCTTCCCCTGGCGCCCTAGGCAACAGCCTAGTCTGCCTAATGGCAAAAACGCTCCTGCATACACCGCGTCAGCTCCTCGCTCTCCTCCGGTAACCACGGCTCGGTGGTGGTGGTGCCACTGGTCAGCTAACTTAATGAGTCAGTGCGCAGGTCTATAGAGTATAGGCGGAGTTACGCAAACTCTGTTCACTTCATAGAGCCAGTCTAATGGTGGATCTCCTACATATCTTCTATTGAGAATGGGACACCTTCATTGAAAACAATGCATTTCCAACTACAGTTTGTCCTATTCAAGTTGCATTGAACAGCGCCTCCCGAGGGCAGAGTTTCTGACCCCTCAATGTCGCAACTCTTCTACTACCTGTAGATGGGAAGAAGAATAGATGAATGAATAAATACGAATGGTTCGGGATCATTAATGTTCATTCACAAGACTTAACGAGTCTGTGGTTTTAATCCCGAGCTTCGGGATACAGGCTTAGTGTCTATAGGGTCCATTTTACTGTATGGTGTGTCTCTATAGGAGCCATGTTCTCCATGTTGGCGTCCGTGGAGGCCTTGTGCATCCTGATTGGTGGGCTGCTGTTCAACGGCCTGTACCCTCTGACTCTGACCAGCGTGACAGGGATGCCTTTCATCGCCATGGCAACGCTCATGATCATCATGTTCGTCCTGCTGCAGTAAGTGGTGCAAGCGCACGCACGCACACACGCACGCACACATACACACACGCACGTGCACACACACACACACACACACACACCACACACCACACACACACACACACACACACACACACACACACACACACACACACACACACACGTGCACGCTTGTTAAATGGTGCATTTACAGCAGGGGTGTCCACACTTTATTGACTTGAGAGCTACTTTCAAAATGACCGGCTCAACAAGATCTACACATAAAAAAAAATCCATTTCAAGGCCCCCAAGAAAGTTTTACTTTGAAATAGTGGTTATAATGAAGAATGGAGGGGGAGAATCGGAAGGCTTTCTTGTATATGCTACTACTGACGTTTGAAAACAGTATTTGGGGTTTGAGTTGACTGTTTGTGATGTTGAATTTAGCTAATTAACTTTCACGTTTTTGTCCACAATTGGGAAATGGAACTGGCAAAAACGTTCATCGAAATAACAATTATTCTCCATTTTCTAATTGTGTGGACTCTTGAAATTATGCAATTCAGATGTTTAGATATAATTTAACTCTTGAGAGTGTAAAATGAAACCAAATGGACCCATAAGGGTCCATTTGGTGCACTGTGGGGGGGCCCTGCGGGTTCCAACAGCAACCTTGCAGCTACCATCCGGTGACTCTACCCAGATGGCTCAAATTCAAATGACTGAAATGCTTAAAGATTGTAAAGTACTTTGGAGGAAGACGCTTCCTATACAAATGCGTTGATTATGATTATGACATGATGAGAAGACAACCTACTGTCTCAGAAAACTCTTTCTCGCTAGACACAGACGCGCACACATGCACGCACACACACACACACACACACACACACACACACACACACACACACACACACAGAGAGAGAGAAAGGCCGGATGTAACATTTCCCAATTGGGGGGGAAGGAGAAAATGGTATGGGTCCGGCTTCGCACCCATACCATTTTCTGTTACAGGACTTATTAGGCAAGTAAAGCATCAATAATAACATCAGTAGTTGTTGAAGTTGCAACAGACACGCAGCATGCATAAAGCTAAAGGTCTGACTCAGAGAGTTTTCTGTTTTCAATGATGAAATGCTGTTGGTTTAGTGGTGACACAGCTCTAGTTACAGTAGTTAGTAGCAGTAGTAGTGTTTCATATCATTTTGAATATAAGCAGCAGCACTTTAATTTGAAATATTGTGGGTTGTTTTGCATGCCATCATGTTTGGTGGGGCAGTCAGGGAATTTAGGGGGGCATTGCCCCCCCCCCCCATTGCCCATGCCTCGATCCGCCCCTGGAGAGAGAGTTGATGGACTACTTACTGAACGCCGCTCTGGCCTAAACCGTTGGCAAGCGAAACATTCAGAAATGCGTCATCGTAACGACACTGGGAAAATAAGGAATAATTAGGAGATGCATCAAGCAGTCGCAGCTGCTTGCGAGTCGTTGGCATAGTATAATAATTGTCACGATGCATCGCTGAGAGGCCCGCAGTGTCACATTACTCCATTCTGCGTGTGCCTGCATGCCGCTCAATTAACTACTGAAGATTACAGTTGAAACGGCAAAACACTTCTGTGTCTTTGTCAAGGCTGTCTTACCAGTGGTGGAAGATCGGTTGACAAAGACACAAAAGTGTAGGTTAATCAGTTTTGACCTGGGAACTGACAGCTTAATTTCTGAAAAAAACTTGTTATTTCTCCGTCAGTGTTCCTTAACTCCCGGACCGTCGATCCCGCGGTCGTCGTTGTTTTGCCGTGAAATTACGCACGCCGGTCACGACAACGGCGCGTAACACGACAAAATGTAGATTTCATTCTTTGATCCATCTATTAGTCCCAGCGCATCGTCTGATAAAGTTCCCGTTGCTGACTCTCATTTGGGACCGTTTTTTTTTTCGTCCCATTCGCACCCATTCAATTCAATGCATTCAGAAGCCTTTTCTGGGGATCTCCAATGTCGTTGCCGTGGCGCACGGGTGGATCGTCTGTTGCTAGACGTCACTTCCTGACTTTTGACCCGGAACGTTTTGCTCGGATCGTGAGAGGACATAAAAAAAACATGAACATGGGTGGAATTCCCCTTTAAGGTTAGGTTTAGGCATAGGTTTTACTGAGGTTCTGTTTATGTGTTTAGATAGATGTGGTAGCTGGTATGTTTTACTTTATTCCTATCATGGTGTTTGTTGATCTATTTTTTGTAGTAGTTTGGGTTTAAAGTAGTCTGTTTTTTTAAGTAGAGGTCTGTCTGTTTTGGGTTTTTTGTAGTTTGCTGTGGACTAGGTAATCTTTTAAAGATGTAGTGTTATGATTTTTTCTACCCTAAAACATGATCATCAGGTATTAATGTTATGTAAAAAGTAAGATTTTTTTCCCAAAAAGTGTTTGTTAAACTGTCATTTTTATGATTCCACCCTACCAGTTCATTAAGTATGCCTGATTTGCCTGGTGGGTGGTACTCCTCTACAGTAGTTATGTTTAGGTTCGTGGTATAAGACTTCCATGTTTTGTATGTTTCAACCTTATACAGTACAATACAGAGAATGGTTGCATTCGCCATCTCTGTTGAAGAAGAGTCTATCTATGTCTGAGATAACTAATCTTACTTATCTTTCATATTGGTTTAAACCCTGTGGAAATGTTGTTAAGTTTTAAAATCCATTGTTTTTCTGCAAACCTCCTCTCCCCCTCTGTCAGTCGACTGTTATGCAAAACAGTCGCTGTTGTTATAAAACCGTCGCGAAAGCTGTCGCGGCTGAGGATTGCTTTGAGAAGGCAGGCAGGCAGGCAGGCAGGCAGGCAGGCAGGCAGGCAGGCAGGCAGGCAGGCAGGCAGGCAGGCAGGCAGGCAGGCAGACAGGCAGGCAGGCAGGCAGACAGGCGGGCAGGCAGGCAGGCAGACAGGCAGGCGGGCAGGCGGGCAGGCAGACAGGCGGGCAGGCAGGCAGGCAGACGGGCAGGCAGGCAGGCAGGCGGGCAGGCAGGCAGGCAGACAGGCAGGCAGGCGGGCGGGCGGGCGGGCGGGCGGGCGGGCGGGCAGACGGGCAGGCAGGCAGGCGGGCAGGCGGGCAGGCGGGCAGGCAGGCAGGCAGACAGGCAGGCGGGCAGACAGGCAGGCGGGCAGACAGGCAGACGGCAGGTGGGCAGGCGGGCAGGCGGGCAGGCAGACAGGCGGGCAGGCGGGCAGGCAGGCAGACAGGCGGGCAGGCGGGCAGGCAGGCAGCAGACAGGCGGGCAGGCGGGCAGGCAGACAGGCGGGCAGACAGGCGGGCAGGCAGGCAGGCAGGCAGGCGGGCAGGCAGGCAGGCAGACAGGCGGGCAGGCAGACAGGCGGGCAGGCAGGCAGGCAGGCAGACAGGCAGGCAGGCAGACAGGCAGGCAGGCAGGCAGGCAGGCAGGCAGACAGGCAGGCAGGCAGGCAGGCAGGCAGGCAGGCAGGCAGGCAGGCAGGCAGGCAGACAGGCAGGCAGGCAGGCAGGCAGGCAGGCAGGCAGGCAGGCAGGCAGGCAGGCAGGCAGGCAGGCAGGCAGGCAGGCAGGCAGGCAGGCAGGCAGGCAGGCAGGCGTGTTTGCATTTAGAATAGGACGGTAATCACGCAACAATGAAGCATAATTGTGATGAGATGCCATTTGGATTAAATCTACCTTGATGTTTGTGTCTGCGCACATATGTGCGTGTCAGTGTGTGTGCGTGTGTGTGCGTGTGTGTGTGTGACTAATGACCCTCCCGGCTTCCTCGTGAAGAGCGAAGCGTTCCTTCTGTCTCATATAAAACCTTTTTTTGGTTCTAGATTTCATTTCATTAGCTTTAGTGGATTTTAATTGGTTTGGATGCTGCGTGCGTCCGTGCGTGCGTGTGATGTGTTTACGTGTGCATGCGTGTGTGTGTAAACAAGTGGGTGTGTGTGTGTGTATTTTCTTTCATTAGATTGTGATTTTTAATTGGATAGAGTGTCGTACCGTCGGAGTGACTCCACTGACCTCAGTGTGTATTGTGTGTGTGTGTGGAGCAGGGGCGGATTAACATTTCCCATTTGGGGGGCAGGGGAAAATGGTAAGGGGGCAGCTTCATTGCCCGTGGCGCTGGCGATGAAGCCGCACCGATACCATTTTTGGTTACTGGACTTTTATCAGGAAATTAAGCATCAGTGATAACATCAGTTGTTGAAGTTGCAACAGACACGCAGCATGCATAAAGCTAAAGGTCTGACTCAGAGATTTTTTTGTTTTCAATGATGAAATGCTGTTGGTTTAGTGGTGACACAGCTGTAGTTAGTTAGTAGCAGTAGTAGTGTTTCAAATCATTTTAAATATAAGCACTTTAATTTGAAATATCATGGGTTGTTTTGCATGCCATCGTGTTTGGTGGGGCAGACTGGGCATTTAGGGGGGCACCCCCCCCCATGCCCATGCCTAGATCCGCCCCTGGTGTGGGGGTGCGTGTGCGTGTGCACGGTTTGGAGCGCAAGTCATATTTGAGTGCAAGTCATGGTCAGCAAGTTAATTTAAAAAAATGTGATCCATCATACATCACTGACTACAGATTAGAAATGGCAATCATAAAACTAATTTGATTCCTCCCAAAGTTTGCTGTTAAAAAAAAACTTGTTTTTGCATACTTTCCGCTTACTGTATTTTTCATTCAAAGTCTGCAGGATGTGCACTAGCTAAATGGTCATTTGATCCATATTATGCCATGGGGTGTTATTTTATACGTTGTCAAATATTTACTGCAGACTAAATGAATGTTTGGTTTTAGTCTGTTATCTGCAGTCGCTGTGTGTCCAATAAAATACAAAATGCAGTGTTATTTCATCCATTTGTTACTCAACCAAATTATATATAATGCACATAATACAGGTCCTTCTCAAACAATTAGAATATTTATTCTGCAAAAGTTAATTTTCCTCTGTAGTAATATAATTCAAAAAGTGAAACTTTCACTCATCCTTGATTCTTTGCACGCTCTTAAAGTCAAATATTTAAATCCCTTTTATTTGTTTGTTTTATTTTTCATGAAAATCAAGGAATTTTATAACTACAAGGAAACTTGTAGTTATAAAAGAGACACTGATGCTGATACTGATCGTTGTTCTCGCTATTGGGATTAATGTGACTTCACTGACCAAATGCCACCAGAAGCTATAGAGTGTAGATCATACCTGGGCATTAAGCGGCCCGGGGGCCAAATGCGGCCCTCTGGCTGACTCTGACCGGCCTGTGAAAGGGTACTGTGGTTTTCAACCAGTGGTCTGGGGACCACCAGTGGTCCTTGAGAGAGTTCCAGTTAAATATGGAAAGTTGGCTAAACAGATGTAACTCTTTAAGATCGTAAAAATGAAACCAAATGGACTCTTGCGGGTCCATTTGGTTTCATTTTTACACTCCCAAGAGTTAAAATATTCAATATGTGAATTAGCCCTGTCTGTACAAGATTAATCGTCATTTTGATCTTTGACTGTTTTTTTTCCCCCATAATCCAGCGTGGACAAAAAGCAAAAGAAATCTTTAGTTTTGGGGTCTGTGGGGCTAAAATGTCATCAAATGGTGGTCCTCCGTGGCTCAAATTCTGAATAAATAGTGGCCCCTGGTGTCAAAATGGTTGGTCTTACGCTTACTTTAATCTTGAAATTAAATTAATATTAGACAGACTTTAGTTCAGCCTTTAGTCTTGGCCCTCAACAATATTTCATGCATCTCATTTGGCCCCTTGGGAAAAATAACTGCCCACCCCTGGTCTAGAGTGTAAAATGTCCCTTGGGTCACATGGTCGACTGTCATTTGTGTGGGCTTGTCTGGTTTGTTTACATTGAGCAGAAATTGGGACACGTTCTGGTTTAAATAAGAGCTTTAGTCCACAAAGGGAAGTGAGATTTAAGTGATGATTAAACAAAAACGGACCACAACCCACACAGCACTGTAGTCATATGGGCTGGAGTTTTAACCCATAAATATGGCGCCCCTATAGCCTTTTAGACTCTGACCCTTTTAGGTTGCCGTTGAAATCTATAGGTTGCAATACGGTCACGGCCATTAATTCTTTGACCACCAGATTCGCGCCAGTCAAAATGTAGATTTTATTCTTTAATCCATCTATTAGTCCGAGTGCATCCTCTGATAAAAAATCCGTTGCTGACTTTCATTTGGGACAGAATGGGCGCAGCCATTTTAATTTTTTGTCCCATTCGCACCCATTCAATCCAATGCATTCAAAAGCCCTTCCTGAGAATCTCCTTCTAGTTGTCGTTAGCGCACGGGTAGATCAACTAGGGCTAGACGTCACTTCCTGACTTTTGACCCAGAACTTTTTGCTCAGATCGTGAGAGGACAGGTTAGACAAGACACCTATGCGCTATGAGATAAGCAACTGGTTGCGACCTGGCCGTTGGTCGCTGCTGGATCTTTCTGCCCTTTCCTGCTACATGCTCCAAATAAGGTAATCCAACAGGCCAGGCAGCCTGGGTATTATGGAATATTGTAATATAAAACAGGGAAGGTGTTAACGTAATAACGGGAGGCATTATCCTAGCGTTATGAGTGTGCTGCTGCACTGCGCTCCCAGTCACAGCAGGGGCGGATGTAGCATGTCCCATTTGGGGGGGGGGGGGGGGGGGGGGGGGGGCAAGAAAAACGTGTTAGAGGGACAAGAGAAAATGGTATGGGGGCGGCTTCATCGCACCCATACCATTTTCGGTTACAGGACTTTTATTAGGCAAGTATAAGCATCAATAATAACATCAGTTGTTGTTGAAGTTGCCACAGACACGCAGCATGCATAAAGCTAAAGGTCTGACTCAGAGAGTTTTCTGTTTTCAATGATGAAATGCTGTTGGTTTAGTGGTGACACAGCTGTAGTTAGTTAGTAGCAGTAGTAGTGTTTCAAATCATTTTAAATATAAGCACTATAATTTGAAATATCTTGGGTTGTTTTGCATGGCATTGTGTTTGGTGGGGCAGTCTGGGTATTTAGGGGGGCATTGCCCCCCCATGCCCATGCCTAGATCCGCCCCTGCGCTCCCAGTCACAGGCTGTTTGTACTGACATTCAGATGACGATCGTCAGAGCAGGACAGAGCTATGAGAGCAATAACAAAGACTGTTGGGAGGGAAACCCCCTATATCCACACAAACACTGTTACATACTTTTTTTTTGTTCAGGAGGCTAATTCAAAAGTTGAAATGAAAAGGTGGCAGATCTACCTTCATACAAGCTCACAGCGCATCGCAGCATGACCTGTTCCCCCTGTGGCTTCTTCCAGGGGCGGATTGGCCATCTGGAGTACAGGGAGTTTTCCCGGTGGCCTGCGCCACCTAGTGGCCAGGACAAGATCCAAAATGCACTAGTGGCACTTCCAAAAATGCATTAGAATGTGCTAGATGCTCGCCTGGAACATACAGATCAAAATGACCATTAATCTTCTACATTCTCTAGTTGTGTAGACTGAGTTGGGCTAATTCACATGATGAATATTTTAACTCTTGAGGGTGTAAAAATGAAACCAAATGGACCCGCAAGGGTCCATTTGGTTTCATTTTTACGCTCTCAAAGAGTTACATCTGGTTAACCAGCTGCACTCCCCCCCAGGGTGGCCTGGCAAAGGCAAAATTGTCCCAGTGGGAAAATATGTGCCAATCCGCCCCTGGCTTCTTCTGTGTGAACACTATAGAGGTAAATGATGGAGAGTTGGTAACCAAATGGACCCAGATCTTAATGTCTTGAAAGCGCAAAATGAAACCAAATGGACGCTCTTTTTCATTTTGCGTTCTCAAGAGTTAACTTAGACACCCGTCCAACATGTGCACCATGGTTAGGCAGAATTTTTAATGTCCATTATCGTACTGCAACCTTTCAGATATAGAAAACCTGCAGTTTCTATTAGATTGGATTCCCCATTGATGATGTCACTGGAGGACAGGTTTCTGAACTGCCCACAGCCCTCCTGTGAGACACAGACTGAGTAGTAGAAAGAAAAAATAGAGGTATTTTATCATGAATATTAGTGAGGACTACTAGACCTGGCAGTAATCCCCACCCTCTCCCCA
>CM076980.1:9682093-9719593 GCA_039105355.1 Benthosema pterotum | reverse complement strand
CCACAGACCCGAAAACTAAAGATGTCTTTTGCTTTTGTCCATCTTCTAGTTGTGCAGATTTGGGGCTAAGTCATATTTTAACTCTTGAGAGTGTAAAAATGAAACCAAATGGACCCTTGCGGGTCCATTTGGTTTCATTTTTACGTTCTCAAGAGTTACATCTGGTTAACCAACTTAGCTGGGGACCACCTGGAACCCTCTCAGGGACCACCAGTGGTCCCTGAGACCACTGGTGGTCTGTAGTAGGCTACAATAACCAGTATTACCACCAGCACACAGCACCTCTCTCTCTCTCTCGCTCTGTCTCTCTCTCTCTATTCAATTGACTTCAAAGGATCTTCATTCAGGGGCAAAATAATTTAGCGGCCGTCCATTTTTAACACGATAAGCGCCTGGAACCATTAGCGCCCATTAAATCAGCGCCCCGTGATCGTTTCCTTCCGGACCCAGTTTCAGACGCACACGACGTTGTCAGGCGTCATCTTAGAGGTGGCTAAGATTAGCCAAATCAAAGAACCAACGATGGAGAACAAAGGGAGGACATGTACTTCCTATAAGGACTGCTTTGATTAGAATTTTATAGCTTTTGATATATATCAGGAGTTATTAGCGCTCAGAGATGTTTCTAACCATCCATTATAATGGGACCAGATCACTTTGGATGACAGACCTGCCGATTTATGGCATGACTGTCGTAAACTAGAGCATTAACTAAAAAATTGATACATTGATGCATCGATTTGCATAGCACGAGTCGACTCCCACCCACACGAGTTGTAATGTGTTTTTTTTTCCTGTATGTGTGCGTCTGTGCGATGCGTGTACAGAATTCAACTGTAATGTTGGTTATTGTCACGAACAGAAGTCATTCTTTCCTTTGCAACTGTATTGGAGCAAAGCAACACGGGCGATGAAGCCGCACCCATACCATTTTCGGTTACATGACTTTTATTAGTCAAGTAAAGCATCAGTAATAACATCAGTTGTTGTTAAAGTTGCAATAGACACGCAGCATGCATAAAGCTAAAGGTCTGACTCAGAGAGTTTTCTGTTTTCAATGATGAAATGCAGTTGGTTTAGTGGTGATACAGCTGTAGTTAGTTAGTAGCAGTAGTAGTGTTTCAATTTTAAATATAAGCACTTTAATTTGAAATATATTGGGTTGTTTTGCATGGCATCGTATTTGGGGGCGGGGGGGAGGTTGGGGGGCAGACTGGCTATTTAGGGGGGCATTGCCCCCCCATACCCATGCCTAGATCCGCCCCTGGGAGGAATACATGTAAATATACATGTCGTAAAGATGAAGTCAAGGAAATAGATTGTATTTTGATGATGTGCCTGCAATGTTAGAACTAGTATGTGTTCTGTTGCGTTCTGGCATGTGGGCTGCTGTGTATTATGTGTTTTTATGGCTAGGGCAGTGTTGGGAAAGTTCTCTTTTTTTCTGAAATAGTTCAGTTCATAGTTCATACATTTAAAAACGAACTAGTTCCGTTCATAGTTCATTGTTGAATTTTTAGAACTAAAGTTCATGGTTCCAAAAAAAGAACTATTATAGTTCTTTTTCGTTCTTTTTTCCCCTCCCTCTTTTTTTTGTTCAAAATGGTTGCAGCCCATAGCCATATACAACTGAAGATGTCCTTAGTTGATTTGTGAAGATTTTATTATGAAGGCGCTCAGTTCAGTCCAGCCCTGTGCATCTCTGTGTGCTGAAAATAGAGCAGAAAATATCAGCAGAAATAGAGATCAACAAGCTCAAAGTGCGTCACTGAGTTTGTAGATCTGCTCTATTTTCAGCTCATTCTAGTCTCACTCTTGAACAGGGCAATGCTTAGCATTTTTCCAAGTTGGCTACTATTTTACAATATCAATTTATTAACATAGCCAGGTCGACTGAAAGCCCCAGTGATTCAGCTGTCTCGAAAGGTGGGGGCGTGGCACATGGTTTATGGCTGAACCACTGCTGAACCAAAAGTGAAAGTGAAAGTGTGAGTGTTAACACACTACTGACATGGTGGGGAGACAATATATAGCAGAAAATGCATTTTGGAGTGATGTATATAGGTGAACTTGCATTTGACCCATTAGCCCCATTATAAGCTTATTTTGGGATAGGGGAAACAGCCATTAAGGAGCGTTTTCACAAAACAGCACCTGGACCACTTTTTTCTAAATAAATAACTGCAAATAAAGATAAAAAAAAGTTTTGGGGTGAAATTCTCCTTTAAGCAAATGAGCCCGGGCCGTCGCGGCTATTGTTTCGGTCGGGTATCCCAACTCTATACAATAGCCCATATTGTTATATTAATAACAATGTGAAAGGGTCCCCCAAACCTTAAGGCCGCCTCTGCTTGTAGTAGGCTAACTGTAGCCTACCGGTAAATAAAAATGAAAACGATCCGACGGCAAATCAGGCAATGATGATAAGAATACACAAGTGTTGTGCGTCCGAGCGCGCATGTGGAGCGTTTATGATTAATCACGGGATAGCGTCACACGTGCGTGAGGCAAAAGGTTGCTGCGCAGACAGTATATGATTTAAATACACGCATAGCGCAGGAAGATTATTACCAACATGAACAGCATTAGTAGCTCATTCAACGTGTTGGAGAGAAGCGTCCTCCCTTGGTGCTGTGTGTGAGCTGTCTGATGCTGTGCGCTGCTGACAGAGCAGAGGGAGGGGCGGGGCGGTGGGCAAGGAGAACAGATCTTCAAGCTAAGGATGCCTCGAGCCTCAACACGTTGTTAGCTTGTATATCTGCTCTATTTTAGCGAACAACACCGCCGTACTACAGTAATATAAATAAATACTCGCACCGGTGCTATGAACATTTTAGTCACAAATGCGAGGCTGTCGAGCCCCGCTCTTGAACAAAATCGAACGCAAGAAAAGTGACGTTCACTCACGCCAGAAATGAACGCGTTCACATCGCCGTTCTTCAAGCAGATATAGGGTCCGTTCCGTTCAAGTTCCTTAAAAATATGAACGGTTCAAAGAACTTTCGTTCTTTGAACGCGTTCGGGTACAACTCTGGGCTAGGGGCTATACTATTTGACATTCAATCTTTTCCCGCAAATGTTGTCTTATAACCATAGTCGTCTTATATTCGGGACAATATTATGCTACTTACTTTTTTCCAGAAAACGGCAGATTTAGCAGGCATTTGTTTGTAGAATAAGCCTCGGGTCTTCGTGGGTTAAAGGGGTCATTTCAATCGATCTCGCGTGTGTTTTTGTTTACTAAAGGATCCCCATTAGAGACACATGAAAGAGCCTCCGCTCTTTCTGTGTGTGTGTGTGCGTGTGTGCGTGTGTGCGTGCGTGCGTGCGTGCGTGCGTGCGTGCGTGCGTGCGTGCGCGCACGTGTGGGTGTTCACTAGCGGCTCCACTAGAGAACACCCTGAGCGTCCGCCACTGAACCATTGTTTGCCAACCAATAAATCATTGGTTCCTGCCGGGGATCCGTTTCTTCCAGGCCTATTTGCAGGTGCACCAGGAGTCACGAGGCTTCGTAGCACATGTGGGTAAAAGCAGCTTACACCAAAAAACGAATGTTCGTTTTTTGTTTGGGGAGTTCTCCATTGGGGAGGTCATATTATTCCTACCGTGACTTAACGATGGGGCCGCCACGGACCGCCAAAAACAAAATCTCTGAATTTGATCTGGGGGTTATTCACGTTCAAAGATTTTTCAGTGGAACCACTCAGTGCATTGACTAGGCTGGAAGCCAGACCACTTTGGATGACGGACCTGCCCATAAATCTGATCGCCGTCGCACAACCAGACGATCTCGTTCCGTAGTCTGATGGGCCCCGTTCTGGATAGTTGAAGACGGATATATGTTTTTGAATCATCTCTGTTCTTCTTTGCATGCTGCTTTTTGCTATAGGACGGAGAGCTCCTTCCCTTTTCTTAGCCCAAGTATTTTTGTTCTCTTATTGGAGTCGTGGACTGCCTTTTCTTAAAAACAGCAGAACCCATTGCATTTTTTTTTTCTTATTTAACACTTAACTCTATACGGTAAGCTACGCCATGACAAGTGTGACACACATCTACCGTAAATGTGCTAGGAAAGGGGAATCCTCGATTTTTTTTCTCTTTTTTTTTTAATTTTGAAACTTTGATTCTATTTCGATTAATTGTGAACAGTCGAGAGCGTTGGCCGCCGGTCACGGTCGCAAAATGATCTCGCTGTCTCTCGCTCAATGTGTGTGTGTATGTGTTCGTGTGCGTGTGTGTGCATGCGTGTGCGTGTGTATAAGAGCATCATGGCCGGGTTCTCACCCTTCAGATAGCGGCCTGCGCGGCTAGCAGAGGGATTTACACACTGCTCACCCCCTGAGGCGTCAACAGTGCTTCAAAGAGCAGGGGGTCAGAGCCGCTCCGTACAGCCGCGGTAGCCCCTTAAACGCTTATGTGTCTTATGCACACACACACACACGCATACACACACACACACTTACACACTTACACACACACACACACACACACACACACACACACACACACACACACACACACACACACACACACACACACACACACACACACTTACATACACACACACACACACACACACACACACACAACCACTCTCTCTCTCTCAAAGCTGTCTTTGCACACAAAGCCGTGACGGAGCACTATGCGTGTGTGTGTGTGTGTGTGTGTGTGTGTGTGTGTGTGTGTGTGTGTTGTGTGTGTGTGTGTGCGTGCGTGCGTGTTCACTAGCAAGGCTCAAAATGTCCTCACGAGTATAACGGAGATATATACGGTGGTTTCACGGTTAAAAAGCATTTGGGGAGTTAACTCCAGGCTTAAAGATTTGTATTTAATCCTAACCCCTCTCAACCCAGACTGGAATTAGGTTTACGGGGGTTTAGATTTGGAGCTCAGATTGATTTTGTATCTTCTAACGTACGTAAATTGTGTGCAGGCGGTGTCATCATGCACCGAAAATAGCTGATCTACAAGCTTGTAGGTTTAAGGCTTTAGGGATTATTTTTTTTTTTTTAGAATAGAACTACCCCAAAGATAAGCATAAGGAATGGCATTAATGACCTAGCTGTCCTTTCCATAAAATGTAATGTCCTCACCAGTGTACTGCAATATAAACGTGCACGTGCGTGTTTGTGTGAGTGTGCGCCCGCACGTGCACACGTGTGCATGTGTGCGCCCGCACGTGCACACGTGTGCATGTGTGCCAGTCATCTATACTCAGGGTGTCATCTCCTTTCTTTATTTATTCTCTTTCATCTCTCCGGCCATCCCTCTCTCTCTCTCATCAGTATTCTGGGCCAAAGAAAGAAAGAAATATGTTCTTCTTTTTCTTTCTCTGTGTCTGTGTGTGAACTCCACCACACACACACGCACGCACGCACGCACGCACGCACGCACGCACAACACACACACACACACACACACACACACACACAGCTGTCTTACAGTAGAACAAATGGAGTCCATATGAAGTGTATTGTGGAGCATAGAAATCCAGCTAGTCTACGGAGCACAGTGTTGCCAACTGCCAAAATCCAAAATGCATTAGTGGCGCTTCCAAAATGCACTAGAATGCGCTACAGCAGTGGTTTTCAACCATTTTAGGAGAAAATGGTATGGGGGCACCCATACCATTCGTACCCATACCATTTTCGGTTATTTTAGGCCAAAAAAGCATCAATAACAATATCAGTTGTTGTTGAAACAGACACGTGATGTGATGGTTTCAATGATGAAATGCTGTTGGTTTAGTGGTACAACAATTGTACTTAGTAGCAGTAGTAGTGTTCCAAATCATTTAAATTATAAGCACTTTAATTTGAAATATATTTAAAATTTGGGTTGTTTCCATGCCGTCATGTTCGGTGGGGCAGTCAGAGCATTTAGGGGGGCATTGCCCCCCCATGCCCATGCCTAGATCCTCCCCTGTTGTGTTCTATGCCAGGCTTGGGTGACAGTGCTAACAATACTAAACATACAGCAGCAGCATGCTAGTTGTTTTGGCTTTACTTTTGGCTTCATACTGGGTCAAATATCAATAATATGTTGTTGTTTACACTAACTGTTGCATAATTGCAATTTCATATGTGAGTGTCATGGTACCGGCCACCAGTGTTGTTGTTTTTTTTTTTTTGAGAATATTTTGATTTAGTCTTAGTTTTAATCTTTTCAATAAGTCTTATTTAGTCTTTTAGTCCCATTTAGTCTTCTGAAATTCTTTTTTTTTTTTAGTGTAGTCTTAGTCGACGGAATGCCAAAAGGATTTAGTCTAGCCTTAGTCTTTTAGTCTTAGTCTTGGTTGTTTAGTCTTACATACAAATACATTGTAGGTTTATACAGATTTATAGTTTTTAGTATGAAACATGTCTCGTTTTATTTCTTGTATAAATCACTGCAATAGTAATAAGTTCCTTTCCTCAAAAGGTATGCAATGTATACTGAAGATATGTTCAATACTTAAAAAGAACGAAAAAAAGATTTAGTCTAGATATGATTTAGTCTTCGTCTTAGTCTTTTGAAAACACACATCTTTTAGTCCCATTTAGTCTTTTGAAATTCATTTTTTTAATCTAGTCTTAGTCAACTAAATATCAAAAACCTTAGTCGACTTAGACTTAGTCTTAGTCTTAGTCGACAAAAGTCTTAGTAGTAGTCGACAAAAACAACACTGCCGGCCACCTAATTTCCCCACTGAGATGATGCTCAGCCACGGGTAAAACTAGAGCATACATGAGCCCTGCTGGAAGCTTCAGTAACAGGATAAAATGTACAGTATATCGTCTCTCCAACATACAGTATCTCAATATGGAAGGTAGAAGATTAGTGAAACGATACTTCACTTTGGTATAGAAGCATGGAAATTGGCACAGATACTCTCCAAGGTCTACTCTTTAGGAAAAAGGTGCGTGCCACTCAAAATTCCAAGATGGCGGCCCCAAAATCCAAAATGTCCGCCCAAAAATGTGGTTTTTTTCCTTCATAACTTGAAATGCATTGATTTTACACCCCATAAATGTATTGAACATTAATACAAAGTTGGCCATTACGGACGGTTTGGCACCAAGAACGTGTTTGTATCACTTACGGCTCTTGAGATACAGCATATAGGTACTTTCACAGATTGAGGAGAGCAAGACATTTGTAACATTGATTCTTAAGTGAATCAAATGGTGATACAGGCATGAAAATTGGTACACACACTCTTCAAACCCCACTATTTCTAAAAGTACTGCGTGCCCTGCAAAATTCCAAGATGGCAGCCCCCAAAATCCAAGATGTCCGTCCAAAAATGTGGTTTTTCCTTCATAACTCGAAATACAAAGCTTTTAAGCCCCATAAATGTATTGGGTGTTAATATAAAGTCAGGCATTACGGACATTTTGATACCGAGTACATGTCTGTATGTAGTACGGTTCTTGAGTTACAACATATACGTAGTGATGTGGCACCATAAGTGTAACATTTTGGCATGTTTCACTCTTTAACTCAAAGATTCCTTTATCAGCATTTCTTCTATTTTCAGGAAATGGACCTACATGTATCTGCTATCATAAACCACTTCAAGTTTTTCAATTGATGAAACGGGTCGGGAGTTATTAAGCCAATTGTGAAGGGCTGTTTCAGTGCTAAAATTGCTGCGTACATTTTGCGAATATAAGCCACCCAGAAATGTCTGTCTGTGCATCTGTCCTTCACAATAAGTGTATATGTGAAGCGGACGCACCAAGTGTAGCATGTGTCATAGTATAATGGTATATTGTGCTAAAAGGCGTAATAGTGTAATATATGCAATAGTTTAATAGTGTAATAGAGCTAATAGTGTAAGATATGCAGAGTATATAGCGGTATACTGTAATAGGGTAATATATGTAATAGTGTCGTAGTGTAACGTGTAATACTGTAATAGGGTAAAATGTGTAATAGTGTAATAGGGTAATATGTGTAATAGTGTCATAGTGTAACATGTGTAATAGGGTAATAGGGTAATATGTGTAATAGTGTCGTAGTGTAACGTGTAATACTGTAATAGGGTAATATGTGTAATAGTGTAATAGGGTAATATGTGTAATAGTGTCATAGTGTAACATGTGTAATAGGGTAATAGGGTAATAGGGTAATATGTGTAATAGTGTCATAGTGTAACATGTGTAATAGGGTAATATGTGTAATAGTGTCATAGTGTAACATGTGTAATAGGGTAATATGTGTAATAGTGTCATAGTGTAACATGTGTAATAGGGTAATGTGTAATAGTGTCGTAGTGTAACGTGTAATACTGTAATAGGGTAATATGTGTAATAGTGTAATAGGGGTAATATGTGTAATAGTGTCATAGTGCAACATGTGTAATAGGGTAATATGTGTAATAGTGTCATAGTGTAACATGTGTAATAGGGTAATATGTGTAATAGTGTCGTAGTGTAACGTGTAATACTGTAATAGGGTAATTTGTGTAATAGTGTAATAGGCTAATACGTGCAATAGCATAATGTATGTACAATAGGCTACTAGTGTAATAGTGTAATAGGTTAATATGTGTAATAGTGTAATCTGTGTACATTAGGGTAATAGTGTAATATATGGAATAGTGGTCTAGTGTAATTGTCCTATTACACCATTACACATGATACACATATTTGCCTATTACACATGTCACAATTACACATATTACGCTATTATGCTATACCAATATTACAGTAATATATTACACTCTTACACTATTACCATAATGCACAAACATTACACTATTAGCCCTATTACACTATTGCATATATTACACTATTACCCTATTACACATGTTACACTATGACACTATTACACATATTACCCTATTATGCTATTACACATGTTACACTATGCCACTATTACACATATCAACCTATTACACTATTACACATATTACACTATTACACACATTACCCTATTATGCTATTACACATGTTACACTATGCCAGTATTACACATGTTACACTATGCCACTATTACACATATCAACCTATTACACTATTACACATGTTACACTATGCCACTATTACACATATACACCTATTACACTATTACACATGTTACACTATGACACTATTACATACATTACCCTATTATGCTATTACACATGTTACACTATGCCACTATTACACATGACACCCTATTACACATATTACACTTTGACACTATTACACATATTTCCTATTACACTATTACAAATATTACACTATTACACTTATTACCCTATTACACATGTTACACTATGACACTATTGAACATATTACCCTATTACACATGTTACACTATGACACTATTACACATATTACCTATTTACACTATTACACATGTTACACTATGACACTATTACACATATTACCCTATTACACTATTACACATATTACACTGACACTATTACACATATTAACCTATTACACTATTACATATGTTACACTGTGACACTTATTACATACATTACCCTATTACAGTATACCGCTATATACTGCATATATTACACTATTAGCTCTATTACACTATTGCATATATTACACTATTACGCATTTTAGCACATTATACAATTATAGTATGACACATGGTGCCCTTGGTGCGTCCACTTCACATATACACTTATTGTGAAGGACAGATGCACAGACAGACATTTCTGGGTGGCTTATATTCGCAGAATGTACGCAGCAAATTTAGCACTGAAACAGCCCTTCGCGATCGGCTTAATAACTCCCGACCTGTTTCATCAATTGAAAAACCTGAAGTGGTTTATGATAGCAGATATATGTAGGTCCATTTCCTGAAAACAGAAGATATGGTGATAAAGGGATCTTTGAGTTAAAGAGGGAAATGTGCCAAAATGTTACACTTATGGTGCCTCATCACTACGTATATGTTGTAACTCAAGAACCGTAGCACATAGAGACATGTACTTGGTATCAAAATGTCCGTAATGCCTAACTTTATATTAACGCTCAATACATTTATGGGGCTTAAAAGCTTTGTATTTCGACTTATGAAGGAAAAACCACATTTTTGGACGGACATCTTGGATTTTGGGGGCTGCCATCTTGGAATTTTGCAGGGCACGCAGTACTTTTAGAAATAGTGGGGTTTGAAGAGTGTGTGTACCAATTTTCATGCCTGTATCACCATTTGATTCACTTAAGAATCACTGTTACAAATGTCTTGCTCTCCTCAATCTGTGAAAGTACCTATATGCTGTATCTCAAGAGCCGTAAGTGATACAGACATGTTCTTGGTGCCAAACCGTCCGTAATGGCCAACTTTGTATTAATGTTCAATACATTTATGGGGTGTAAAATCAATGCATTTCAAGCTATGAAGGAAAAACCACATTTTTGGGCGGACATTTTGGATTTTGGGGCCGCCATCTTGGAATTTTGAGTGGCACGCGCCTTTTTCCTAAAGAGTAGACCTTGGAGAGTATCTGTGCCAATTTTCACGCTTCTATACCAAAGTGAAGTATCGTATGAAAAAAATGAGTTAATCTGCTGTACTAATATGGAGGGTGGAAGATTTCTTTCCCCTGATACTCTGTTTCGAACATGAATAGTAATACGACGCCATCAGACAGATAAAGCTGAAAAGGGCGGTGGGTGGGCAGCCAGCCTCTTTGCGCTTTTATGCTTTCAGTTTGAGGGGAGGGACTGCGTGACACACACACACACACACACACACACACACACACACACACACGCACGTGATGCTGCTCCTGTCCACTCAGTGAACACACACAGTCTCATTGCACTGACACTGCGGAGTGACTGCACAGGGGCGTTTTTGCCATTAGGCAGACTAGGCACTTGCCTAGGGTGCGATGAGGGGAGGAGGGGGAGCGACCACCAGACATGCTTGAAAGGGATACCCAGCTAATAGGATGGATAAATACCTTATACTTGTCATCTATAACTAGAATTGAACATTTAACTCATATAATAAGTTCTTTAGTTTTAAAAGTAGTTCATTTTTCCCTTGGGGCGCCATTTTACATGAGATTTTCCCTGGAGCCCCCCCCCCATACCAAATGGACCCCCAGGGAAAATCTTGCCTAGGCAGAAACGCCACTGTGACTACACCACAAGTCGTCCTATTTAGCTTGTTTCTAGTCAAGTCGAGTATTTTACCTTCAAGTCCGAGTCGAGTCGTGGCAAAAATGTGACACGAGTCTGACTTAGTAGGAATCGAGTCCAATTGTCTGGACAGCAGTTATTAGACAGCAGAAATGATGTGAGAATAACACACACACACACACACACACACACACACACACACACACACACACACACACACACACACACACACACACACACACACACACACACACACACACAGCACTATACCATTTACCAAGGATGCATATACTGTGTTTCTACAACTGAACTGTTGTTCCTCCAAAGGCGGTGTCATAGAACTCAAGCAAAACAATTTTACAGCAATTTTAGACATAGGTGTACTAGACAGGCCCCTATGTTCAGCAATTTACACAGCAAATATGCGTATTTGCTTATAAATGAGGCTATGGATGATATAAGACAATGACAGCTGATTATATAATGCTATAATGTCTATACAGTAGCAGTGGTTTTCAACCATTTTGATACCAGGGCCCACTATCGATTCAACATTTGAGCCACGTACCACCATGTGAGGACAGGAGATTTTGGCCCCACAGACCAAAAAAAAGATTTATTTTGGTTCATTTGGTTTCATTTTTACATGTGTTTATTTATGATGATAAATTACAGTAGCACATGAGCCACCTCAAAGTCAAACACCTAGTGGTCATATCCGGAACACATGTGGCTAAAAAAAACAGCAGCGATTACACATGCTCTCCTGTGTATCTAAACGCTATGACATGTTTTAAAAAAAGTATTACAAATGAGTGTTTCCAAGCTTAAAGGTTTGGATTAGCGGCAGTCGTCTTCACCCAGGATGAACCTGCCCAGCCTCTCAGCAGCAGGGAGGACACTGCAGAGAGCTTTAAGGCGATGATAAAGCATTAGAGGAGCAAGGCCATGTTCTGTGACTAATGACAGAAACAACAACAACACAGCCGAGAGGGGAAGCCAAGCGGCAGGGCAGGTCACACACACACAGTACACACACACACACACACACACACACACACACACACACACACACACACACACACACACACACACACACACACACACACACACACACACACACACACACACAGACACACACACGGCTCCGTCTCTGTGCATCCACAACAATGACATTACGGCAAATGGTTCATTTCTGTATAGCAACCTTTTTATTTCTTCTGCAAAGCTGTTATTTTCCCAGCGCTGTGCGTTACATCCAGCCATACAGTACAGTACAGTACAGTACAGTACATGGTCACTCTCTGACAGCAGATCAAGGGAACCGTCCATCCATGCAAGGCATCGACCTCCTATATGCAGACCAGGATAAACAATGGAACTCAGTGGCACTGAAGCCCCAGGGACCTGTGTGTGTGCGTGTGTGTGTGTGTGTGTGTGTGTGTGTGTGTGTGTGTGTGTGTGGTGTGTGTGTGTGTGTGTGTGTGTGTGCGTGCGCGTGCGCGTGTATGTGTGCGCGTGCGCGTGTGCGTGTGCGCGTGTATGCGTGTGGTTGAAGCCCATGGAAGTTGAGTGCAGTTATGAAATTGGCACCTTTTTAAAAGTAAAACAAAACATTGTATTGAGCACCAGGTTATTCCGTTTTTTCCAAGCATACCGTTTCTGTTGAACTATTAGAAAATCATGCATTAAAAATGATTGCTTTTTTTCTCCACTTTTCTTCCGGTTGTCTTGTCTCCTCTTCATTCATTCTGTGCTGTCTGTCAGGTGGGTCAGTGAGTTACCAGCAACACCACCACGTCTGGTCCGGAACGACTAAATGTGGACACGCACATGAGCCCCTGCACCAGAGTGAATGAAGACCCATGACCCCCTGCACCAGACTGAATGAAGACCCATGACCCCCTGCACCAGACTGAATGAAGACCCATGACCCCCTACACCAGACTGAAGACCCATGAGCCCCTGCACCAGACTGAATGAAGACCCATGAGCCCCTGCACCAGAGTGAATGAAGACCCACGACCCCCTGCACCAGACTGAATGAAGACCCATGACCCCCTGCACCAGACTGAATGAAGACCCATGACCCCCTGCACCAGACTGAATGAAGACCCATGACCCCCTACACCAGACTGAATGAAGACCCATGACCCCCTGCACCAGACTGAATGAAGACCCATGACCCCCTGCACCAGACTGAATGAAGACCCATGACCCCCTGCACCAGACTGAATGAAGACCCATGACCCCCTGCACCAGACTGAATGAAGACCCATGACCCCCTGCACCAGACTGAATGCATATCCATGACACCACTGTACTATGGTTTCAGCAGAGGTGCTAGATAGAGAGCTCATGATCCGTTCTCAATCATTAAAAACATGTTATATCAATACATGTGATCATATAGGGCACTGCAGCCCTATATATCGCCAATTCCAGAGGAGAATTCCCTTCGTTCATTGTCCTCATAGACGTTTGAAAATGGTTTTATGATTGACGATTTAAGACGACGACAATAACGCTGTTTTTGTTTGTTTAGATAAACATGTTATCCATTCTGGATTAAGATCATCTGATGATGCCTATATGTAATTTATTTATTATAATTTATATATTAAAGGTAGGGGAAGTGATTTCACTTTTGTCAGATATCACCCAAAAAATATATTTTTCTGTTAAAATGCTCTATTATAAGGTGTGGAAACCACATATGGAGTTTCCCCCTCCCCCACGTTAGCAGAGGAGCTAATAAAAGTTCCCCAGGTCACCACAATTCTCCTCCAATCAGGAGAGAGCAGCAGGTTCACATAGTGTAGCTACTTTTGGGGGCCCCTAGTGTACCAGGCTGGTACTACACCATGAATTTCAAATCACTTCCCCTACCTTTATGTAATACTTAATTCATAGTGATTCCAAGATACATAATAAATACTTTCTATCTAGCACCTAGAACGCCCTATCAACAGTCATGAAGACATGCAAATCCCTTGACTCCTTCAAAACCACTCTAAAATGGTGTCTACAGATGGCTGCAATGGCTACCCTCTGTAATATATGAATCCCACACCCAATTCCTTTCCCCTATCTTTGTACCGTAATTTCCAGACTATAAGCCGTACCTTAATATAAGCCGCACCAGCTAAATTTGGGGCAAAATACTGATTTTTCCTTGAGCTGCACCGGACTATAAGCCGCATCAGGCAATAAGCTTCATGATAGAGCAGTGTTTTTCAAACTTATTGATACCAGGGCCCACTATTTATTCAACATCTTCACCCCACAGACGCCAAAACTAAAGATTTCTTTTTGGTTTTGTTCACAATTCCAGGATGGATTTTCGCAAACAAGAGGCAAAACATCAAAATGAGATCAAAATAAACATGACTTATGACTTATTAATTAAGTGGAGCTAATTTAGATGGTGAATATCATAACTCTTGAGAGTGTAAACATGAAACCAAATGGACCCGCGAGGGTCCATTTGGTTTCATTTTTACGCTCTCCAAGAGTTACATCTGGTTAACCAACTTTCCATCATTTAGTCTGTGGACCACCTGGAACCCTATGGGACCACCTGTTACCTGTAAAAATCCATAGATTGGCCACACCGTTGTATAAGCCGCAGGGTCAAAAGCTTGTGAGAAAAGTAGCGGCTTATATAGTCCGGAAATTACGGTATATTTTTTAAATTTCCCTTTTACTTCCTCTACAATTTGCTGCTTCTGGCTTTACAGAAGAATATTTGCACGTCTCTAAATGTCTCGATGAAATGGTAGCTGCTATTGTAAACAAGTGCAATGCTGAACGGTGCTATCCATTCACAGTTATCAGGTTTGTATTGAGTTGTCCTTGAAATGTATTGTAAATCTTTAAGCTGTTAATTACTGGTAATAAGAAACACAATCAATCAAAAACCTCTTGAACTGTAAGCCCCCAATAAGGTTATGCAACGTTGAAGCCTACACTCCCTACTGGTGAAAAGTGGAATCGCAGCATGTTAGCGTGAACGGACGTTTTTGATGTTGTGTGTCAGCACTCACGCGTGCCATTGAGTTATAATTATACAGCCAGTAGTCTTCCATGTTCTGCAAAACGCCAGTGAGTAAATTAAATCTCCTGAAAATTGCACTACTTTTGTTCACATGCTGGTAGCGCTCGTCGGCTGTGTTTGTTTGGTTAGCAACAGGGGCGGATGTAACATGTCCCATTGGGGGAGGGGGGGTGTGGGACATGTTGGAGGGGCAAGAGAAGATGGTATAGGTGCACTTCCATCGCCGTGTCGCTTCGCGCCACGGGCGATGAAGTTGCACCCATACCATTTTCAGTTACAGGACTTTATTACGCAATTAAGCATCAATAATAACATCAGTTGTTGTTGAAGTTGCAACAGACACGAAATGCTGTTGGTTTAGTGGTGCCACAGCTGTAGTTAGTAGCAGTAGTATTGTTTCAAGTAATTTTAAATATAAGCACTTTAATTTCTTTGTTATCTTGGGTTGTTTTGGATGCCATCATGTTTGGTGGGGCAGTCAGGGCATTTAGGGGGGCATTGCCCCCCCATGCCCATGCCTAGATCCGCCCCTGGTTAGCAACCGGGCTAGCCCATTAGCCACATGAATGACAAAGACATCTGTTTTCCCAATAACCTAATCGGTTAGTATGAACCAATCACTGAAGACTGAATAATGACGTGAAACTAAGTGATAATTCAAACTCTGGCAGACTAGCTAGACTCTACTAATCTCACATTGGGCACCGAAAGGCATTGAACCGGCCCTGAATGTGACAGCAACGATAACCTGTCCAGCCTCATCGTTGGCAGACATCTAAATGAAATCTTAAAGGTCCAGTGAATTGAAAAATACATCTTTCACACTTTTAGACCACATTTGTGGTCAATTATATATATGGCCATACAGACAAAGCATGTAAAAAAAATCTGAAGTTTCTCTTTTGTGTATTTTTCTTTCAAAACTAAAAGTTGATTTTTAATTACTTCCTGTACACGAAAACGTGCTGCGTTATGACGTATCCACTATCACATCTATAAAAGCCGATATAAATTTCTGAATCATCCTCCACAAACACAGGTGCCTTGATTCCAGCCAGAAATACCCATTCTGGCGTCCAGACAGTGTATTACTCGGTTTAAACTCAATCATCATCTTAGAATATACAACACATTATATGGTAGAAATAAGCCACATAGCAGTAAAGTGGCAGAGTTGGGCAACTAATTGTAAACAAACATTCCATGATGCCATTCCGTCGCCTAAAGGGATGCATGCTCTGATTGGTTCAGAAACCCTCTGTGCCAGGTGATTGGATGGGATTAATAATAATAATAATAAAAAACATTTCCATTTCACCACACCTTTAAAGGGGAATTATACCCATTTTCAAGATTTTCCTGAGAGGATACAAATGTGAACCATTTGTATTCCATTTGTACCCTCTCAGGAAAAATGGTATCTGAAAGAAAAAATATTAACATGGTGAAATACATCTTGATGATGTCATCAGATGTATTTCACCATGTTAATGATTTTTTCAGACCTCCATTTTAGGAAATACAGAACTGGGGAAACCTTTTTTCATCATGTCCACACAACATCTCTAAAGTAGTATTTTTTCTGTGTTGTTCAAATAAAGGGTATACCGGTTCCACAGCATGTTCTCAAACAATGCACTTTATCGCATCCGAGAGTTGCAGAGCTCAGCTCACATTGTTTTTCGGTTCATCAAATTATAATTGCTGTTTTCAAAAATAAACCAAGGATGAATAATAAGCAACTTCCAAGTGCTGTCATTTCTGTTTGATCACCAAACTCTCTCCCCCGATGCTTCAGACACCGGCGTGCAGGGTACCACAAACGCTAATATTTGATTGTGAATAATACGCGCAACATCATGTCAGGATGAGTTATACTTTTTATATGAGCTTTGTGTGGAGTTAGAGGTTTGCTGTGGGATCTCCAGCCTAGCTAGTGAGTCATTTGTTCCTGTCAGTGTAAGCTGTCGCTGGTTGGCATGTTTACGAATGGAATATAATGGAACGGAGGAAATGTGATGACACGTAGGGATTTCAGAATATGTGCAGAGGGATTGGAAATCACAGGGAATTCACATTTGAGACGGGGAGGGTATTAACATTGAGAGCCTATCATTGTGCCACTGCTAAGTCCTGACTCAATGACTGCTTGTAATGTTGCAAGAATACACATGAATACTTTATGATGACCTGAACAGAAATGGGGTTTGTCTCTCTCTCTCTCTCTCTCTCTCTTGCTTACATATAGGCGCTTGTCCTGTCATTTACTTCTATGGATATTAGGCATTGTAAACAATCTTTTTCACTATGCTATACTTGTTTTAATAGCGTGTCTGCGTGTATTGCGCAGGTGCACGCAAATGCACATGCAAGTGCAAGCACGTGTCTTTAAGGGGAATTCCACTCATTTTCAACATTTTACTATGTCATTAATATACCTTAGAGATGTTGCGTGGACATGGTAAAAAAGTTCCCCCATTCTGTGTTTCACCATGTTAATGAGTTTCCTTTGTGAACCATTTGTACACTCTCAGAAAAAAAATGAAAATGGATGACATTCCCCTTTAAGAGGCGTCCCCCCACTTCTAAAATAATAATAATATACAGTATATATATATATATATATATATATATATATATATATATATATATATATATATATATATATATATAATATATATATATATATATATATATATATATATATATATATATATATTATACTGTACATCTCAGAATTTTAATGACATTTTTTCCTTTCCTTTCTTTCTTTAAGAAAGTTCCATTATTATTTCACTTCATGAAAATATCTAGTATCTATGACGACCATATAGGAGCCGCAGTGGCCCTTTAAAAGCTCAGCTGAAGGAATAGTCCTGCCAGGACTATTCTATTCCTCCAGCCAAAGACACAGCTTATAGGGATTGCTGCAGCTAGATTTTCTGTTTTTTAGACTATCTAATTAAAGCTTCATGAAGCACACACACATGCGCACACACGCACGCGCGCACGCACGCACGCACGCACCACACACACACACACACACACACACACACACACACACACACACACACACACACACACACAAAGTAATTATTATTTTGACCATAAATGTCAAAAGTCAAGCCTGTAAGGTCATCAGGGCTATAGAGCAATAGAGCTATTGGTAGTTATTAGAACAAAACAAGTTCACCAATGTGTTTCTATAGTCTGCTCTGTTAAAACAGTGTACTGCAGGCCAGCCCATAGAAGTCTGAAAAAAATCACTGGAATTCCACTGTAGTTAGCCTACTTTACAATATGAAATGAATAGAAGGCTATGTTGATCTAAATAAAAATGTTACCAGTGTCTTTGTCAACATTATGTTGTTGTTTTCTCAATAACTTACCCATAATGTTAACAGAGCAGACAGAGAACCTGTCGCTTTTAAGTGACGTCACTGCCTTTACGAGGTTTACGAGTGCCGACTTTGAAGAAAGGAATTCTCTATAATAAACACCAATCCTGACTGACTTTGTTCATTCACGTCTATTTGTAACATGTCAGACCTTATTAAGTTTTACCTACCTCAGAGCTCCGACAGTATTTTACTGTTTTCAACTTGTTAGCAGTAATTAATTTGGCTGCACAGTGTGAAAATAAGCCATATTGTGGAGGAGTGGCATATCCTGACATATCCAACTACCATAGTGAATGCTGCAGATGAGTACTAACTATAGTCGCCAGATGCTGTTTAGAAAATTATCCACAAATACATAACATAACAACAACAACTTGAGATTAGTAATGCTCGTACTTGTGAATCTCTGATCAACTACAGTATATTATAGTACATTGTGGGCTGTATGTTGAGATGGCTGGTATTGCGTGACGTTGAAAAGGACAATTGAAATATATGCTATACACTTTTTTAGAACACAATTGAATTGATTAAATTAGGGTATTTTTATTTATGACGCCTGGAAGGGGAATTCCACCCATTTTCAACATTTACTATGTCATTGATATACCCTAGAGATGTTGTGTGGACATGAGATGAAAAGTTACCCCCACTCTGTGTTTCCTAGAAATGGTCTGAAAGGTCTGAAAAAAAAAAAAAAAAAATTAACATGGTGAAACACAACTTGATGACATCATCAAGTTGTGTTTCACCATGTTAATGTTTTTTCTTTCAGGCCCTTTTTCCTGAGAGGGTACAAATGGAACAATTCACATTTATACAGTATCCTCTCAGAAAAAAAATGAAAATGGGTGGAATTCCATTTTAAGAATTCTATTGACATCTGCACTGCAACATTCTAAAGGACCAGAAGTGGGGGTACTGTCTTGTCTGGGGGTGTGAAATGTGTAGTCCCTGTGTGTCATAGAAGGTAAAACATGCAAAATATAAACATGCTTTATGTAGCATGCCATTATGTCTAAATCAGGGGTTTTCAACCTTTTTGACTCCAGGGACTACCATTTATTCAGCATTTGAGCCACGGACCACCATTTGATTACATTTTCACACCAAAGACTTAAAATTAAAAACATTCTTTTGGTTTTGCAGGCTGTATTTTGCCAACAAAACAGTGTAAACTTCTTAATTAAGCGGGGTGCTAATTCAGATGATGAATATGTTAACTAACTGATGGAATATGAAACCAAATGGACCTGCAAGGGTCCATTCGGTTTCATTTTTACATTCTCAGGAGTTACATCTGGTTAACCAACTTTCCTTCATTTAGCCTGGGGACCACCTAGAACCTTCTCAAGGACCACTGGTGGTCCCCAGACCACTGGTTGAAAACCCCTGGTCTAAATGGGTTTTCATGATGCCTTGGTAACGAGTAGGCTAAATATCTGATAAAATGCCCTAAAACCAGTGGTTTTCAACCAGTGGTCCGGGGACCACCAGTGGTCCTTGAGAGAGTTCCAGGTGGTCCCCAGCTAACTGATGGAAAGTTGGTTAACCAGATGTAACTCTTTATTCATCATTCAAACCACCGTCCTAAACTACAGGTCAGGTAATTGATTGACACTCCCTAAGCAGGCTTCAAGCATGAGGCTGTAACTCCGCCCACCCATTAAGTGTTGCCAACTGCCAAAATCCAAAATGCACTAGTGGCACTTCCAAAATGCAATAGCATGCGCTAGAGCAGTGGTTTTCATTAACATTTTCACACCAGGGCCCGCTAGTTATTCTGCATTTTAGCCATGGAACACCAACTAACTGGCAAAATGTTGGTCAAACTAGCAATTCTTCTACATTTTCTAAATGTTTATATTCTTGAAAATGAGGTAATTCAGATGTTCAAATATAATTTAACTCTTGAGAGCGTGAAATGAAACCAAATGGACCCGTAAGGGTCCATTTGGTTTCATTTTACGACCTCAGGAGTTACAAATCTATAAGGGTCCATTTGGTTACCAATGGTCCTTTCTAATGACAAATGCCAAGTTGGCAACACTGCCCACTACTCCCCACGCAAACATACAGACGAGGCTGCTACAAACAAACAGACAGACAGACAGACAGACAGACAGCTACAGACAGACAGACAGACAGACAGACACTGTTCTGTTTTGGAGGGGAAAAAGTGGAATAAACAGCCTAATAATGTAGTCATGGAAGTGGAGTAGTGCTTAAGTGTTGTCAAGGAGTGAGAAGTCCCGAGTCACAACCTGCTGTGACAGACAGTTGAAAGACTGGAAGAAAGTATTCATGACAAACTGCAGCTTTTTCATCTTTCCAAGTTCCAACTGCCTTCAGGTGAGTTAAGGTTAACATCAATTGAGCTGTGTGTAGCTATTAAATGGCACTTTTTTTTAGTTTTACTTGGTAATAACAGACACTATAGCAGGGTTGCCAACGTATGGAAATTGTCAAGAGTGAGAAACTAGCGTCGTAACGCGTTTGGCCGTCGCCCGGAGGGCGACGGCCGGAAAAAAAATGTGTTTTTTTTTGTGGATTTAGCCTATTTTAACAATGATCTGTAATCTTTAAGACTGATGTCTTCACCTCCCTGCCAGCTGTTCTCCATGCAATGTCAGCCTCGTTGTGCCCTCTCTCTAGTTAGTGTATACCTTGGGACACCAGCACACATCTATTTTCCTGGCTTCATAATAGACAACCATTCCCAGTTTTGGTCACAAAGGGGACCTTTGACCCTTGTTAAAAGCCACAAACTCCACAATCAAACTGAGTCTCTACGGCAAGACTTAAACAACACTTCAAGGAACAGTCACTCCTTTGGGGTCCAGTGGCTGTCATAAGAAGGTAGTGGTCACTGGTCACCACATTTACAGCCTCTATCCAGAACAAGACTGAAGCACCGTCAGTCAGAACAGAAATCCCAATATTCTAAAATGTTAAATAAATATTCCTACTATGGCAAAGCTATACCAATCCATGCTTATTTTCTTTTTCCTTTTAAACACACACACACACACACACACACACACACACACACACACACACACACACACACACACACACACACACAGTTATTGCATGTTGATTAACATGCATGTATCATTCACATTAAATTCCTTAAAGTGCTTGACATGAAACTTGAAAACACATTCAATCAAGACTTAAAAACAGCAACAAAAACAGTCATTTAGTGCTAACTAAATGTGGATTGAAATAGTTAATTTAGAAATTAGTCAATAGAGGGCTGTTGGTTTATGGGGTATTTCACATAAAAAAAAAACTTTGGTCATTATATGGTCTACTACTCAGTCTCATGTGAACACACCAGACAGTTTATAAGTTACTACATTCACTATTTAGATATTTGATGTTCATTTTAGCGTATCTGCCTCCTTCCTATACAAACCCATTATGACTTAAAACTTCATTTTAACCAAGATAGATTCATCAAAAACATCCAATTATTTTTCTGGTAGCTCATATTGTCCCCCTAATACCTGAGAAGACCGTGGAATTTCATTTACTAACAGCTGAAAGGCATGTAAATCACAAGCTAAAGGACTACTTTACTACTGCAAACCATGATGGCAACCTAACAGCAATGATGTTTGTCAAAATCAAAACATTGCCATGATTCATGCATATCTGTAATGTAATCCATTAATAATAATTCAGTTGAATTTTTACCTCACGTAACAACAGGTCTTCATCCAGCAGCTGACATTTTCAATTAGACCGGTTTTGAGCTGCTAAAGCCTTAGAGTATATACAGAGTTGCGACAACTCAGTTCATTTCATGGGCCAGTCCAATGGCCTACGGTGGCTCTTTTACATAGAGTTGTATGTAGAATGGGGACAACACATGGGACAACCCATATAACTCTATGGGACAACTAGAGCTTTTTCTGACTCCTCAATGCCTCAATGACTCTTTTAGAGCGATTCTATTGGCTCTGGTCTGGTCTTGGTGTTGCCAGATTTCGAGTGAGAAACCCGCAAACATGTACAGAAACTTGCCCATTAACATTATAGACAACGCTAGCACAGAGCCGCTTACAATAAGGCAGATTTGGCAATATCAGCTGTAGCACGTAAAGATCACCATGCTCCCACAGTGCGTGAGGAATGGGACATGTGACGTGTGAGCGTGTGAATGACGTCAAATGCGTTATTCTCACGGTCAATGCGTGATCGTTGACACCTCTGCAATATAGCCTATGCAACTCCTGTTTGCTGTGTGAAGTGAACGCGTTGCATTGAGCTGTTTGATTGTAATGATGCTGATACGTGCAGCTGGGATCTGATCACCCAAATATCCTGATAATTTACAATTTAGGCATTTATCTGATCAACAGTTTACAGCAGGGGTTTTCAACCTTTTTGAGCAATTCTGGGCCCCCTGCAAAGCTTTTCCACATGGGCCCCCCTTTCCCGGCGGCGTCAAAGGGGAATTTCACCCATTTCAACATTTTTTCTGAGAGTGTACAAATGCAACCAAATGAACCCTAACGGGTTCATTTGGTTCCATTTGTACGCTCTCAGAAAAAAAAGAAGTGTCTATAGAAATCCATTAACATGATGACATACATCTTGATGATGCCATCAAGATGTGTTTCATCATGTTTTTGTGGTTTTTCTTCAGACCTCCATTTCCAGGAAACACAGAATGGGGGGAAACGTTTTTATCATGTCCGCCCAGCACCTCTAGGTTATACTAATGACATATTAGAATGTTGAAAATGGGTGGAATTCCCCTTTAAAATGCTTCAATCTGGTGCACTTTGAGATCAAATATTTTTCATAATATAATCAATACAAATAAAACCTTATTAATGCAAGCTTTCAGTCAGAGCCTTCTAGTAGGAGAGTTACGATATTGAGGGGTCAGAAAGCAGAGCAGAGCACCGTGCACGAGACTACAGAGATTCGTCTATGAGTGCAGTCCCAGTCCTAACTGTCATTGGGAGTACATTGTTTTCAACGAAAACGGCGCAATAAGAGCTATTTTAGGTACGTATGCAAAAAGACAACTGTTTTAAAGTATTGTTCAGTCACGGCTAGAGTCTCTGTAATGTTTATGTTGTAGTATTATTAAAGAACAACTAAAATAAAGTCATTAAAGCTGGATTAAATAACTGATTAAATAACTTTCTGCATACTCCTACCCCCCACTGTTATCGCGAGAATCTTAGCTTTTCAGTGAATTCTCGCGATATCGCCTGCTTTGAAACCAGTTTCAATCAGCACTAACACTTTCAAGACGTCAATATAATTATATACTATTTGCAAATCATGTGACAAAGTATTCGAAATCAACCTCTGGAAGGCATTCTTTAATTTGCCTGCATCGATAGTTTGTTTACGAGGTCACCGCCAACAATACATGTTGTTTTCGTGCCTTCTTTGCTGGTCCCTGATTAAATCCATAGAGTCCCATTCATATTCATCGACTTCCGTTTTCCGAGTGCACTCAAACGGCTTTTACATCAGCGCTGCTGCTCCTCCAGCACCGCCATTGCCCTGACGCACAGGAGTGAACGGGAATATCGCAATTGTCCCCCTTTCCCCCACGTGTCTACGCCCGTGCTAGGGACCACCATTTATTCAGCATTTGAGCCATGGACCACCATTTGAGAACATTTTAGCCCCACAGACCCCCAAAACTAAATATTTATTTTTTTTGCTTTTGTCCATCCTCTAGTTGTGTAGACTCGGTGAATTCAGATGATGAATATTCTAAAAAAAAAAAAAAAAAAAAAAAAACATTTTTACGTTCTCAAGAGTTACATCTGGTTAACCAACTTCGCTGGGGACCACCTGGAACTCTCTCAGGGACCACTGGTGGTCCCCGGACCACCTGTTGAAAACCCCTGGTTTACAGTAAGCAAGAACAACACAAGCTGCAATTTGCAAATCTAGACTTTAAAAGGATCCCTGACTAATAAGATAAACATCGCTCAAAACATTATACTTGCCCAATATAACTAAAATAAACAAATAAAAACACCGATGGCATCTTATTTCTTTCATAAATAGAGAATATTTCACTCAACAGGAACTGCTCCTGGCGCAGGATGATGATGTCACGTGTGATCTAGCTCTATAGAATATATGGATGAACATGCTCATGTGACATCATCATGCGACCATAGCATGTCCTCTTGAGTGAAAGAATCTGTAATTATGAAAGAAATAAAGTATTGAAGGTGTTTTTATCTGCATGTTTTAGTTATAGAAGGCAAGTATAGCCTACCGTAGTGTTTTATTATCATTTGTCTCATTAGCCAGGGGTCCTTTTAATAATGGGATGTATTTAGACTTGGCAATACCCTCCATTGACTTCCTGCTCATGACTCTCATGCACTCATTAGTATTATCGAGTGGCACTGTTGCCTTCTGCATTGTGTGCCAAGGCTAAACAGGTGGTACACAGGGCCGTTAACTGGCAACGAGTGCTTCTAAACCCCAGCACCTGTAGGCTACCTCATTTCTTGACAGAATGTAGCACATCATGTCTACTTAGCCGCAATTCAACTCCAGATTTTTTTCCATGATGGAATCTAAAGTTGCAATACCCTCCATTGACTCCCCTATAAAAAAGTCATCTGTTTGTAAACAATGCTAAACTCACCAACATTGCAGCTGTCGGCTTGGCCGCAATGCAACTCTAAATTATTTTATAATTGGGCTGAATCTAGAGTTGCAATTTGGTCCATTGACTCCCCCATAGTAAGAATTCTCATCTACGATTTGTGTGTGTTAAACAATGTTAAACTCACCAACATTGCGACCTCAGCACTCCCATCGTGCAGAACTGAGAGATGCAGAAAATCCACAATGTATGGACTTTTAAATGCCAATGGTTTTAAACGGACTATGTGTATTTTATTTTTTTAGATTTGATATACAGTATTTTTAGGCTATGTGATCAGCAAAATAATTCAGTGTTTTTAATGACACCTGTCTTTTTAAACCTGTGATCAAGCTGAAAGTTGAATAAACTAAACCCTGTTTAATTGCAGGTGTAGGGTTGAATTAGGTATCCCCTTTCTATCTGCAAAGCATTTGTTTGATAAAAATCCACCATAGACATATTATGAGCTACTTTCTGTCAATGACATATTATGAGCTACTTTCTGTCAATGAATTCTCTGCATGTACTGGAGTTTGGAAGCGCTCATCATTAGGCACCAACCCAACCCGTGAATAGAAAAGAGTGCCTCCCAAGTCCTGCACTTTTATTTAGTAAAAGTAAGGGGACAATTCAAGCCCATTCCCTACAGCTGTAATGCTGATGAGTTTAAAGGGATAGAGTCATTGGGGCCTCGTAATAAAAGTAAATGAATCCAAAAAATGAACTTAATTTGTGTTGTTGAACACTTATTAAATAAAACAACACAACCTTTGTTCATTATTGACCCATCTATCACAGGGAACTATAATTTTTGTGTCCATAAACCACTACACCCAAAAGGTAGTTCCACGTGATAGAGGGGTAAAAAATAAACAAAGGACGAGCTGATATTTTAGAAATAATTCAACAATAAAAAAGGTCAATGGTGCATTTATATAGTGCCTTTATGCAAGGCGCTTTACATGGCTTGTGCATCACATTCACCCACTCACACACACATTCATCCACTTATGGCAGTGGAAACCATGAAAGGTACCTACTAGCACATCAGGAGCAATTAGGCTTTCAGTGTCTTGCTCAAGACACTTCAACACTAACTCTGCGGGAGCCCGGGATCGAACAGGCAACCTTGCAGTTACCATCCGGTGACTCTACCCCTGAGCCACTGCCACCCCTATAACGTACAAATTAAGTTACCTGTAGTTTTGTGGATTCATTTACTTTGTGTGGCCTGTGTGGCCACAGCGACCCACAAAATTACCTGATACTTAATATTCACCAAAACCAAAGCAGAACTCCCACCATGGGACATCAATGAGTTGACACCACTATATTAATGGCAAGTTTTTCATACAACTTACAGTAAGTTCCAAAAATCTGAACTATCCCTTCAATGTCGCTTAATACAAGCAGATCACAGATGAACATTTTCATTATTGGGACGTCAATGGAGGGTATTGCAACTCTAGCTTCATCTCATATAAAAAAAAAAAAGAGTTGCATTGCGGCTATGTCTAGGGTGCAGATAAACAAACATTGTTTAATACAAGCAGATCACAGGTTAAAGTTTTCATGAGCATGGAGTCAATGGAGGGTTTTACAACTCTAGAATCAGGGGTTTTCAACAGGTGGTCCGGGGACCACCAGTGGTCCCTGAGAGGGTTCCAGGTGGTCCCCAGCTAAGTTGGTTAACCAGATGTTACTCTTGAGAACGTAAAAATGAAACCAAATGGACCCTTGCGGGTCCATTTGGTTTCATTTTTACACTCTCAAGAGTTAAAATATTCATCATCTGAATAACCCCTATTCTACACAACTAGAAGATTAATGGTCATTTTGATCTGTATTTTTTCCCTGATTTGTTTCCTGAATACAGCCTGGAAAGAAATCTTTAGTTTAGGGGGGCCTTGTGGCTAAAATGTCCTCAAATGGTGGTCCCTGGTGGCTCAAATTCTGAATAAATGGTGGTCCCTGGTATGAAAAAGGTTGAAAACCCCTGCTCTAGATTCATCCCAGCATCATTTCAACATCAAAGCGGATTCCAAGGCTGGTGTGTGACGCCGTGAGATATAGTAACCTCAAATATTAGAACACTGGCTGGTAGGAAGCAGAGACCCCTACGGGCTGTGAATTCTTAATTTGCGGACCACAGTGGGGGTCCCCTAGAGGGTGCTAGCGTTGCCTCTAAAAAGATGGAATTACAGGCCTGCCTATAGGTCTATAATGTTACATGATGTACTTGTTATAAATCTAATGAAATGGTACCTTTATGAAAATGAATTGCATAAATGTTGCTACATAAATGTTTGCGTTGGATATTTTTTATTTTATAATGGGTTGAATTTAGTTGCATCGTTGCAACGCTAGCCATTGAGACATCCAAACAAAAAGCTCTTATGGTCGTATTAAAGGTGCACTGAAACGGAAATGTAGGGCATTTTACTTTTGAAGTTTCAAATTGAATTTGAAATATTTTTCAGTGACTCCATCAATAAAATACAGCCAAAACGGTCAGAGGGACTGCAAATGGTACTGTTTCCGTGGAATGTCTCACTTATAGTGTGAATAATGCACTTGTAAAGAAAAATAGAGGGGGATAATTGGAAGGTTTTGCTACTACTGACGTTTGAAAACAGTATTTGAGTCTTGAGTTGACAGTTCCTGATGTTGAGTTTAGTTTCTTGCAACCAAAACTAAGAACTTTCACATTTTTGTCCACAATTTGTCCACAATAACAGTTAGTCTCCATTTTCTAATTGTATGGACTCTTGAAAAGTATGTAATTCAGATGTTTAAATATAATTTAACTCTTGAGAGTGTAAAATGAAACCAAATGGACCTGTAACTCAAGAGTTTGGTTTCTCTCAAGAGTGTACAGATCTATAAGGGTCCAAGTGCTGGGGAGACTGTCATGTGATCTACCTGCACGGCCTGTGTTTTTCATGAATCAAAAGCTTTGCAGATATAAAGAGGATAATTCAAGCTTTCCCTACAGATGTGCAATGTTTAATAGAAGCAGATCGCGATGAAAAATCAAATAAGTACTAAGTCAATGGAGAGTATTGCAACTCCAGATTCATCCCATTATATGGGGTGAATATGATCCCTTGTCCAATAGGCGCGTTAGAAGAGGAAAGCTTGACCTGCATGGCAGCAGTTGGTTAACTACTTGGATTGTCATTGGACAGAGACTAAACCCCCCCAAAGGGTGGCTAATTAGAAAACACAACACGCAATACTATACCTCTATTTACATTCACAGTACAAGCGCGTTTCCTGCTGTGCACCAGTTTACCTTTGAGATTTGGAAGACAACATCACCTTGTCATTTTGCATAGGCTAATATTAACAACATACAGAGTGCCAAACCAATTTACTACTTTTATATAGAAATTATGCAGAATTTAGTTCAGCCTTTTGACCCGGCCCTCCACAATATTTTCTGTATCTCATTTGGCCATCGGAGGGGGAAATGCCCACCCCTGCCCAAGAATAACTGTGATAATGCACACATTTCATATCATTTCAGATACACATCCCCGTGCCCTCCGTGGGTAGCAGATTCATCGTGGCAGCATTTGAAGTTACGGGGTCTTTTCCTCTAGCTCAGGGGTTTTCAACAGGTGGTCCGGGGACCACCAGTGTCCTTGTGAGGGTTCTGGTGGTCCCCAGCAAAGTTGATTAACCAAAGTAACTCTTGAGAACGTAAAATGAAACCAAATGGACCCTTGCGGGTCCATTTGGTTTCATTTTTATGCTCTCAAGAGTTAAAATATTCATCATCTGAACTAGCCCAAATCTACACAACTGGGGTGGGTCTAAAATGTCATCACATGTTGGTCCGTGGCTCAAATGCTGAATAAATGGTGGCCCCCTGGTCATCAAAAAGGTGAAACCCCCTGCTCTAGCTTTATATTCACACAGACAACATTCTCTTCACAACAGGACCCGACCAACATGGTTGCTGTGAGTGAGCAGCTGGCAGCAGGCTGGACTGAGCTGCTCCGTCACTGCCATTGACACCCAGGGATCCCCCAGCAGGGGAGCGGGGGAGCGTGGTGGTGGCGCTCTATCCAGACAGAGAAGACCCATGCCTGGTCTGTGACTGACTGGAGTTCACAGCTGGACGGCTCATCTGAGGCTCAGCTACAGAGAGAGAGAGGCCAGGGGCGTCCATCTCTCTGTCCATGGGTTCCTAAAGTTTGATCCTGGCATTAGTTGGACAACCGATAGAAGTCAAGTGGGAACATGGATCAAGGTAGGATATGTATTTATTTTTTATGCCCTTCTTCTTCTTTTCTGTTGCTGCTTGTGTTAACTTGCTAGCCCTGTAGAACAGTAGTTTAACTGTTTTTAAAAACCTTTTCATGTCACGTTACCACCGTTTGTTGACACTTAAGCCTCTAAAGGCCTGTTGGGCCTCTCAAGCTTCAACCAAAACTACAGAATATTTTGTTCTAAATATGTTTTCTATCAAAGTGATGGGAGTACCTTTTCCTGGGAAAATGACGTCACACAAATCTGATTGGTCCTTGTAATCAAGGACCAATCAGAATGTGACTTAATGCGCAAGGGATGCTGGGAACTGTAGGACTCAATCTAAAAAAAAGTTCATCTTACTAGGGTACTTCAATACAGTATGCTCTATCGCAGCTCAAACAAAAAGATTTACAAACGGATTGCTTTCGTATAAACGTTATTAAAGTGGCTATGATTTAGGATGCTTATTTGCTTCATTTTATTTTTTGCTTAAAAAAAAAACGCCATGAAAGCTCATTCATGCAAACGTCTCCGACGTTTACAACAAACCAATCTGTTTGAAAATCGGTTGAAAAATAAGCAAGTTATCGTCATTTAAACTGTATGCTCATAAGGCAAAAAGGCGGCGTGGCAATTAGAGCGTCTGTCTGGAGACTATGAAGAGATCGAATCGCTCAACGCTCTCTTTGACTAAACGCTTGTAATTGATCGACAGGCACAATAGAAGACAATCAGATTAAGCCTTTTCTCCACAGAGTGACAAACGATGATACTGTCTTCAAATAAAACAACGTTGTTGTTTCTCCTTTAGTTCTGTCTTTTAGTGTGTGTGAGTGAAGGAGATGAACGTTCGATAATCTCCCTCTCGCCATTCATCAGTGCGCGCGCGCGCACACACACACACACACACACACACACACACACACACACACACACACACACACACACACACACACACACACACACACACACACACACACACACACAAACCTATCAGCCTGTGTGTGTATTTAATGTCATTAAATACAGCCTGGCCTAATGTGTGCTTAGAAATGTAATATGAAGTCACTGTGGAGATGCAATCTCACATGTAAAGATATTCTTTTCAGGAAATGGTAAGAAAATATAACCAATTCCTGAAAGGTTTCGTGACATTAATTTTCATTTATTTGCATTTTTCGTTTTCGTGATTGAATTACGCCCCGAGAACCTGAACCTTGACCGTTCCTGTGGAATTTCTTTGGTTTTCTGGAGTTTTTCCGTGGGTTTTGGAAGGCTTTTGAGCTGCAGTGGAAAAACGGTGGAAACAGTGACATCTCCTGGCAATTCCCATTGACATGTATGAGATTTGTGACATCACAAATGGCAGGATCACTTGTTTTAACCAGAAAACCGCCAGACCACAGAAAATCTTTTTTTTTACAATCATGAAACGATGTTAAAGCAGCAATTTGTCACCTATTCTCCCTCTGACTTTCATAGGTGAACTTTTAGGCCTGTTTTTAATGGAGTCCAGTGACTTGCTGGTTTTGAGGGAGGCCTTCCCACACCTGAGTAGCAGGAAGTAAATTTACCCATAGGCGGGAAGTAAATTTACCCATAGACGGGAAGTAAATTTACCCATAGGCGGGAAGTAAATTTACCCATAGGCGGGAAGTAAATTTACCCATAGGCGGGAAGTAAATTTACCCATAGGCGGGAAGTAAATTTACCCATAGGCCTATTTGTTGTGTAATTAGGTGGCACCAATGCGAGTTCTGATTTTCCCGTTCACTCCCATGTCAACGGCCGCCAGTGTTGCCAACTGCCAAAATCCAAAATGCACTAGTGGCTCTTCCAAAACGCACTAGAATGCGCTAGATGCTTGTCTGGAAGGGAAAAATGACCATTAATGTTCTACATTCTCTAGTTGTGTAGACTTGGGGCTAATTCACATTATGAATATTTTAACTCTTGAGAGCGTAAAAATGAAACCAAATGGACCTGCAAGGGTCCATTTGGTTTCATTTTTACGCTCTCAGAGAGAGAGGTTAACCAGCTGCCCATCATTTAGCCTGGGACCACTGGTTGAAAACCACTATCATAGGAGGAAAAATGGTGAAAAAATGAGGATTTTATCTCTGGCGCCTGTCAACCAATTTCACCCCAAATCACCAGCAAAAACACTAGATTTTCCGCCAGGAGTTTTTCACTAATTTTAGCGCTAGGGGGGTCTGGAAAAGAGCTAAATATAGTGACAAATACGCCAAGTTGGCAACACTGACGGCCGCTCGCGTTCCTGAAGGAGCCCTACAGTATGTTGCCACTTGTGGCCTGGCAAAGGCAAAATTGTCCTGGTGGGAAAATATGTGCCAATCCGCTCTGATGTTGCCGCTTTCGAACCAGAAGTTTATAAATGAATGGGATTTAATAGGAACCAGCAGACAAGTCACGACAACATCATGTGTTAATGACTATGCCCTCCGTGAACAAATCATCGATGCAGGCAAATTAAAGAAGACAGGTCACCGGTTATTTTCAGATTCTTTGTCACTGTGATTTGCAAATAATGTATAATTATATTGTCACATTGAAAGGGCAGAATACTAGTTTCTCCAACATACCATTCACAAACTGTTAAGAACTGACGTTCTTGCGATACAGGGCGTCTCATGATACTGTACCGGGGTAGTAGAAGTAGGCAGAAATACACTGGGCAGCTTACTTAATTACTTCAAACCCCTTTATTGTAGGTTGCTCTTTAATAATAGTACAACGTAAACTTTACAGAGACTAACGTTGTGACCGAGTAATACTTTAAAACCGTGTGGCTTGGCATACATACCTAAAATGGCTCTTATTTGCGTTGCTCTCGTTGAAAACACTGTATTTGCAACTCAAGTTTGTCCTCGTACAGGCGCTGCATAGTCACGTGATGAACCTCGTGACCAGGCTGTTCGCTGTTACCCTATACTGTATCAGTGATTTTCAACCTTTTTGATACCAGGGCCCACTATTTATTCAGCATTTGAGCCACGGACCACCACTTGATAATTCTCATCCCCACTAGCCTCGACACCCAGGCTTTCATTTTCATTCGCCTTGCGCGAAAACGGAAAGCCTGGACTAACGCACGTTGGAAAGTGGCCTTCAAGTGGGAGTGAACCTTCCGGGGTGGGCGTCGCTCTAAATGATGTGACGTAGAACAGCAGTGGACGGGCGCGGGAGGGGCCGGGGATGACGACATGTTAGTGAGATCAAATCAGAGCGCAGCACTTCCGCCGTGTGGATGCCACGGCACCCCGCCCCCCCAAGGCCAAAATCATTGAGGGCTAGATCAGGCTACATCCCCACTGACCCAAAACTAAAGATTTCTTTTACTTTTGTCAGCAATATCAGGGATTTGGTGAATGGCTAATTTTGAATGTTATTATATTCTATTTTCAGATGATTGACTATAGGGGCCACAAATCAACTGTCCAATCCACTTTAAAAAACATATTTTAAAAGCGAGTCAAAACTGAAATGATAATACGAACCAATGAATGATAATGTCATCATGTTTATTCATATTTAATATGTTTGTTAAATATGCATGCCAGCATGTGACATCGGCTTGGTACTGCCACCTGTTAGTCATCTCAGATTGTATTCATATCAACACATCACAGACTTACAGGTGTATAGAAGTGTGTGTGAAATTAATATTTTATATGCGCAGGCTGCTGACATCTGTCTGTCTGTCTGTTGCACGCAGTGTTGCCAACTGCCGAAATCCAAAATGCACTAGTGGCACTTCCAAAATGCACTAGAATGCGCTAGAGCAGTGGTTTACAACCATTTTCATACGAGGGCCCGCTATTTATTCTGCATTTTATCCACGGACCACCCATTTGATGTTGAGGCAAAATGTTACTTAAAATAACAAGTCTTCTTCATTTTCTAAATGTGTAGATTCTTGAAAACTAGGTAATTCAGATTCTTGAGAGCGTGAAATGAAAGCAAATGGACCCTTTACGGGTCCATTTGCTTTCATTTCACCCTCTCAAGAGTTACAGATCTATAAGGGTCCATTTGGTTACCAACAACCCTTTCTAGGAAGGAAGGGGGACATAGGGTTTTATCTCTGGCGCCTGTCAACCAATTTCGCCCCAACTCACCAGCAATAAAAGCACCAGAGAATGTTTCACTAATTTTGGCGCTGGGGGGGGGGGGGGGGGGGGGGGGGGGGGGGGGGGGGTCTGGAAAAAGCTAAATATAGCGACAAATGCGCTAAGTTGGCAACACTGCTGTCACGATACTGAGTGAGAGAGAGAGAGAGGAACAGAATGGAGCGACATGGAAGGACTTGAAGAGCGTTTAAAGACTTGTAAATAGCGCTTGTGTTTTGGCTTCACGCCCACCGGCTCTCTGCTCTTATGGCAGCTAGTGGTTCTCAAATGTTCTTTTTGTTTTCTTTGTTGTTGTTGTTGTTTTTTTCGCGCGGATATCAACTTCTCCAAGCTGCTAGTTCTGTTTGATCACCTTTGGAGCATATTGATGCGTGATGATGATTGCCCCTGGGAGGAGGAGAAAAAACAAACAAACAAACAAAAAAGACCGACTCAAATCTCAAATCTCTTGAGAGTTTGTTGCTGGGATAAAGAAGGGTCAACAACGAAGTGAGTTTACTCCTGATTTGCCTCACGAATAGAATCCGTTTTAGTATGTTGTAAATATTGTGTGCATGCCTTGTGATGATTGGGTCCAGTATTTAGTTCAGTCTCTCCATGGAGTTAAGGAATGGATCATATGTTGTGTTCATGTTTATACACACATCTCGTGCAAATCGTTATTGGTAGGGAAGCTGTTCTACAATCAGTTAAGTTGGGTAGTAGTTTTCTAGTTGTTTTATTCACAAAGTTTTCTCTATTGATCAAGTAAAGTAAGTGTGCGTGTGTGCGTGTGTGCGTGTGTGTGTGTGTGTGTGTGTGTGTGTGTGTGTGTGTGTGTGTGTGTGTGTGTGTGTGTGTGTGTGTGTGTGTGTGTGTGTGAGAGAGAGAGTGTGTGAGAGTGCGAGAGAGATTAAACTTACCTGTCCCTGGGCTGATAAGGTGTGCAAATGACTTTGCTTTCCCCATGCTCTCAGAATTAAATTATCACTTTTTGTTAGGATGAGGTTATTTTATATTTGGCGTATAAAAATATATATAATTTATTTTATAATGACATTTAGTGGATTCATGGTCTAGTTTGTGGCTTTGCAGTCCTGCTGACTCATCTTTGGATTGTGACTTCATTTAGTTTTTGTCATCTGGATTGTTATGTTTTAGTCAACTAAATATCGTAAGATTTTAGTCAACTCTTTGAGAGTGTAAAAATGAAACCAAATGGACCCTTGCGGGTCCATTTGGTTTCATTTTTACACTCATGTATGTTTCCACACATGTTTACACTCTCAAGAGTTAAAATATTCACCATGTGAATTAGCCTAATTCACCATGTGAATTAGTCTACACCAGTGTTTTCCCCAGCGCTTTAATACTAAGGCGGCCGCCAGAGTAAAACCCGCCCCCGCCTTTGCTACGTTTCCCCCAAAAAACAAACAAACAAAAAACAAGAAACCAGAGTTAAAGTTAAAACGTGTCGTGACAGTCGTTCATACAACGCATGCCGCATGATGAGCCTGTAGATCAGTTATATTTCGCATGCGACGCTGCCTCGGCTCGCTAACACTGTTCCACGCTGACAGTCTACTCCAGGCGTCGGCAACCTAGGGCACGCGTGCCAACGTTTGCCGATTATGGATTAATTTAATCAATAGGCCTATTCAACCGGAGCGAGTCTGGTCCAGTGTTCACACTTCTGTGCTGCGCAATGCCCAATCAGTGTGTCTGCAGTGCTTGTGTGCACTGTGCACGCACACGGAGCAGAGCAAGTTGTTTTGCTCCCAAAGCAGTAAAAGGTTGCTGGTCAACGCATGCCGTCTGTGTCTGCAGAGCCCGCGGACCCCCGGTATGTCAGCCTAACCAGACAACAACCACGCTGAAATTATTGCGTTTCGACTTATGTGGCTTCATACAGTTAACGTTAGCCTCTCTGTCAATATTGTTAGCATAACGTTTAGCTCGTGTGTGCTGCTGCTGCTGCTGCTGCTGCGTGCGTGCGTGTGTGTGTGTGTGTGTGTGTCAGTGTGTGTGTGTGTGTCGGAGCGGTGTAGTTTGAGCAGAAGGCTCTGAGTTTGAGAGTGACCAGATGTCCCGTTTCTGTGGGACAGTCACAGGGTGACCAGATGTCCTTTTTTGCGTGGCACAGTCTCTCATTTCAAAGGCTTTTCAGTCATCCCACAAATTGAGACCCTGTCCCACATTGTGACTGAGAGACTACAGTTGGCAATTGTCCTAATAGTCCCATACAGTTGGCATTCTGTTGTAAAGTTCTCTCAATGTCTCTTTTCATGCTGGATGTGCTTTTAAGCCTGTTAAAATGTTAAAAATACATGTCATGACACCCTATACCTGAAAAGGAAAGAAATTAATTATAAAACGTAATGGCCTTTCTGGTTCCTTAGAATAAAAGGTCAGGGCCTGGAGTCAGATGATGATAGTGGTGAAAAGTAGCTGTTATAAAGGTGAGTGGTGTAAACACATGAGTGAGGGGCTGTGTTGCTGTTTTTCACCCCAAAGTGTAGCCTACGGTATTGTAATTACATCACATGCACGACATGCACGCGCACGAGCACAGACTCGAAGCCTCACCACCTTGACTAAACAATTTTCTGGGGGAAACACTGTACACAACTAGAGAATGTAGAAGATTAACGGTCATTTTGATCTGTATGTTTGACTGTTTTCTTTTCTCCGAAATCCAGCCTGGTATTGTGGACAAACGCAAAATAAATCTTTACTTTTGGGGTCTGTGGGGGCTAAAATGTCTTCAAATGGTGGTCCAGGGCTCAATTAATAGTGGGCCCTGGTATGGAAAAAGGTTGAAAAGCCCTGCTCTAGCAGGTGGGTGCTCTGCAAGGTATCCTCTGCCGCCAGTATGTGTAGGTTCCTCACAGGGTTTAGTCTGTCTCTGGAGCCCAGGGGCGGATCTAGGCATGGGCATGGGGGGGCAAAGCCCCCCCCCCCCCCTAAATGCCCAGTCTGCCCCACCAAACATGATGGCATGCAAAACAACCCAAGATATTTCAAATGAAAGTGCTTATATTTAAAATGATGTGAAACACTACTACTGCTACTAACTAACTACAGCTGTGTCACCACTAAACTAGCCTGGTCTAGCCCTCAATGATTTTGGCCTTGGTGCCGTGGCATCCACACGGCAGATGAGCTGCGCTCTGATTTGATCTCACTAACGTGTCGTCATCCCCGGCCCCTCCCGCGCCCGTCCACTGCTGTTCTACGTCACATCATTTAGAGCGACGCCCACCCCGGAAGGTTCACTCCCACTTGAAGGCCACTTTCCAACGTGCGTTATAGTCCAGGCTTTCCGTTTTTGCGCAAGGCGAACGAAAATGAAAGCCTGGGTGTCGAGGCTACCACTAAACCAACAGCATTTCATCATTGGAAAACAGAAAACTCTCCGAGTCAGACCTTTAGCTTTATGCATGCTGCGTGTCTGTTGCAACGTCAACAACAACTGATGTTATTATTGATGCTTAATTGCATAACAAAAGTCCTGGAACAGAAAATGGTATGGTTGTGGCTTCCATACCATTTTCTCTTTCCCCTTCAACATGTTCTCTTCCCCCCCCCAAATGGGACATGTTACATCTGCCCCTGCTAGAGCCGAGGAAAAAGAACAACAAAAAACATTGGGACGCCCTGCCTGCATGGCCCAAAGCCAGTATGAAATGTCAATTTCATATTGGCGGGTGGTACAGAGTCTACGGGGTGTTTCTTATGAGCTAAAATGCCAATCCAATACAAAATGTTCCTCAAAGATGAAGAACGGTGATATAGTTTGTTGTTTGTTGACACAAAGCACACGTTGACCTTATAACGGCTTCACCAAGCCTTTTGACGCGCTTATACCTGGGCTGCTGTCGCCCCGATCGTCTTTTGAGCAGGGGTGGATCTAGGCATGGGCGGG
>CM076980.1:9673753-9681593 GCA_039105355.1 Benthosema pterotum | reverse complement strand
CCCCCCCCCCCCCCCCCCCCCCCCACGCGCACGCACACACACACACACACACACACACACACACACACACACGCACACACACACACACACACACACACACACACACACACACACACACACACACACACACACACACACACACACACACACACACACACACACACACAGACCCCAGGTGTGAGACAGGGTTTATTGTGGATTTTTACACTTTTTACACTCCTTTGTTTTGGACAATAATTGATTGATTGTTTGAATATGTAAACACTGTGTGAATCCACAGTGATTGCCTATTATACTGCCGGTAAGCGGCACGCCGTTCAAACACCCAAACAAACACATCTCTCTGCTTTTACTAAACACCGTATTCATCTAAACGCTGCAGTATGAATAGGCTATATAATACGACCTCATAAACTGTCATCATATAGGACCTATATGATGACAACGGAAGGCTTGTCTGAGGGCCACCTGATATAGGTGGTCCTCAGACAAGCCTTCCGTTGTCGCTTCCAGTCATCCTGTTTCTCCATACATCTGTCCAGCTGTGCGTCGGTGCTTTGGGCTCCTGCATCATTCTTGAGTTAGCATGAAACCTCCCTGTGACCGGTGTCTATATGTTGGGTCCCACAGCACCATTTTGCATCTGCCTGGCAGCTCTTACCAGCTCCGTGGCCTTGTGGTTAGAGTGTCCGCCCTGAGACTGGGAGGTCGGGGTTTGATTCCCGGCCGGGTCATACCAAAGAAAGACACTAAAAAAATGGGACCCAATGCCTCCCTGCTTGGCACTCAGCATCAAGGGATGGATTGGGGGTAAGTGGTGATATACTGTGATATACTAGCATCATGTCCAGGGGGTGTACTTGTACATAAAGCTGCCTCATGCTACAGAAACAGGAGATAGGCTCCTGACCTATATGGGCCTCAATGGCTCAGCTGGGCCTCCTGACATCATGGCCTGGCAAGGCTACTTACTAACTTACTGGCAGATCTTGGTGTCTTTGGCAGTGCCCTGCAAGTCACATGCTCCTGCCTGCTGTTTTGTATCCTGAGTCTGCCCGTTTTCTGCCCGTTTCTTCCTACGTTGATCTGGGCTCTCTAAAGCAGAGACGATGAGAAAAGTGCCCTTCTGGGCACAGGTCTCCACCAGGCCAGGACAGGTTGTGGCCTCCTGGTGCCGCTATAATAGGCCAATGTAAAAAGGGTACCATTTATTCTTATGACTTCAGCATTTGGATGATTTGTGGCATTTTGTCCAAAAATGTGTTTTGCAAATGTCCACATGTTGGTGGCGCTATAACAAGCCATTGTGAAAAGAGTGGAATGTTATTCTCAGCCTAGTATTTTAGTGTGTTGAAGATTTTATGTAAATTGCCTGCTGTGTTCATCATCTTTGCAAAAATCGGCCTCCTGGTGGCGCTATGGCATGTCATTGTGGAACATTTGGAGCAGAGGTTGATCGTTTGTATCCAGGGAGTGTGTGTGCAAAATTTGTCACCAATTGGGTTAACGGTTTGGGAGATTAGCTGGTAACAGACGAGGACACACACACATTTTTGCACAAAAATGGCAAGGATCGGTTTCCTGGTGGCGCTATAACAGACTGTTGTGGAAAATTTGGATCAGAAGTTCATGGTTGGCATCCAGGGAGTGTGTGTACAAATTGTGATGTCGATGGGGTTAACAGTTTGGGAGATAAGCTGGTAACAGACAGACACACACACAGATTTTTGCCAAAAAAATGCAAGCATCTGCCCCCTGGTGGCGCTATGATGGGCTCTTCTGGAAAATGTGCTGTAGAGATTCATCGTTGGCATCCAGGGAGTGTGTGTGTGCAAATTGTGGCATCGATTGGGTTAACGGTTTGGGAGATTAGCTGGTAACAGACGGACACACACACAGATTTTTGCAAAAAAGATAGCAAAATCGGCCTCCTGGTGGCACTATAACATGCCGGTGTGGAAACCTTGGGGCAGAGGTCCATGGTTGGCATCCAGGGAGTGTGTGTGCAAATTGTGATGTCGATCGGGTTAACTGTTTGGGAGATACGCTGGTAACAGACAGACACACACACATTTTTTTGTAAAAAGATGCCACAAATCGGCCTCCTGGTGGCGCTATAACATGCTGTTGTGGAAAACTTGGGGCAGAGGTTCATGGTTGGCATCCAGGGAGTGTGTGTGCAAATTGTGGCATCGATTGGGTTAACGGTTTGGGAGATTAGCTGGTAACAGACGGACGCACACACAGATTTTTGCCAAAAAAATGCAAGCATCTGCCTCCTGGTGGCGCTATGATGGGCTCTTCTGGAAAATGTGCTGTAGAGATTCATCGTTGGCATCCAGGGAGTGTGTGTGCAAATTTTGGCATCGATCGGGTTAACGCGCCGGAGATTACCTGGTAACAGACGGACTGACACACACACACACACACGGACGGAGGGCAAAACATATTCCCCACCATGCCTCCGGCCTGGTGGAGACGATGATGATGATTGGGATAGTGCAACAGTGAGATCAAAATAACCTCCATAATAATTCAGAGTTGTCGTCCTGTTCGGTTGTTGTTTACATTGGCACTAAGGCACAGGTTCCATAATGTCACCAGTCTCTCGTCTCCTTTTTAGCAGCTGCATATAGCTCTGATCAGCTATGGACCGCAGCGCATCGACCCTGTCACCAGAGTCACCAGATTGGGTGCAGTAGAAGGAATTCACTGCTGCCCCCAGGTGGCGGAGTCTCGTTAGGTACCTTGAATTTCCAGCCTTAGAGACGCCTTTGGTGGCGGTTCTGGACAACTGTGGGTTTGCACTCCTGTGTGTGTGTGTGTGTGCGTGTGCGTGTGCGTGTGCGTGTGCGCGCGTGCGTGCGTGCAGGGTTACAGCGTAGCCTCACAGCTTCCTCCTAGGATACATACTAAGTGGAGACCTGCGGTCGCAATCACTTAACCAGAGCCAGTGTTCTAAACTAAATCACGTTGACTTTCAACATGTTATTTGAGGCACCCCAAAAGCATTACATGTCTCGTTTCGGTGTTTTGTGTGATTATTAAGCTGTAGCCTCCAGTCCTAATCTCTAGTTCCCATTTCATTGTTTCACAGATTCCTTTAATCAATTATTCAAGTCAAAGTGATTAAATGGCAGAAGACATGGTGTTGGGAAACAAAAAAAAACCTAAATGTTCATGAGCAGGAAAGCGTGTCCTTTTAGCTTAGAGGCTTAGCTTACGAGGAGCTTAAAGGATCATTGCAGCTATTTAAATGTTAATTATTTCAACAAAAGTTTGTCCGGCCGTGAAAATTAATTTTGGTGAAACTTCGTTATTTCAGAGTTGAGTTTTCTTGGGGGGGGGTGACTCTCAGTGGAGCTGCGTACACGACAGGCACGCAGACACACACACACGCACGCACGCACGCACGCACGCACGCGACTACACAATGAACAATGCACCCAACTTATCACAATGCACACCATCACCACTAACAACCAACACAAATCTTTTCTCTCACACAATCACCGTCACGGTTCAGATGTTTTTAAAAGGCTATATAATCTCCTGACATTTCTGTTATATAACATTCCATTTCATGCTTTTACTTTTCTATTAGTCTTCCACTTCCTTGTTTTGGATTGGGTTTTTTGCTGAGATCAAAGCAACACGTCTCTCCCCAGGAAAATGATGATGATGTGGTTTTTGGTGTTGAATGTAGGATTTGCCACCGTTTTAACTTTGTTTTACTTGTTTTTAGCGATTGATTGTTGCCAACAATAATTTGCGATGAACGTAGGAACATTGTGAATAAAAATATCACTATGAATTAAAATATACATTTCCGTTTGCCCTTAAAAGCTTTGCATGTGATGATGATGCACATGATGATATACAATGATATAGACAATAATAGGTCATATTGTCACAGGCCCACTGTAAATAATTTAATGTCATGTTGGACACATTTTGTAGTTTAATTCAACCAAAGTAAAACAGAAAATGTCTTAGAAAAAGACATTTTTTTGTCTTTAAAGATGGAGTGTTGTGATTTTTGTAACTGTTTAAGACGTGACAGTTCTTTGCACTTGGTGTGTTTTTTATGTGCAGTGATGTCTTCACTTTGTATTTAGGGTCTTCCTGGGGGCTGAAACATTTCCAGTCAAACGTACCATTGAAAAAATCTATAGAGTGACATCACACATCACACTATCAGCTCCTCCAAGTACTCCTTCTCCGATATCATACAACTAAAGCTGTGGGCAGTGTTGCCAACTGTCAAAATCCAAAATGCACTAGTGGCGCTTCCAAAATGCACTAGAATGCGCTAGAGCAGTGGTTTTCAACAATTTTCATACCAGGGCCCACTATTTATTCTGCATTTTAGCCATGGACCACCATTTGTTGTTGAGTTTAGTCTCTCGGACTAGATAACTGGCAAAATGTTGGTCAAAATAGCAATTCTGATACATTTTCCAAATGTATAGATTCTTGAAAATTAGGTAATTCAGAATTAATTAAATATAATTTAACTCTTGAGAGCGTAAAATGATACCAAATGGACCCGTAAGGGTCCATTTGGTATCGTTTTACGATCTCAAGTGGTGAAAAACAAGGGTTTTATTTCTGGCACCTGTCAACCAATTTCGCTCCGACTCAACATAAAAAAGCACCAGATTTTCCGCCAGGAGTTTTTCACTAATTTTGGCACTAGGGGGCGTCTGAAAAAGAGCTAAATAGCGCCAAATGCGGCAAGTTGGCAACACTGGCTGTGGGTGTTGGCCTGGCTAAAGCCAGACCGAATCAGTTGTCAGCTGATTGGTCTGGAATAGCTCAATTGTACACACATTTCCTACTCCAGAACATTGGGGTGGCCAATCAGGACACAGCATGCAAACATATTTGAATACTTTGTTGTGATTTGCCACCCTGATTTTCTTGTGTAGGAAATGGGTGTACAATTGACCTATTCCAGACTAATCTGCTGACAGGTTTTTTTTTTTTCTTACAGCAGCTGATGGCTTTAGCCCCCCCCCCCCCCCCCCAGGCATTAATTAAAGTGCTTATATTTAAAATTATAAAATTATAAAATGAAACACTAGTACTGCTACTAACTACAGCTGTGTCACCACTAAACGAACAGCATTTCATCATTGAAAACAGAAAACTCTGAGTCAGACCTTTAGCTTTATGCATGCTGCGTGTCTGTTGCAACTTCAACAACAACTGATGTTATCATTGATGCTTACTTGCCTAATAAAAGTCCTGTAACTGAAAATGGTATGGGTGCGGCTTCATCACCCGTGGCGTGAAGCGACACGGGCAATGAAGCTGCCCCCATGCCATTTTCTCCTGCCCCCCCAATTGGGAAATGTTAGATCCGCCCCTGCCACCAGGCAAACTCAGAAATTTCATGGCAGTCCGTCTTTAACAAACATGAACTAAAGCATCCTTTCCCTGCGGTGCAATGTTTTCAGTCTGGACCAGCTGTATGCTTTCAGTAGAGGCTGCAAGTTACTAGTTTTCGAGGCCACGTGTTATTCTTTATTTATTTCTCTCTCATTGGCCACTCCATGCAGGTCTCTCTCCGTGATAGAAATCCAAGTGCAGAAAGACTGAAATCCATTTAAACGTGTACACAAAGCAAACAAAAAAAATCACACATGTGAAGTGAGCGGTGCACCTATACAGGGAACTTCACCATGTCTATAGCAGCCGGTGACCATGTCAAGTCACCCTTGCGATCATGTGTACAAAAATCATGTTCTCCAATTGTGGTTCCCCCAAAATATACGCAGCAAATTTAGCACTGAAACAGCCCTTCACGATCGGTTTAATAACTCCCGGCCCGTTCCATCAATTGAAAAACTTGAAGTGGTTTATGATAGCAGATACATGTAGGTCCATTTCCTGAAAATCTAAGATATGGTGATAAAGGGATCTTTGAGTTAAAGAGTGAAACGTGCCAAAATGTTGCACTTATGGTGCCTCATCACTACGTATATGTTGTAACTCAAGAACCGTAGTACATAGAGACATGTACTTGGTATCAAAATGTCCATAATGGCCGAATTATATTAATGTTCAATACATTTATGGGGCTTAAGATCTTTGTATTTCGAGTTATGAAGGTGGTTCCCCCCTTAGATATATATAAGAATGCTAGATGGCTCACCCACGCTGCTGGACAGTGACGTCACTACGTGGCGGCCATCTTATGAGGGTATAGCATAACATTGTGTCTATGACCGTAGGCTTTTTAAATGGCTTATTTCTCAACCGATTTTCACGGATTGGTTTATTGTAAACGTCAGAGACGTTTTAGTAAAAAAAAAAGGCAATGAAGCAAATAAGCACCCTAAATCATATAGACACGTTGAATAAAGCAATCCATTTGTGAATCCGTCAAGTTTTGAGCGACTGGTAGCTGTTTTTGCCATAGAGCATACTGTATTGAAGTACCCCAGTAAGATGGACGCTGTTAACTATGTCAGAGACTCCGCCTCCAGCCATCTAGCCTTTATACTGTACAGTATATACTGCAGTGGCGGCTGGTGGTTTTTCTCCAAAGGGAGGTGTGTGTGTGTGTGTGTGTGTGTGTGTGTGTGTGTGTGTGTGTGTGTGTGCGTGTGCGTGTGCGTGTGCGCGCGCGCGCGTGTGAGAGAGATAGAATAAAGTAGTTACCACTCCTTTTTCTACTCAAGAATAATAATAAAATACTGTAGTCTTGATTAATCAAGTCTTGATCATGACCATGATCCACTGCATTAGAAACGACAACAATAGTTGTTTTAACAAGTTAGCATTAGGCTTACCATTGAGTGACTAATGCCAGCTCTTTGAAAATTACCTTATAAGCCATGGATATCCAGACCAGTAGTCCTACGTCTTCTTTAGATCTCGAGTCAGCTCTGTTCTTCTCTATGTTACGAAAACCCTTAGTTAGGACCGTTCAGGGGTTTTAGGGTTACCAAACATGAAATACCATAAGGGATACTGAACATTTTCAAAGTACAAATAAAGGACACAACAACAGTTTAAAGACAAAACTGAAAGCTTTAGTAGTTTCTCAAATGCAGTACAAGTACTTTACATAGGCTCGTTGAAGCACAAAAGGTTAATGTACTCAAAGGCTTACAAAGATAAAGTAAATTAGAGTAAATACAATTAGAGTAAATGCAACTAGAGTAAATGCAATTAGAGTAAATGCAATTAGAGTAAATGCAATTAGAGTAAATGCAATTAGAGTAAATGCAATTAGAGTAAATGTAAGTAGAGTAGATTACTTTAGTACTTAGTGGTCGTTACATAGGCATTTACTGCTGGTGTAATCAACAATAAATCTGTGAGTGCTTACACTCACAGATGTGGGGTTCTATAATGTCAATAATTTTAAGTAGTTCGAAAGTAAAATGTATACCTGCCCGGGACGCGGATGTTGCCAAAATAATAAACAAAAACAGCTAATATTAGGCACAATCTAACTAACTAACTGGAAATCAAATATATGGGTTCCCTCACTACCTGACTACACTAGCCGGTGTGGAAAAATACATTAAGTGGCAACCACCCCTTACCTAGTGTTTTTAGACACAGTCAACCTACGTGATGTAAGTGTAAAGGGGCCCCCGTCTTGCCTGTCCCAAGGCAGGGCACACACTAGAACTACTTTAATGTTCAGGAGCAGAGGTACAGCTGCCTGAATAGGACTGCTTGGTCTGAGAGAGAGAGAGAAGTGAACCAGCACAGCACTTATATAGGACACAGGTGAACATGATTGGTTTAAGGCGGGGCCGGGAAATCTCAGCTGGCGAATGAGGATGGATGTGTGGATTGGAGGCCGGACACACTGAGG
>CM076980.1:9616253-9668753 GCA_039105355.1 Benthosema pterotum | reverse complement strand
AACAGAATTAGCCCAAGTCTACACAACTAGAGAATGTAGAAGATTAATGGTCATTTTGATCTGCATGTTGGACTGTTTTGTTTCCCAAATCCAGTCTGGTATTGTGGACAAAATCAAAAGAAATCTTTAGTTTTGGGGTCTGTGGGGCTAAAATGTCATCAAATGGTGGGCCCTGGTGTCAAAAAGGTGGAAAACCACTGCTACATATGAAAAACTTTGGAGGTGCCCACCCTGCCAAACTTCCAGCCCACCCTAGTAGGGCTGGCTAAATCCGGCCCTGGCAGAATGTAGAATGTGTGTGAAGGTTTGTTTACCAGCCTCCTAACACAAACATGATCAGCTTTGTGTGTGTCTGTGAAGGAGAGCTCAAAGAAAGAAGTAATTTGCACCTCACTCATCGTATATATAGGCCCCTCTAATTCACATTTGATGTTGATGGCATGTGCATGCTCGTGTGTGTGGAAATAAAATGGTCATTTTATGGTCTACTCATGGTGAACACCCCAGGCAGGTTATTAGTTACTCCATTCAGTATTTAGATATTTATTTTAATTTTTGCAAACCTATTATACCGGTTATACTTAAAACTCCATTTTAACCATGATATATTCATCTTTTTTTTTTCTAGTGACTGATATTGTCCTAATATGTGAGGGGGCCGGGGAATTCAATCTATCATTCAATCTAAAATAAAATAAAAAAAAAATGAAAACAGTAAATGAAACGGCACCTATTGGGAGGACAATGTCAGTTTTTTTTTATTAATTCATCATGGTTAAAAATTGAGTTTTAAGTTGTAATGGGTTTATATAGGAAGGAGAATGTGAAATATCTACTGAATGGATTGATCTGTCTGGGGTGTTTACATGAGCCTGAGTAGATGATAAAATGACCAAAGGGTTTTTTTTTAAAGAAAAATACCCCTTTAAACCCCATACGGTATATTTATTACTGAGCGGTACCCCAGGGGACTTCACTCGGTCCCCACCCCTTCTCTTTGCCGAAAATAGAAAAATCTACAAGCTTACAAAGTGTAACAATTTACATTTGATTCTGCTATCTTTGCTGGATCTTTCAGCAAATCCTTCATGTTGTTACTTGATGTAACTGTGAGACGGCACACAAAGTGGGTCGCGAACGCTTTGGAGGGTCGCCAACTGGCAGTAATGTACAGTAATCACAGTTTGTACTCGTTTTTATGTCATTAAAAATGGAACAACAGCTGTGCTGTGTACAACCACCGTCCAACACCAGCTTGAAAGCCAAATTCCCAAATCATTTGCCGTTCGCTCATTGTTCACTCCGTCATGTCGGTGTTATGGTGGAATCGGTGACCTGATGAACTATATGACCATCGTGTAGACGTCACATAGCATCATATTCTGACTGTAATTGATGATCTGTTAATCTGTCACGGTAGATCCATTAGACACCAACCGCATCCACAAACACCGGTTATAAATAAACTGAAAACTATATGTAATCTATAATTTCACTAGTTAGTTTTGTAAACACACCACAGTTTCAGTTCTTTATTTTTATTAAAAAAAAAAAACGTTTTTGTATCTAGTTCAGTACTTCAGTTGCCAAAAGCTGTTTTAAACTTTACTTTTTGTATTGCCATCCATCTATCCATTCATCCATCCATCTTCAACTGCTTATCCGTAGTCGGGTCACAGTTGGGCGACAGCTCCACCATGGAGCTCCAGAGCAACGTTCTGCATCGGCAGCCCTCTGAGGTTCACTTCACTAAGGTGAAGTGAAGATTAGATGGAGAGGTCCTTATGTAAAATACATTTGAAAATGAATAAATAAAAAAGAAGCACTGATTTTGAAAGTAATTGTAGTCAAAGGCGGTTGGTGGGGAGTACATTTGGCTAGGCTAAAATTACAATGGGAGGAGGACTCCGTGTTCCGGAATTATTTTATTTATTCCCCCAAATGGTTTCTCTTTCAAAAATAAAATGGACTAGAACATTAAGACGAAGTGTTAATTCACTTTACCATACATTAAATGATTAAATATTTGATTTTAGACAATACTCAAGTGAAGTGTCATACACAGAGGCAATGTTCAGAACCTGGAGTCATACAAATACCTGGCAACAGTGTTCGACTCCAAACTCCCTGAGGGCAGCTTAAATGATACACATAGTAGACCAATGCTAAATTGCTGCCCCGAGGGCAGCTTAAATTATATGCATAGACCAAGTTTGACATCAACACTGAGTCCATTGTTAAACGTTCTGATGAGGAAACTAAACTCTTTCAATGTCAGTGAAAGAATCCTGAACAACTTTTACAGTTCATTCATTGAAAGTCTCTTAACGTTTTCTTTTGTCTGCTGGTTCAATGGTCTAGCCATAAAGGACCAGAAAAGCTTGTTTAGCATTGTGAACGTCTGCTCCAAGATCACCGGAGTCAGGCAGAGAGACCTGCGTTCCCTCTGGGAGGACCAGTTAGTGAGGAAGGCTAGGAGACACTCTCATCATCCCCCTTCAGGGTGATGCCCTCTGGTCACCCATACCGCACTCCAGGGGTTTTCAACCTTTTTGACACCGGGGACCACTATTTGTTCAGCATTTGAGCCACGGACCACCATTTGAGGACATTTTAACCCCACAGACCCCAAAACTAAAGATTTCTCTTACTTTGGTCTACAATTCCATGCTGGATTTGGGGAAGCAAAACAGGCAAATTAACATATAGATAAAAATGACCATTAATCTTCTAGTTGTGTAGACCTGGGCTAATTAAGATGATGAATTTTAACTCTTGAGAGTGTAAAAATGAAACCAAATGGACCCGCAAGGGTCCATTTGGTTTCATTTTTATGTTATCAAGAGTTACATCTGGTTAACCAACTTAGCTGGGGACCACCTGGAACCCTCTCAGGGACCACTGGTGGTCCCCGGACCAGCTGTTTAAAACCCCTGCCGCACTCCTCAGGGGAGAACCGACCACTATCAGGGACAGATCTAGGCATGGGCACCCAGTCTGCCCCCCCCAAACACGATTCCATTCAAAACAACCCAAGATACTTCAAATTAAAGTGCTTATATTTAAAATGATTTGAAACACTACTACTGCTACTAACTACAAGTTTTGCACTACTAAACCAACAGCATTTCATCTTTGAAAACAGAAAACTCTCTGAGTCAGACCTTTAGCTTTATGCATGCTGCGTGTCTGTTGCAACTTTAACAACAACTGATGTTATTATTGATGCTTTACTTGACTAATAAAAGTCCTGTAACCGAAAATGGTATGGGTGCGGCTTCATTGCCCGTGGCGCGAAGCGACACGGGCGATGAGGCCGCCCTCATGTTGTTCTCTTGCCCCCCCCCCCCCCCCCCCCAAATGGGACATGTTACATCCGCCCCTGACCAGTATTCAAATAATTAGCTTCATCCCTTCAGATATTAGATGTTTAACTTCCAGTGTAATCCACGTGTAGCTTGTTTCTGCAACACTGAGGTGGCAGGTCCACCATGACGTTATTTAAGTGTTGGTCGTTACTTTTGAGCTGGTCCATCCACCTTGCCTCTATTTGGCAAGTGCTGTAGTACACATGTCTGTGTGTCTGTATGATTGAGCACCAATAGTTGTAATAAATTGGCCATTTTGGGATCAATAAAGTATTCTGAATCTGAAATATGAATGTATTCCATATATAGTAGAGTAATATGCCATTAAATAGTGGCAGTAGTAGTAGTGGGATCCTACTATTGCGGTAGTAGCATCCCAATTAGCAAATAAGATTCTAATATGTCACGCTTTGTGGCTTTGTGCCTAGCTCAAAATGTGATTGGCTTTTTGAAGTGTGTGTGTGCGTGCATGTGTGTTTAGCCTACCACTAGCCTCGACACCCAGGCTTTCATTCATTTTCTAAATCGTTAGCCATGGTAGGCTCGACGTGGGAGTCAAGCTTTCGGGGTTGCAGACGTGGCTCCAAATGATGTGACGTAGCACAGCAGTGGAGGGGCACTAGGGGGAGGGGCTGAGGCTGACGACACGTTGGTGAGATCAAATCAGATCCACCAGCCTGGCTGAGCTGGTCCCCGCCCCTCTAGGCTAAAAATGATTTCAGGTTAGTTCCAGGCTAGCCTACCGCTAGAGCAGCGGTTTTCAACCTTTCTCATACCAGGGCCCACTATTTATTCAGCATCTGAGCCACGGACCCACAGACCCCAAAACCAGACCAAAATGACCATCAATCTTCTACATTCTCTAGTTGTGTAGACTTGAGGCTAATTCAGATGATGAATATTTTTCATTTTTACGCTTTCAAAGTGTTACATCAGGTTAACCAAGTTTCCATCATTTAGCCTGGGAATCCTCCTGGAATCCTCTCAGGGACCACTGGGGGTCCCCGGACCACCTGGTGAAAACCCCTGCGCCAGAGGCACGGGTCTGCAATATAATGTTGCGTACATGACATAATCACACATTATGTCCTAATTGGAAATTTTCCCAGCTTCAGCTTCAATTTGTGAAGGAAGGCACAGCCGTCCCTATAGCCTTACACACCCGCCACCTGTGACTGTATATTCGGGTCAAAATGGGTTAAACAAACACATTAAATCAGACAGAGCTCCACAAACAGCGTCTGACCTCAGTATCAGGTCAAAGCCACAGAGAACTCACCCAGGGCAGAAAACGCACACATTCAAGAGCAGGGCCGGATCTAGAGGGCAGAAAACGCACACATTCATTCATTCATCAACAGAATTAGCCCAACTCTACACAACTAGAGAATGTGGAAGATTAATGCTCATTTTGATCTGTATGTTTGACTGTTTTGTTTCTCAAATCCAGTCCGGTATTGTGGACAAAATCAAAAGAAATCTTGAAAATTACTACTACATATGCCCAGCCTGCCATTCTCCGTGCCCACCCTAGTAGGGCTGGCTAAATCCGGCCCTGTCCAAGAGTCGCTATACAGTTATCCACTGTAGAAGAAGACGGTAGGGGCAACTGCGTCTGTACGACTGGTCTGGGGACCCCCAGGGGTCCTGGAGGGGCTCCCCTCTGAGGTTCACTCCCATGCCCATGGCAAGGTTAACTCCATGGCCCTGCGTCTGGTATATATTCATATTTATGTCCGCTGGGGGATAATGTTTGATCCAGGGCTGCTTTCTGGGCAGACTGAATATAAATACAAGCAATTTCCTTTTGGGAAATGTGGACTCTCTGTGATATGTTTGATGTTTTATGTCTGATAATATCACAGTGGAACAAGGCAATTCAACTGAAATTGCATGGGTAGAAACATTTACCCTGGAAAATGGTGAGGCTAGCTCATCTACAAGGTGCTGTTTTTATTCATTTCAAAGGGCTTTATTGGCATGGCATACAGTACGCTTACATTGCCAAAGCAACACGGGGGCAGCAGTGGCTCAGAAGGTAGAGTCAACGGTTCGATCCCGGGCTCCCGCAGAGTTAGTTGTCGAAGTGTCTTTGAGCAAGACACCGAACCCTTGCATGGTTTCCACTGCCATCAGTGTATGAATGTGTGCGAATGGGTGAATATGATGCACAAGCTCCTTGCATAAAGGCACTATATAAATGCACAATTTACCATTTAACACAATACAACCGTGCCGTAATGCAAATACAGTCAATACATGGAATACATTATCAATACATCATTGCAAAAGCAACAAAGCAATACAATACAACGGTACAGTAATACTACTACAATCAATACATAGAATACATCATCAATACATCATTGCCAAAGCAATACAATACAATGGTACAGTAATACTAATACAATCCCACAATGATCTACACACACAGAGTCAGAATCATCAATTCACTTGACACAATAATACCCTCAATGATTGTTATTTATTGTGGTTGTGTTGCATTTTCTATTCTTCTCCTTTGACAGCAGCTCACAGATCCTCATGCTGCTACTGTTTGCTATATTTTCACTCTCTTAGTGTGATTTTTACTCTCTTAGTGTGACACCCTTGTATAATGTGTGTGTACGTGCATTGTATTTCAGTATGGTAATTTACAATTTCAATGTAGGTACTGTATTTTCCAGAACGATTACATTGATCATTTTTTTCAGTATATTTGCAGTACTATTCAAGCACAACGTAAAACAAACGTGACTTCAGTCAGGACAACTCAAGAAGGGTTTAATATTCATTTATTGAATATAAAATAAGCAATATATTTATCATGGTTTGGCGGATGAATTGGATCTGCTTTTTGGGTACTCAGATCAAGCGCAACAGTCCTGACCTTAAGGACTCCGAATCCCCCGTACCCAAAGGGCAGATCCAAATCTACAGGTGGTAGCTGGGGTGGAGGAGGGTTAGCAGCAAAATGATTAAGCATAAGCAGAACAGCAGTATCAGAGTGAGCAGCAGCAGCAAGCAAGCAAGCAGGAAGAGCAATACAAACTTACAGTTTAAATAGCCTGTGAGAGCCTGTGATTGGATGAAGTCAATCATGTGAATGTGATGCTGAGGCGGCCCTTTAAAGGGCCGGCAGCGACTGCACTGAGGTTTCCTGAATGAACTTGCTATGCGCTTGTCTACGACCAGCGCACCGCTCATTTCAGTCAGGACAACTCAAGAAGGGTTTAATATTCATTTATTGAATATAAAATAAGCAATATATTTATCATGGTTTGGCGGATGAATTGGATCTGCTTTTTGGGTACTCAGATCAAGCGCAACAGTCCTGACCTTAAGGACTCCGAATCCCCCAACACAGCAGCGCAAACGATCCGAACCCCCCAACAAAAAGCAGATCATCCAGCACCAACCATAAGCTAAACATGTGTACAACAGAGCGCCTGTTGCTTCCTAAAAAAGGACGACCATACCGATATCCTTCCACGCAGAAAGAGAGCATAATGTGGGCTTGGATCAGACATTGGTCATTCTAGCATTACGTGAAGACTAGGTCAATGTGTACAACAGAGCGCCTGTTGCTTCCTGAAAAGGACGACCATACCGATATCCTTCCACGCAGCAAGAGAGCATAGTTGTGGGCTTGGATCAGATGTTGGCCATTCTAGCATTATGTGAAGACTAGGTCAATGGTTTCAGAGAGCGCCTGCTGATACTTGAATTTGTGAGTCCTGGTTAGCCACCACACAGACAACCAGAACTGAAGGACATCCTAACATTACCAGACCGAATCAGTACCCAGTACCCTACCACCTGGAGCTGCATTTTTTTTTTTTTTTTTATAGCAGTTCAAGAGTGTTACTCTACAGAAATGAGCAGGGCGGCAGCAGCTTTAAGAGTATGCATATACTCTGCAGAAACGAGCAGGGCAGCAGTTTTAAGAGTATGCATATACTCTGCAGAATGAGCAGGGCAGCAGTTTTAAGAGTATGCATATACTCTGCAGAAATGAGCAGGGCTGCAGCAGCTTTAAGAGATTTACTCTCAGCAGGGCAGGCATAACGCAGCACGCGTGTATTTTTTTTTTTTTTTTTCTTTTTTGAGTAACCAAGTACTCTGATTTTACTGAAGTAGTTGTTTTGTATGTACGGTATTTGAATGCCTCAATGAAATGAACAAGTTGGCCACTATTGTAAACAAGTGTATGCTTAACTAGTGTGTCCAATCAGTTTTTCAGATTTGATGTAGTTGTACTTGAATTGTACTGTAATTCTCCAAGCTGTTATCAGTTTTGTAGCAGTGTGTACTTGACTTGTACTGTAACTCTCATCTCTGTTAATAAAAATTTTCATTCATTCATTCGCAGCAGGGCAGGCATAACGTAGCACGCGTATTTATTTATTTATTTGAGTAACCAAGTACTCGCGGCAGGGCAGGCTTAACGCAGCACGCGTTTTAAAGAGTAACCAAGTACTCGCGGCAGGGCAGGCTTAACGCAGCACGCGTTTTAAAGAGTAACCAAGTACTCGCGGCAGGGCAGGCTTAACGCAACACGCGTTTTAAAGAGTAACCAAGTACTCGCGGCAGGGCAGGCTTAACGCAACACACGTTTTAAAGAGTAACCAAGTACTCGCGGCAGGGCAGGCTTAACACAGCACGCGTTTTAAAGAGTAACCAAGTACTCGCGGCAGGGCAGGCTTAACGCAGCACGCGTTTTAAGAGTAAGCAAGTACTCGCGGCAGGGCAGGCTTAACGCAGCACGCGTTTTAAAGAGTAACCAAGTACTCGCGGCAGGGCAGGCTTAACGCAGCACGCGTTTTAAGAGTAACCAAGTACTCGCAGCAGGGCAGGCTTAACGCAGCACGCGTTTTAAGAGTAAGAGCAGCAGCGTGATGTAAAGATTATCATTACTTTCTTTGTAAAGAGTAGTAATAATTAAGGCTGTTGAAAACAACAAATAAATTATTTACTTAATTGTGGACTAATCCGATTAAATCTTTTTAACGCAATTAACTCATGTGCACACTTACACAACCCACTGAGCATTTGTCATTGGAGAAAAAATAAAATAAAAAAAAGCAGTGTCTCGCTGTAACAAGAGCACATTTAGGCCTAGTAAGCATACTGAATGCAGTTTAAGAGTATCAAACTGCAGCGCAGCGCAAGTAGCAAAATATACATATAGCAGCATGTAACTAAAACATGAGTCAGAATTAATCGTTCCGAGCCTGTACTGTAAAAGAGATTAGCTGAGCATAGTTTCCAAAGCTGCAAGTGAAGAGGACTAGGATGTAGCAGCTGGAGCTTTTGATGCCGCTATAGCATGTAGATCGCCCCAATCCTGAATAGTGTTGACACGATGCGATCAGGAGGCAGCTCAGTGTTGACACAGAAGATGCAGGTTTTGCAGAACCAAAGGACCATGGCGTCTCAGAATCCACCGTGAACAGGAGCTCATGGAGTTTACAGAAGGACAGCATGCAGATGATATATGGAAGAGAAAGGACAAAGACCAGTGTTAGTTGCCACAGATATACAGTGCCCTATCAAATGAGTCAGATTAGAGGTTCCGCAGTAGTCATCCAAGACAGAAGTAGATAGATCATGGGCAGGATCCACCACATCTTAGAAACACACAGAAGGCAGCAAGAATCTGATCATAAAGATACTTAAGCCAAATCCCTTGACACCATTTTCAGAATCAATGAGGTATTAGAAAGACATTAGTTATTTCCTTCCTTTTCAAAATTAAGGTCTTATTGAAGGCTCTGAACACCAGCTATACGGTAGTTTGTTAATGGAGCACTAGGGCCGATTTAGTTTACCAAAACAACTATACATGTAGATAGATATATAGGAAGCTACAAGACCCGGCAGGGTCAGAGATTCAGAGGTTTGATTGTGAAGTCAGCCGCATGAACCTAATAGCACTGGGGTTAAAAAGGCATGGATAGTTAGCATAATAGCATAATTTGATCAAGAGCTAGTACTGGGCAGTCCAAACTCCATCAGCAGGCTTTGATACGGAACATACATTAGACAGGATGAGCATCTAAACTTGACAAGCCGGAACTAAAACAACTCAGAATGACAATGCCAATGACATACTGTAGGTCCAGGTTATACTACTAAATAACCAACAGGGGAGAATCCTTAATGACAAGGGACGATTCCCATCCTGGTTCAGCCAACAAATTCATGCTGCCACCATGTGGAGCGCAACACTGAAGCCTTGTGTCAGCTGGCAATCTTTAAACTAGCTACTTAGCCAGAGTCTGTAAACAATAAGGATACAGAAGCTTCAACCAAATCACTGCTTGAACTGGCTGAGCGACTATAAGAACGTATGAGATTGAAAACTTAAAACAAAAGCAGCCTTGAAGACAGTTAACAATGACCTGCCTCAGGGCTTCAGAAGATCCATGAAACCATCGAGGTGAGGCTGAGGGTAATGGCTGCGGCTGCGACAGAGACGAAGAGTGATTCCGGCAACCCGCGGGAAGGACTTCCCCAGCATCCCAGTTCATCCCATCAGAAGATCACCAAAAGGCTCATGAAACAGAAAACAGAAGCAGTATGAGATCAGGCATGAGGGAATATCGCTTTAACACTGGATAAAGTTAAAGTTGACGCTAAGATCAAAGTTAATGACAATCATAAGCCATTCCATCTGTGCGAGTGGATTGGGTGCAAGTTAAGGCATCGGTGCACTGCTTATGTCATGGGTATTAGCTCACTCTGCTCATGCACAAGTAGACCATTGTCTCTTGTGCGCAACGCCCAAGTTTTCACTCTACCTAGTGCCACCCTTGCCTATATACTGCCAGCATCCTTCATGCATATCCTGTGCATCCCATACCAGGTTATTATTATTTTACGGCTAATTGAATCTTCAGTCATGAAGATGAGCAAAATTTAACCATCCATGAGCATGTCTTAACCTGATAGTTGAAATTGAAGGACCGCAATCTAACCAAGCAAGTGCTTACTGGACATTTAAACCTACTGGCTGCAGAGAACTGTGTTCCTCAAACTATGCTTCAGTAATGCCTTGTATTGAGTCTCCCTGATCCATCAATACTGCTACAATTAGCCTCCAAACACCTCAAAAATGAATAGTGAACAATCCTGAATATGCAGTAACCTTCTATACCCAGGTAGAACATGCCTTAACAGCAGAACGTTTAGTTAATAGATCACAACAGAATCAGATTTAAATGTGGCCGAAATAACTGCAACATGGCCCTGCCAACCCTGGCCTATGATATAAAACTTATTTAACGGTTCATGCCAGATCCTTTAGTCAGTCTTGCGCCTATGCAAATTAACACTCTGAAGAAGCCATTCACTTCCTCTTTAAATTGCTCAAGTCAACCTGACCATACTTCTCTTGCCGACACTGCATGAGCGTACCATTCCGACCAGAAAAACTTGAGTTGCCGTTGGAAGAGACAATCGGCTCTTATCTGAAAAAGGCGATGAACCATCTTGAATACATGAAAATGTTACAGCAATAAAACCATTACATGACGTTAATCTCAGGGTGATTCAAACAAACCTCACTCATCCTTGCAGCTGCCAAGCAATTCTATTGGACAAGCCAAAGAAGCTTATAATAAACAGACATGGCAACCCGCACAGCACAAGGCAAACATCAGTTTACACTCCTTAGCTTGCCTTGAATCTATATTACACCCTACAATGGTTACTAAAACAGCCGATGCACAATAACTTAACCGCCGATAATGAATGATACATAATTAGAACACCAGAGGGAGAGCTGCTCCACAGCAGGTATGCTATACACACTCGCACACTTATATATATAAGGCTACTATATGGCTACTTCTTGACCAATCTTGGTGAGTGTGAGATGAGTAGGACCCAAAGTGAAGATTAATATACTCACTAAGCTAACAATGTGAGCATTAGTGCACAATGTTAACAGAAACAACATTTGAGCAGCGGTTCCAACTCGGTCTCTGGCCCATAGGGAACAAACACAGTGCAAATCCCTCCAAACAAATCACTTACCAAGACTGAACACCATGAAGGCATACATTTGCCCAGCTGGTGGACATAAGTAGGCAAAATAGGTAGCAGTGGTGAGCACAGCAGCAAAATTTAGCAGCAAAATGATTAAGCATAAGCAGAACAGCAGTATCAGAGTGAGCAGCAGCAGCAAGCAAGCAAGCAGGAAGAGCAATACAAACTTACAGTTTAAATAGCCTGTGAGAGCCTGTGATTGGATGAAGTCAATCATGTGAATGTGATGCTGAGGCGGCCCTTTAAAGGGCCGGCAGCGACTGCACTGAGGTTTCCTGAATGAACTTGCTATGCGCTTGTCTACGACCAGCGCACCGCTCATTTGACAAACCAGTAGCCTAATGAATACACTTGTTTACAACAGCAGCCACCCTGTTCATTTCATCAAACACTTAGAGACAGACAAAAAATCACTTTAAAGCCAGAAGCAGCAGAACATAGAGGTTGTGATCTACCGAGTGTAAAAAAGTGTTTTTACACTCTCAAGAGTTACATCTGGTTAACCAACTTTCCATCATTCAGCCTGGGAACCACCTGGAACCCTCTCAAGGACCACTGGTGGTCCCCGGACCACCTGTTGAAAACCCCTGAATTAAAGTAATGAAATAATGTTAAATGGGTGGAATTTCCCTTTAATAGACCATCCGTTTGTAACAGTGGGACGTACTGTATGTGCATACACATGAGACGCATAGCAAGTGATACAAACGCACTATAACCTTAGCTACGGTTCCAACCCAACACAACAGTGGTCCCCAAGTTGGTTCTGAGGCTAGTTGAATCCCCCCCTCCTAGCCTCGATCTCCAGGCTCTCATCCGCGCTGCGAGATGAGAGCCTGGGTTCACGGTGCCCCAAAACGACTGACGGAAGTCGGGACTTCCGGTTAGTTAACTTCCGCCGGAAGTTGCCATTAGTCACGATGCGGTGCTCCCGAAAATGAATACCCCACGGAAACATTTTATTTCTCCCTTTGTGCTCGCAAAGTTTCCCAGGGTGCCCCCCTCCCCCCTATGGGGGTCATAGCACTGGGTGAGTCAGTCTCCATGGGTGGGAGGCTGGGTAAAAGGATTTGCTGATGTCATCGACCTTCTTCTCACAGTAATTGACAAAAGCGTCTGAGTGGGATGAAAGGTGGGCAGTACGGTGCACAGTCAGAGATAGAACTACAGCGGGAGGGGAGTGAAAGTGGGGGAGAGGTAGCAGGGCTTGACACTAACACTTGCCCGCTTGTCCGGGGCAAGTAAAAAAAAATGGTGGGGCAAGTGAAGGCTGCTACCTGGTTGCCCGATTGGGCAAGATCTCTGTGTCTTTCCTTGCTTTCTAGATATCCACAATTCCAGGCTGGATTTGGGAAACAAAACGGGCAAATTAACACATCAAAAAGACTTGGGCTAATTAACATGGTGAATTCTAACTCTTGAGAGTGTGAAAATGAAACCAAATGGACCCGCAAGGGTCCATTTGGTTTCATTTTTACGTTCTCAAGAGTTACATCTGGTCAACCAACTTAACTGGGGACCCCTGAAAATCCCTGGTTTAAAGCACCCAAGTAGGAAGTAAACTTAAATGCAAAATTTACAATATATTTTTGTGGGGCAAGTGACCATGACCTGAGGGCAAGTAGAACCTGACTTGCACTTGCCCGTCGGGAAAGTGCCTCGGAGACCTTAGTGTCAACCCCTGGGTAGGGTGACCAGATGTCCCTCTTTGTGTGGGACAGTCCCTCAATTTCCAAGACTTTTCAAACGTCCCACAAATTGAGACTCTGTTGTCCCACATTGTGACTGGGCAGGAATAGGTGTTCAAAGTGCACTAATGCTTTGTATTACCCTAATACAGGGCTGCCCACACTTTTTTGACGCAAGAGCTCCTTTCAAAATGACCGGCTCAACAAGATCTACACATCAAAAATGTGATTGTTCCATTACTGAAAATCCATTTCAAGGCCCCTTAGAAAGTTTGAAAACCGTATTTGAGGTTTGAGTTGACGTGATGTTGAGTTTAGTTTCCTGCACCCAAAACTAAGAACTTTTTTGTCCACAATTGCGAAAGAGAACTGGCAAAACGTTGGTCAAAATAACAATTATTCTCCATTTTCTAATTGTGTGGACTCTTGAAAATTACATAATTCAGATGTTGACATATAATTTAACTCTTGAGGGTGTAAAATTAAACCAAATGGACCTGTGAGGGTCCATTTGGTTTCTTTTTAACACTCTCAAGAGTTGCAGATCTACAGTACAAGGGTCCAAGGGCTGGGGGGGTGACTGTCATGTGATCTACCTCAGCCTGTGTGATCTACTACTAGATCACCATCTACCAGCACTGCTACCCTAATAGTTGGCTTTGTGTTGTCTCTTTTCCTACTTTTGGATGTGTTTTAATCTGACAAGTATTCCCCCGCTCCCCCATGGTGCCATATATTTATATATGAGGGGTCACATTGAACACTGTCATGTGAGATGTGTCATGTGAGATTGTAGAGATTGTAGATGATTCTTGATACATATGAATTTAAATCGTGAATTATTTTTGAAATATTGACATCAAGATGTCAATCATTTGATAACCACATTTTGTTATGTTTTCACTCGACTTGTCCCAGACATGCAACACTTCTGCTCCTCAAATGAACAGTTTAGATATGGTCACCCTACTGAGGGGTGATCTGGTTTGTCGATAACAATATGAACCAATATGACGATCTGATACTTTTTCCCCTTTATCCCTTCTATAAACCGGATGTGACCGGATCTAGGCATGGGCATGGGGGGGGGCAATGCCCCCCTAAATACCCAGTCTGCCCCCCCAAACACGATGCCATTCAAAACCACCCAAGATATTTCAAAGTGCACTTTTAAAGTGCTTATATTTAAAATGATGTGAAACACTACTACTGCTACTAACTACAATTGTGGCACCACTAAACCAACAGCATTTCATCATTGAAAACAGTAAAACTCTCTGAGTCAGACCTTTAGCTTTATGCATGCTGCGTGTCTGTTGCAACTTCAACAACAACTGATGTTATTATTGATGCTTATACTTGTCTAATAAAAGTCCTGTAACCGAAAATGGTATGGGTGCTACTTCATCGCCTGTGTCGCTTTGCGCCAAGGGCGATGAAGCCGCACCCATACCTTTTTCTCTTGTCCCCCCAAATGGGACATGTTATATCCGCCCCTGATGTGACTCATGCCTTCACTCGTACCAAACCTTATCTTAATGGAAGCAAAACAGTGGGTTGTACGAAAAGCTCAATTGTAGCATTCAGAGGCATCCCTGGACATTGGTGTGCAAACACCACACTTGAGAAGCCCTAGCCTGGTCTAGCCCTCAATGATTTTGGCCTTGGGGGGCGGGGGTGTCGTGGGATCCACACGGCGGAAGTGCTGCGCTCTGATTTGATCTCACTAACGTGTCGTCATCTCCGGCCCCTCCCACGCCCGTCCACTGCTGTTCTACGTCACATCATTTAGAGCGACGCCCACCCCGAAAGGTTCACTCCCCCCTCAAGGCCACTTTCCAACGTGCGTTAGTCCAGGCTTTCCGTTTTCGCGCAAGGCGAACGAAAATGAAAGCCTGGGTGTCGAGGCTAGAGAAGCCCTAACATCCATAATATTTCAGTACAACTGGTTCTTCTGTGAAGGATTCTGTAGATAAGAGGAGACAGAAGCGACAACGTTATTTATGAATAATATATTTGTGTTTGTACTGCCGTCGGTGCATCAGGACCGGATCTAGACGGGGGCAGGGGTGGGTAGAGCCCACCCTAATGTGCATCCTGCCCACCCAATGAAGGGGTAATATCAGTGGTTTTCAACCAGTGGTCTCGGGGACCACTAGTGGTCCTTGAGAGAGTTCCAGATGGTCTCCAGGCTAAATGGTGGAAAGTTGGTTAACCAGATGTAACTTTTGAGCGTAAATGGACCCTTGTGGGTCCATTTGGTTTAATTTTTACACTCTCTCTTACACTCATTTAACTCTAACAGTATGTTTTAACAGCCAGCGATGAATAAACGACATCGGCCGACATCTGCGACGAAGCACTCAGCAATTCTTATCTTTTCGTCCGACATCGCCCGCCCACGTCGTCCGACGTCGCCCGTTCTGCTGCTATAGGCCGAATCGGTGGCTCTCATAGACAAATAATGGACGACGACGTTTGTCATTATCCCAAGTCTACACAACTAGTGAATGTAGAAGATTAATGGTCATTTTGATCGGTATGTTTGACTGTTTTGTTTCCCCAAATCTAGCCTGGAATTGTGGACAAAATCAAAAGAAATCTTTAGTTTTGGGGTCTGTGGGGCTAGAATGTCCTGAAATGGTGGTCCATTGCTCAAATGTCAAATAAATAGTGCATGGGCCCTGTTGGCAAAAAGATTGAAAACCACTGCTTCATATGAAAAACTTTGGAGGTTGCCGGCCCACCCTGCCATTCTTCCAGCCCACCCTAGTAGGGCTGGCTAAATCCGGCCCTGCTCTGCATCACTGATGCTCCATTCCGTGTAACACACGTTCACGGATACCGTTTTTATTTAGCCCCCATTTTGCTCATTAATGGGTGGTGGTTGAAATATTCAGTGGGAGAAACAAAGAATGATAAAAAGCACAGTGTAAGCACTAAGCTGTCTGTGGACAACGTTGATGAATGAGGCTATTATCCGTTTTCTTAAACAGGCTTCCCCTCTGCACGTGTGCTGCTGTATGCTAATGCTAATAATAATAATAATAATAACGCTGCTATAGATACTGAATTATACATGTATAAACTGTCTTTGATTATTTAGAATGATATCGTTGATGTTGCTTCGCGCCACGGGCGATGAAGCTGCCCCATACTATTTTTATTTACCGCAAACGCCCACACTGAATAGATAGCTATGTATTTTGCCATATTTATACTGTATCTATAACACAAAATATATCTTATTTTATCTGGTATATCTTATATCTATTTTATATATGTTCTTTAGTTCTGTGACCCACACCATTTATATTAGATTACGTTTCATCGATTAATCGCCACATCCCTGGTATCGACCCAACAACATACAACCTCTCTGCCGGGGGCGAAACTCATTTTGTTTTATTGATCAATTGATATACAGTATTTATGTTGTACAACGTATTGCATGTATAACAATGTATAACAACAAGCACAAGTCAATACAAGGCTGTTAAATGTGCGACAAGCACATGAAAGCATCTCTACTGAGATCGTTTTCAATTCAGCAAAACATATAGGCATTTTCACAAATACACTGTCTATATAGAAAGAAGGGGCTGTGGCTTTCAATCATTTCCTATGATATGACAAGTCATGTGATGCTCATTAGAATATGCAGCAGGGCTTGACACTAACACTTGCCCGCTTGCCCGGGGCAAGTAGAAAAAATGGTGGGGCAAGTGAGGACTGCTACCTGGTTGCCCGATCGGGCAAGTGTGCAACTTAGTGCGCAATAACACAACACAAGATAAATTTGTCTTGAAGGTGGTCATTGCGACCTGGGCTAATTAAGATGATGAATTTTAACTCTTTGAGAACGTAAAAATGAAACCAAATGGACCCTTGCGGGTCCATTTGGTTTTATTTTTACGCTCTCAAGAGTTACATCTGGTTAACCAACTTGGCTGGGGACCACCTGGAACCCTCTCAGGGACCACTGGTTGAAAACCCCTGGTTTAAAGCACCCAAGTAGGAAGTAAACTTAAATGCAAAATTTACAATATATTTTTGGGGGGCAAGTGACCATGACCTGAGGGCAAGTAGAAACTGAGTTGCACTTGCCCGATGGGCAAGTGCCTCGGAGACCTTAGTGTCAACCCCTGTGCATGATCAGCCTGGTTTCAGCCATTGAAAACTTGCATGCATGTACAATTCATGGTGGATTTCAAGACCTTTTCAGTATACTATAGTAACTCTACTCTACACCAGTGGCTTTAAAACTTTTCCTCACTTGTTTTTTTCTTTCCTTTGAAATCCCCTTTCTCTCTCATTTAGTCAGGCATGCCAATTGATTCCTCCCCAAAAAAGTGCCTTATCATTGAGCTAATGGCGCCTGCCTGCTGGCTGGGTGGATAAAGTTAATCCTGACCATCGGGGTTGGAAGTCGTGTCAGTTCCTCAGTCTGGGTACAGACCATAGGGAGACACAGTACTACTAGAGGTGGGACGATTCCCTTGCCTCACAATACAATACGATATCGATATTTAGGGTTATGAAACGATATATATTGCGGTTCTTAATTATGCTGAAATTTGATATATTGCATTTTTCCTCCCAGAAATTGCCCTGATTTTATTATACTAGAACATTTTCAAGGAATTGTTCTCCACTTTTCAATGTACAACGTACTGTATCTTCATATAATAGGTCCTCACTAATGTACAGTACATGATAAAATACCATTATTCTTTTTCCTACTCAGTCTGTGTCTCACAGGAGGGCTGTGGGCAGTTCAGAAACTTCTTCCAATGACGTCATCATTCTGCAGATTTTTTTAAACAATGTGTTTTTGAAAAGATGTTTATATTTCTATTATCGGGAGAACGATGGCTGCCATTTTTGCATTGATGTCATTGGAAGAAGTTTCTGAACTGTCCACAGCCCTCCTGTGAGACACAGACTGAGTAGAAATAAATAGTGGTATTTTATCGTGTACATTAGTGAGGACCTGTTATAGGCAGGGCTACTTGACACTAATGCTTGCCCGCTTGCTCGGGGCAAGTAAAAAATGGTCGGGCTACCTGGTTACCCGATCGGGCAAGTGTGCGACTTAGTGTGCACAACACGAGATGTATTTGTCTTGAAGATGGTCATTGCGCTCTGCGTCTTTCTAGCTATCTCCTATCTCTCTCCCAGGTCCATTTGGTTTCAAACTATGTTTTTGCTGTGGTCACAGACCCCTGAGTCTGTGACCACTATGGGAAACACTGATTTACGCTGATTTACAAGTTATGTAGCTGATTGTGACTTAAAACATAGTCTTCGACTGCAAAAGGAAAGCACCCAAGTAGAACGTAAACTTAAATGCAAAATTTACGATATATATTTTGGGGGCAAGTGACCATGACCTGAGGGCAAGCAGAACCTGACTTGCCCTTTCCCGATGGGCAAGTGCCTCGGAGACCTTAGTGTCAACCCCTGAAGTTACATTGAAAAGTGATGAAGTGGTCCTTTAAGCAATAAAATTTTAAACCAGATTGCTCTTTTTTTGTTTTGTTTTAGGCTGGGCTCCCTGACTGCAGTCCGTCTGTGACCGCATCATCGCATCATGCACACTGCCGTCCAGATCCAATCTACCACCGGACTCAAACACTGAAGTCTCCGTGGTATGGATAAAAGGTATGATGTTTGCGGGTCCCTGCTCATTATCCGGTGGTGCTGATTGGAACATTGCCGTTTTCTGGAGCGAGGATGGGTCCCATTTGAGCTCGCAGGCGTTGATATTAGCAAGACAGCTTCCCAAACAGGATGTTTATTTTATTCATATGCAGCGCAGTTCCTGTGTTTTACAGCAGGGGTTTTCAACAAGGTGGTGACTCCGGGGACCACCAGTGGTCTTGAGGGTTCCAGGTGGTCCGCAGGCTAAATGATGTAAAGCTTGTACCAGATGTAACTCTTGAGAGTGTAAAAATGAAAAAAAAAAAAAAAAAAAAAAAAAAAAAACAGCGTAAAAACGAATGTTTCATTTTTACACTCTCAAGAGTTAAAATATTCATCATCTGAATTAGCACCACTTAATTAAGAAGTCTACACTGTTTTGTTTGCAAAATCCAACCTGGAATTGTGGACAAAACCAAAAGCATTCTTTAGTTTTAGGTCTTTGGTGTGAAAATGTAATCAAATGCTGAATAAACAGTAGTCCCTGGTGTCAAAAAGGTTGAAAACCCCTGTTTTACAGTATAGGAGGCCTCACGGTCCTAAAGCCCGGCAGTCAAAAGTGACTCCGCCAACACTGACACACACTGACCAACAGGGGTGTAGTGGAGGGGGACGGCGTCCCCCCACTTCTCACATCTAACATATTTTTTGGGCAAAAGTAGGCCTATGTTTTTTGTCTTGTCATTTACTTTTATGGATACAATTGTAAACAATGCATTGTGAACAATCTTTCTCAATATGCTATACTTGTTTTAATAGCGTGTCTGTGTGTGTTGCGCAGGTGCACGCAAATGCGCATGCAAATGCAAAAGTGTGCATGCACGTGTCTTAAAGGGGAATTCCACTCATTTTCAATATTTTACTTTTAATATACCTTAGAGATGTTGTGTGGACATGGTAAAAAAGTTCTCCCATTCTGTGTTTCCTAGAAATGGAGGTCTGAAAAAAAAAACATTAGCATGGTAAAATACATCTTGATGACATCATCACGATGTGTTTCACCATGCTAATGACTTTCCTTTTTTTGAGAGTGTACAAATGGAAACAAATGGACCCGCTAGGGTCCATTTGGTTCACTCTCGGGAAAAAATAAAATAAAATGGGTGGAATTCCCCTTTAAGAGGCGTCCCCCCACTACAACACTGCTGACGAATCACATCTTCAACTTGCAGCGGCCGTCGAAACTCCCCCTTGAGTAGAAGATGAACTAATACGATACGTAACTGTAGTTATGGAGGGCAATTATCATGCATTAATGAAGGCATATGAGGCTCATTAGCCAGCGACCCTCTTCAGTTAAAACTAACTGTGAGGGCGGTGCGTTATAGCTGTGTCATCTCACCGTGGTTCCAGTCTAAACAGCTGAATGCCACGTCTCTGAGACCCGTCTGAGGAATTATCCTCCCAATCACTGTGTTCAACCACGCAGCACTGATTATTCCATTTTTGGCAGGAACGCATCTTGGCCACGGTGGGAGAGTGGTTAGTGCTGTCGCCTCACAGCTAGAAGGTTCTGGGTTCGATTCCCGCTAGGGGCGCTGCTGTGTGTCTGCTCCTCCGCGTCAACAGTGCCCCATACCCGAGGCGGGGTTGGTGAAAGGGCCTTTCTGTGTGGAGTTTGCATCTTCTCCCCGTGTCTCGTAGGGTAGATACCCTCACAAAAACATACTGCAATCCTGGGCTCTAGACTGCCTCCCCCTGGCCAGCCGGGGCACCTGATGGAGGGGACTGGAACTGGTTGGAATAATGTGTTCCTTCCACAACGCTACGTCCAACCAGGGAAACTCCCCCCTGTCAGGTGAAAAGAAGGCAGCTTGGACTCCTCATGCATTGAAGGAAGCATGAGGCCAGTCTGCTGTCTCCCCAGGTTGGCGGAGGGTGTGTAGAGCCCAGGATCACATTAGGAATTGGCACTGGGTGAAAAAAATGGGTTGCAAAAACGCATCTTGGTGCTATAAAGTGGAATTTCATAGAACCTCCCGCTCTGGGGCAAACTGAACCATAGCATAGAGCTGCACTGTTGACAAAGTCCCATTCTCTCCTATTGCCCTACTTGCCCCAGAACAGGATCAGAGTAGAAGCGAAAATATTTATACACCCCATTAGGGCATTTCTGTTCCTCTCTATAAGCGTTTGTTTTTTTTTTCTTTACAATACTTAACATTAGCATTACTTACTTGGCATTAATTAGAATTATTAGCATTACTTGGCATTTATTGGCATTATTTCAGCTATTAAAAATATCAGATCCACAAGCTCATAGCGCGCCACTCCGTGGCGCGCTATGAGCTTGTAGATCTGGTCTTGTAGGTCTGATATTTTTGGAAAATGGTCAAAATGTGGCGCAAATATTTTTCAGGTCAAAATGGATTAAGACAGCTAGAGCACGCACACACACACACACACACACACACACACACACACACACACACACACACACACACACACACACATACACATACACATACACATACACATACACATACACATACACATACACAAGCACATGCGCGCACAGCGGTGAGGCATTCTAATCCACTTTTTCGTCTTCATCTTAAAGGGACATTTTACTTTCAAATGAAAAAAACAACAACTTTTGGTCATTTCATAGTGCACTCAGGCTCATGTGAACACCCCAAAAAGTTTATAAGTTACTCCATTCAGTATTCCTTTTAGCTTTCCAGGAATACATGAGGAGGTTAGGGTTAGGGTGCTTTTTCATATCCTGTTTTCATTTTTTTAATATATTAATTTATTTTACAATATTTTACAATATTTAAAAAAAATAGATGGAAAGAGTAAATAAAAAGCATGCCCCCCACATGTATTAGGAGGACAGCATCAAATATCTAATATCAAATATCTGTCTTGCTGTCTCTCTATCTAATATCTATCTTGTGTCACAATAGGGAGAGATCCTGTCGAGTGTGTGCATGTGCACATCTTGTTACTGGGGGGGGCAAGAGGGTTTTCCAAATCACCCAAATCACTGAATGCTCCTTTAAATGTGGAGTCACAATGTTTCGATGTGTTTAAGTGTTAAAATGCAGTATAAATACTCAGGTTGTTTTGCTATAGTAGCAATTAATTTAGTGGGAGCCAGTGGTAATGTTGGGGGATGGATGTATTGAAAATAAATTGCTAAGAGCAATTCATTAAAAAAAAAAGATGAATACATTAACGTGATTACTCTGTCTTTTGGGGAGCAACTGTGAACTTTGTGACTCTGTGGAAATTAAAAATGCTGAACTATGAAGGTGAACTATAAACTGGTTTCATTTAATCTATGTGACTTTGGCTAACTTTGGGCTTTACTCTTAAAGCATATATAAGCAATACATCTCAGGATTTAAATGGCATTTTCTTTTTCATCTTAGATCGTTTCATTATTAGAACACTTCCTGAAAATGTCTAGTATCTATGACAACCATAGGAGCCGCAGTGGCCCTTTAAAAATCATAGTCCTCCACTGCATCCACATTTGACTCCACCAGTCCTCTCTGTTTCCTTAATCAGAGACAGCTCAGTGAGGCTCTTCCTGATTGGTTAAGAAATTGTCCTGCCGGGACAATTTCTTGGCCAATGACAAAGCTTATATAGATTCCTTTGGAGATGATCTAATTAAAAGAAGACTTCATGAAAAACACAAAAACAATAAAAATGATGTAATTATTATTTTGACAATAGAATTACATATAGGAGCTTGCAAGTAAAGTGTGAAGACACCAACACAACTCTTGATCGTAAAGCTACTGCATAGATGACGGCTCTGTGTGCAAGGAACTCTTATTTACTGTGAATGGTTTTGTTCAATGACAGTAGAACTTTCTCTACCTCAATAGCTATTAAAAGGAGCAGTGAATTGAAAAATATGTTTTTTCACACTTTTAGAACATCTGTGGTCATTATATGGCCATACCCAACAATGCATGCCAAAAACTTGCTGTGTGACGACTTAAAAGTACATTTTAACCATGACAGATTATTCGAAAACAACACATCTTTTTTGTGGTGACTAATATTGTCCTCATAATACATGAGAGGGCCGTGGAATTTCATTTACTGTTTTCATTCATGTTAAAATATTGTTTTATTCATTTGGGTGGACATGCTGAAATATGGCGGCTACATTTTCCTAAACGATATTTTAAAACTAAATGAAAACTGTAAATGAAATTCCACGGCCCTCTCACGTACTGTATTAGGAGGACTCCGAGGACAATATCTGTCACCAGAAAGAAAGATGGGTTGTTTTTGAATAATTTGTCATGGTTAAAATGGACTTTTAAGTTATAATGGGTTTGTTTAGGAAGGACGTTCAGGCAAAAAAATTAACATCAAATATCTAAATAATGAATGGAGTAACTTATAAACTGTCTGGGGTGTTCACATGAGACTGAGTAGACCATAAAATGACCAAAAGATTTTTTGAAAGTGGAATACCTCTTTAAGTGGACCTATTTATTTATTTATTTTTTTAATCCCATTTCGTCCCCACAAGCACAGGTGGCTGTGATTTATCATAGCTCTGTGCAGTACCTCACATGGCCAACAGGATTGTTAAAACTAAAACTAAAACTTACAAATTTAATCCAAGCAACACATTGTGAGTGAATACGTTTTGGTCAAGCAGTTCACATTTCAAGTCAATTTAATTAAGTTTATCACTTTTTTTTCACCCTGAAATGGTTCATCGTGTGTAACTTGCAATCCACAAGGGAAGTGTTAATTAATGATATAAAACGGGATCACTGATATCTATTTTTGGACAGAGGCTGGGATTATAATAATAATTGAGAAAATACATAAACCGTGACTTTAGTTCAGTATAAATGCCTGCACACGCACACGCGCGACAAATCAAACGCCGCCTGTTAGAAAGCCTGTACTGTGTAAACTGGGGCAGAATTGCTTGATTATGATTTTAACAAAGCGTCTCGTCTCTCGGCATGGCATTGATGTACAACACAGCTGTGTGTTGGATCGCTTAATGACACATTATCCCCAAGGCTCCATGATCACTGTCACTTCTATTTGATTATCCCTCTGAATTATGGAGCCGTTTGTCTCCCCGTGGGTTTACCAACAAACACACCACCAGCGCCGTCGCCACACCCGGCACGCCGAAACCTCATATCTACGTATTTAACCCATTGTGTCCTGATCAGATTCTACTTTCTGATGCTAGATTCTAGTTCCTCATGCCAGATTCTAGTCCCCCACGGTAGATTCTAGTTCCTCATGCCAGATTCTAGTCCCCCACGGTAGATTCTAGTTCCTCATGCCAGATTCTAGTCCCCCACGGTAGATTCTAGTTCCTCTCAGTAGACTCTAGTTTCTGAAGTTAGATTCCAGTTTCTGACACTAGATTCTAGTTCCTGACACTAGATTCTAGTCCATGACACTAAATTCTAGTTTGTGACACTAAATTCTAGTCCCTGGCGCGAGATTCTAGTTTTTCTGGAAAAATCTCTATCTGTGTCAGTGATGCTTAACATATTTCATAGGAAGGACCCCCAGAAATATCTATTATTTAGCTGCAGAACCTCATCTAAAAACATGTTATTCTAGGGATCCCCCAGAAGCAAAGATTTGAGTTAAAAATGTTTGCTTCCAAAATAATGTATTCAAAGATTTGCACCACATTTTCACAATTTTTCAAAAATAGCAGAACTACAAGCTCATATCGCGCCACTCGGTGGCGCGATATGAGCTTGTAGATCTGCTATTTCTCAACAGCTAAAACACCAAAACGCGTTCAGTACACAAATGGTTAAAAAACACACATTTTGTTTGTAAAAAAAAATAAGCTACTATACATAACGTATACACCACACTGTCATACGAAAACAATCAACGCTATACCAGATTTGTCCAGCTCCGAATGTGGTGCCGCAAGGTGCGTTTTGAGATTTGTAGATCTGATTATTTTGATGTTCTCGAGTTGGGATACTGAAGCAGTTTTTTTGTGGACATGTGAGGTTTTCTTCCTGACGAAGATGAAACACACAGACAGGCACAAAGGCATTCACACACACAAACACAAACGGCGCTACCAACAATGGCAATGCAGTTTACTTTAGAGAAGAGTAGTTGTTGCTACCAGGCCGATGGCATGGTGAAGAGTATGTTTTGCACTCCATCTGTGTGTGTGAGCACGTGTGTCTTTATGTATACAGCTAATCTCTGGCACCGTTAAGCCGGTCGTTGCCCACTCAGTCCCTGGATGCCAACGATGAACCTCTGCCCCACATTCTCTAGAACGGCCTGTTATAGCGCCACCAGGAGGCCGATCTTTGTAAAACACTTAATTTCATATTGCTCCTCTAGAGTCATGTGCTCAAGACTGATGAATGAATGAATCAATGAATCAATTATTTTTTTTATTAACAGCTTGGAGAATTACAGTACAATTCAAGTACAACTACATCAAATCTGAAAAAGCTGATTGGACACACTAGTTAAGCATACACTTGTTTATAGTGGCCAACTTGTTCATTTCATTAAGGCATTCAAATACATACAAACAACTACTTTTAGTCAGAAGCAGCAGATCATGGAGGTAAAATCATAGTGGAGGTAAAAAGGGAAACGAGAAATTTACATGTACATGTATGTAAGAGGAGAGGGGGGGTGGGTGGGGGGATTTTATTTCCATCTCGTAGTACACCTTTCATCCTAATTGTCTATAAGTGGATTTCAAAGTTTGCAGGATTGGCTCAAAATACTGAACAAAAAGCATCAAATCATGAGCGCAGTGAGCGATTTATAATTTCCTACTAGGAGTACAAATATAATGGCACCCTTTTCACATTGGCCTGTTGTAGTGATCCCAACAAGTGGATTTTTGCAAAACACATTTGTTGTGGGGGAAAAATCATCTAATTACCATCAGGCATACGAAAGAAAAGGGACCCTTTTCACATTGGCCTGTAGCGCCACCAGGAGGCCACAGCCTGACCTGCCTTAACTCTGAGAGTGTATAAATGAACTCAGAGTGTACAAATGGAGCCAAATGGACGTGTGTATCTATTTATAACGCTCTCTCCCAATTAGTAAAGTTCCAAAACAAAAAAACACAAAAATAAAAAACACCATTTCCATTTCATTTTGTATTTCAGGCTGCAGTCAGACAGATCTCAATCTCTCTTTTTTTCTGATGTTTTCTGTGAGGAAGTGAAATAACGAAATAAATAAAAATACAAATGGCATGATATTAACATAAATCATTCCATCTTTATTCATGTATTCCAACCAACACAGACCTGCTTCAGCTAACACACACACACACACACACACACACACACACACACACACACACACACACACACACACACACACACACACACACACACACACACACACACACACACACACACACATGCACTTACTCATTCCTCACAGTGCAACTGTGTTTTGATTTAGTGTAGTGTTTTTCCCAGTGGTGTACAAAGTCTGCAAGGTGTAGTTGTTCTACAAGTCACAGGTGTAGCAGGTCTGTAGGTCCAGGTGTAGGTACAGGTGTAGCAGGTCTGTAGGCCCAGGTGTAGGTACAGGTGTAGCAGGTCTGTAGGCCCAGGTGTAGGTACAGGTGTAGCAGGTCTGTAGGCCCAGGTGTAGGTACAGGTGTAGCAGGTCTGTAGGCCCAGGTGTAGGTACAGGTGTAGCAGGTCTGTAGGTCCAGGTGTAGTTCCAGAAGTCACAGGTCTAGTAGGCCCAGGTGTAGCAGGTCTGTAGGTCCAGGTGTAGTTCTATAAGTCACAGGTGTAGTAGGTCCAGGTGTAGCAGGTCTGTAGATCCAGGTGTACTAGGTCTGTTCCTTTCCCTAGGCTAGGTACCTTCACGCCTGACAAAATGGACAGGCATTGAATGGAATAACATGTTCCTTCCACATGCTACGTCCAACCAGGGAACCCTCCCCTGTCAGGTGAATAGACGGCAGCTTGGACTCCCCATGCATAGATGGAAGCATGAGGTCATAGTCCACTGCCTCCCTACTGCGTTCCAAAATCCTGGGATAAAAATATATTTAAAAAAAATGTATTAAAAAAGAAAGTGTGTACTGCCAGTTGCGTCCTATATTGAATTAAACCCACGTTTCTTGCTACTGTACAGCAGGAGTGGATCCAGGCATGGGCATGGGGGGGCAACTTCAACAACAACTGATGTTATTTTTGTTGCTTTACTTGACCAAAAATGGTATGGGTGCGACTTCATCGCCCCTTGGTGCGAAGTGACACGGGCGATGAAGCCGCCCCCATACCATTTTTTCTTGCCCCTCCAACATATTCTCTTGCCCCCCCAAATGGGACATGTTACATCCACCCCTGTTGTACTCCCCATGCATAGATGGAAACATGAGGTCAGTCCACTGCCTCCCTACTGGGTTCCAAAATCCTGGGATAAAAATTGTAATAAAAAAAAAAATAAAGTGTGTACTGCCAGTTGCGTCCTACATTGAAATAAACCATGTTTCTTGCTACTGTACAGTTGATGGAGGTTGAAGTTGTTTGATGGTAAGATTTAGAAACGCTGCATTGTGGCCTGTCTGCCTGTCTGTCTGTCTGTCTGCCTGTCTGTCTGTCTGTCATCTCACAACTCGCAAGACAACAAAAAGGCTGTGCTTGTAAGAGGCGATGCCTGATGGCGCCTTTGTGTTCGCTGGCAGAGAGTCCTGAGTGCTTTCCTGTGTTTTTCTGCCCCTTACACACACACACACACACACACACACACACACACACACACACACACACACACACACACACACACACACACACACACACTCTCTTTCTCTCTGAACAGCACAGTATACAGAAAACAGATAGATCGACTGACCGTTTTTGTAACTGCTATAGATCATATAGTTATCAACGGTTTCATATTTCCATATACGGTAGACAATATTACCACGACATATATATATATATATATATATATATATATATATATATATATATATATATATATATATATATATATATATATATATATATATATATATATATATATATATATATATTAAGGCTGTCAGAGTTAACTAGTTAATCGCAAGTTAACTCAGCCATGAGTTAACTCGATTAATTTTTTTAGTGCGAGATTAACTCAAAGTAAAACCAAAAGCCAAGTGGGTCCATTTGGTTCAATTTCGCCAAATGCAGGTGAATATTTTTTAAATATCTGCATCAGTTAAGTTACTTTAAAATAAGTCTACACAATTAGAGAATGTAGAAAACTTTCTACAAAATGTGCATGTTCGTTCCTAATGATATCGTTGACAAATTCTTTAATTTAGGTCTGGAAGTCTAAATAAATGTCATCAAATGGTGGTCTGTGGCTCAAATGCAGAATAAATAATTGACCTTGATATGAATATTCTTGAAAAACACTCATTTAAGGTATATTTAGAACTCATGAAAATATGCGATTAAATTGCGATTAATCAAAGATTAACTATGGGCAATCATGCGATTAATCGCGATTAAATTTTTTAATCGATTGACAGCTCTAATATATATATTGTCGCACTTTGAGCACTTAATTCCCAGACAAGACAGAGGCAGAGGTGCAGTTTGCTGCCCGTAGGCTGTTTTATTTAGAAGTGAGGAGTACAAATGTAGGGGAGAGATAGCGAGGTAAGTAAAATGTTCAACTTAAAGTCTCTTTGTCCTAATCCAGGTTCCCGAGGACCCAGGAGGGAACGTAAGGTATTTGATTACAGAATGAACGTAGAACTTCTATGCTTTGAGAGCATGCAGTAACTAACAGAAAAGTTCTCCCCAGCCTCCTCGTTTAATCTGTCTCTCCTGAAACTGTGTCGAGATCCGATGCCTGGGAAGGAGAGTAAGAGGGTGTATTACTATTTGCTCTTTATACAACATTATATTTGACAGGAGTGTGTGGAGTGGGGTTCTTACCGCCAGACGCCTGTGCACACACACACACAGAGAGGGCAAGGACGCAAGTGGAGGGAGGAGGAGGCTTTTATACTCGCCCACCGTTCACTGCAGCTGTATAGGATTCGGTCTGATTGAGGAGGTAGAGTGGGACATAACGGTCCGCTATTATGACGCCAAGTGGGCGGCGCGGCACTCCTCCCCACTGTCGTTGCCTCTCTGCCGTGTGGATGCGCATACCTGGCTGGCGGCCCGGGACCGAGACCCCACATATCCCCCCCCTAAGTTCCACGCCGGGGCGGGGGACTTCAGCATCTTCAGCCTCGTATAGCCGAGACATCGCGTCAGCGTGGGGGATCTGCTTGCCGGGTCGATGCTCCACATTGAACGCGTAGTCCTGCAGTTCGAGGAACCATCTCGTCACTCGGGAATTCCTATCCTTATTGGTCGCCATCCATCTTAGCGGCGCGTGGTCCGTAATAAGGGTGAATCGCCGGCCCCATAAGTAATAGCGTAAATGATGAACGGCCCATTTGATGGCGAGGCATTCTTTCTCGACCGTTGCGTAGTTCTTCTCGTGTTTTTGTAGCTTTCTGCTGACAAAGGTGACGGGATGTTCCTCCCCGTCGACCAGTTGTGACAGGACCGCACCGATGCCGCTCTCTGAAGCATCGGTGTGGAGCAGAAAGGGCTTTCTGAAATTAGGGGTTATTAATACAGGTCTCTCACACAGGGCTTGTTTCAGTGCTATGAATGCCGCCTCGGCCTCCGGGGTCCATTTCACATGGCATGGCGCCCTCTGCCGGGTCAACTCGTATAGTGGAGCTGCAATCGTAGAATATTGGTTAATAAACTTTTGGTAATATGATACGAGGCCAAGGAATGATTTCACCTGTTTCTTGGTTCGCGGCGGAGGCCAGGCTCTGATCTTGTCCAGTTTCCTCGTTTGGGGTTTTACACAGCCCCTCCCGACCGTGTAGCCGAGATAGTCCGCCTCGCGCAGCGCGAAGTGGCACTTTTTTGCATTGGCCGTGAGGCCTGCTTCGCGGAGCGCAGCCAAGACGGCTTCGAGGTGGGTGATGTGCTGTTGCCAGTCAGCCGAGTGGATGATGACGTCATCCAGATATGCGGAAGCGTATGCGCGATGGGGCCGCAGCACCTTGTCCATGAGTCTCTGGAACGTGGCCGGCGCGCCGTGTATTCCAAACGGCATGACTGTGTACTGGAACAGCCCCTCTGGTGTTGCGAAGGCGGTCTTCTCCCGGGAGCGCTCTGTTAATTCAATTTGCCAATATCCTTTCGTTAGATCAATGGTGGAAATGAAACGTGCCGGCCCCAGTCTTTCAATTAATTCATCCACGCGTTTCATTGGATAGGCATCAAAGTCAGATATCTCATTTAACTTCCTAAAGTCATTGCAAAATCTCAGAGTACCGTCAGGCTTGGGCACGATGACTATAGGGCTTGACCATGGGCTATGAGATTCCTCGATGACCCCCAATTTAAGCATGGCCTGTACCTCATTTTTGATGGCCTCCCGGCGGGCCTCGGGGATGCGATAGGGCCGCTGTCTCACCACTTTCCCGGGCTGTGTGGCGATGTCATGCTTGATGATGTGTGTGCGCCCCGGCACCTCGGAGAAGCGGTCCTTGTTGCGCAACAGCAGCTCCTTCACGTCCTGTCGCTGTGACGGAGATATGTCTTCTCCCACAGGAACGGGGGGAACCGCGGGTCCGACGGTTCTGCCGGAGAACAGCGCCTGTGATGGTGGGGGAGGTGCCGCATGCCATTTTTTTAATAGGTTCACATGATAAATCTGTTGCCCTTTTCTTTTGCCCGGTTGGCTAATTTTGTAGTTTACCGGGCCTATTTGTTCTACAATTTCAAACGGTCCTTGCCACCGAGCGAGGAATTTGCACTCTGAGGTAGGTACAAGGAGAAGAACTTTCTCACCCGGCTTAAACACGCGAACGGTGGCCCCCCGGTTGTACAGGCGCGCCTGGGCGCGCTGCGCCTCCTCCATGTGCGCACGGACCATCGGCCATACGCGCCGTGCGCGCGTCTGCAGCTCCTCAATGTGGTCCACGACGCTGCGGTGGGGGGAGGGCTGCTGCTCCCAGGTCTCCTTCGCTATATCCAACAGCCCTCTCGGTTGTCGCCCATACACGAGTTCGAATGGCGAAAACCCCGTGGATGCCTGTGGGACTTCTCTTATTGAAAAAAGTACATAAGGGATAAGGCGATCCCAGTCCTTCCCATCTATGTCAATTCATTTTCGTAACATCCGTTTTAATGATTGATTAAAGCGCTCACAGACGCCATCTGTCTGTGGGTGGTATGCTGACGTACGAATTCGTTTAATATTTAGCCATTCATATAGTCGCGCTAGCATACTGGACATAAAGTTCGTCGCTTGGTCGGAGAGGATCTCTTTCGCTATGCCGACACGGCTGAACATCATGAAGAGCTCGTGTGCGACGGACTTTGCCGAGGCCACCCGAAGTGGGATGGCCTCGGGATAGCGCGTGGCATAGTCTATTATGACCAGAATGTATTGATGGCCGCGGGCCGACTTTGGTAACGGTCCTACTATGTCCATGGCGATGCGGCTGAACGGCACTTCTATGATTGGCATTGGAACGAGGGGGTTGCGCTGTGTAGGACGGGGCGCTTTGATCTGACACTCAGCGCAGCTTCGGCAAAACTCGGCTACTGCTCGTTTTATGCCAGGCCAATAGAATCGAGCGACTATCCTATCGTACGTCTTCTTTTCTCCTAGATGCGCGCCCAGCTGGTGCGTATGGGCCAAATACATCACCCGGGACACATACGATTGGGGGACGAGTAATTGTTCAACTTGATCGCCATTCCTAGTAAGTGCAGCTCTATATATCAGGTTGTTTTTAACTACGAAACAAGGATGATTTAATTGACTCACCCCTTCACTGAGTTTTCCATCTATGGCCGAGATCTGCCCCCTGGCCGCAGCGAGATTGGGGTCGCTCCACTGCGCGGTGGCAAACGCGCCAGCCTGGGGGTCGCGGCCCTGCTCCGGCCGGGGTAGCTCCGCAAACGGGTCCGCATTATCTGGGTAGATGTGTTCGCCGCCCGTCCCGCTGTCGACTTCCCCGTTGGCGGGGCTTCATCGGGCGAGCTGTCCTCCGGGCTGGTCTCGTCGCTGGGGGGTCTCAGGGCCGGAAGTGCCCGGCGGGGGGTGTCGTCGCTGGTCCTCCCTCGGCGTTTCTTTCTCCGGTGTGTCTTTGCTCTTCCCTCGCCGGCGGCCCAGTACCTCTCAAACAGGACGCAGTCCGAGCCGATGAGGAGGGGCACGGGTAAGTTCGGAACCACCCCCGCCGGAACCACGGCGGCGCCGCGAGGGGTCTGTATGTGTATCTCGCTGACCGGGTACCGTTTAATGTCTCCATGGACACAGGTCACGGGTACGGTGTCTTGTGTGAGTGTGGCAGCGAGGTCCCCTCTGACCAACGTCACCGCGCTGCCCGAGTCCAACAGCGCATGGGTATCCACGGAGCCCACGCGGACCGGGAGGTGGGAGGGGCGGCGTCGGCGCCCGCTGGTGTGTAGGCATGGCCGGGCGGCGTCGGATGCTGCCGTTCCCATGGAAACGTCTTTGTCTCTCTCTGGGCAGGTCCAGGAGAGGTGGTCCGGCTTCCCGCAGACATAGCACCGCCTGTCCTTCTCGCCACGGCCCCCCCTCTCTGGGGCTGTGTCTCTGGCGCGGGGTGAGACGCGGCGGTTGGCTGGTCCCCGGCCCCTGTCGCGGCCCTGCCGGTCACCACTGGCGGTCGGTGTCGTTTCGGGGCGGCTTTCTTTCTCCTTTAATAGTTCTCTATACACTTGCCAATTCTCGAGCAGGGCAATAAGAGCGTCTACTGAGTTGGGGCATGTTTGTGATGCATACTTTTTGGCGTCTGGCGGCAGAGCTCGAATACATTTGTCTATTACTACTCGTTCGGCATACGGGGGGTCCCCGCCCCCTGTTAGCCATGCATTAGTGAGGCGCACGAGCGCGGCGATCTGGGGTCGAGGAGGCTGGTTGGATTGGAAGTTCCAATTATGAAATCTTTGAGCCCGGGCTGGGAGGCTGTGACCACGGCTGGCTAATATAGCTTCTTTTAGTTTTCTATAATCCCGCGAGTCAGCTAGGGACAGGTCGGTGCAGACGCGCAGTGGCTCACCGGTGAGGAAAGGTGCGATCACGGACCCCCAGTCTGTCACTGGCCAGCGCTCACGGGCTGCGGTGCGCTCGAACTGTTCCAAAAATGCTTCTACGTCATCTGTAGGGGTTAATTTTGTGAGTACATCGCCCGGGGCTCTAGTAACGTTTCGTTCTACGATAACGTGACGTCCAATCTCTTGCACCACTGCCTGTAGCTCCGTCTGGCTCTTAAGTAGAGCCGCGAGCGCTTGCTGGTATTCCATTCTGCGAATTTAGGGTCTGTGTTGGCTGGGATCAGTGCAGTGCCCGCTACCTCCACCATGTGTCGCACTTTGAGCACTTAATTCCCAGACAAGACAGAGGCAGAGGTGCAGTTTGCTGCCCGTAGGCTGTTTTATTTAGAAGTGAGGAGTACAAATGTAGGGGAGAGATAGCGAGGTAAGTAAAATGTTCAACTTAAAGTCTCTTTGTCCTAATCCAGGTTCCCGAGGACCCAGGAGGGAACGTAAGGTATTTGATTACAGAATGAACGTAGAACTTCTATGCTTTGAGAGCATGCAGTAACTAACAGAAAAGTTCTCCCCAGCCTCCTCGTTTAATCTGTCTCTCCTGAGACTGTGTCGAGATCCGATGCCTGGGAAGGAGAGTAAGAGGGTGTATTACTATTTGCTCTTTATACAACATTATATTTGACAGGAGTGTGTGGAGTGGGGTTCTTACCGCCAGACGCCTGTGCACACACACACACAGAGAGGGCAAGGACGCAAGTGGAGGGAGGAGGAGGCTTTTATACTCGCCCACCGTTCACTGCAGCTGTATAGGATTCGGTCTGATTGAGGAGGTAGAGTGGGACATAACGGTCCGCTATTATGACGCCAAGTGGGCGGCGCGGCACTCCTCCCCACTGTCGTTGCCTCTCTGCCGTGTGGAGGCGCATACCTGGCTGGCGGCCCGGGACCGAGACCCCACAATATATATATATATATATATATATATATATATATATATATATATATATATATATATATATATATATATATATATATATATATATATACACACACTGATACTTTCATGTGCGTCTTGAAAAGGTCTTTTAGTATTTACATAGATGGGTGAACTGTAGCCAGCCTATATGCAGGGAACGTCCCCCAGAAACGTGTGTGGCATGTTCGATACACGCGTGTGGGCTGTGTTTTTTGGATCTATCTTTACGTTCCGTGTGTCGTGAGGACTTCTGCTTTCTCTCTGCGTTGCGAAAGCAACTCTCCACAGCTACTCAACTTGACCTTCTCCTTTCTAGAGAAATTACCATGTGCAGTCAGTGTTTGTAAATGAGTATGCCTTCCTAGATGATAAACCAGATCATTTGTAACCTTGCTCGAAAGATCTTTCAGGAAAGATGCATCATTTGTTGTACACACAGACATGATGCATCTTCATATTTGTTTGCCAAAGTGTTATGATTTAAAATCTGTTCGGACAAATCATTTTCTCCACCTTAACAATACCAATTTGCTTTGTATCTTGTATCGTCTTAATCATTGATCACTTTTACAACAAGGCATGGCTTGCAGAGATTGGACATACCTGGAATGAGTAACACTGCTAAACACGTGGGTTGCACCTTCAAAAAATGTGTCAAAGTTAAATGTTCTGTTGGCATTCACTCTTGTTTTTAACTTAAAGTGCTGGCAGGTGTGTGGCAGTCACAGGTGTGTGGCAGTCACAGGTGTGTGGCAGTCACAGGTGTGTGACAGTCACAGTGACAGGTGTGTGGCAGTCACAGGTGTGTTCCAGGTACATGAGCATGGGTCCTGTCCCCATAACTCATATAACTCATAACTTCAGAATTCGCCTCAAAGCAATGTCTGCAAAGTTTTTTGCGGGTGCAGTCCGCGGAAGTTCCAATTATGAAATCTTTGAGCCCGGGCTGGGAGGCTGTGACCACGGCTGGCTAATATAGCTTCTTTTAGTTTTCTATAATCCCGCGAGTCAGCTAGGGACAGGTCGGTGCAGACGCGCAGTGGCTCACCGGTGAGGAAAGGTGCGATCACGGACCCCCAGTCTGTCACTGGCCAGCGCTCACGGGCTGCGGTGCGCTCGAACTGTTCCAAAAATGCTTCTACGTCATCTGTAGGGTTAATTTTGTGAGTACATCGCCCGGGGCTCTAGTAACGTTTCGTTCTACGATAACGTGACGTCCAATCTCTTGCACCACTGCCTGTAGCTCCGTCTGGCTCTTAAGTAGAGCCGCGAGCGCTTGCTGGTATTCCATTCTGCGAATTTAGGGTCTGTGTTGGCTGGGATCAGTGCAGTGCCCGCTACCTCCACCATGTGTCGCACTTTGAGCACTTAATTCCCAGACAAGACAGAGGCAGAGGTGCAGTTTGCTGCCCGTAGGCTGTTTTATTTAGAAGTGAGGAGTACAAATGTAGGGGAGAGATAGCGAGGTAAGTAAAATGTTCAACTTAAAGTCTCTTTGTCCTAATCCAGGTTCCCGAGGACCCAGGAGGGAACGTAAGGTATTTGATTACAGAATGAACGTAGAACTTCTATGCTTTGAGAGCATGCAGTAACTAACAGAAAAGTTCTCCCCAGCCTCCTCGTTTAATCTGTCTCTCCTGAGACTGTGTCGAGATCCGATGCCTGGGAAGGAGAGTAAGAGGGTGTATTACTATTTGCTCTTTATACAACATTATATTTGACAGGAGTGTGTGGAGTGGGGTTCTTACCGCCAGACGCCTGTGCACACACACACACAGAGAGGGCAAGGACGCAAGTGGAGGGAGGAGGAGGCTTTTATACTCGCCCACCGTTCACTGCAGCTGTATAGGATTCGGTCTGATTGAGGAGGTAGAGTGGGACATAACGGTCCGCTATTATGACGCCAAGTGGGCGGCGCGGCACTCCTCCCCACTGTCGTTGCCTCTCTGCCGTGTGGAGGCGCATACCTGGCTGGCGGCCCGGGACCGAGACCCCACAATATATATATATATATATATAATATATATATATATATATATATATATATATATATATATATATATATATATATATATATATATATATATATATATATATATATATATATATATATATATATATATATATATACACACACTGATACTTTCATGTGCGTCTTGAAAAGGTCTTTTAGTATTTACATAGATGGGTGAACTGTAGCCAGCCTATATGCAGGGAACGTCCCCCAGAAACGTGTGTGGCATGTTCGATACACGCGTGTGGGCTGTGTTTTTTGGATCTATCTTTACGTTCCGTGTGTCGTGAGGACTTCTGCTTTCTCTCTGCGTTGCGAAAGCAACTCTCCACAGCTACTCAACTTGACCTTCTCCTTTCTAGAGAAATTACAATGTGCAGTCAGTGTTTGTAAATGAGTATGCCTTCCTAGATGATAAACCAGATCATTTGTAACCTTGCTCGAAAGATCTTTCAGGAAAGATGCATCATTTGTTGTACACACAGACATGATGCATCTTCATATTTGTTTGCCAAAGTGTTATGATTTAAAATCTGTTCGGACAAATCATTTTCTCCACCTTAACAATACCAATTTGCTTTGTATCTTGTATCGTCTTAATCATTGATCACTTTTACAACAAGGCATGGCTTGCAGAGATTGGACATACCTGGAATGAGTAACACTGCTAAACACGTGGGTTGCACCTTCAAAAAATGTGTCAAAGTTAAATGTTCTGTTGGCATTCACTCTTGTTTTTAACTTAAAGTGCTGGCAGGTGTGTGGCAGTCACAGGTGTGTGGCAGTCACAGGTGTGTGGCAGTCACAGGTGTGTGACAGTCACAGTGACAGGTGTGTGGCAGTCACAGGTGTGTTCCAGGTACATGAGCATGGGTCCTGTCCCCATAACTCATATAACTCATAACTTCAGAATTCGCCTCAAAGCAATGTCTGCAAAGTTTTTTGCGGGTGCAGTCCGCGCAATGTTGCGCAATGGTGCAATGTTAGATCTCCACACACCATACCTTGTTGTAAAGGTGACTAATCGATGATTATGTTAGGTGGGCAAATTTTCTGTGATTTTGTGTGTGTGTGTTGTGGACGAGGTCATGATCTCGGTCAGGCCGACAACACGGCGGTAAGTTAACGGAGCTACAGTAGTGTTAGCCTGGCCTAACCTGAAATGATCGGTAAATTGTCATCCCCGGCCCCTACCTCACCCCTCCACTGCTGTGTTACGTCACATCATTTGGTGCCACTCCCACCCCAAAAGCTTGACTCCCACTTACAGGCTAGCAATATAGTCCAGGCTTTCTGTTTTTTTTTTTTTTTTTTTTTTTTTTTTTTGCGCAACTTGGTTCCCTACCAGTGCTTTTCGTATTTTTTATTCATCCAATTATTCCCATTCAAATAGCGTTTGTATTCTCATATTCAATGGATCTCTTTGACTCTTTCACTCAAACAGGATATACTCCTAGTAGTTCCGGTTCATATTTTTTTCCAGCAGATTTTGGCTGGACCATAACAACTGAAGGGAGGTTGGTCGCTAGGATAACAATCATTATCATATATAACTCAAATCAGGATTATGATCCACGATGGACATGCGGACCACGCGCGTGCACGTGGGAGCGTGCACCAGGCGATTTTGATCATTTCTGAGTGAGTACAGGCTGCCGTTAGGCGATTGTGCAAAACAAAGGTGATTGGATAAAACTATGTCTTATTGTAGACAAATGAATTTACACGTCATACGTATCAATGGTCACGTCACTGGTAGGCTTGCCCATCAAAAAATAAATCAATTAGTAGGGAAACGGTTAACCTGTATGAATACTTGCCATTAATATAGTGGTGCCAGCTGTATTAATTGATGTCCAGAGTCCCGTGGTTGGAGTTCTGCTCTGCTTTTGGTGAAATGGTGGAGTCGTTCCGGTCATTTTTTGAGGGTCAACATGGTAATGACCTCTGGTCCAGACATCAGCTTTTCCTACGTCAGAGAGCAAGGTGATGTGCATCATGGGGTTGTTTCATTTATAGCGTCCATCCACCCTTTTCCCCCGTTTCAGCAATATCTGTGGAGAAAAGAGCAGCTCACTCACATCTAAGTGGTCAGGATCCGACGCGTTTGTGATGCAGACGTGCAGAACTAGCTGGGGAATAAGAGCAACAAACACCAGCGGCTTTTTGCTTACTCTCGATTTATTTCCCCTCCTTTATCTCAAGTTTCATGCAGGCTTTCAAAGTGAGGAGGCTCCAGGGGACCGATGGATGGATGGATGGATGGATGGATGGATGGATGGATGGATGGATGAACGGATGGATGGATGGATGCACAGCTGTGCAGAGAGCACTGAGGGGCTCAAACCTCAGAAAAATGGTTTATGTGTGGGAGCAAGTATTGCATGCCTTCTTTTTTTTGGGAGGGGGGGTCTTTTTGTGGGGCCTGCCTTTGTTCGACAGTAAAATAAATCCAGCGCAAGCGATAGTTCATGGAGGCACGGAGGGCAGAATGGTTATTTTATTATACTCCTCATTCTCAGTCAGTAATTCATTCTGTTTCTTTAAATCAGCAGTCTCTCTCCATGTCAACTCCCCTCAGTCTCATTGGCTGTCAGCAAGTCACTCACGCCCACATTCAATCAGATGTTCTTCATAAGCAGTCACTACTCTGTCCTCAGCCTCCCTGCTAGCTGACTCCATGTCCCTGTTCAGATGTAACCGTTCAAATTTCCTCCCCCTCCCCGGATGATCATGATTTGTGAATTGTAGCATATTCTGGTGCCTAGTTCTGTTATGGGTATCTGTGATCATTATGTGTTCTATGGTCTGTGATATGTTCGGTGTGAATTTGGAATAATTGTACTGTATCTATGTTGTAATGTGTTGTGTATGCTAGGCTTTGCTCGGGGGGGGTTGTTGATATCAGAGCTGTGTCTCGGTGCCGAGACACAGAAATCTGAGAAATCAAATGTGATATCAGACCTATGTCTCGTTACGTAGATTTGATATCACACGAGCAGAGCCACACCACCATACTAACATGCAAAGCTTTGCAATAAATGGTCTATGGTCATTCTGAGCCGAAGTGTGTCAATGAACATTTTCATGAAAAGTGTGAAACCTACAGTATGATAGTGGAATAACGATTACTAATTTTGTTCTTCTTGTATGGCCAATTGCACTTATAGGCCTCCACATAAGTAAGCTCTTACTTGCCCCCCACATATAAGCCCTTGTTGGACCCATATGAGTTCTTATTTGGACCCATGTACGCTCTTATTGGACCCATATAAGCCTTTATTGGACCCATATAAGCTCTCAGGGCCTCCACAGCCCCATACTTACATCAACACAGAAAAGTCCTATCTGATATTATATTAAACACCGTTGAACTCACCAACATGGCAAATGCGGAAAGCTTGAATTATTGTCTTTCTCTCTCTGAGTCTGGAAGAACTTATTTTCAGTACAGCGACCTCCTGCTGCCCCCTGCACTCTGTGCACATTCAGAACAAGGTGCTACGTACCGGTGTGGGACGTTCAGTGTTATAGTCAACAGGCACTTCCAAACATTTTGCCAGTGTTGCCAACTGCCAAAATCCAAAATGCACTAGTGGCACTTCCAAAATGCACTAGAATGTATGCGCTAGAGCATTTTCATACCAGGGCCCACTATTCATTCTGCATTTTAGCCACGGAGGAGGCCCACTGTTTGATGTTGAGTTTAGTTTCTCTGACTAATTTAGGAGAAATAACTGGCAAAATGTTGGTCAAAATGGCAATTCTTCTACATTTTGAAAATGTCTAGATTCTTGGACATTTGGTAATTCAGGTGTTCAAACATAATTTAACTCTTGAGAGCGTAAAATGAAACCAAATGGACCCTTGCGGGTCCATTTGGTTTCATTTTACGCTCTCAAGAGTTACAGATCTATAAGGGTCCATTTGGTTTCATTTTACGATCTCAAGAGTTACAGATCTATAAGGGTCCATTTGGTTACCAATGGTCCTTTCTAGGAAGGAAGGAGGACTCTATCATAGGAGGAATAATGGTGAAAAATGAGGGTTTTATCTCTGGCGCCTGTCAACCATTTTCGCCCCAACTCACCAGCAAAAAAAGCACTAGATTTTCCGCCAGGAGTTTTTCACTAATTTTGGTGCTGAAAAAAAAGCTAAATATAGTGAAACATCCGCCAAGTTGGAAACACTGCATTTTGCTCAGAGGTGGGAGAGAGGGTATGGAGCTATGGACAGCCCTTTTAGGAGAGCACTTCTCTCAGTCTCACAAGGGACAGGCGGGAGGCTGCAGGCATGTTTACAGGCTGATCCGTCTCGGTCGGGTCGGCCCGGAGGAGCTCATGGTGTCTGTTCTAAGACCCAGAAACACCCCATGATTCCAGGGTTCAGTACCGCCGGCGATGTGTCCAGGTTTGTGCCACATGGGTAGATGTTTAATTGACTGTATAGTGCTGTTTATGCACCGCTGCATCTAAAACGGCAGCAGAACCAATCTGCAGTAATCCAGATTTGTCCCGGCTTGGTGACAAGACCAGATAAGGCAGCTTTACACCTACAATATGATATTACAATATTATCTGGGAAACGCGTCCTGGCTTGATCCTGGTTGGTTCAATGCCGACTTTCAGCCTGCCGTGCAGCAGCTCCTCCTGAAAGTAAAACATTTATATCACAGCCATCGTTGCTGTCGCACAGAAACCTCTTATAATAATAACAATAATAAACCTCTTCTAATAAACATTATTACAGCTTTTCACGTTTTCTTTTTTTCCCGCCCCATCCTACTTTAAAAAATGGCGAAAATGGCCTGTTGACAGTATTTTATTATTTATGGAGTGATAATTGGAAATCCCTCCATCACTCCACAGGCATCTTGTGACCGTGACCCGTGCCGCGACTGATGATTAAAACGGTCCAATCGGTCGAGACCGATGCTTATAGGTCGGGAACCCTGGCAGAGCATTTTACAAACGGTCAAGCATTTTACCATAACCGTCTTAACATTTTACTATCGGGCATGACTTTTCCCTAAACTTAATCTCAGTAAAACCTATGCCTAAACCTAACCTACTATATACCCGCGACAGTTTGGAAATCGGTGGCGACCTATTTCCACCTGCCCCGACCTTTCGCCAACCTTTTTGCCAACCTTTCGCCAACCCTGGGCCAGGGGCGGATGTAACATTTCCCAATTGGGGGAGGGGGGCAGGCAAAAATGGTAGGGGGGGGGGGCTTCATCGCCCGTGTCGCTTCTCGCCACGGGCCATGAAGCTGCACCCATACCATTTTCAGTTACCAGACTTTTATTGGCAATACAGCATCAATAATAACATCAGTTGTTGTTGAAGTTGCAACAGACACGCAGCATGCATAAAGCTAAAGGTCTGACTCAGAGAGTTTTCTGTTTTCAATGATGAAATGCTGTTGGTTTAGTGGTGACACAGCTGTAGTTAGTTAGTAGCAGTAGTAGTGTCTCAAATCATTTTAAATATAAGCACTTTAATTTGAAATATCTTGGGTTGTTTTGCATGCCATCGTGTTTGGTGGGGAAGACTGGGCATTTGGGGGGGCATTGCCCCCCCATGCCTATGCCTAGATCCGCCCCTGATATGGGCACTGATGATGCGGAAGTGAAGAGACGACACCAGCACACACAACGTCCCTCGGGGGAATCGAACCCATGACCTTCCCCCATTCGACCGTTTTCTGAAAAGGTCGGGAGGCGATGCTACATGATATTAAATGGTGATGATTTCACCCCTCATGGTCTCGCTTTTAAAGTGTTTAATGTGCTTATGGTGACTCTGTGGGTTTTGGTAAATATTGAACCAATGTTAACCAATTAACACAATCTGGCGACTAAAATAATGACTACATAGGAATCCATTTTGAACGCAGGATATTGCTATTATTTATTTTTGTTCCATTTCCTGAAAAGTATACAGTTAATATCAACATACTGGTTTCCAGCTGACGGAGACGAATTGCATTTTGTGATTCCTTTTCACAAAAAAATGCCCAGCGTTTTCCATTTCCAGTGATTACGCATACTGTACACACACACACACACACACACACACACACACACACACACACACACACACACACACACACACACACACACACACACACACACAGTTTTAAATGTTTTCCATCGACTCGTTGTACGACTGCTCGCTTTAACATCCGCCTGGGGATTACCTACAGATTATTGTCTCCAGGGGCGGAGTGGGCTTGGCCAGGCCATCTGGACTTTGCCTTTTGCCAGGCCACAACCCCCAACCCTGCGCGCGTGCTCGCCTCGCAAAAGTGGAAAAACCTTTAAAGGCTACTGTGCCTTTAAAGGTTTATTTTCAAATGGACCTGCGATTCTAGATAAATATTAGTTATCCTTTATAAGAGGCACAAAATAAGCTTCTACATTGGACAACATTAGACCAAAGAAGCCCTGGACACCTGCCTAGACCTGCCTAAAGGCACTAAAAAAGGTACTGCATATCAGAGTCATGCAGAGTCAAGCAAAAGTGAAAGTGCTTTGGTTAAATTGGACCTCCTTGTCTGGGTGCACACCACCAAAAATACACAGACAAGCAGATGGTGTGCAACAATAACAGTAATAATAATAATATAATAACAAGAAAATAGCAATAGTGATGATAATAATAAAAATAACAGACTGATCAGTTGCTCACACTGGCATCTGACTACAACATATATACCTGCCTATATACCTGCCTAAAGGCAGGTCTATGTCTAGGTACTGCATATCAGAGTCAGATTGAGAAGAAGCAAAAAAAACAAGTGGAAGTGCTTTGGTTAAATTGGACCTCTTGCCTGGGTGCACACCACCAAAAGCATACAAAATGAAACCAAATGGACCCTTGCGGGTCCATTTGGTTTCATTTTTACACTCAAGAATTAAAAATATTCCTCATGTGAATTATCCCAAGTCTACACACCTTCCAGCCAGCATCTAGCGCATTCTAATACATTCTGAAGTGCCACTAGTGCATTTTGGATTTTGGCAGTTGGCAACACTGGCCACCACACACACAAGAACATACAAAACATGCATTAAGATGCAATACATTTTCGTAGGCCTACTATAGGCAGCCCATTTATCAAATCTGAAATGAGCACATATGTCCCCGAAAAAACAATATTTTCCATTGGTTTTAATATAGTCTGTTATCCTCTCAGCTCTCACTTCGCAGCAGTGTGTTGTGATTACTAGGCCTACTACTACTTACTGTCAGAAGACGACGGATGGCTTTGGGGGAGAGGAGGGAGGCTGCCAAACATTTCTGTTATTTTATAGCATTTTGCTCCTTCTTCTTCAAGGGCCTTTCTCCTCTTGTCCCTCTCTCGTTCAGCCCCACCTTTCCTCTTTTTCTTATCCATTATCCGTTGTTTACTTTTTTGATAACTTTCTAGTCGTCAATCTGATCAATTGCCTCTCGCTCTCCTCCTCCTCCTCCTCCTCCTCCTCCTCCTCCTCCTCCTCCTCACTCGACACGCGACAGGCATGCTTCTTCAGCAGAGGCAGAGCCATCTAATAGAACTGACATTGAGGGTCAGAAACTGAGCGCTCGCGTGCTGATCATGCAGCCTGAATGACGACCTTGTCCCCCTTTTCAATAGAAGTCTATATAGAACAGCCTCCATTGGACTGGCCCCATGAAGTGAACCGAGTTTGCATAACTATCTCTGTCAATGCTCTAAGCGACAGGCAGGGGGTGTGTCCCCCACTGATCCCAGACCAGCTGGGAGCTGCGTGCGTAGTGCTGCCTCTCACTGACTCGCTCTCTCTCCGGTCCGGCGCATCATGCAGGTGCAAGATATCAGGTTACAATCATCACTCACACTGCTCAACTAAACTCTGTAGTACTAGGACACCTTTTATTTTTGGAAGGAGAAACACTAGTTTGCCTGGCCTTGGCTGGCCTGGGCCTGTCGCTCTGGCCTGCACTGGAGGTTTAAAAAAAAAAAAAAAAAAAAAAAAAATTTTTTTTTTTTTTTTTTTGAACCCCGTCCGGGCCACTAATTGGCGCGGGCCACCGGGAAAAGTCCCGGTGCTCCCGATGGCCACGCCGCCCGTGATTGTCTCTGAGGCAGAAACGTCCCATCTCCATATATATCCTAAACCTTCTTTTTTCTTTCCTTGTTTTCTAGCCTAACTCTTCAAGCAACAGCATAGAGTCTCGTTGAGTACGCCGATGTGTTATGATGACTAGGGGGTCCCCAGCACCCAGAAACTGCCTGGATGCCTACTTTTTAATTGGCATAATATGTGACCATACCATTAAATTAGAATTCCACACCAAAAACACATTGGTGTTTCACATTTAGTGAAACAAGTGTCAGGCAAACCTGGCCCACATAAGTCAGGAAATCTAACTTTGGGGATTATTTTCTCCACCTTAATAATACCAATTTGGATTCTATATTATATTACATTTTAATTGTCGGGTTTTAAAGATACATCGCATGGATGCAACTGGGACGTATCCTCAGTGATGTATCCCAAGGTCATCAGGGTTTCGGGTCTCGCAACATCATACCCCTCACTCAGGCGACCCAGCCGGGGTTGATCAAGTCCCGACTTACGTCCCAGTAGCTACTCTCGGTCAGTCCACTAGGGAAAGACCCAAGGCCACACAATCCACTGCTCCAGAACTATTCTGCCGGTACTGAGAGGCACTATACTCTGGCACATGGAGGGACTAGGCTCTGTGGGTTGACTCCTGTCCAGACCTCTCCTACGTCTCACCAGGTCTGCTCCTGCTCTCACCAGGTTGGCACAGGACCTGTGCGTTGCACCAGACTCCCAGCACCGGCATTTCATTCAGGAGCAGTGAATCATAATGGCCCTCCTAACGGCCTCACCAAGGTTTTTGGGCTTCCTCCTCACGGAGGACACAGGCTGGGGCGCTAACCCATACTGCTCACCCGGGTGCCGTCTACATTCCGGCTGTCACCCGTCTCTCCGGTGGTCACCAGACTATTCCCGGTTGTCACATAGTCTATTCCTATGAGCCACTATAAATAGAAACTAAAGGTTTAAAGATACATCGCATGGATGCAACTGGGACGTATCCTCAGTGATGTATCCCAAGGTCATCAGGGTTTCGGGTCTCGCAACATCATACCCCTCACTCAGGCGACCCAGCCGGGGTTGATCAAGTCCCGACTTACGTCCCAGTAGCTACTCTCGGTCAGTCCACTAGGGAAAGACCCAAGGCCACACAATCCACTGCTCCAGAACTATTCTGCCGGTACTGAGAGGCACTATACTCTGGCACATGGAGGGACTAGGCTCTGTGGGTTGACTCCTGTCCAGACCTCTCCTACGTCTCACCAGGTCTGCTCCTGCTCTCACCAGGTTGGCACAGGACCTGTGCGTTGCACCAGACTCCCAGCACCGGCATTTCATTCAGGAGCAGTGAATCATAATGGCCCTCCTAACGGCCTCACCAAGGTTTTTGGGCTTCCTCCTCACGGAGGACACAGGCTGGGGCGCTAACCCATACTGCTCACCCGGGTGCCGTCTACATTCCGGCTGTCACCCGTCTCTCCGGTGGTCACCAGACTATTCCCGGTTGTCACATAGTCTATTCCTATGAGCCACTATAAATAGAAACTAAAGGTCGATTAGTCACCTTTACAACAAGGTGTCTCACCCTTGTTTTGAACTTAAAGTGCTGGCAGGTGTGTGACAGTCCTATCCTTAACCCCTGGTTGGTACTCTGTCAGAAGCAGTTACATTCTGCAGATGATGTGTGGCTACGATAAGTTTGTTCATTGTCTTGACTTACCATACTCAGTCGTGTATTCCTCTCCTGGTTGGTCCGTGTCTGCAGTTGCTCCTCTGAGTCTGGGTCCGCTGGTTTCTTCTCTGATACATTGCATCGTTTCGGGCTGTTTTGTCCTTCGTCAGGCAAGAGATTCTAGAAGAATGATTTGTTACTCTCTACCCCTGGTTTTATGTCCTTAGGGGAGCAGGGGCGGATTGGCCATCTGGAGTACAGGGAGGTTTCCCGGTGGCCTGCGTCACCTAGTGGCCTGGACAAGTTTTTTTTTTTTTTTTTTTTTTTTTTTTAAGTCCAGGGCAGGCCAGGGCGCCAGGCCCAGGCCAGGCAAACTAGTGTTGGGAAAATATGTGCCAATCCGCCCCTGAGGGGAGGTGTGGATTTGAATTGCCCTTACACCGATTGGCTGGTTTAGTGAGTAGGCCTTCATGGCCTTCTTGTGCGCAGCGCGCAAATTTGCACTCTGCCGAGTGCTGATCTAGTTCATGATGCTGTTGCATTGGGTGGAAAACCTCATCATGCCCAAAAATTTTTTTTTTTTTAGAATTCATATTCAAAAATTGCAAAAGTAGCAGATCTATACAAGCTTAGCGTATTTCCAGCTATACTTTTGCTGCTTTAGCTTTAGCTCACTCTGTAGGGAACCTATGGTTCAAAAAAAACATGAAAATATGGTTAAAATCTTGGAATATTCTGTCGCAGTGAGTGTTTTTAACTCAAATGTTTGGCTACTGAGGGGAGGTCGCTGGAGCTACATATTTTCAGATGGGGGTCGGACGCCACATACAGATGATTTTAGGGGTCCTTGACATGAAATATTGAGGACCGCCGACATAGAAATAATGAGGTTTTTCAGAAAAGTGGGACACTGCAGTGTGAAGGTTTTGCTGACTTTTTCTGAGAGAGCACACAAAATGTTTTTTTAGTTTATTCTGTCTGACAGCGACGTCTGCTTTGGCTTTTTGAAATGGATGGAAGTTTAATTCCCTGTCCGATGACGGTTATTGCTTGCAGAATGATGACAATATGTTTATTTTGCAGACACCGAGCTGATCATTTCATCCTGGGAATGATGGTGATATAACAAAAACAAATTCTGTTTAAGAAAGTCGGAGTGAAAACTTTTCCACTGAGTGTTTTTTTGGGTCAGTGTGAATGACTGTGTGCTTTATTATCAGTAATGCATGTGGAGGCTTGTTAGTGCTACAGAAGGCTGTGTTGTAATATAATGTAATGTAATGGCAGCACACACTGGCCTCTTGCTCCATCCTTTGTCGCCTCGCGAGGCACGACCTGGAAAGCTAAAATGAAAAGTATACTACTGCTATTTGTGTTATAGTAATATTAGACAGTGGTGGACTGGGCGGAAAAAAACGGCCCGGACATGATTTGGCCTAGACCGGCGCGACCACAATTATACCTGGTATAGTTGGTTAACCAGATGTAACTCTTTGAGAGCGTTAACATGAAACCAAATGGACCCGCAAGGGTCCATTTGGTTTCATATTCATCTAAATTGGCCCGACTCTAGTTAGAAAATGTAGAAGATTAATGCTCATTTTGATCTGTAAACAGAACACTGATGGTTTATGCACGGACGGAGGGCGTTTTATAGTCCCCACCTTCGGTGGAGACAATAAACATGATCAATCAATTAAACTACGTGACCCACCGGGAGACCTCCCTCTACGCCCAATGGTCAATCCAACCATGATATTAGAATATGCTGCGTGATGTATTTGATGGTCATGTAGTGAGCACGAAAGAACTACAGTAGTGGTAGGAAGTAATTGTCTCCTATATGCTTGTGCCCTGTATGTCCAGCGCTGATCATAATCCAGCAATCGCCGTGACAATATGGCCTGATTTGACTTATTTACTGTATGATAATAAACATACTGGGAGCAATCATGCCCAACTGGGACAGCAACAACAACACGATAGATCCAGGAATTTACTTTTATGTGAGTATTTCAAATTTCCAATAGGCATACTTTTATATCTATACTCCACAATACATCTCAGCTTGAAACGAGTCGCTTCATGCTCGTGTTGTAGTTCTCAAGAAATTGTCTCGTCTTGAGACCAGTCTCAAGACAAATCTTCGTTGTCTCGGTCTTGTTTTTGTCTCGCCCTCAGTTGTCTTGGTCTTGTCTCGGACTTTTCTTGGTCTTGTCTCGGTCTTGCCGTTCTGCGCTTCATTTGTCTCGTGGTCTTGTCTTGGTCTCGCCCTCAATTTGAATTGGTCTTGTCACGAGCTCGGAGCAAATGTCTCGGGTCTCTTTCGCCACCGAGACCACTCGAGACGAGACAATGCAAAGTATCTGTAATACGTTATACTATTTCTACAGAACAATCAAAAAATGGCTTTTTGGGCTTGACCTCTCTAGGTCTTGGTCTTGGTCTTGTCCTCGACCCCTCTAGGTGCTAGTCTCTTCTTGATCTCGTCTTGACCAAGTCTGTGATTGTCTCGGTTTTGGTCTCAACCCCCCTAGGTCTTGGTCTTGTCTTGGTCTCCATTTAGGTAGTCTTGGCTACAACACTACTTCATACCACGTTTTGAGCTTGTAGGTCTGCTATATGTTTGATGCTGCTGTTATGCTGTTATCTTGAAGTCAGATGGGTAAAATTTGTGAGTAGTACCGACCAAAAGGTCACAGAAACTACTACTGTTCTTCTGGCCTTGAGAGAAACTGGACTTGATCCAACCTCCATGCTCAGTGTTTTATCTATTTTCTATCCCGATTTTTAAAGGAGGAATAACATGGATTCCTAAAACTGTTTTTAATACTTAATATCATATTGCATATGTCCCTCAAGCTTATTTCTAATGGCACCGCTTGTATAACAGTTTAGCTGCAGTACCACAATGTCCTGAGGTGGTGGGGGTGCTGATAAGCAGGATATATTACAGTAGAGTAATTATAATACTGATGCTATAGATTAAACCAGGCTTGTTTAAAGTCCATGTCAACTTGGAAAATCAACAATAGTGAGCATTATAAACACAGTGGAAATGCAAATTTGGGACTGAAGGAGAGGAGGAATTATACACATACCAAGCAAAAAACACAACTTCTAATAACAGTTCCTTGAGTATATATATCTCCTAACATGATTGAGTGAGTGAGTGAGTGAGTGATTGATTGCCCGTTCTAGAGAAATGTCTTCCAAATCAGTAGCTCTCACACAAAGTTTGTGTTTTCTTTTTTTTTTTACACGCTATAGCTACCATCACATCATTAAAAAAAAAAAACATAATATTTCCAATCTGCCTTCACAAGCACAGAAGGCTTTGAACAGAGCTCCTACGATGTGTGCTTTGGTGATGGACCAAAAGGAAAGGCCCGAGCACAGAGCCCTGCGTGGGGTGCCGTGCGTGGAAGTTTCACATGTAAAACAGATGAAATCCCAACACAGAGACCATGCAGGCGGAGACCATTTGATTTGCAAATGAGATGCATTGACTGAAAAGTCGATCAGCATAGCGGTATTGTTGTGTTATATAATCTGAACGAGTAGCGTGTTCACATCATAAAAATGTACACGTACAGTACTGTGGGCAACATGTATAATTTATGTACGGTATTTGGATCAAACTACAATACATATAAGGTACATCCCGATGAAAGTACACTATATGTTTTTATTTACATTCACCAGAATTGTACAAGCACTGAAAACCTGACAGTATGTTAACATACTCTCTATGACTGTCAGCCCACAGGTGTGTGTGTACTCTGTGGGTGTGTGTACTGTGTGTGTGTGTGCGTGTGTGTGTGCGTGTGTGTGTGTGTGCGTGCGTGGCTAGCGCTCGAGCGTATGCATTGTCGTCACAGGCGTGAAACGCTGCATATCATCTCCCCCGTGTCTAATGGGGCGTGTCGTCCAATCACATCGCTGCGTTATGGCGGCAGCGGCGGCAGCGCGCAGAGGGAAAACGCGGCAGAGCGTTTCCCGAGGGGAGGGGGGGGGGGGGGGGGGGTGAGGAGAGAGAGAGAGAGAGAGAGAGAGAGAGAGAGAGAGAGAGAGAGAGAGAGAGAGAGAGAGAGAGAGAGAGAGAGAGAGAGAGAGAGAGAGAGAGAGAGAGAGAGAGAGAGAGAGAGAGAGAGAGAGAGAGAGAGAGAGAGAGAGAGAGAGAGAGAGAGAGAGAGAGATGACTGCGTCGTCATGGTTACCCCAGGGGAGTGACATTATGGTGTTATGGTTTAGCCAATGAACCAAAACGCTCCTATGTCTGTTCCATCTACCTCTAGCTTTCTCTCTCTAATTCTCTCTCTACATCTCTCCTAGCAGAAATGCAACTGAATCTATACCAGGGATTTTCAACCTTTTTTATACCAGGGCCCACTATTTATTCTGCCGTGGAACATTTGATGACAGTTTCACCTCTTAGACCCAACACTAAAGATTTCTTCTTCTATAATTTCTTTCTCCATAATTCAAGGCAAAACAGTCAAATTTACACCAAAAACCATTCTTCTACATTCTCTAGTTGTGTAGACTTGGGCTAATTTACATGAATATGGTGAATGGTGATGAATATTTAAACTCTTGAGAGTGTAAACATGAAGCCAAATGCACCCATAAGGGTCCATTTGGTTTCGTTATTACGTGCTCAAAGAGTTACATCTGGTTAACCAATCTTCCATTTAGCCTGGGGACCACCTGGAATTCTCTCAGGGATCACTGGTGGTCCCCGGATCACCTGTTGAAAACCGCTGATCTATACCCTCCATTGACTCCCCAATAACATTTTTCATCTGTGATCTGCTTGTATTAAACAATGTTAAACCCACCAACATCGCAGCTACTGTATATGGAAAGGTTAAAATATCCTCTTTCTATCGGCAAAGCATTTGCTTGATAAAAATCCACCGTAGACATGTTATGAGATACTTTTCTGTCAGTGGATGAAAGTTGCTGTGTTGGGAAGTTCTCGTTTGTATTTACAGATTGGGCTGGTGCTTTCTGCATTATGTGCAAATTCTAAGGTGGTACACACAGGGCCATTCAGTGACTAAAGATGAGCGCTTCCAAACTCCAGGACTTCACATGCAGAGAATTTTCCTGACATAAAGTAACTCTTGACTTGTCCACAGTGGAGAAAAAAAAAACACAAAGAGGAGAGTTCAGCCTTTCTCTACAACTTTAATGTTGGTGAGTTTGACACTGTTTAATACAAGCAGATCACAGATGATGTTTTTTTTCATTATTAAGAAGTCAATGGAGGGTATTGCAGCTCTAGATTCATCCAATCATACAAACAAATCAAGTTGTGTTGCGGCGACCATCTCTCTCCTTTTTCTTTCTCTCTCTACTCTCTACTGTTTTTTATCTGATTTCATCAGATATCTGACCCATCTGGGACCTAAGCTCTACCAAGAAATGTCTTCACAAATGTGTTTCTATAATGGTGTCTAATAACGTGCACTAAAACGTTGACATTCAACTCCTGTATGACAAAAAGGTCAAAGTCGGGGTACTAGTCACAACCTATAGAAGGCAAAGCATGCAAAATGCCATCATGCTCTATGTAGCATGTTATATGTGCACCATCCATGTGCATCATCGTTGGGTTAGATTTATTTTAATATTCGAATGAAGTGAAACCACTTATGGTAGGCCCACCTTTAAAATACGTGGATAAGAGGTTTCCCAGTTACACACACACACACACACACACACACACACACACACACACACACACACACACACGCACACACAGGCATCGAACATGCTGTAAAATGTGTGTATGCGTATAACAGTCTCTCTAGTGGTGTGTGTAATGCGTGACTCATGTTGTTGAGCGCTGCGTTGTGGTGTGGGTCATTCAGTCCACTGTTAGAAGTTGCATTTTTCTATTAAAGTTGTATTTTCCGTTCAAAGTTCGGTGCACCGTTCCGTAGCCACATCAACCAGATTGCTCTGTGTGTGTGCATGTGTGCATGTGTGCGCGTGGGATTACCAGTAGGCTATAGGCTGGAGTATCTGTGCGCATGCACATCACACCTTAGTGTTTCTGTTTGTGTGTTGTGTGTGTGTGTGTGTGTTGTGTGTGTGTGTGTGTGTGTGTGTGTGTGTGTGTGTGTGTGTGTGTGTGTGTGTGTTGTGTGTGTGTGTGTGTGTTGTGTGTGTGTGTGTGTGTGTGTGTGTGTGTGCGTGTGCGTGTGCGCGCGTGTGTGTATGCGTGCGTCAGTAGTAATCTCTTGGTCTCAGTCATCTTTGATGGCTCATGAGAGGCGGCCATTTTCTGTTTCGGCGTCGAGGGCCCTGAGGTGTGAAATTGGTTTTTCCTGCCTTCTATCACGCGCACCCGTGCACGCACACACACACACACACACACACACACACACACACACACACACACACACACACACACACACACACACACACACACACACACACTATAGTATTACTATATTTGTGAGGACATCAACGTATTATTGGATGGCATTAAACATATCTGATGTACAAGCTCACAGTGCAGGGTGCTGCGACACGTTGTGAGCTTGTATATCGGCTGTTTATTGGGACCTGCTATGATCCTAAACTTCTTTGCCACTGTTATTATTATTAGTAGTAGTAGTAGTAGTAGTATTAGTATTTTTTTTTTACTTCATATGTTTTATCCCACGATTTTGTAACCCATTTTTCACCCCAGTGCCAATTCCTATAATGTGATCCTGGGCTCTAGGCTGGGGAGGCAGCGGACTGGCCTTATGCTTCCTTCAATGCATGAAGAGTCAAAGCTGCCTTCTTTTCACCTGACAGGGGGGGGTGTCCCTGGTTGGACGTAGCATGTG
>CM076980.1:9473753-9611253 GCA_039105355.1 Benthosema pterotum | reverse complement strand
TCGTAGTACTGCTAGTAGTAGTAGTTTTAGTAGAATGCATTCCATTGAACACTTCACACTTGTTTACCAACAAGATGGCCGCTCCTTTCTGAGCATGGGACTGAGAAAGGCCTCTATAGGAATCATTATAGTCAGCGATTCAAGGATGACCAAGAAAAGTCCGTAGGCTTATTTCCACTTGGATCCTCTAATAGCTAATAGCGGTGTTGGCTCAGGGGTGGAGTGGCCAGATGGTTCGAATCCGAGACGATGTCAAAGTGTTCTTGTGCAAGACACCGAACCTCAAATTGCTTGCGATGTGCTGGTTGGTGTCTTGCATGGTTTCTTTCACCATCGTTGTATGAGTGTGTGTGCTTGCACGCGTGTGGGTGAATGCAAAGCGCCTTGGATAAAAGCTCTATATAAATACAGCATTTACTACCACTGTTGTGCAGGCAGTACATCTACAGGCTCATGGCGTTGAGTTATGATTCATATATTCTTCCATACTGTCGATAACAGCCACGGCAGTGTTTCCACATTAGTCTGACACCCTAAACCTCAAAATCTAACCTAACCCTAGCCTCACAGAGGAGCCATGGGTCCAGGTTTCCAGGGTTGTCTTTCAAATAGAGAAGCATACGTCTTGCTATTCCAAGTGAGAGCCTTGTAGCGGTCAGAAATGGGCACAGAGGTATGAGCCCTGGAGTCATGGACAGCTCTCTAGATTAGAGATACAAGACATTCTTAGTGTCGGGGGGGGGGGGAAATGTTGTAGAATGCATCTTTTCCATATCCGCTCTAGAGTTTAGATCTAGACCGGATCAACAGCCGGCATCGTTTCCTTCATCACAAAGCAACTTGATAAAATAGCAATATATTATTTTTTTATTTTAGTTTATTATTATTTTTTAAATTTTGTTTAATTTTATTTTTTTTATTATTTATTTTATTTTATTTTATTTTATTTTATTTTATTTTATTTTATTATTATTTTTTTTATTTTATTTTATTTTATTTTATTTTATTTTATTTTATTTTATTATTTTATTTATCTATTTTATTCTTGGGGCGGGGGTTAATGTAATCTATATTATTTAAAATGTGAAATAATATTATGTTAATAGTTACATAATATTATGTAACTAGTAATGTATTACTTACTTGGCAACACTGAATATAGGATATATGAAAGTCAGTTTTCAAATTATGTTATCGATGGGAAGAAAAGAAAACTTTTTTTAACACTATATTCCCTTTTTATAGAACTGTGTGGAACTTCAGCATTTGCACAACACACATTTCAACAAATACATTCTGAAATCGTTCTTGCGTGCTTTGCTCTGGTTCTCTCCTCCTCAATATATCTATTTTTTCCCCTCCCCCTGCTAGGTGCAAATTCTCCGTACGCATTTAAATATTGTGACATTTTGGTGACAAACCTATAGTAGGAACCTGCCAAGTGGAACAGCTTGAGAGTAAATGTCTTTTTCTGCTTTTTTTTTCCTTTTTCTCCTCAGCCCAGTACCACTGTCTCTTCTTTAACGCCGGGCAGAAACCTTGTATCTCCAAATGTATTTATTTATTTTTTCCAGAAATGAACGTCCTGCTTGAACACACCACAGTGTCACAACAGCAAGCATCCAAAGCTTCAGAGCCGAAATGAGACAATTTGTGACTGTGATGGCTGCTGCAACAGCCACACATTAACAGCCTATGTATGGTATGCTTGATCACAGAAATAGCCCACGAAGGACATGCAAGCTAAATGACAATTGAGATTGATTTGCTTTATATGTGGAACTCTACTGATTGGGGTTTTCTTGAGTTTGCAGTGCTGTGGAAGAGCAAACCTGGCAACCCAGCCTGATCAAGAGGAACCAGCTGCTTCATATATGCAGCTAAATGGACTGGACCACAGGGCTCTGAACCATGGGGGGGGGCAGCCAAGGTTGGCATTGTGTTGAATACGGATTCGCTGCCCCCCCCCTTTGACTATACAGTGGTTTAACCCAACACTATATATGTTTGACTCCAGTGGCATTCTGCAGATCAGTTGTGTTGTTCAGTTCAGTTATGTTTTGTTATAGTTAAGTTTATTTCATTTCTGTTTTTGGGCCCAACTTTATGTTTGTTTAAATTATGATTTAAAACTGAAAGGGGAAACACAAAAAAAGGAACTTTGACTTAAACTCACAACAGTGCCCTGTGTCTCTCCTTTCAACCAACTCGGTCCCTAACAGTGACCACTTGCTTACTAATTAATTACCTGTGTTGGGCAATATTACTTAGGAGGATAATATCTTAACTTCACTCATGACCCCTTAGAAAAGGTGATTATATTGTATTGAATCAAGGAGTAATATGTTACGTATTACTTTATTACTTTTCCAAGTTCCCTCCATCCCACACGCAAAGGAATGGAGATGTACAACACAATGAGTTTAGATACAACTTGTAGTGTAGGTCATATGTGCAGAATGCGAGATTAGGAACTACAAAGTACTGCACATCTCTGTTGTTGTTTGTGTGTGTGTGTGTGTGTGTGTGTGTGTGTGTGTGTGTGTGTGTGTGTGTGTGTGTGTGTGTGTGTGTGTGTGTGTGTGTGTGTGTGTGTGTGTGTGTGTGTGTGTGTGTGTGTGTGTGTGTGTGTGTGTGTGTGTGTTTTCAACAAGAAGCTCATCTGTAATAAGTATTGAGGCGTGTTTAGAGGAGTAACGTATTACCTCTATCTTTTGGCAGAGTAATCATAGTAATCATAATTTAGTACACTACTTTAGCTGGAAAAGGTCATAATAATACAGTAATATGTAATGTGTAATTTGTTACTGAGCAACGCTGGTCACAACCAGGTCGAACTGGTCGCATTTGGAGATCCATTAGCGATCAATGACCAGGTCACATTCAAACTATAGCTTCTAGACAAGGTGGTGGCCTGACAGCAGATGTCAGGGAGGGGACAGGGGAACTTTGCCCTGCACCTCCGGGGCTCTGTGGGACGACCAGGTTGGTGAACATGCACTGCTCTGTGCTTGTGGTTATGTCTGACCTATAAACTAGCAACCACCATAAAAAGTTAGTCATGACCAGGTTGTAACTATGTCCTCACTAGTCGCTCTTCGTGACCACAAGCACCTACTGTACAGCCGTGCAAAGCAACGACCAGTAAGAAACTTGTCCCGACCATGTTGTGTCCTGGTGGTTAGATGGTCGCTGGTGGATCTCGCTGTCTCTCTGCATTTCGGATACGTTTGGGTAGTTTTTTATCGCTTTTGAATTTGAATCCTGCAAAGTAACGTTTTTTTGTCACATGAGGTTTCCTGTGCGACAGCAACGATGGAGTAAATTATTATGTCTTTCTACTTCCTCCTTTTCTCAGTCCGCAAGATACCTCATATCTCCATACAAAACAACAAAATATGTATTTTTGTTTTCTTTTGTGAATGAATGCCCTATAAGTGTTTTTGCCCTATAAGTAGCGAAAACATATCACTTGTTGGCCAGCTATTTTCACAATTTAAAATTAAATAAAATCAAACAAATGATAATAAAAAAGGTTCTGGCTCGGACATACAAGGTTTCCAACCGAGGGTCATGCATTTCTATATCTTTTGTGTGTGTCTTGGTGTCATGCTGGTTTTTCTTATCCACAGCGGCGAACAAAACAAACATAAGGCACAATAAGTCGGCATCTGTATAAATCCCCTGTTATCACTGTCTGGCAGACAAATACCAGATATACATAATGGATAACGTATACACCCCTAAAAAGCAGACACATAACAGATATAGGCTACATAATGGATGTAGCAGTTGGCGGGGGGAAATTATTTACAAGCTAGGACCGTGCAACTAAAAGATTAGGACAACCTACACCTAGCTATCTTTTCAGTCCAGAGCAATACAAGTAATTTGCGTCTCACCTACATGTGGGAAGCGAACGCAGATAAAGCTAGATCAGCACTCGCTAGAGCACAAACTTGTGCACAGTAGGCCATGGACTACTTGTGCACGAGCAGAGCGAGCGACCAGAGAGCAAGTACCCCACACCTTCAGGAGATATTGAGGACTTTAAGCAGACGATGGTGATATCTCCACTACAGCAACAGGAACTCGATCCGTAGTGTCCACAACGCCTGTTAGACACACGCTGCATAAACACGTCACCATGGTAACCCGTCGCCATTGTGAATGGCTGTTTGCTTAACGATTTTGAAAGCTATGGCGACTGCGTCATACCAGCCGTACCTCCGGTAAGGGGAGCCGTTCTGAAAATGTGGCAGCGTGTCTAATACTCATGACAATACTTACGTCACCATTAATTACATCATCACTTAAACCGGCCTATCGGAGTACTTCAAGGGACGGTAGACCGATGACCCCAGAGCAATGCCTAAACCCGGTGTTGGGCATTAAGGACATATTCGAATTGTTGGGTAAAAAATAACACAACTTGGGTCAAATGGTTACCCAACACGAGACCGATATTTGGCCCGACTGAACACATAGTATACTTTAATCAAGCAGTGATCGGTCAAGGGTTTAACCAGGCATGTTGGGTCAAGGCTGTACCATCAATAAATGGGGAAAAAAATGACTTTGCTGTGGGGTTGACTTTACACTGCATGTTGGGCCAAGGTTTTGCAATCAATAAATGGGTAAAAAATGACTTTGCTGTGCGATTGACGTTACACTGCATGTTGGATAAGGATTGTACAATCAATAAATTGGTAAAAATGACTTTGGGTTAACATGACCTCCGCATTAATACAAATGTTATATTAGTATTCATTCAATAAACAATTAAAATAAACTAGCATTTAAATGAGGTAGTTAGAAAATAATTAAACAAGGCAAGCAAAATTATTTTAAATGTATTTAATACAAAATAATACAAAAGTAGAGAACAATATATCCCCCTCTACCTCCCCAACATTTGTATTGGGATGTTGTAGGCTAGATAACCGTTTGTATGAATTCCCTAACCTTGGAGCAAGCCTGAGAGGGTATTCAATGTCCAGGACCTAAAAAGCCTTGAAGCACCCATCAATGTCACCCTGAAGAGATAGGCTGTCCAGAGCTTCACTTCACGTACGACTGCAAACACCGGTTATCCTCTCCCAAGCTAAGGACGTACGGTGATTCCGTTGTTACAGCAGACCGATATACTCCACCATGTTTGTTGAAGGCTGTTGAAGAAAAAAAGAAAGTTGAAAACAGTTCAACTCTCCAGTCAATTTCTGCAGTTATACCTAAAACTATAGATATGATACGTCTGCTCTAAATCCTGACAATTGATTTACAGTCATCCGCTCAATCCAGATAGAATAAAAGCTTTGCTAGAAACTAGTGTATATTGTCAGCACACTATGGGGAAGATTATGAAAATATAAAGAAACACGCGTACATGCACCAAGTTTGGCCCACATATGCAGGGGTGTAGTGGAGGGGGGACGCGGGGGGACGGCGTCCCCCCACTTCTCACATCTAAAATATTTTTGGGTCTGAAAAAAATCATTAACATGGTGAAATACATCTTGATGACATCATCAAGATGTGTTTCGCCATGTTAATGAGTTTCCTTTTTTTCTGAGAGTGTACAAATGTGAACCAAATACAAATGTGAACCAAATGGACCCTAGCGGGTCCATTTGGTTCACATTTGTACACTCTCAGAAAAAAAGAAAATCAAATGGGGGGGAATCCCCCTTTCAGAGGCATCCCCCCACTTCTAAAAGTACCACTACAACACTGCACATATGGAGTCTGCTAGCTTGTGGAGTGCTGGCTCAGGTGCGCCCAAATATGGAGATTGTGGCACACAGACAGAAATGTTCTGTCTGGCTTTCACAGTAAGTGCCCAAACTGCGTTTGCAATTATGACTTGATCAATCAAAGGGACTATAAAGGAGCGTTTACCGACTTCCAGCTGCCATCATTCCAGACAGTAGTGTATGAAATAACGCAGAGATTGTCACTGAAAATGAGTCACATGAAGCAGTCTGACACATGCCTGCTGTACCTTGGAACGCGCGGGAGTTCGAATGTACAGTGAGCACAGAGCTCAGACAAAGAACGCACACGCACGCACACACACACACAATTCAGAGAAATATACAGTATGTGGCGACAAGAAATGAACATGGCATTCGCTTGTGACCTTCGATGTTGAATGCAGAAGTGACGACATGTTGTATTCACTCCCGCAAACGCTACAAGGATGGCTGTCATCTTACCAGTCGTCTATTATTTTCACCATAAACGAGCTTCAGAAAGGCTACAAAGAATACATTGTGTGTTTGTGAAGTGCCTGTAATTAGCACTGTCTCTCTCTGTCCGTCTCTCTCTCTCTCCCCATTCGCCATCCTCTGGACCAGGGGTTTTCAACCAGTGGTCCCTGAGAGAATGCCAGGTGGTCCCCAGTTAAATAGACAGTTGATAACCAAATGTACCCTTATGCTGTAGATCTGTAACTCTTGAGAGGGTAAAATTAAACCAGATGGACCCGTACTTGCACGTACACACCTACGCATGGACAGACATACGGACGGACTGATGTACGGACGGACAGGAGGTGAAACTTAGTCACCACCTTACGGTGGAGACAGGATAATTATACTATGCAAATATATACTGCTAGGTCAACAGTTCAGGGTGTGGTTTCCTTTGAGAGGGTCAACTCCCCTTGTTGTCGACAGCCATCAAGTGTAAAACATTAAATACTGGTTCATTTTTTGGAGCCAGACCTAAAATGATGGGCAGGCATATGTCAACCTGCTGAAGACATGGCCAAAAAAACAAAAAAAAAAAAAAAAAAAACATGTGCCTATGCTAGTGCCCACACAAGCTCCAGCAACCACTGATTTAAAAATTAAGCGGTGCTACTGCTGCTAAGGCACTGCTGCTCTGTAGTAGTCTGACATTTTGTCAAATTCAATCAGGTATTTGGGGTATAAACTTGACGACTGTCAAACACTACCAACTGTTGTGGGTCACTCTCGTCATCCACACAGCTGTCATAGAAACGCTGGTATCGTTGGCCGTTGCCTGTCAGAAGCTTATGGGGTCTGACGCAGTCCTGCTCGCCCTTTATGTATTCTCCCACAAGCACTCTGGCCTGGAACAATACGTGGGCCTTGCCCGTCTGTGACCTGGTGGCGTACCTGCTAGACATGCTTGCGTCTCTCGCAAAGTACATGCCTCTGCCAAGGCAGCAGCACTTTGTTGTAACGCCTACTTTGTGGTAAGCAAAGTTCCATTTGCTTATACCATCGATGTTTCTGCGGTCGGTTCCGTGAAACAGCTTTCGCTCGTCCACTCGATGCTGTTGGTTGTGTCCGCCTTTCATCATCTGCTGCTTCTTATGGTGATACAGCTTCCACAAGTGTTTATTTCTTATCCTGTGGATTGATGGGGTTTCCTGCCATTGTTCTGTAAAAGCGCTCGGCCACACCTTTGAATTCAGTGGACTCTCTTTTCACCCGAAACAGACTCTGGTACCGGAGCTCCAACTCATCACAGCATCTTGTATCATACCATGCAGAGCTGTACTCGTAAATTGCTTTTTTCGAAGGTGTCCTCCTCCCATCATGTTGAACTTCGTCATTAAGGGGTAGGACATTAATCTGTCCATAATTGTGAATAGAATCAGCTAGGCGCAGGTGTGATTTTAGACTGTTTAGTAGGCAAAAATGCTTGTCACAGTACCTACAGCTGTATGGCTTTTCGCCGGTATGGAGCCGCAGGTGTGATTTTAGACTATTCAGTTGGCCAGAAGTCTTTTGGCAATGGCTGCAGCGGTACAGCATTTTGCCAGAGTGGATGCACAGGTGTGATTTTAAATTGCTCGCCTGACTGAAGCTTTTAATGACAGTATCCACATTGGTGTGATTTTTCGCCAGTGTGGGTACGCTGGTGTAATTTTAGGTTGTTTAGCTGACTGAAGCTTTTAACAGTGTCTACTGGGGGTGGGACTGTTCACTTATGCCACGGTTCGGTTTGTACCTCGGTATGAGGGCCACGGTTTCGGTTCGGTTTCGGTACATTTTGCATTGACAAAAAAAAAAAAAAAAAATATGACTATTTCCAAAATGTTCTTTTATTTTGCTTGTAAGCAAAAATATATCAAGCTGTGCAAAGGCTTCTTTTCCATACAACAGTAGTACGAGGTAGGTACAGATATTTTACACACTACACAGGCTGTAAACAAAACAAAAGTGCAATTTAACTTTGGCAAAATGCCATTGAAACGAAATAAAGGCTCAGCAGCCAGCAGAACAAACTATATGGCCTGTTTTAAAAGTGCTTCAGTACTACTTTTACAGGCTAGCAGCAAAAACAAAATAGCCAATTTTAAATGTTTCTCCAACATTCAGAAACAATAGTATTTTTTTAAAACAACAAAATGTCTAGCACTGCCAAAGAATCAGTAGTAGAAACAAAATGAAATAAAGGCTCAGCAGCACAAACTATATGGCCTGCTTTAAAAGTGCTTCAGTACTACTCACTTAGCTTATTCAGGGGAACATATACTGCATTTTGGGAACACAAAAAAGGCTAGCAGCACCAAAAACAAAATGGCCCGTTTTAAATGTTTCACCTACATTCAGAACACAGTACTATTTATTTAAAACAACAAAAATGGCTAGCACTGCCAAAGAATGTCTCTCCTGAATTTGTTTTCAGTCATTTAATTGTAATGTTCTTCTGTAAGAAGACAAGTTTGTCAACATTTTCTGGATCCAGGCGAGAGCAACATGCACTAACAATGTCTCCTGCAGTGGAGAACACTCTCTCACTTGGAACAGAGGTTCCAGGGAGACAGAGGCGACGTGAGGCAGCTTTTGCAACGCGAGGGAACCTGCTCTCGTTGCTCTTCCACCAGGCCAGAGGATCATCATCAATATCGATACAGTCAGCTAACCTGTAGGATGAGACCTCATCCTCGATTAACTGGGAAACGGGCTTGACCTTCTTCTGTGCTTTATAAACATCTCCAAACAGCTCTGCCATGGCCGTCTTCTTCTTGGGAGGAGGGGAGGATGGATTTTCTTCCTCTCTGGATGGGGCTGGCCTGGCCTCTGGCTCCACTTCACCCTGCCAGCCCAGAATAGAACAAGAACAAGTGCTTTAATATATATTCAGTTGAATCACAAGATTTCACTTTAAATAAATTAATAATAGCCAATCCAATCTAAATAAACGACAAACGTACTATCCATTTTGAAAAATATATTATTATTAAAGGGGTATTCCACCCATTTTATTATCACAGTATCTGCAGCGGTACAGCTTTTCCCCCGTGTGCGTCGGGCTGTCGGGCTGTCGGCTGATGCATCCGTAGATTACTGAAGGTCTTGTTGCACAGTTTACAGAAGTTTATCTTTCCTCCTCGCTGGTTTGTCCGTACTTGTTCCCTTGCCAGTCCTACATACGGTTGCTGTCCGTTAGGAACAGGTACCGTTAGGAACAGGTACCGTATTTTCCACACTATAAGGCGCACCCGATTATAAGGCATACCTTCAATTAATGGCCTATTTTAGAATGTTTTTCATATATAAGGTGCACCGGATTATAAAGCGCACATAATAGAAGCTACTGCAGTCCACATAGAATAGAAGCTACTACAGTCAACTCCACTCCATCGGTTCCTGGAAGGCACTCTGATCTGGAAACTGACCCCCAGGGACCTGGGTCTGGTAATACTGGGACCAATTCCATTCCATGGTCAGAAATGCAGCTAATATGTTGTAGATGTGCTGTGGTGAGAATGAGATTTCTAGATTTCTCCGGCCAATAACGTGTTTTATGAAAAAAACTGTTACGTTGACATAACTGGGGACCACCTGGCATTCTCTCAGGGACCACTGGTTGAAAACCCCTGGTACAGAGGATGGAAAATGGGGAGAGAGAGAGACGAACAGAGAGACGGTGCTAATTACAGGCACTTCACAAACACACCATGTATTCTTTGTACCCTTTCTGAAGCTCGTTTATGGTGAAAATAATAGACGACTGGTAAGATGACAGCCATCCTTGTAGCTTTTGTGGGAGTGAATATAACATGACATCACTTCTGCGTTGAACATCGAAGGTCACAAGCGGCTGCCATGTTCTTTTCTTGTCGCCACATTTATTTCTCTAAATTGTGTGTGTGCGTGTGCGTGCGTGCGCGTGCGTGTGCATGCGTGCGTTCTTTGACTGTGTGCTCACAGTATATCTAAACTCCCGCACTTTCCAAGGTACAGCAGGCATGTGTCACAGACTGCTTCATGTGACTCATTTTCAGTGAAAATGAGTTTTCATTTTCATTTAAAGTCGGTAAATGCTCCTTTATAGTCCCTTTGATTGATCAAGTCATAATTGCGAACTCAGTCTGGGCACTTTGAATGGCGTTGTAATGGCGGGTGTCACTGGTGTCGTCACAGTTCACCACACAAAGCATCTTCATGTATAAGATTCGACAAGATCACCTAGATCCCCAAATCAGCCTCCGCCGTCTTCAGAAGTTGATGCTTTGAAAAGCATTATAAAAGTTATCTGAACTGCTGCACATCCGGAGGAGGATAGGACTTTTAAGGAAAGAAACTTCAGCCGAAAAAGCACTGACCACCGCCTGACGACGGGATGAAATCTGACGTCCTCCTTAAATTCCTGGTGGCGGTCTTCAGTGGAGCCCTCCTAGTGATGGGCGCTGGCGCCCTGCTGGGAGGCATCTGGATGGCGGTGTCTCCGACTTCCATCGTGGCGCTCCTGGGTCACATGGCGCCGGCGGCAAAGGGGCTGGAGTCGTTCCTGGGGCTGGACTACCTGCTGATCTCCGCCGGGGTGCTGCTGCTCATCACGGGTTTCCTGGGCGGCTACGGAGTCATCGGGGAAAGCCGCCCCGCGTTGCTCCTGCACTTTGTCCTGGTGTTGCTCATGTTCGTGGCGCAACTGGCTGCGGCGGTCGCCGCCATCGGATTCACGGACCACCTGGCGGCCAAAGCCGTGGAGCACATCAAGAGCGACTACGGTAACGGCGGCAAGTCGCTTTTCCTCACGCGCTTCTGGACCATGAGCATGGACGTGTTGGGCTGCTGCGGGGTCCACAACTACACAGACTTTGTCGGTTCTCCGCAACACACCCGATCGGAAACATTCCCGCCACAGTGCTGCGAGCCGCTGGGCGCCGGCCGCTACCAGGCCTACACGTGCGATTCGGGGCGGGCGCACAACAACGCGACCAGCGGCGGCGGCATGGTCATCGGCTGCCTGGCCAAGACCCAAGAACTGATATCGGCGAACAGGCGTCTGGTCGCATTCGCGGTCATGGGCGTCCTGTATGTGGAGATATGCATCATGGTTATCTCCATGATCCTGTATTGTCAGATTAGAATAAATAGACTGAAGAGACCCGGCACCGTGTAGCATGGCGCCCAGCTTACCAGGCCATGTCAGCCAGGGGACCCGCCATGGACCACACTCAAGGGGTCTTTTATGTTCTATAGCTGCCAGAGGGGGAGATCACACTTACCTGTGAGGCTATTGAACAGTGCTCCCCTTCCCTTGTAGTTGAATAAGTACAGGCCAGGCCCACCAAGTACCAGATGAATTATATTTCATCTGGGAGCAGACCGCAGGGCAGACCAAGGACCAGATGGATTATGTCTCCACTGGGAGCAGACCCCGGGGCAGTCCAAGGACCAGATGGATTATATCTCCACTGGGAGCAGACCGCGGGGCAGACCAAGGACCAGATGGATTATATCTCCACTGGGAGGAGACCCCGGGGCAGACCAAGGACCAGATGGATTATATCTCCACTGGGAGGAGACCCCGGGGCAAGACAAGGACCAGATGGATTATATCTCCACTGGGAGGAGACCCCGGGGCAGACCAAGGACCAGATGGATTACTGTATATCTCCACTGGGAGCAGGCCCCGGGGCAGACCAAGGACCAGATGGATTATTTCTCCAACGAGAGGAGACCCCGGGGCAGACCAAGAACCAGGTGGAGTGATTGCATCGACTGACTGGCCTTGGATCGTCTCTGGATCTCCCAGGAGGAAGTCAGTAATCTGGCTCTGGGGCGCTCTGGAGCTGTTGCCCCCGACTGACCCAACTACAGATAAGTGGTTGAGGATGGATGGATAAAGTACAGGCCACTGCCCAGATGGCCAGCTACCACGCTCCAACATATTCAAGTAAATGTTTTGTTGTGTTTCGTTTGCTTTTATTGTTTTCAAATGTCCTTTTATGTTTTTCATTGATGCCTTTTTATTTTATTCCGAGCCTCAAATGAGGAATGGGATAAGTTCTGTGTTCTCCACATTCCAGGTGGGAAATCCTGTGATTCACACAATACCTTTTGTTTCAGAAATACTGGCTTAGCATACATTTTATTTGGTCTGGAAACGTGATTTCTCCCGGGACTAGATCTGCGGAGGAGTTTGGTCATTGTTGAGGCCTCTTTTTGTAACAGTACCACGTAGTCACAGTGTTGTGTTAAGTTTGAGCATATGAGCGATTAGCATTTGAATAGATGCATGGTCGTTCCTGGTAGTTAGTTGAGCCGGCGATCCGATCCTAATTCAGGACTACATTAACCAATCACAGGCAACAGGAATTCTGATTGGCCAGAATTAACCAATCACAAGCAACAGGCATTCTGGGGGGTCACTTGTAAAAAGAGAGTGGGGACCCGCTTTGATCTCGTGTCTCACGCTTCCTGGCTGCACTGGAGTCCTGCTGTCAATGTGGATGGGCGAGAGTGGTTTGTTTGGAACCAACATGAGTCAGGTGTGCTTTTCAGCCAATAGCTGTCTCTGTTCAGCTGTAGCATTGGGAGTCAACAGGAGTGTCAATACGCTACCTTATAGTAGTAGCAGTATATGTGTCCGTCCACCAACTGACACACACACTCTCTCTCTTACCCTACGTTTTAACGGCGGGGTACGGTGGCCGATGGACAAGAAACGTCGCCCGATTCAGCCGAAAAGCTCAGCATTTTTATCTTTCCGGTCGACGCCGGAACGTCACCCGGCGTCGCCCGTTCTGCTGCTGTCGCCTGAAGCGGCGGCTCCCATAGAGAAATAATGGATGTCGGGCGACGTCGCTTTATCATCGCCCGAGGTCCCCCGCCGTCAAAACGTAGGGTTACTCACTCACTAATATTTTGTTATTGTATGATTTGATTCTGCACACTGTGCAGAATCAAATTGTGTCGACTACTTCTAAATTAAGTAATGCGTACTATAGCCAGTATGCACATGCAGACGGGCTGCACAAGAATCCCACCTATCATATCACTTGCAATGGAAACGTTCTCACTGCACTCGTGTGTCACAACTGCACCATCCCACTTTCAGATGCTGTTTTTCTCCCAGTTTGGAGGAAGAATGATTAGGATTTTTATTGTGATCTCTGTCTCTCGCCCTTGAAATATATATGATGCTTGGTTTCTCTGTGAGAACAATAATCACAGGGCTGGAAAGAGTGGTGGTTGTGGTAGTTTTTCTGTGGCAAAAATACAACTCTGAATAGGCCTTTACATCATTTAGGCTGGGTAACAATTGGAACCAGAGCAAGGACCACTGCTGGAAAGTACTGTGCTATAGTAGGCTACAAATTAACTTGCCTCCCATTACCTACATGTATATGCTATGCAGTGGCCTACTTGTGCGTGAGAAGACACATCCAGGAGATAATGCACACGACTACTTATAAAGATCTCTTAATTACGTCACCATGGCATCATCACCTAAACTAGCCAATCGGAGTACTTTGAGGGGCTGTCGCCAATCGCATAACTTGTGCAAGCAGAGAGAACGAGCAGAGCAAACTGCTTGTTCGCCTAAACTGGCCTAAACATTTTACTATGTCATTAATATATACCTTAATACCTAATACCTATACCTAGAGATGATGTGTGGAAATAATAAAAAATGTCCCCCCATTCTGTGTCCTACAAATGGAGATACACACACAGAAGCCCCCCCCCACCCCCCCCCCCCCCCCCCCCCCCCCCCCCCCCCCCCCCCCCCCCCTTCTGTGTGTGTACCTCCATTTGTAGGTTATTATTTCCACACAGCATTTCTAAGGTATATTAATGGCATGGAATGGAATTCCCCTTTAAGAGAACTCTGGTCACTGGAACCACCTAAAGGACCACTGCTTAAAAAGCACTGTGATATACAGTAAAATACTTGCACCAGTTGGCCATGGCCTACTTGTGCGCAATGCAAGTGGCACTCTATTGAGTGCAGATCTATAAAACATTGTTCCGTATTGTTTGTTTATAGGTGTTGTCAAGTAGACAATGGCCTACTTGTACGCAATGCGCAAGGTGGCACTCTACTGAGTGCAGATCTAACATTTTTTCCGTATTGTTTTGTTTATAGGTGTTGTCCAACTGATGGTCTCCCCCTCTACAGCGAGAACAGACGGCTAATGAGTTCTCCCTTTGTGCTGCCTGGAGTGCTGTGAGTATAACTGAGGCATTTGGCCCCGTTTACGTGTAACAGTAATCTGTGTTGCTCTGTGGACTTTGTTGCTCGGTTGTTTGCCATGCCAGTGCCAAGCGTTGATTGCCATGTTAAAGTGCAGTGTGACCCATATATCCCCTCTGAGCCCGCAGCCAACACACAGCCAACACACAGCCATGTCTTATTATCCTTTTAAGGTAGGGAAAATAATTCCCAAAAATAGGTTTCCGAAACTTATGTGAGCAGGTTTATGAGTCATCGCTCATTCTCTCACGTTCTTCTATCCTTGCTGGTTGTCTCGTCACGTATCTCTCCATCTTTTCTTTACACAGTCCTGTCCTTTATCCTTCCACCTTTATTTCCTCTATCCATCGTGTACCGTCTCCTCCATCCATCCATCTATTATCGTCCGCTATAAAGCCTGTTCTTAAGTATTCTCTGAATTGTTTGGGACTATCTCCGATACGCTTTGACAAACACATAAAAAAAAGATTGGTCGAAAGCATTACAGAGACAAGCTTCAAACCTTTAGGCAAGTCACACACTGCTTACTATTTATTACTATAGAGTATTCTGTTCTCATCCTGCCTCCAATAAGATGCTGTCTGGCTTTTAAAACCCAACATGCCTTTATCAAAGTTCCAGAGGTTTCGTCATTAAGTCCTTGTCGAGCGGAAAACCTCACATCTCCATCTTTCAAACTCATAGATTTGTTGTTTCACACAAAAAAAGAGCAGATCTGCAAGCTCACAGTTAACGCACGTGGTCAGGCATGAATGTCAGTGAAAATGGTACAGGTGAAAATGTTATGGCAGCTTCAAGCTGTCCCCCATTACATTTTAATTTCACCCCAAACCTCTACATTGATTAGATAACTAGGTATTTTGTAGTTATCTAATCTATCTTCTATTTTGGTTCTGTGTCCAACGTGCGTGTATTCATTTTTTGTTGTGGGTCTCGCTCGGGCTTGGACTCGTTAAGAGGTACCGCTAAAGCCTGAATCCTAGTCTGAGGGCGGCGCTGGTATTAGTATAGTAGGGGTAGGCAAAAAAATCGATTGGCCAATATATCACAATGCTTAATGCCATGATATCAATATCGAATTGCCAGGTCCAAAATTGTTTTTTTTTACTTACTGTATGTAGGCCTATTCATTAATTTGTTCATGTCAGAAAGACTGACTGACGTTATCAGGCTTCATTGATGTGTATGATTGAACTTTTTGTGATCTATATTCTTTAGAATGTTCCAGTTGACTGAACTTGTGGTGAAACACAACTTGATGACATCATCAAGTTGTGTTTGTGTTGTGTTTGTTTTAGATTTTTCTTTTAGGACCTTTTTTTTCTGAGGGCGTACAAATGGAACCAAATGTGCTGTCACTGGAGGGGGCGGTGGAGTAAATATTACAGTTGCAAATGCGAGTACCTAGTCCACTGTCGAGACCTGCCTGTCGATTCCAAGCACACCCACCTGTGAAAATGAACATTGCCACTTATTTTGTGGATTTAAAATGACAAAACCAAAACCAAAGAGGAAAATAAACATTGATAGATTGCAGGTATATTTAAACCCCAAAGAGCTTGTGAATAATTTAACAACTCAAATGATGAGAGAGAAAACTAAATGAAAAAGATAAACAAAATCGCTGAGGAGGAAACACAGTAAAACAAACTGGAAAAGATGCATTTATCTGTTTGTCTGTAATGCCCTTTAGTCGGACAGTTATTCATATTATATATAGCCTATATTGGTTTTAATATTTTATATACTCGTCTTGTTAGATGCTTGGAACAGGACAAGAAAAATAAAATATGGCATCGGTCAGATTCTAATGAAAATCCCCTATTTTGACATGTCACCTGTTATATATAAAGCTTTGACATTTAACATAGTTTCACATTTTGGTGCCTTTTATAGGATGTTTATGGTATTGGTCTCATATAACCCCCTATAGAGAAAAAAAACGCTTAATACCGACAACTGGTCAGAAAGTAGATTCCTGAATGCCTGTATATAGGCCAATAAAAAAAGACTACACCAAATTTTGCTGCTCAAACAAAAGAAGCCTGTTGCCTCGTGCACGTGTGCACATGCGTGGTGCGTGTGCACGCGCAGCGTCTCCTGACGATGCTAATTTTGGAAGCGCAGCCTGTCCCTGTGAGGACCTGGGTCTGGGCCGGTGTCATTGTCACCAAACAGAACTCATTTTAATGGACTTCCTGCTTGTATGACTGTCAGACGTGGCCTGTTTTCAATCTCAAGGGTGCCTTATATTAGAAAGCACTCTCCCCTGTGTGTGTGTGTGTGTGTGTGTGTGTGTGTGTGTGTGTGTGTGTGTGTGTGTGTGTGTGTGTGTGTGTGTGTGTGTGTGTGTGTGTGTGCGTGCGCACTATATTTCTGTATCTGTTATTGCAGACTGTCCTCGCCAGTAGTGTGGAACTTGAGACATAGTCATTATGAGGACTGTTTTCCTGGACTGAATAAATATATTTATCAAGCATACATTTACAGAGCATAAATATTGAAGCATGTTTGTTTGTTTTTTCCCGCCTCTCGCCTCACGGCTGGATCTGTCCCATTTCATTCATTCCCTGTAAGCATGAAATTATAATAAATTATATGCCGGCTATACAGATTTGGCAGGGGATGGAAATGACAGAGACCTCCATAAGGGAATCATGGAACCCACGGGGTGGAATGCTGAGTTCAGGGGCGTTTTGCTATTAGGCAGACTAGGCAGGGCCTAGGGCGACCATGAGGGGAGGGGGGCGACCATGAGGGGAGGGGGGAGAAGGGAGGGGGCGGTCACCAGACATTCTTTAAAAGAATACCAGGCTAATATGGATAAATACATTATACTTATCCTCTATAACTAGAATTGAACATTTAAAACACATACTGTATGATGTTATTTAGTTTAAAAATAGTTCATAATTTTACCCCTTGGGGCGCCATTTTAACGGAGATTTTCCCTGGAGTCCCCCCTTACCAAAATTTGGTAAAATCTTGCCTAGGGCTCCAAATTGTTTAGAAACACCACTGGCTGAGGTGGTGTACAGTAGCTCTCTCTGTATTCTGTCGGTTGTGGCAGATGTCCTATCGGTCTGAGGTTTAGGTTAGGCTTAGGCATAGGTTTTACTGAGGTTAAGTTTTGGGCTAAGGTTAGGGTTAATTTTAGTAGCGCCTGATGGAAAAAGGGCTCGACCAATAGGTCACCCGCTGCAGCAGATTAAGCATCAGTCAAGGCAGATTAAACTTATTAGCCAAAAATCAAAACGCATAGCATGTAGCTATATTTTTGCCTTTTCCCCTCGCTACATTGCTTCTACTTCAACGTGTGTGAGTGTGTGTGTGTCTACTTTTACGTGTGTGTGTGTGTGTGTGTGTGTGTGTGTGTGTGTGTGTGTGTGTGTGTGTGTCTACTTTTACGTGTGTGTGTGTGTGTGTGTGTGTGTGCGTGTGTGTGCGTGTGCGTGCGTGGGTGCGTGCGTGCGTGCGTGCGTAGGTATCATTTTAGCCAATCACAGTGAACGATATCCAGGCTACATGTGACTGGGGCTTTGAGGCTTTTATTTGTACAGATTATTAGTGTATACAAAATGTATAACCAGGGCTTGACACTAACACTTGCCCTCTTGCCCGGGGCAAGTAAAAAAAATGGTGGGGCAAGTGAAAACTGCTACCTGGTTGCCCGATCGGGCAAGTGTGCAACTTAGTGCACTATAACACAACACAAGATAAATTTGTATTGAAGGCAGTCATTGCATTCTGCCTCTGTGTCTTTCCCTGCTTTCTATCTATCTCTACCTATCTCTCTCCCAGGTTCATTTGGTTCCAAACTATCATTTTGCTGGGGTCAGGGACCACTGGGTCTGTGACCGCTATGGGCTAATTAAGATGATGAATTTTAACTTTTGAGAGTGTAAAAATGAAACCAAATGGACCCGCAAGGGTCCATTTGGTTTCATTTTTACGTTCTCAACAGTTACATCTGGTTAACCAACTCAGCTGGGGACCACCTGAAACACTCTCAGGGAAAGCACCCAAGTAGGAAGTAAACCTAAATGCAAAATTTACAATATATTTTTGGGGGGCAAGTGACCATGACCTGAGGGCAAGTAGAACCTGACTTGCACTTGCCCGATGGGCAAATGCCTCGGAGACTTTAGTGTCAACCCCTGATAAGCTTTCATTTGATACATCATTCAATGAAATTGGAACTGATTTTGTATATTTTCCATTTATGCTGGTCATTCGGCGTCTACATTATCACTGTGTCACATAACAGTTGGGCTTTTTCACAGCTTTCCTTGTCGACGTCGATCTAGAATAAAACACCGCTCATGTGTCCATTCGTCTCCAGCTCTGTATAATGTTTAATGATAGGATGATGTTGGCAAACTACAAGCTCACACCATGCCAAGGCTTTGAATGTTTAAACAATATGATAGGATGAAGTGCATTTTTACCATTTATTAGAATGGTTTAGGAACACAAGTGCCGTTCTCCAGTTTCACACTCAGTGGAGAACAATATACAGCACATTCCAATGACCAATCGGTATGCAAATCTCAGAGCTCTCTGCCCTAAAAAGAGAATTACAGAATCCAAAATTAACTGCCTGCTTTGACTTGTTAAATGTATACATTTAACTTCCCCAAAGCATCAAACTGTTGGAATGAAAACCTCCTAATAAAATTTTATTATTGTACAGTACATGGACAGGTGGTTAAAAGGTGTAGTTTCTACCACATTTTGTGTGCAGTCAGTGCCTCACATTTCTAAATTTGAGCAAGAATCAGGTTCCTGTCCATTGCATTTTAGAAAAAGGGAGACTGTAAAAGAGGTTTAAGTCAAAGCACTTTGATGTTATCTGTTTAAAGCCACAATAGTTGTGTTGCCAGCTGCCGCATTTTCAATATATTAATGTTATATTTTCATGAGGGGAAAAAAATAAAAATGACAATGGCAGAAAGTTGAGATCCACATCTGAGCAAGGATGGTTGCAGTGCTAGTTGGCTGTGCAGTATTCATTTAGGGAGACTTTGAAATGTTAAGTCAGTCACTTTGATCTCGTCCGTCTAAAGCCACAGTAGTTATTACGGCTACATGCAGGTGCCACATTTTGAAATCTTCCCGTTGGAAAAATGAGAATGGTGATCTCAACTTTTGTGGAGGAAAACTTTAAAGGGCCTCCACCTTGAATTTAAATGTTGCCTTTTAATGCATTTTTGAAGTGCTGCCAAGCACTTCCATAAGGCCGTGATGTGGGGACGGGTGGTGGGTGGCTGGTCTGTGTCCCGTTGCCATGGCATTGTCAGGGGCGACAGCCCCATAGCTAGTGTCCTTACAGGCTATGGGATTGGCAGTCCGCGGCGCTTTCATTGGGCTTCCTTGAGAGGGGGTGTGGATTCCATACGTACCAATGACTAAAAAGGGTGGAGGCAAAGTTAAATCAGGAGGATTATTAATATTGGTCATTTTAGTGACATGACTAGACACACACAGAAAGTCACAGATACAGTATCTGACTGTCTGACTGTTTTAAAACACTTTTTGGGGTGTAAAAATACACTGGGGATAGTACAAAAAACTGGACATCATCAATATGCGACAAGTTAAGTGCAAGATTCTCTATTTCTGAAAGAAATAAAGTGATTTTATCTTTAGGTTTTAGTTGTAAAAACGGCAAGTATAGTGTTTTAAGGTGTATTTATCTTATTAGCCAGCAATCATTTTAATAATGGTAATTTTAATGATGCTAATAGCTGAGTAGAATATTGTAAAGTGGCTTTTTTGGGATTTGTTGTGCCCTCACAAGCTCTGTGTGTGTTTGTTGGCACACACGTGCGCGCGCGCGTGCATGTGTGTGTGTTTGTTTGCACACGTGCGTGCGTGCGTGCGTGTGCGTGTGTGTGTGGGCTGTCACAGTGAAAAGCCTGCATGCGTCTCTGTTGTTGCCTCTCTCTCTCTCGTTAACCTCTGGGTAATTGAAAGCAGCGTCGTGGCTTCATTATCATTACCAACTTTGCGTTAAAAAAAGAGCGTTTAGCGAGGACCGACTCCCAGCGTTAACACTATATGCTGCATAAACGGATAACTCCGTCTAATTAAGTCCCGTTAAAGACTAACGCAGGGGACCGGAGACGGATTTTAATCAAGAAGACGGAGATTAATTAATCCAAATCGCAGCCCCGGAGGCGACTGTATGACCTCGTCTGGTTTGCGACAGTCTTGCTGTAAAACGGCAGGTCCGTCACCCAAAGTGGTCCGGTCCCATTATGGTTAGATAAATCTTTGAACGCTAACAGCTCCTAATCTAAGTCAAAAGCTATAAAATCCTAATCAAAGTGCTCATTTTTGACAGACCGTAACGGCATCGTTAGTCGCAGTAGGAAGTATGTGACCTCCGTTTGTTCTCCATCGTTGGTTCTTTGATTTGGCTAATCTTAGCCACCTCTAAGATGACGCCCGGCGATGCCGTGTGCGTCTGAAACTCGGTCCGGATGGAAACGATCAGGGGCGCACCGATTTAATGGGCACTAATGGTTCCGGGGGGCGCTTATGGTGTTAATGAGCTAATCAGGCCTCTGTAATGTGACGTTGTAATGTTTGCTGAATAACCTTATCAGGCTCTCCTCCAGCATCGCCGCACCATGATCATTAGTTTGTTTTGTTTTTTCAGTGAAATGATGTCTTGTCCTAATTTCACCCGCGGGGAGCGATGAAGTTAATCTTGTATGAAATGATGGGTCACGACTAAAGTGTCTTTCTCAGGTGGGTCGTCCCCTTTACCCCCACCCCCACATGACAGCACGTTGTTAAACACTCAGTCCAATTCAATACAATTTAAAGGAGCTTTATTGGCATGAGAAAACAAACATTTGCACTGCCAAAGCAAGTGTCACCAATGCAAACAGCAACCATAGTTGAAAATGGGAAGTCAGCGGAATCAATTTGCGACCGAGGCAGGCGGCCAGGACCAATGGTCCATCGGTTGCAGTCGATGGCAAATGAGTCCCGACGGATAGTACCGGTAATGGTCGCAAACAATGTTCGCCACACCTGGCGGCCGACGAGGGCTCAGTCGTTACAACCTTTTTTTTAACTTAGATTAGGGAGCCATCTTAGGTGGTTCTTAGGGCATCTCCAAGACATCCCTTGGGAGGTCCCACTGGGAGAAGACCCCTGGGCAGACCAAGGACGAGATGGATTAGATCTCCACTGGGAGGAGACCCCTGGGGCAGACCAAGGACCAGATGGATTATACTGTATCTCCACGGCCTTAGACCGCCTTAGACCGTTTTGAGATATCCCATATAGGAGAAAGACCCTAATGTTGCTCTGCATGGAGAGAGAATTCTGGAGCTCTCTGGTAGAGCTGTTGCCCCGTGACCCAACTACAGATAAGCAGTTACAGACATTCTATAGAATAAAAAAAATATAAAAAATATATATAGCACTGTATGTGCCATATATGATAGGCTATGTCGCATAAACTGCTAAATAAAATAATGGCATATGATGCTGAATAATAGCATTTTACATTGTTAGAGTTGCACCAGATAAACTCGGTCAGTCTCTGTCTGTGTTGAATATATTGCAAATAAATTGCATAAAAATAAATTTTACAAACCTTTTTGAGAGAGTCAGTGTGACACATGATCTGATGCACGACAATGTCATTATGACCGAAAGAGACAAGATGGGGATTTTAATCTCAAATGGGGGAATCTCTCTCTCTCTCTCTCTCTCTCTCTCTCTCTCTCTCTCTCTCTCTCTCTCTCTCTCTCTCTCTCTCTCTCTCTCTCTCTCTCTCTCTCTCTCTCTCTCACCTCCCACAGTGACTGGTCCATAAATAATTCGGCATCGGTCCAATTAAGTCAGTAAAAAACTTTTCTCTGTCCGACTTGGAGGATCTCATTTTTGATCTGCGGCAGTAGAACACACAGCATACTGAATGACGGTCCTCTGTGTTAATCGTCCTGTCCTTTGGGTGACCTGCACGGGGGAAACGGCAGCCTAAGTGAAAATGATCAACGACCAACCCAGCGTGCATCTCTGCTTTCAGCCTCTCACAGTCAGTCAAGGGCAGATTAATGCCTATTGTTTTCAGAGGAGCGTGTGAGAGTATAATTCACAGGTTTTGCGCGACACGACTTTGCTCTGATCCTATACTACACCAGTGGTTTTCAACCTTTTTGTTCTGGCAAGGGTCCATTTGGTTTCTAGCCCTGATAAACATAACCTGTTCATAACCCTGAAGAAAGCACAACATTGTACTTTGTTTGTATTTTGTTAGGGACTTTAAGGAAGCCATCTTTACGATTTTTGGCTTTTTAGACAAAAATCAAAATAGCTATAAGTTTTGCCTTTTCACTTCTAAGTAAGAGAATGGCTTTGTCCTACAGACAGTCCTTAACTTTGTTGTTGTCAACAAATCATGAAAACAAAACATTCTTCAGGCTCAGGAAAGGCAGTGCTAATTTGGGAGGTGGAGGGGGTTGTTTGGGATGCAGCAGCATTTTAGCCACAGGACAGCAGTCTCTAGCAGATTCAGGTGAGGTGGAGTTAGATTCTGTTTTTAAAGAAATCTGTTTACAAACACAGTGTTTGTACACACTAAAGTTTCCTCTATTACCTTTAAACTTGCTGCTAGCTGGTAACGGACACACACACACGCACACACACACACACACACACACACACACACACACACACACACACACACACACACACACACACACACACACACACACACACACACACACACACACACACACACAGTGAGTGCAAAAAAAATCTCTCCCCATGCCTTTGGCCTGGTGGAGACAAAAATTTACTGCTGATCTGAGGGTGAATACTCTATGCATTTTTCTTAATGAATATTACCAACAAAAAAGCAAAAGTGTGTGTGTGTGTGTGTGTGTGTGTGTGTGTGTGTGTGTGTGTGTGTGTGTGTGTGTGTGTGTGTGTGTGTGTGTGTGTGTGTGTGTGTGTGTGTGTGTGTGTGTTCGCGTGCGTGCGTACGTGTGTGTGTAAAGCTTTAATAACACATAGTTGTGATTAAGGGCGACCAGGCTTATCATTAGACTAGGAGTGTGTGCCATCATGGAGCGTTTCCAAACCGCTGGCTTTTGGAACACAAGCGTTTGTGACAGGCTGTGGCAGGCCATTAGTTATCCTGAGCACAATGAATTCTAAGTTGTTGTTCCCTCTGAGCTGAATACAACCAGGCACCGCACCGCGCTGCTCCGCCGAGCTGCCTGGATTTACTTTATTCTGCTATACGCTTTCATCAATAACTTTTACACAGCGCATCAAGGCAATCAAGAGTTTGGGCTGAAAATATACAGAATATAATATATTACTACTTAAACCTGTTCTGAACTGAAAAAAAAAAAAAAGATTTGTGCCACATTTTCAAAAAATATCGGACCTGCAAGCTCATAGCGTGAATGACGTGTGTCAGTAAAGTGTCCAAATAAATCCATTAACGGGACTTATTACACGGCTTCAATGAATGCTCCAATCAGAAGCCAGCATTGTGGTCAGGTGAGCGGTCAGATACGTCACACCAACAGACCACTCTGTGCAACAACAGACCTCCATGTGCGGACGAACATAGCCTACACAACTGCAGATAAATAAAAGCAGCCTTGTTAGGTGCTATTTCTGTCAATTGTTATTTATTTATTAATGTATTAAGCCAGGGACCACCATTTGTTCAGCATTTGAGCCACGGACCACCATTTGATGACAATTTCACTCCAAAGTCCTAAAACTAAAGAATTCTTTTGGTTTTGTTCACAATTCCAGGCTGGATTTTTGCAAACAAAACAGTGTAGACTTCTTAATTAAGTGGTGCTGATTCAGATGGTGATTAATAGTGGCCCCGCAAGGGTCCATTTGGTTTCATTTTTACATACTCAAGAGTTACATCTGGTTAACCAACTTAGCTGAGGATCACCTGGAACCCTCTCAAGGACCACTGGCGGTCCCCGGACCACCTGTTGAAAACCTGTATTAAGCCATGTAATAAGTGGGATAACACCCTTCGAACGGGTGATTTGTTCCTAATAACTGACCGGGGCACAGCCGAGTTCTGTTATGTTTATGTTCAATGCCCTTCATGGCACATGAAAGGCCCCGACTTCAACAAAACAATATTATGTGGGCACTTTTTTAAAGTAGTCTTTCAATACTTCCCTTTCCTTTCTGATTTGACAATGTTCACGCTATAATAATAATATATGGCACAAATCCTTCCCTCATTGCTGAATCCGTTCCGCCTACCAGGATGGAATACAGAGTAAGCACATTACCACAAAGTAAACTCCCAAGTAAACAACATAATACCTGATACACCAAGTGAAAGGATGGCGTGAAGTTTACAAAGACATGACCAAAATAAAATTAAACACTTGAAAGAAAATGAAACAAAAAGTAAAATAAGTGAAAATAGAAAACAAGTCCTACATCCAAACCTAACAAAAGGTACTGATTACACATTCTGGGGAGAGACAGCGAAATCAATTTGCGACCATGGCATGCGTCATGACGGGTGGCCAAACGGGTGGCAGTTGCAACCGTTATAAAGTGGTTGTGACCGGTGAAAACGGTTGACTGTTTTACTTCTGGCTGCGTTCCTCACTTGTCGCAACTATAATTAACCTTAGTGAGAACATAGCGATGTGTTAGGTGTCTGTTGGTTTGCAAAGGGTAGAGTCTCTACACGCTGGTTTTGGTGGGCCAGTCTGGGACAAATTTGCACACAAATCGGCCGGAACGAAATTTTGTCCCAGTCCGGCCCTGGGAAGAGAATTGGATGTGGTTTCTTATGGCTCACAAGTCCCATTTATGTAGTCATTGGCAGGGAGGTTTCTGAAATATCCACTCCTGGCAGGTCCCGCACCCCTCCCGAAAAGGAGAGGAAAAACCTCATGGGGGTCTCCCTGTGCGACCACAAGCACCTATAGCCCCGACTGCAGCCAGTAAAACTGAACATGTTGCAACCAGATCTATAGTCAGTGTTGGATTTTGCTGTCACTCAATATGGTTGAGGCACATGAAGTGTGTACAGTATATTAAGAGAATGCATTATATTAATACAGTATATTAAGAGAATGCCACTATAAGCACTGTATTTTCATATATAAATAGCTAGCATTGAAAATAAATCATCTAGCGTTGCCCCCAATGAAGAAATGTGGTGAAACTGCAATACTGAGCATTATCAACCAGCACACACACGCACACGCACACACACACGCACGCGTGCGTTTGTTTTGTTTCACAGAGTCATGAGTTCATATCTTTCTCACCTGTGATAAGAAATGCTGACTAATTGGCTAGAAGTTCACCTTCATGGGTGAAATGGAAAGGAGAAAAAAAGTAAATACAAATAAATATGCCGTCTAGCTGTTCTAACCTGTGGGTCCAAAAAGCATTGCTTTTCAGGAAATGGAAAACAAAAACCAAGGTGTTGGCAGGACAACTTAATTATATGCACATCTCAACGGCAGGGCAATTAAATGTGTTGCGCACAACACCACACAAAGGAAACATTATACAATGACTTACAACTATAACATAAACAATTAGTTCATGAAGGACAACAAGGATGAAATAATGGATCTGCAAGCTCCTCTGTCTCTGCCCTTCAGTGTGTGTGTGTGCACGTGTGTATGTGTGTGTGTGTGTGTGCGCGCACACGTGTGTGCGTGTGTGTTTATGGAAGATGGAATAGACAACTTGTTCCACTATAGTGAGCAATGGCCTGGTTGCAAGTAGTCGTCACTACTTTCTTATGGCCACAGTGGTTATTATATGGCCTTACCCAACAATGCATGCCAAAAAATGGGAAAAGTCCATATAAAATAGTATTTTTAATTACTTACTACTCTCTCTATGCGCTCCATAGCCTGAAGGGATGCAAGCTGTGATTGGTTAAGAACCAATTTCATTATTTTACTATATTTTTTACTATATTTTAAAATATTTTAATATTTTAATGTCATTGATGTACCTTCAAGGTGTTGTGTTGACTTGATTTAAAAAAAAAGTTCCCCCATTCTGTGTTCCCAAGAAATGGAGGTCTGAAGAAAGCCAATAACATGGTGAAACATCTTGTAGATGTATTTTCACTATGTTAATGGATTTTCTTTAAACGCTTCATTTTTCTGAGAGCGCACAATTGGGACCGTTTGTACACTCTCAGAAATTGAAATTGGGTGGAATTGGGTGGAATTTCCCTTTAAGTGCACTTTTAAAGGTTCAAACATTATCTCTAAACATAACCAAAAACACAGAGCAGTGCATGTCCGCCACTAGTAAGCAACTGTTCACCCACCAGGCCTTTGGTCGCTACTGGATTTCACCCTTCCTGTGGATTTAAGCACATGCAAAGCCCTGGTAGTGCCGTAGGCGTCGTTATGAGATAATAGCTGGGCTATTTTTTCCCCAAAGTTCTCCTCAGAATAGGGTTCAAGTGGGTTCAAGTGTTTAAGTGGATAGATAGGCTGGGAGAGAGGGCCAAGTGGGTTCAAGTCCTTGCAGTACACAGACAGATTTCTACTTGGGGGGAAAAAGTGTTTTCAGCCTTACTAACTTGTACAACTAGGATAAGTAGTGGAAATTTTGTCCAAATGCAAATTTTGTGCAAATTTAAATATTTTTTTAAAATAATAATAAATATCTAGAAAATGGCGATATCAGATGCCGGAATGGATACTTCTGACTGTAATCAAAGCTGTGTGTGTGTGTGTGTGTGTGTGTGTGTGTGTGTGTGTGTGTGTGTGTGTGTGTGTGTGTGTGTGTGTGTGTGTGTGTGTGTGTGTGTGTGTGTGTGTGTAAAACGCCCGGGACTCAAACCTGGGTCTTCAAAACAAACAAAAACTTGCATTAATCATGCTGTCTAGACTGCCTCCCCCTGGCCAGCCGGGGTGCCTGACGGAGGGGACAGACGCTTGGACTCCTCATGCATAAAAGGAAGAATGAGGTCAATCCGCTGCCGCCCCCAGGTTGGCAGAGGGAGCACAGCGCCCGGGATTACACTGACATTAGGTGAAAATACTGGTTGTAAAGATTGTAGGATAAAGATGTAAGTTAACGCGATGATGTAAGTTAAGTCTGAAGTTACAGCCCACAGCCCTCCTATGAGACATGGGCCGAAAGAATAGTAGTGGTATTTTATAGTAAAAGTGGTGAAGTGGTCCTTTAATGGTGCCATCCATGTTGAATGCTCTCGTTTTCGAATGACAGAGGTACGGGTAATAAGCCACGACGACAACAACAACAAAAAAAGCATTTGAAATATGGAGATAGGAGGTGTATGCCTGACGGTGGTGGTGATTAATGTGTTTGTCTCTCTCTCTCTCTGTGAATCACATGGATTACATCGTTAACATTTTACACCTTCACGCAAACAAAGTGATCTGCATGCAGGAAACACACCCAACGCAAGGTGTGTGAGACTGGTGATAAGATAAGCTTTACATCATCATCATTATCATCATCATCAACATCATCTCTATACTCTCCTTCATTGTATTTCTAACCTGATGTTTCTTATTCTGTTCTCGTTCTCTTAATCTCTCCCTATCTTAATGCTCTCTCTATCTCTATAGCTTGGCTTCATCCATCCTTAGTTACGATGCTGCACTGATGCTGCCGACTGATGGAATTATAGCTCCGATCGGGATTAGAACCGTTTAACACACTGGTTCCCAAAGTGGGGTCCTTTGATGGAATTCCAGGAGGGCCTCCAACTAGTAAATGATAGATGAGAACCAAATGTTCTCACAACTGTAATCAAGAGTTCAGAAATCCGAAATTCGACCTGTTATGAAAATATTTGAAAAAAGATAGACCAACCTCGAGTGATGACGTTTTTGTCTAGTTCCAAACTGTTCCGAGATTTTTCAATGGCAAAGACCGACGAAGATCTGATTATTAGCAGCATTCTGAGAGACCCGACTGTGCCAGGCAGACATACAGTAAATATAGACTTTATGAAATATAAAATAATATCGCTGACGCATTGACCAATTACCATTTCATTATTAATGTACCCGAGCCAGCCATTCATTTCGTGAAGTGGCTTGTATTAAAAGTGCCACTTTAAAGAGTTCATTTATAAAGTTTTTTTCCATATGGGGGGAGGAGGGAAGGTTAGAGAGTGTCTTCGGCATGCATGGATTGAAATGAACGGAAGACAATCAACAGAGCAGATGCACGGTTTGGCTGAATGGAATTATTATATTAACAAGGTTGATGGTGCCAAATGCTGTTAAAACAGATCCTACTTTGCTCTCTTCTTTGTCCATGGTTGCTTTAACCTTCTTATATTTATTTGCTTTGAGCAAACAGTCAACAGCACTGTTTTCAGGGTCTGCGATATAAAGCCTAGAATTAAACGCTGGTGATTTAATACTAATCAATCTGGGTGATTATTTTGATAAAACACAAGCCCGATGGGTCTCGGGTCCACTCGGGGCATTTCAGACATGGGGACCTCTCTGTGAAGAGCTCTAATATATTGCTACCTTTCGTGATTTTTAAAGCCAACTCTATTTTCTTCCATTAAAAGCACTATTTTTCCGCGTGCTCTATCTCAAATCCTTCCATTGCAGAGCGTGCTGCCCTGGTGGTGCGCATCCCAATTCCAGATGTCTATTGTAAGCTTAATTCTCTCGCACAGCTGCTGACATCCAACTGTTTGTGGTGACAGCCAAAGTGTAGCAGCTAATGCTAAATGTGTTTGCTACTGTCATAACAACATACTGTGTGATGAAACAGAAGGATAAAGTTGACGCTTCTATAGTGGAAGTGAAAGGGTGCCAGGGATGGATGGATGGACTGATTTGAGATTGAGATTAAGGGAGTATTTTGGCAGGTACATGGGTATAGAGTATTGATACCTGTGTACCAGAACAAGTTGTTGTATTTTGTCATCAACCCTAAGCCAACACAGAAAAGTGATAGTGGGCAGGGGTGAGGTGGGTTCAGTCACTGAGGCCAATTAACAGCCTTTCCAGCTTGTTTTGGGAGGTCTTTAGTCTTGTAAGGGCCTTTCAGGTGCTGTTGTACCAAAAGGCACAGACATAGCCTGGCTAAGTCAGACCGAATCAGCTGTTTGCAAAGAAAAATGCCTGTTAGCAGATTGGTCTTGAATAGGTCAATTATACAAGCATTTCCTACTCTAGAAAATTGGATTGACCAATCAGGACAAAATATTCAAATATGTTTACATACTGTGTCCTGATTGCCCCCCCTAATTTTTTGTACTAGGAAATTGTTGTACAATTGAGCTATTCCAAACCAATCTGCTGGCAGGCAATTTTTTGCCAACAGCTGATTTGGTCTGACTTTGGCCAGGCTAGTACAAGTACAGGCGAAGTCAAAGAAAGCTGTTAGGGTGTTCAAGGTGTTTTTATTGACGAGTGTGGAGAAACCTGTATAGGAATCTAGTTATTTTGTCGACCCTTTTCATTACGTCGGTGGCATTTTATCACCGGAAAGATTTGCCTACAGGATGGAGCCGATAGGTTGGTAATTTTGTCTTTCTGATAATGTTTGATAATATTGTCAGCTGTGAAGCCATCTGCCTTGCTGAGCTTACTATTTGATCCAAAGAGAACGGATTCAGTGTTTTCCCAGGTGCAAAGATAGTTTGCTATCAGCGAGTCCTATGCAGATGGAGGACTGTAGCCTAATTCAGGTCAGACCGTCAGGTCACTAGTCCTTTGAAATGAAAATGGTTGAAAATCACTGCTAGAGGCTTACAAAACTTTCTCCTTGGTCCTTGGCATAATATTTTCTAACGAGGGTCTGCAGGCTAATGGGTGTCAATTTGGGGGTCTTTGACAACATGAGACCGTTTGAGGAACACAGATCTAACTGACTTAAAAAATATGTGTTTGAACGATTATGAAAGATATTGAAAGTAACTCCTGTCAACATGTCAGTCAATCATCTCTCTCTCTCTCTCTCTCTCTCTCTCTCTCTCTCTATATCTCTCTATCTGATCTGCTTGATGTATTCCGTGTTAATGTAATGTGTCTCGGCGTTCTCTAGACAGTAGACGGCACGTACTGTAGCACTTCAAACAATGACGATGACCTCACATCATCGTCTATAATTAGCCCTCCGCATTTAGCCCTCCTGACGAACTTCATTTGTCACAGCCTGCAGACGTACGTCAGACCAAAACCTCATATGTGTTAACTTCACTCCTTCAACTTTTTGTTCCTTTTCTTTTTTTCTTTCTTTTTTGTTTTGTTTGTTTTGTTTTTCTCATATTGCCCTGCTTCGTTAGTTGCACAATTGTGTCAAAACAGTAGCCGATCTAAAAGCGGACATTATGCTTGGGATGCTTGCAGTTATTAGTTGCGATGCACCAATGTATCGTTCCACATATCGGTTTGGGCGATATTTGTTTTTCATCAGTTAATATTGGCATCGGCAAATAGCCGATGTTTACAGTATCTGTTGTTGATGAAATACATTTTGTACTGACTATGTTGTTGGTGTGTTTGTCATCTGTAGTCTACTAGCTGTATCTATGTTGGTGTGTTGGTCATCTGTAGTCTACTAGCTGTATCTATGTTGGTGTGTTGGTCATCTGTAGTCTACTAGCTGTATCTATGTTGGTGTGTTGGTCATCTGTAGTCTACTAGCTGTATCTATGTTGGTATGTTGGTCATCTGTAGTCTACTAGCTGTAGCTATGTTGGTGTGTTGGTCATCTGTAGTCTACTAGCTGTAGCTATGTTGGTATGTTTGTAATCTGTAGTCTACTAGCTGTAGCTATGTTGGTCATCTGTAGTCTACTAGCTGTAGCTATGTTGGTATGTTGGTCATCTGTAGTAGACTACAGATGACCAACATACCAATCACTGTTACATAAGTGATTATATCACTGATATGAGTGTTATATCGGTAATTGAGGCTCAAACCATTGGAAATAAGCTTGAGGGACATATACAATATCAATATCCTTTTAAAAACAATTTTCAGAATGCAGCTTATTTGCGCTTTAAGGGTTTTTGAAGGACGATTGAAACACACGGGCTAATACCAATTCCCTTGACGAATACCATCTTTTCTATTTTGTCCCCGCTGTGTGTTTGCGTTTGACACCCCAGCTTTAGCCTATACTGCTGTCCATCGTTACACATCAGCTGCCAATGTGTAACAACTGACTGAGTGATTGATGCACTGAGCATCCAGTAGCCATGGATGGATGGATGGGTGGACTGAGTGTGTCGCCACTAGGATTTATGTCACTATAGATTATGTCCAATAACAGTCTCACACCTGTGTAAATGGCAACTGCCACAGCCTACAGGGGCGTTTTTGCCATTGGGCAGACGTATATTTTTTGTAATAAAATACACAAACCAAAGAATCGGAGCACGGAGAAGAAGGAGTTCTCGGCAGCAGTGTTGTTCCTCAGATGGATTGCGTTTATTTCAGAGCATCGGCAGCATTACAGCAGGCAGCGTCCGCCTGGGCCGGAGCAGGGCCCAGACAGCACACGTGTGTGCACCGGCGTGGTGACACACAGACTGATTCTTTCTTACTCACTTGATCACAACATGACATGGGCTTTATACATTCAAAATACGTGACAGTCGTGTAGTACGTGCAGAACATGACGGAGAGAAATGGCGGAAATTTACATTCAAGACAAATGGCCACAAAGGTTCTTTCAACTGATGCAAACCACATTCGAATTTAAAGTCCTTTGAACATATGTCCTTTGTTATGTCAACACCTTATTGTCTCACCTCGTCTGGCTTTCTCTAACGACGCCCAGGTGACGAATAATAATTAGCACATTGTAGCATATTGTAGATTGACTAGTGAAATAACACTACTTTATAGATTATGACATGTAGATTATGAATATATGATTATTAACGAGACTTCATTGGGCAGACTAGGCAGTAGTAGGGCGCCATGAGTGGAGGGGGGCGACCATTAGGGGGCGACCACCAGACATGCTTTAAAAGGATCCCAGGCTAATAAACCTCATGTGGATAAATACATTATACTTGTCCTCTATAACTAGAAATTAACATTTAAAAGAATTTAGTTCATAATTTTACCCCTTGGGTGGGGTTTTACCTTACCAAACGGACCCTTACGGGTCCATTTGGTAAGGGGGGGGCTCCAGGGAAAATCTTGCCTAGGGCTCCAAATTGCTTAGAAACGCCACTGACAGCCTATGTGGCTTTTTTAAAGGGGGAAATAACATTTTGTGTGTTTTTGCATGTGTGTTTTCTATCCCCACAAGTAACCAAGTTTGAACAATCAGGCTTTCATATCATATCATATAGGAGCTTTAATGGAAATTGCTCGCAGGAACAGCTCATCTGCTTTTGGCCTCATAGTGATGTCATAAATGCACCCTGCAAATGGAACCAAATGGCCTGCGAGTTCCTTTGGTTCAATTTGTGCGCTCTCAGAAAAAATCTTGAAAACTGGTGGTATCCCTCTTTAATACTCCCCCTTCTCTATCCTCTCTAATAGTTTCTATAGCCTCTATGCTCTCTCTCTCTCTCTCTCTCTCTCTCTCTCTCTCTCTCTCTCTCTCTCTCTCTCTCTCTCTCTCTCTCTCTCTCTCTCGGTCTCTGTGTCCCTCCCTCTCCCTCTCTCTCTCTCTCTCTGTCTCTCTGTCTCTCTGTCTCTCTCTCTCTCTCTCTCTCTCTCTCTCTCTGTCTGTCTGTCTGTCTGTCTGTCTGTCTGTCTGTCTGTCTGTCTGTCTGTCTGTCTGTCTGTCTGTCTGTCTCTCTCTCTCTCCCCCCCCCCCCTCTCTCTCTCTCTCTCTCTCTCTCTCTCTCTCTCTCTCTCCCTCTCTCTCTCTCTGTGTCTCTCTCCCCTCCCTCCCTCTCCGACTTCCAGTCAGTTGAATTCCAGCCATTCCATTCTCATGTGATCATCAAATGAGAAGGAAAGAGGAGAAGAATGTGAAAATAATGGCCAGGAACCTTAACCCTTCACATGCTCTGGTACTGTACTGTACTGTACTGTACTGTACTGTACTGTACTGTACTGTACTGTACTGTACTGTACTGTACTGTACTGTACTGTACTGTACTGTTTACTGCTAGCCCGGGTTCCATCTGAAATGTCACTTCACAAATCAGTCTGGCCAGACTGACATGACATGCACCTGTTACGCAGCCACGATGTTTCTGATCGGATGGTGTTCAATCTCTCTAGCTCAAACCAACGTGAGCTAGAGAGTGTTTTTTCCCTGAACAAACCACAGACCAATCAGAATCCTCGGCTGCATTTCAACCTTCATATGCCCCGCCTAACTGTGGGGATCCTGGCCAGACTGACTTGTGAAGAGACATTTCAGATGCGCAGAACGCAGCAAATCAGACCGGATCCCAGGCATAGTATATTGTACTGTACTGTATAGGCCTACGGTACAATACTGTACTGTATACTGTTCCGACGTTATATTTAATTATAACACATCAAAATGATATATTTTTCCATCTGATTTTGAGTGTCCATATTAAAGATCGTAACAGGCACTGAAATTAAGGCCTGTTTCACATCACATTACTGGTGGCTTGCGAGTGTCGGATAGCGTTACCCCACGCCATCCAACCCATGTACGGTATCACTTGCGATCACTTCAGCTGCTAACTTGGCTATAATCCTGTAGTAGTTGTAGTTTACAACATCGATGCCAAATACATGCAGTCATGCACGCACGTTTTAAAACGAATCCACGCAGCTGTCATCGACGTATGGCGCATATAATAGTAAGGAAGGACCCATAAACAAAACACACATATCAATCACATTGATGTTTTGCCTGTTGCTGCCAGTGTTTGAGGGACGCCTCACTGCTTTTTCAATGGGAGTCACGTGACGTCAGAGTATGTCTGTTTGTTATGTGTGAATGAGGTGAGGTGACGTCTAAGCATGCTGCTGCTGAGCTGAAATAAATGTTGTGCAGCGCTGCTCCTCTCCTCAAGTGAATCTCCAAGCGCAGTCCTCTTCATAATTACCATATTGCCCTGAATATAAGACAACCGCTTTTCAAGATTAATTTGTGTGAAAAATTAGTTATTGAGTGTCAAATGATATAGTCCCCAAATCTAAGAGATTCCGCGCTCCATTTTCGTCACGCGCAAAACCCCTTATCCCCTAACTATTTTGCCTTTTATTTATTTTGGAAAAATGTTTTGAAATAGTTTAACATGTATCTATTGACACGTTGTGAGCTTGTAGACTGGCCATTTTAACTACTGAAAAATATATTCAGTAGTTAAAGGGAAGAAGTTAAGGGATAAGAGGTTTAGCGGTGATGCAAATCTAGGCCTCTATTTTTAAGGATGTTTCCATTGGGAAAATCACTGGTCCGGGGACCACCAGTGGTCCTTGAGATGGTTCCAGGTGGTCCCCAGCTAAGGTGGTTAACCAGATGAAAAATTGGTTAACCATGATGTAACTCTTGAGAGCTTTGTTGTTTATGCTATCAAGACAAAAGCAAGAGAAATCTTTGGGGTCTGTGGGGCAAAAATGCTGAATAAATAGTGGGCCCTGGTATCAAAAAGGTTGAAAAACACTGGACTACATCTATGCACATTAAACAAATAACATAGTTTCTAAGTGTGCTTGAGCAAGGCAGTGAGCTCCTGATGTGCTGACCTTGCCATCCACTGCCATCAGTGTATGAATGTGTTTGTGAATGGTGAACTGGGTGACTGTGATGCACAACATTATGTAAAGCACCTTGGATAGAGGCACTATACATAAATGCACCGTTTGCCATTTAAACCTTTAGAAACCTTTTATGTTTTATACCTCTAAATATTTTCTTCCGGGACGTTTGATGATTATTAGACTCAATTAAGATTACCGCTGTTTCCCCAGTCAGAGTTCTCCGAATGTGAGTTTGAATGAATGTAGAATTATGTGCAGGATGTCATTTACATAAAGATGTGAGTGGAATTAATTTAACTACACCTTTTTATAAGCCTGTGTGTATTTAAAAATATCGCTGTCACACACTGTACTGTACTGTGCATACTTAAAGGGGAACTCCACCCATTTTCAAAGTTTTCCTGAGAGGATACAAATGTGAACCAAATGGACCACAAAAGGGGTCCGAAAGAAAAATCATTAACATGGTGATATACATCTTGATGATGTCATCAGATGTATTCCACCATGTTAATGATTTTTTTTCAGACCTCCATTTTTAGGAAATACAGAAATGAGGGAACTTTTTTATCATGTCCACACAACATCTCTGGGGTATATTAATGACATATTAAAATGTTGAAAATGGGTGGAGTTCCCCTTTAATGGTATTGTACTGTACTGCATACTGTATACAATATGCATATACAGTATTGGGTGTAGAGGACCCAGACTGGGCCTTTCAACATGTGCGCTTGCGTATGTGTGTGTAACATCTGCTCGTTTCCATGGTTATACCCATGGTTATAGGCATTAGACCATTGGTTGGTTTGTCCATCCATCCATCCAAGATAGTGATAGTGGGTGCATAGGACTCTGTATGATCACAGCCAGGGAATAACAGGTGTGAATTTCTGTTTGAAGTCTACTGATGCAAGGTTGGTGTGTGTGTGTGTGTGTGTGTGTGTGTGTGTGTGTGTGTGTGTGTGTGTGTGTGTGTGTGTGTGTGTGTGTGTGTGTGTGTGTGTGTGTGTGTGTGTGTGTGTGTGTGTGTGTGTGTGTGGCGGATCTAGGCATGGGCATAGGGGGGCAATGCCCCCCAAAATACCCAGTCTGCCCCACCAAACACGGTGTCATGCAAAACAACCGAAGATAACAACCCAGATCATTTAAAATGATTTGAAACACTACTGCTACTAACTAACTACAGCTGTGTCACCACTAAACCAACAGCATTTCACCATCGAAAACAGAAAACTCTCTGAGTCAGACCTTTAGCTTTATGCATGCTGCATGTCTGTTGCAACTTCAACAACTGATGTTATTAGGCTATTCATGCTTTACTTGACTAATACAAGTCCTGTAACTGAAAATGGTATGGGAGCTGTTGGTCAGGTATATCCAAATATGAAGCTGTTTAAATGAAAATGGTATGGGTGCGGCTTCTTACCCTTCTTACCCTTTTACCGGCCCCTTACCATTTTCTCATGCCCCTACCCCCCCCCCCCCCCCCCCCCAATTGGGAAATGTTAGATCCGCCCCTGGTGTGTGTTTTGTTTGTTTGTGTGTGTGTGTGTGTGTGTGTGTGTGTGTGTGTGTGTGTGTGTGTGTGTGTGTGTGTGTGTGTGTGTGTGTGTGTGTGTGTGTGTGTGTGTGTGTGTGTGTGTGTGTGTGTGTGTGGTGGGTACAGATGGTCAATATGGCCTGCAGCTCCCGCGGCATGATGTGCTCAGTGGTGCAAAGTAACTTGATTACATTCACCAGGGAGGGCGAGATCCACTAGTGAGGTCGCGACCAATTGAGGTCGCGAACGCAGGGGGGGGGACAGGGGAACTTTGCCCTGTATTTGGTGGGCTCTGTGGGACGACCCGGTTGGTATAAAACACTCAACGCCTTGATGTTGTGGTTCAGTGGTCCACAAGACACCTTGGCTGGTAGTCAGAGTGTGGCACTGTTCCGCAGGTTTGATTTCCACTTTTTTCTTTCCCTCCAAAAAATGATTGCATCCATTTTGTCCCAAATGAAATGCGACAAACCGGAGATCGGCAAACGCTACGTTCGGATCAAAAGATGGATGTGCTCAATCAATGTTGTACAAACAGATGTAGCAGATGTACAAACTCACAACATGAATAAACCCCATGGTTAAAGGGGAAATACATCCTTTTTCATCATTTTTTCTGGGAGTGTACAAATGCAACCAAATGAACCCGTTAGGGTTCATTTGGTTCCATTTGTACGCTCTCAGAAAAAAAGAAGCGTCTAAAGAAATCCATTAACATGGTGAAAATACATCTTGATGATGTCATCAAGATGTTTCACCATGTTAGTTGTTTTCTTCAGACCTCCATTTCTTGGGAACACAGAATGGGTAAACTTTTTTTTATCATGTCCACCCAGCACCTCTAGGGTATACTAATGACATATTAAAATGTTGAAAATGGGTGGAGTTCCCCTTTAAAGTGTTTAAAAGGATTGCAATGCTGTGTGTGTGTTTTAACTATCTTAGCCGGTGGGGACCCCTTGGAATCCCTCACCCCTCACCCACCTGCCTCCCTCAAGGACCCCTGCGTGCTTCTGAACTTGTTATTTGCCTTTCTGAAAGCTTTCGCCCTCTGGACAGATGCTGGGCTTGAAGTGGTTAAGTAAAAGTCCTTACTGTAAACAGAAGAGAGAGAGAAGAGAAGAGAAGAGAAGAGAAGAGAAGAGAAGAGAAGAGAAGAGAAGAGAAGAGAAGAGAAGAGAAGAGAAGAGAAGAGAAGAGAAGAGAAGAGAAGAGAAGAGAAGAGAAGAGAAGAGAAGAGAAGCAGAGACAGCACATGGCGGGTCCTAGCCGTTGCCAGCCCTCTGCATGCCTGCAGGCCTTCACTGTGCCTTTGATATTTCCATCCATAATTTATTGAAATGAAATAAATGCATAAAATGTACCTCATCGCTGGTGATTCTCCACCTTTTTTTCCCCCATTCCAATGACCCCCAGGTTGATAATTATGCATTAGGCCCCACACTCCCAATTTTAAAACAATTTATTATTTTTTTTCCCTATAATTTTCTCTTACTTAATTCTCTGGAACCTCTAAATCTATAGCCTGCCGTACCGAATACTCAGCGTCAGTTTGACTGCGAGAGTGTACACAAATGTTCACTCTCCATTTTGAGATTGTCAAATAAAATAAGAATGGAGCAAACACTGTAAGCATAGCTTTGGACGGGGCATTGGCACAGTAGATCTGCTATTTTCATAGCAATACTTCAAGCTCACGTTCAAGTTCTAAGAGAGCAATTTGGTTTACAGCAGATCCATATGTTTTTTAACGCATAAAAACAGTACAACACAGCAAGACATGTGACAACATAGCATCGTCCTCAAATGGTGGTCCGTGGCTCAAATGCTGAATAAATGGTGGGCCCTGGTATCAAAAAGGTTGAAAACCCCTGGGCTAGAAGACTAATGGTCATTTTGATATGTATGTTTGACTGTTTTATTGGCGGATTAAGGTTGGCAAATATGCGTTAAACTGGAGCGAATATTAATGCACATTATTGCTTGATTTTGCTGTAGAATTGGCTATCAAAGGCCAGGTGGCAGCAGCATGTACTCCGAAGTGGGTGCGTGGGCACTTTGTGAGCAGGATGAACAGGGCTTTTATTTGTTGAGCAGATGCCTGTCTATATACTGTATTACTTAGGTGTGGAAGCAAGTCAAACAAGATGCCTCAACACCTCCTACAATTCCGAGTGCTAAGATGATTATTATTCTGGGGGTCACGGCCTGTAAAGGTTGAGAGCCTAAGAAGCGACTGCCTTCATACCCTGTTAAGAAGTCAAAGGCACTATCAGCAGCTTTTATCCAAAGGTCAGAGCGCGGCGCGTCTCAGAGCGAAGAGCATCATTAATCCTCTGCATCAAAGGGTGAACACTTCTGGAGAGGACGGGAGCCGTGGTGGACACTATGGGCTCCATGTTCGCTACCACTAAACCCCTTATCCCTTAGAGGGGAATTCCACCCATTTTCAACATTCTAATATGTTATTAGTATAGGTGTTGTGTGGACATGATAAAAAAAAGTTCCCCCATTCTGTGTTCCCAAGAAATGGAGGTCTGAAGAAAACCACTAACATGGTGAAACATCTTGATGACATCATCAAGATGTAGTTTCACCATGTTAATGGCTTTCTTTAGACGCCTCTTTTTTCTGAGAGCGTACAAATGGAACCAAATTTGGTTGTAGTCAAGAGTAAAATATTCAATTAGCCCAAATCTACATAACTAGAAGACTAATGGTCATTTTGATCTGTATGTTTGACTGTTTTGTTTCCAAAATCCAGCCTGATATTGTGGACAAAGGGGGAGTGGGGGGGGGGACTTTAGTTTTGGGGTCTGTGGGGCTAAAATGTCATCAAATGGTGGTCCGTGGCTCAAATTCTGAATAAACAGTGGGCCCTGGTATGAAAAAGGTTGAAAAGCACTTAGACCAGGGGTTTTCAACCTTTTTGACTCCAGGGACCACCATTTATTCAGCATTTGAGCCACGAACCACCATTTGATGACATTTTAGCCCCAAAAACCTAAAACTAAAGATTTCTTTTGGTTTTGTTCACAATACCAGGCTGGATTTTCCAAACAAAACAGGCGTGGACTTCTTATTTAAATAGTGCTAAATCAGATGATGAATATTTTAACTCTTGAGAGTGTAAAAATGAAACCAAATGGACCCGCAAGGGTCCATTTGGTTTCATTTTCACACTCTCAAGAGTTACATCTGGTTAAACAACTTTCCATCATTTAGTCTGGGGACCACCTGGAACCTTCTCAAGGACCACTGGTGGTCCCCGGACCACCTGTTGAAAACCCCTGACTTAGACCATTAGAGTGAATACTTTGTTACTTGTTTGAGTATATACTTGTCAGTGCAGACCATTAGAGTGAATACTTTGTTACTTGTTTGAGTATATACTTGTCAGTGCAGACCATTAGAGTGAATACTTTGTGTGTGAGTATATACTTGTCAGTGCAGACCATTAGAGTGAATACTTTGTGTGTGAGTATATACTTGTCAGGGTGAATTCCTCTGTAGTGTTTCAGTAGGATGCCTATAGGAGCCTGGAGCAGCAGCAGCTCAGCAGATTAAGTCCTTTCTCTTTTTTCACTCCATCACATCGAATCATCTCTGCTGCCAAACAAGCACAATTAATCTGTCACAGGCAACAGGTTTACACTGTTTGGGGTTTTAGCTGCCACGACGTCTTTGTGTCTTTGTGCGTGCGTGCGTGCGTGTGTGTGTGCGTGCGTGCGTACATGCGTACGTGCTGTGTGTGTGTGTTCGTGCATGTGTGAAGGCCTGCTGTGATTGCCAGTTTTTTTTTCCTCTTAGCGTTCGTAACTATGACTGTAACATCAATATGCCTCGGCAAAACTATTTTATTTTGGGATTAGAACGAAGGATTTAGAATTTAGGTTTCGGATTAGAATGAGGGATTTCCTCCTCAGATTTTTTTTTGGGGGGGGGGGGGGGGGGGGGGGGGGGGGGGGGGGGGGGGGGGGTTGGGTTCAACTGTAAATACTATAAGTATAACTTTCTTTTTCCATTTACAGAACACCAGAATTAGTTTGATACTAGCACCTTATGTTCATGTCAGATTGTCCCAAAACATTGTGCGTGTTGTCAGGATTTTTCACGACCCGAGTTGGCTTTTTCCATGGCATAATCGTCTTCATAGGAACTTTTTTTTTTTTTTTTAAGTCTATGAGAAAAATGAATGGGGGAATACATTTCTGGAACAAGGGCGACATCACAAGGTGGACGGGACTGCACAGCTCTCTATAGCAGGGGTTTTCAACAGGTGGTCCGGGGACCACCAGTGCTCCCTGAGAGGATTCCAGGTGGTCCGCAGGCTAAATGATGGAAAGTTGGTTAACCTGATGTAACTCTTTGAGAACGTAAACATGAAAAACCAAATGGACACTTGCGGGTCCATTTGGTTTCATGTTTACACTCTCAGTTAAAATATTCATCATGTGAATTAGCTATAGTTAATTAGAATTAACTATAGAATTTAGAAGATTAATGGTCATTTTGATCTGTATGTTTGACTGTTTTGTTTTCTCCCAAATCCAGCCTGGAATTGTGGACAAAAGTAGTTTTGGGGTCTGTGGGGCTAAAATGTCACCAAATGGTGGTCTGTGGCTCAAATTCTGAATAGATAGTGGACCCTGGTATGAGAAAGGTTGAAAACCTCTGTTATAGAGGCTGGGTGCAGTGTTTGGGCACCATGCAAGCTTTGGGACCAAACACGATTCCTGTTGTGCACACCTCCACCACCACCACCATCATGCATGCACAACACCACCACCACATGCACCGATACACCAGATGGCAAAACACCACTGTCTGATTAAAAGGTGTCACTGACATTTTAAAAAACATTAAATCTCACATGAATTAGTCATCGAACCCTGTATTTTCTTATGCAAATGGAGACAATCCCATGTACATGCCCCCCGTACACAGGCACGCACACGCGCACGTGGGTGCAGTCAGACACACTGTGCACGCAAACGCGCACGCGCACACACACAGAATCTGATGAATGGGTGTGTTAAAGTTTGCAGAGCATAAGGCCTGATTTCTAACACCCAAACAACCATTAAGGAAAGTGTGTGTGTGTGTGTGTGTGTGTGTGTGTGTGTGTGTGTGTGTGTGTGTGTGTGTGTGTGTGTGTGTGTGTGTGTGTGTGTGTGTGTGTGTGTGTGTGTGTGTGTGTGTGTGTGTGTGTGTGTGTGTGTGTGTGTGTGTGTGTGTGTGTGTGTGTGCGTGCGTGCGTGCGTGCGTGCGTGCGTGCGTGCGTGCGTGCGTGCGTGCGTGCCTGTGCACGTGCACGTGTGAGACAAACGCGCAGAGAGAGGGAAAGAGAGAGAGAGAGAGCCAGCGCAAATGGGAGTAAAAGAGAGGGCGGGCGAGAGAAATGGACAGAGAGAGAGAGGGAGGGTGTGTGTGTGTGTGTGTGTCTGTGCATGTGTGTCTAAGCGTCCCATTAATCATCCAGCCAGGGGGGGACACCATGCACCACTGAGCTGTCACACACACACACACACACACACACACACACACACACACACACACACCACACACACACACACACACACACACACACTCACACTCACACTCACACTCACACACACCCGTCTCTCCCTCTCTCTCTCTCCCTCCACTCACCCGAGGGCAGCATCAGCATGGTGTTTGGGTAATTCTATTAAAATGCTGCTATCTATCTCTCTCTCTCTCTCTCTCTCTCTCTCTCTCTCTCTCTCTCTCTCTCTCTCTCTCTCTCTCTCCTGTATACCAGCCCCTGCAGCAGATACATATAACTTACTCATACATAAACATAAACACTTTTTTTCTTAGTGTTTTCGTGCTCTTGTGAACTGAAAAGTTGACAGGGTCTCTTTATGCGCGGGATAAAGTTCCGTGACCCTCCCTCGAGCCTCTGCATATAATAATGGCGTCCTATAAGAACCCTGTTGATATAGATGTTTTTTTTTAAAACACCGATCTGTACTGCATGCCGTCGAGCACCAAAAGGTCAGTGTGTCTCATTTAAAGCCTTCCCCCAGGAAACGAGGAATCCATCCGAAGGCGTCTGACGCCGTGGCAGCCTGCACGAGTCTCATCTGCTGTCAGTAGGCTACGGAAAGCTTGTGGCTCAATTTCTTCTCAACTTCTCGGCAGGGGCGGATCTAGGCATGGGGGGGGGGGGGGGGCAAAAGCCCCCTAAATGCCCAGACTGCCCCACCAAACATGATGGCATGCTAAACAACCCAAATTTAAAAGATATTTCAAATTAAAGTGCTTATATTTAAACTGATTTGAAACACTACTGCTACTACTACAGTAGCTAACTACCGCTGTGTCACCACTAAACCAAAAGCATTTCATCATTGAAAACAGAAAACTCTCTGAGTCAGACCTATATCTTTATGCATGCTGCGTGTTTGTTGCAACTTCAACAACAACTGATGTTATTATTGATGCTCAATTGCCTAATAAAAGTCCTGTAACCAAAAATGGTATGGGTGGGGCTTCATCGCCCGTGGCGCGAAGCGACACAGGCGATGAAGCCGCCCCCATGCCATTTTCTCCTGCCCCCCCTGCCCCAAATTGGAATATGTTACATCTGCCCCTGCTTCTTAGCAACTTTCTTCCTTTTTTAATCTTCCGTCCATTCACACTTTTAGACCACATCTGTGGTCATGTTTAGGGTCACTCATTAAGTCCTGTGTCCACACGGGATTGTGGTTATGTTGCGGGTGAGGGGGTAGAATCAGGGTTAGTAAATTCAGAACAACGGGAGGTTGCAACAATGGGAGGTTGGAATAATGACATGGCATCCCTTTAGTCCAAATGCAGTAAGGTTGGTGAACATGCGCTGCTCTCTTACTAGTGGTTATGTTTAGGGTTATGCTTCAGAGGTAGTATTAGCCTACTGTTAGTATTGTTCTGACTATTGGGACGTCAAACCAACGACGTGTGACATGTGTAGAGGTGACATGAGTAGAGACTGCTCTACTCTGTCACTGTCAATGAGTGGTGCAGGTATTTCATTATAATATGGACAGACTTTTGGTTCTATCAGTAGTTTATCTACTTGGGACGTTAACTCCCTTCATTTATACTATATTATGCGAGATCGGGTTGCTAATGTAGTAATTTCTGATCCTGTCAGTCCCTGTCACTCCTTGGAGAGAATGGCTGCATCTTTAATCCTGCCACCTCCAGCGCTGCCTCCTGTCTTTGTGTCAGCGCCATCGATCGTTTCACTACCGCCTCTAATACCTCTCACTCATGTCATGAATAAGTCTATATTTCAACGTCTTTCTCTTTAATTATTGCCGTTCTGCAAGCGTCAAAGTACAGTCGCATACAATAGTATATAAAGGCCGGTACAGAGTACAACGTACTCTGTCACACTATGCGATTAAAGTTGCATAAATCCTCGCTGATATATTGAGAGTGGTCACATTACATGTTTTTTTTTACATTGCCTGACATATTCTCGCCAGGGGAGAAATATAGGAGAGCCAGCCAAATCATTTTGCAACTGCGACAAAAAGGTCATGGTTGCGAAATGATTTTGCCCCTCCTGAAATAGACCTATAGTGCAAAACAATTAATCTGCGATTTCTCCGGAAATGCACTGTATTCTGCGAATCAATCAATCATTCATTCAATCAATCAATCAAACAATCAAACAATGCCCACAGGCAGCTGTTCTGTTGCGTGCGCGGCATGCACATGATACATTCTGTATAGCGAGTAGCAGAGTATAGACAATACATAAATAATTTACTCATATGAAATTAACAGGCCTGTTAAGTACAGGTAGGCCTAATAGAAAATGATTTTGCCTTTGTCAGCGATATCTTCTTTTTTTCTTGTGTGAAGACTTGTCTGATCTCTTAATTCCATAATCACTGTGAACTCATCCAGCAGCAGAGCAGCTCTGCCCGATCGGTCTCAATCAATATGTTCCCATTGTGGTTAACTTCTCATGCAGCCCACGAATACCATAGCCTAGTGGGTGTCTATTGTGCACTTGACTTTTTGAGCTGTCACACTACAAGACGAAAAGATGCACCTCAATAGTCGGCAGGTGAAAAATCGGGCCTGGCACAGGAATTTTTTCAGGAGTCAAAATGCGGGCTGAAAGTTGTGCAGTGTGCAGGCCTACCTAGCTTAACACAAAATGCACAACTTGTGACACTGTAGGTAGTTTTTGTGCTTGTGGTTAGGTCTGTATGGGCTTTTTTTTGCAAATGCAATGAGTGAGATTACCGTGTGAACCAGGCAGAAATGTTTGTGCATCTGTCTGCACAAACATTCCACATATGTAATATGTACTGTAAATATACAAATGAACCAATTTGAAGTACAGTAAGTATTTTTTTACAAGATCTTGTGACTCTATTTCCTCTCCAGTTTCAGGCGTATATAACCTGCATTTTCCAGCCAGCCGACAGCAACGTTCTAATGGATCGGCATCCAGGCTACGTTACAGAAGCGTCTGTTGGTGGTTTGACGTCACGCGGAGCACAGTGAGAGTCTGGCGTGTAGAAATGAACGATAAGAGGAATAAATAAATAGACGGTGCATGGTGGTCCAGTCTGGAGGTGCTTAAGGCCCATCTGCTGTATGAAAAGCCCACCCAAGGCGGCCGTACGTCGGCCGTCACACATGGAGCCTGTCCACCTCGCGTCTCTCCCCGCCGCGATCTGCTTCCAATATTGGCCAGAAACATCTTAGTACCTCTATAGGGTTTTCCACCCTTTTGACACCAGGGACCACTATTTATTCAGAATTTGAGCCACGGAACACCATGTGATGACATTTTAAACCCACAGACCACAAACCCAAAGATTTCTTCTTTTTTATCTACAATTCCAGGCTGGATTTCGGAAACATAACAGGCAAACATAGATCTCTAGTTGTGTAGATTTCAGATGATGAATATTTTAACTCTTGAGAGTTTGGTTTGGTTAACCAAACCAAATGGGTCCTGGAGCAAGGGTCCAGTTAAGTTGGTTAAGCAACTTAACTGGGGACCACCTGGAACCCTCTCAGGGACCACTGGTGGTCCCCCGGACCACCTGTTGAAAACCTCTGCTCTATACTATACTGTATAGTATATTACCTTTTTTTTCCATAAATCAAGGATTTACTTGATCATAATGCACGTCACACTAAAGCCTTACTAACCAGCCAGGCAAAATCGTTTTAAGACTGCGACCACTGGTCGCGATCGCTATACACGACTACAGTAGTCTATCACGACTAGTTATTTTCCAGCTGCTGCGAAATCACTTTTCAACCATGTCCACCTGGTTGCCCTTATTTAAGATATGTTTATGGTTAGGGATTAGTGTTAGTGACCAGTGAAGAACGGTTGCGGCTGTTGCCCAACAGTCACGTTCGGTGGCCGTGATGGTCGACTGATTTATAAAGGTTGGCTGATTTATAGCGTTCACAACCGATTCATAACATTCGCGACAGAAGTAACGACCACCGTTGACCACCCTAGTCTCGACCCTCTGGTGTGAGAGACAGCAAAATCATCGCCAAAACCTTTGCGACTGACGGTCGCGGTCGCAAAAATATTTTGTGTCTCTCTCACCAACCAAAGGGTTGAGACTAGTGTTGGACAACATTACTGAGGAGAGTAATATCTTATTTTACTCATGACCGCTTAGAAAAAGACAGTATGGTGCTGGTGCTAATGCTAATGTGACTGGCTGGAGGGATTCTCCCACTTTCCTTTTGTCAGAGTGGGATCAGCATTTTGGGGGTGCATGAAAGATGTCCTCCAGATGGCACACTGGAAATTAGATATATTCATGGTTCACAGCGTTCTACCTCTGGTCTGCTTGGAGGCAGGATTCCAGAGAAGAAGGGAAAGGCATCAGGGGCGGATGTAACATTTCCCAGTTGGGGGGAGGGGGGTGGCAGAAGAAAATGGTAAGGGAGCCATTTTCTTCATACCCATACCATTTTCAGTTACAGGACTTTTATTAGTCAAGTAAAACATCAATAATAACATCAGTTGTTGTTGAAGTTGCAACAGACACGCAGCATGCATAAAGCTAAAGGTCTGACTCAGAGAGTTTTCGGTTTTCAATGATGAAATGCTGTTGGTTTAGTGGTGACACAACTGTATTTAGTTAGTAGCAGTATAGTACTGTTTCAAATACTTTTAAATAAGCACTGAAATATCTTGGGTTGTTTTGCGTGCTATCATGTTTGGTGGGGCAGACTGGGCAATTAGGGGGGTATTGCCCCCCCCCCACCCCCATGCTTATGCCTAGATCCGCCCCTGGAAGGCATAACCTCATTGTCAGCTCTGTAGCAATTTGGCAAACCTGTGTTCTTCTGGATCGCAATGTGAATAAACACTATAAAGGGAAGGTTGCTGTATAGGAGAGAAGTCAATGGGTGGCTCTTCTAAGGGAGATTTTGTGCTCTCATTATGGGCAGGCTGTTCAGCGCCATCCAGACGTAATTTCTTTGAAAGTCCCATAGTGATGGAGAATCGACCAGACAAGAATACTTTTACTTTGAATCTTGGCTGGACTACAGAGGGTGAGGTTCAGTCTAAGGAGACCAGTCTGCAGACTGCAGATCACCTGCTCTTATACAATATACGTGAGGTGTCCTGCATACCATACAGATAGTAGTCGTGCATAGCCTGACAACTACTCCATAATCTCTGAATGCCCACTAAACCTGTCCTCATACAGTAAGTTCGGAAACCTAACTTTAGTAATTGTTTTCTCCAAATTAATAACAACTGGTACAGATCGGACAGTCAAGTTGCGCCCTCGAAAAATGTGGCAAAATGAAATGTTGAAATATTGTTCTGTTGGCAGTGCTGGCAGGTGTGTGGCAGTTTCAGGTGTGTGCCACTCACTCACAGGTGTGTCACAACCACGTAAGCATGGGTTCTGTCACTTCCTTGACTTTGTATATGCTATTTATGACCCCCTATCTTTAGAATCTGCCTCAAAGCAAGTTTCAGGGTCACAACCCAAACGTTTATCAGTGTTTACTTATTCCAGCAATGACCAGGTGACTAATGATTTAAACGGTATATAGGATACAATACCAATTGTTTTTTAAAGGGAACTTGTACATGATATTCAACTTTTATTATTTTATTTGTGTTTTTGGTGCTCCCATGTGTTTTGTCAACTTAGAATCTTAGGCTATGTATTATTTTCTGGTATCGCTGTTTGGTATGGGTATCACAGAAATTGTGGCATTGGGATCGGTTTGGAAATGAAAAAAAAGTGGATCGGATCATCCCTACTTCAAACGGATCTGATTGTTATTGTGTTCATGTTTATTCATGTGTGGCGGTCCCCACGGTTTGATCCAAATTAGACAGAGACTCCTTCCCATTGTCTGTTGCCTTCTGCTGCTGAAAGAGCCCTCTATAACTCTAGCCTACTACAGCACTCCCCGCGGGCGACTTTGTGATGTTTATGAAGGATCTTCATCCAGACACACCGAGGAGCCGTCCATCTCCTACAGTAGCTTCTGTTAATCTCTGCAGCAAGAAAAGAAAAAAAACAGCAGAGCGTTGGTTTAACTACTCCGGGTGCGTGCGTACAAACGGAGCCTTCCCGCTGCGTCCTCACGGCTCCATTTTGTTCAAATTAAACACCAGGGTTTTACTGTGTGATGTGAGACATAATGAGGCCCTGTTACGACTGCTCCTTCTGGACCGGCTGCTAGACTGCTGTCCCTTCTGGACCCATTCTCTGTGTGTGTGTGTGTGTGTGTGTGTGTGTGTGTGTGTGTGTGTGTAGTGTGTGTGTGTGTGTGCGTGTGCGTGTGCGTGCGTGAGTGTGGTACCGCCACAGTCAGCAGGGGCGAAATCCAAAAGCGACCTCGCCCGCGGGCGCCGGTTTCAAAAGCGGGCGCCCGCTTTCACAAAAACGGGCGCACGTTTTTGTGGAACCGGGCGCCCGCTTTTGAAAACGGGCGCCCGTTTTCAAAAGCGGGCGCCCGTTTTCACAACGGGCGCCTTTTCAAAAGGTTATGGTTAGGGTTAGGTTAGGTTTAGGCATAGGTTTATGAGGTTAAGTTTAGGGTTAGAGTTAGGTTTAGGCATAGCCTAGTTTGTGAAAACGGGCGCCCGCTTTTGAAAACGGGCGCCCGTTTTTGTGAAACGGGCGCCCGTTTTTGTGAAACCGGGCGCCCGTTTTTGTGAAAGCGGGCGCCCGCTTTTGAAACCGGGCGCCCGTGGGCGAGGTCGCTTTTGGATTTCGCTGGCTCTCGCCACAGTTGAACAAGCCATATCCCCTCAAAAGATAGAAGAGTAGAATATGAAGACCTCATATAAGATAATGGTTGTTGTTGTTGTTTTCTCAGGTGAAGACACACACACAACACACACACACACCACACACACACACACACACACACACACACCACACACACACACACAACACACACACACACACACACACACACACACAACACACACACACACTCAGAAGTCATACTTTACAGTCAAACGAGGTCAAACCAGGTACACAACTGCTGCTGCACATGCGTGTTAACACACCGAGAAAGACGCACGTTGCACACACACTCCCAATTTACTACAGTAGTTTTTGGGCACGCACATTTGATGTTTTTGTGTTCAGGTTTAACAAGAAGTCTCTGGAAGTCAAAAATAGTACAGTGTGGATGTGCAAGTTTTGGAATCTCAAAGACTTTCTAAAAGTTTTTTTTTTTCCCGTCTCAGAGTTCATGTTGGTTACAGAGTCTCTCCTCCACATGCACTGCATGGTGACTCTGCCAATTATCACACACAGCCAAGCTCCTGCCAAGGACCCCCAAATTGACACTAATTAGCCCGCAGACCCCCATTTGAGAAGATATGTACGGCTCTATAGCAGGAATTCAATCCAATTCATTTGTGTTCTCTCAGAGTTACAGAACCTTAAAGGGGAAATAACATGAAATTTGACCTTTTTTTCTTCCTTTTTATTTGTGCTCCAGCTCCAATGTGTGTTTTCTAAAAATGAAATGAAGTGTGAACAGTGAGGGTTTATTCATATCATACTGTAGGTCTTTTAAAGGAAATTTCGCTCAGGAACAACTCGTCTGATTTTGTTCTCATGATGATGTCATCAATGCACCATGTTTTGTATAACTCCTCCTCTCCTTCAGTCTTCAGTGCAAATTTGCATTTCCGCTTTGTTTACAAATTGTTACAATGTCGTTGATTTTCCAAGCTGACAGATCGCACCACGGATTTACACACATTTCATGAAATGGTACCTTCCTAATATAAATTCTGCAAACTGTTAATAATTATTTCAATCAATACCACACACAATCTTACTGGTGCCACCATGCAATTTCGAAGACTTACAACAAATACCTTTAAGAATATATAAATATATGGTACAAATGAGCCAGTTTTTGAACGCCTCCAAGGGATCTGGCTCCCCTAAAAGAGCCATAAATCCTGTCTCTAAAATATAAATAACCTGCATATCAGCACCCCCACCACCTCAGGACATTGCCCCTAGGGGTCCTAGGGGTCCGGGGACCCCTAGGGGTCCCCGGACCACACTTTGGTAACATCTTAACCTGCGGGCCAGAGTCCACTAAGTGGTTGGATGAGGGGTGCTGTCAAATCTGACTATAATTGGCTCAGTTATCAAACCACAACATGTTTGTTCGATGAAAGGCTCACATATTGATCCAGATGATAACTGCAGTGCACAATACTGTGTAAAGAAAAAAAAGAAAACGGTTTTCCCTGAGTTTCTGTTTCTGTATACAATGACTAATTTCTTGTTCCCAATAATAATAATTAAATAATACATTGTAATATGTCCAACTGTTACCAAGGTTAATGTTTTAGGTTGTTATTTGAGAAAGTAAAATATATACAGTAGGTGTTAATTGTTTTATATTGCTTGTTTCTTTAGTTTTTAATTTTAGCTATAGGAAGGAGCATTCGAACATGGCCTTAAATACATATTTGTTTACAAAGTTTGAAACCAATTTCTTGTTTTATTATCTACTACAGTCCTAATAAACCCCAGGAAATTATTACTGGCCACAAATGGTCTACTGAATGTGACAAACTGCGAACCCTGAACCACTGGTTGAACACTCCATCATTGAGCTGGGGGGACCATGCACCATGGAACCCCCTCAAGGACCACTCCAGAAAGCCCTGGGCTATTGCTTGCTTGGTTAATATCACACGTTGCAATAAGTGTATGCTGCTAGTCGCCTCCCTTTGGATCCCTGCGGCGCTGTTATTATTTGTGTGTCCGTTTGGACATGCACAGGGGACTCTCACAAAATCGTTTATGGCATGGGTGTCAAACTCTGGCCCGCCATGTAATTTCATTTCAAATTAATTTCAAATTAAAGAGGAAGGCCACCCATTTTCAATATTGTAATATGCAGTGCTGGTCCCGTTACTTTAAAAAAGTAATTAGTTATAGTTACTCACTACTTCTTCCAAGAAGTAACTGAGTTAGTTACCCAGTTACTCTAAAATGAAAGTAATTAATTACCAAGAAAGTAACTATTTCCGTTACTTTAACCAAAAGGTGTTGTATGTCAAAAGAGTTTGAAATTTTCAGAGCAATATGTTCATATGTTTATAGTTAAAGTAGGCCTATGCAGGCACTACTGCACTAGTAGGCAATACTAGGCATTGGTATGGTTAGGTATAGTTAAGGTACATTATTTCCCCCCTCTTTTGTTCATGTCTCACAGACACATTATTTTCAAATATTAATAATCTTAACTAGTGTACTAGTAATAAGTCTTGATGCAGTTTGTGTCAGGCACAGCTGCCACAGCATGCTCTTATTCATGGGTCAGTGGGTAAGCAGAGCCATGCATAATGTAGCCTATGCCTTGCGTTCTCAAGGCAAAAAAAATACCCCGTTCCCCGACCAGTAGAGTATAAACAGAGTTACGACATCTCGTTCACTTCCATGGAAAGGTCTAATGGCGGCTGCTCTACATAGACTCCTATTGAGCACGGGGGCACTTTGTCCCTATTCAGGCTGCATGAACAGCGCCCAGGCGCCAGTTTCTGACCCTCAATGTCGCATTTCTGATATTAGATGGCTTTTCTGAGAATCCCTATACGTTTTAGTCTACACTGTTGTTCTGCCGTCGTGTATTTATTTAAGTTATTTAAATGTTATCCTTTATCGCACGTGTTTTGGACCTGCTACCATGGAATACTGTAACTCTTGTTGGGGAATTGAGGATTTATACTGGACCACACTTTTTTACGTGACAACGTTACAAACGCATGGAGGGCATCAGAGACTACAGACAACTTTCTAGTAAGAACACTTTTACAGTACATTTGGGTGGAAGAGATTAAAGCAGGTGCTGCTGTAGCAAGTGTAGAAGAACATTAGCGCGCTACTACAGCGTGCGCACACACACACACACACACACACACACACACACACACACACACACACACACACACACACACACACACACACACACACACACACACTCTGCTCCTTATATCGTGCTGCTGCTGCTGGTCCTCAGCAACAGCATGCTTCAATCATTACACAGCGGAGCCCAAGTCGACCCAAGTCGAACCGAAAAGTCAAGTGCTCGTTTCTTCCATTATTCTAGCTATCTTCCTTCATGATTGTAACGACCCGTATTCGACTGTCAGCAACGGCAACGCCGTTTTAGATATGGGGAAAATAATTAGTTAGATTAGTCCGTTTCTGAAAAAACAACGGCACTACGAAACGCCGTTTATTTGAACGGCGTTATGTCCAGCACTGGTAATATGTCATTAATATACCTTAGAGATGTTGTGTGGACATGACATAAAAAAAGTTCCCCCAATTCTGTATCTCCTAAAAATGGAGGTCTGAAAAAATCATTAACATGGTGAAATACATCTAATGACATCACAAAGATGTATTTCACCATGTTAATGATTTTTCTTTCAGACCCATTTTTCCTGAGAGAGTAGAAATGGAACCAAAAGGACCCACTAGGGTCCATTTGGTTCACATTTGTACCCTCTCAGGAAAAAATTGAAAATGGGTGGAATTGCCCTTTAAAAGGTTAGTTCGTTCAAACTTGGCCTGCGGCTTTGCTCGGTTTTAAAATTTGGCCCACTCTGTATCTGAGTTTGACACCCCTGGTTTACGGAATCCACCGCGTAATGTTGTGGGTTTCCCATGCAGTGATCTGGCCCAAGCTACAAAAGAATAAAAATAAAACATGATTGATTATGGCATTAACGATCAGCACATTTTTTTTATCAAAACCTTTTGCCCCTCTGCGTTTTCATAAATGCACACGAGTAAAGGCAGAACAAACAGCACATGCATCACACTGACACTGTGACGTGGAGGGGAGGGTGGGGGGGGTGCAGGGTGGGGGGCAATGCCTCCCGGCAGAGATTTGTGCTCCACTGAGCGCCCCCCTTCCTATTAATTGAATTAGCGGCCACAGCTGTCATTAACCACATGGGGACCACCTTGCGGGGGTGTTGTTGCAGGGGTCCCCAACCCAACAGAAGGAGGAACAGGGGCGGATGTAACATTTCCCAATTGGTAGGAGAAAATGGTATGGGGGCGGCTTCATGGCCCGTGTCGCTTCGCGCCACGGGTGATGAAGCCGCCCCCTTACCATTTTTGGTTCCAGGAATAGTATTGGCCAAGTAAAACATCAATAATAACATCAGTTGTTGTTTAAGTTGCAACAGACACGCAGCATGCATGAAGCTAAAGGTCTGACTCAGAGAGTTTTCTGTTTTCAGTGATGAAATGCTGTTGGTTTAGTGGTGACACAACTGTAGTTAGTGTAGTAGCAGTAGTAGTGTTTCAAATCATTTTAAAAATAAGCACTTTGTCTTTAATTGGAAATATCATGGGTTGTTTTGCATGCCATCATGTTTGGTGGGGCAGACTGGGCATTTAGGGGGGCATTGCCAGCCCATGCCCATGCCTAGATCCGCCCCAGAGAAGGAACAGTTTAACTATTTAATACAATTAGTGCCGCCCGCACACCTGCGCCAAACCTGAAGAACAAGGCAATTGATTGATTCCATTCTTTAATCCATCTTTTGATCCGGATGTATTTTTTGCCGATCCTCGTTTTGTTGCATTTCCTTTGGGGCAAAATCGTCACAGCCATTTTGATTTTTTTTGTCCCCTGCACCCATTCTATCCCATGCATTTGAATGGCATTATCTCAGTCAGATTCGGATGTTCTTGCAACAAGGGTTAGAGGGCAGAACAGGGGTTGACACTAAGGTCTCGGAGACACTTGCCCATCGGGCAAGTGCAAGTCAGATTCTACTTGCTCTCAGCTCATGGTCACTTGCCCCCCAAAAATATATTGTAAATTTTGCAGATGTAACTCTTGAGAACGTAAAAATGAAACCAAATGGACCCTTGCGGGTCCATTTGGTTTCATTTTTACGCCCTCAAGAGTTAAAATTCATCATCTTAATTAGCCCAGGTCTACACAACTAGAGAATGTAGAAGATTAATGGTCATTTTGATGTGTATGTTAATTTGCCTGTTTTGTTTCCCAAATCCAGCCTGGAATTGTGGACAGCTAGAAAGCATGCAGGGAAAGACACAGAGGCAGAGTGCAATGACTGCCTTCAAGACAAATTTATCTTGTGTTGTGTTATAGTGGACTATGTTGCACACTTGCCCGATCGGGCAACCAGGTAGCAGTCTTCACTTGCCCGACCATTTTTTTTTTACTTGCCCCGGGCAAGTGGGCAAATTGTTAGTGTCAAGCCCTGGCAGAATGGTCAAGACACCAGAAACGGCTCACATGGGGAAAGGTATAGGAACTCCTTATATGGTCAACACACTCTATAGCAGGCCTAGGGAGGATTAGCCAAAAAAAAGAAAAGATAAAGATATTTGAATTAAGTGAAAGCACTTACCTTTAACATGGTTTGGATGTATGCCAGAAGGCCATAAAGTTGTTCTATGCCACTCAGTTGGCATATGGTAACTTAATTCCTTTTTGAAGCACTTTAGGATAATGTTTTATGGTTCTAGAAATAGATCACAAGGCTGTGATTTTTATTACTATTATTATTATTATTATTATTTTTTACAGTGTATCACATGGACAATATCTGTTCATTCATATAGCAATACAAATACTACCATTGGGGGTGTCTGCCTGACCAACCTGAGAAAGGACTTTGTCCTTTCTCAGGTTGGTCCGCGGCCAAATGCATTTCAGAGTCCTTGACAAGAAAATGCTTGAGAACCGTACAGGTTTAATGATCCAGTAACACACCTTCAACTGCTCTCTCTCTCTGCCTCTGCCTCTGTCTCTCTCTCTCTCTCTCTCTCTCTCTCTCTCTCTCATCTAGCCTATACCTCTCTCTCCCAACATTCCACACCTGCGCCCTCGAGTCGCTGCATTGTGCCCCCCCCTCCCCTTTTCTCTGCCAACGTCCAATTGCAACACAGGGTTTTCCTCCTAGTCGGCGGTGGTGGGTGTGGTCCCGTTATGAGGTCACGCATGAGAGAGAGAAAGAGAGAGAGAGCCTGTTTGCTCTACTGTACAGACAGTGTGTGTGTGACCTGCAGGTAAACACGGTGGAGACACATGCACCGTGCATACACGCACTCTCATGCACACACCAGCTCTCATGTGCATTCCGTGCAAGAGAGAGAGAGAGAAAAGCTGAATTGAATTGAGAGTGTGTGAAAGTCAGTGCCGGCCCCCTTAAAAATGCTGCCCCAGGCAGGATATTTCCATGATCATCCCTCCCCATGCACACAGTCATCTGTGAACTGCATTGTTCATATTTGGTCCACTTACCTGTTTTTTTTGTTGTTGTTGTTGACCCGAGATGCCTTCTATAATGCAAGATCAATAATGATACGGCTTATGTCTCAGACTTTTAAATGATTATTCCAATCTTGATTCCTTTTTATGTGTGTGGGTAGTTTTAAGCTACACAGTTAAAATAAAAGGAACAGTTACTGTCAGCTCAGCTGTTTAGTTGCATTGTGCATGCCTCACTTGAAAGCTAAAGTATCTGTGAGGCATAAGGAGGTGAGTACCCCTCGCCCCAAATAAGCCCTAGCCCTTGACATAACCTAAAGGTGGAATGAACCGGAAGCAGTGGAGCTTGGTTTTTATTATAGATCCCACACGATTACCTGGCACAGAGGGGTTTCTGAACCAATCAGAGTATGCATCCCTTCAGTCGATGGGAGAGAGAGACAGTTCTACGCTGAGATATACTACACATGACACAGCATGGACTGCCACTTTACTGCTATGTGGCTTATTTATACATTATAATGTTTTCAGATATAGTGATTGAGTTTAAACCCAGTTTAAACCCCACTGTCTGCATTATTAGGTTTCTTTGATTTCTGACTGTAATCAATGCCACCTGTGTTTGTGAAGGACGATTCAGAAATGGGATGCAAACAGGCCAGCTCAATTTCTATTGGCTATTATTCATGTGGGCCTTGATGCGTCATCATGCAGCACATTTTAATATCAAAATACACAAAACCCTTCAGTCCAAACAGCACTTGTTTGGACTAATGGGACTTCTGACCTATATGGGACTTTGTATCTTAGATCAGGTCCCACAAATTTTGAACAGCTGTTGTGTCATGTTAACACAACATGCTGACTAGGCATATTTTTGATGACCGGTATTGCATTTTTTAGCCCAAGCAAAACTAATGCTTGGAATAGATTAAAAACCCTTAGTTCTACACCTGTCACCTGTTACATAAAGCATGATGAAATTTTGACTTTTTTTGATGCCATCTATAGGTTGTTAATGGCATTGCGACAGATTATGCCAATCATGAAAATTGACCCCTAGGCTACTCAACATTTCTAAAATAAAACCTTGGTGTAGCCTACTCAATATGCCTGGCAAATGGACTAATCCGCTCCACCGTACAGTACCTACTACACCCGAAATGGAACGCTGCCCAATCCCATGCTAGCTTGATGGGAGGGAGGGCCAGCTCTGGAGAGAGAGAGAGAGCGAGACGAGAGCAAGCAGCAGGGCGGGATCTAGAGGGGGGCAGGGGTGGGCACAGCCCACCCAAATGTGCATCCTGCCCACCCAATCAAAGGTAATATCAGTGGTTTTCAACCAGTGGACCACTAGTGGTCCTTGAGAGGGTTCCAGGTGGTCCCCAGGCTAAATGGTGGAATGTTGGTTAACCAGATGTAACTCTTTGAGAGCGTAAACATGAAACCAAATGGACCCTTGCGGGTCCATTTGGTTTCATGTTTACACTCTCAAGAGTTAAAATATTCATCATGTGAATTAGCCCAAGTCTACACAACTAGAGAATGTAGAAGATTAATCGTCATTTTGATTTGTATGTTTGACTGTTTTGTTTACTAAATCCAACCTAGTATTGTGGTCAAAATAAATCTTTAGTTTTGGGGTCTGTGGAGCTAAAATGTCCTCAAATGGTGGTGCTCCGTGGCTCAAATGCCGAATAAATAGTGTCAAATAGAGAGAAAAACACTGCTTCGTATGAAAAACTTTAGAGGGTGCCCACCCTGCCATTCTTCCAGCCCACCCTATTAGGGCTGGCTAGATCCGGACCTGGCGAGCAGTAGTCAGAGTAAAGTCAGTGTCTCTCTCTCTCGCTCTCTCTCCTACAGCAGTGAGTGAGTCCACTAGACTAGCAGCAGCAACACAGTGTAGAGAGAGAGGGAGAAAAAGTGACGTCGCTCGTATAAAACAACGGGACATATTATTATTTTGGCAGGACGGGGGGACGGTATGGGACGGCACGAGCGGAAAGGAGGAAAAGTCGGCGTGTTTTGATTCCTGCTGTGAAGAAGAAGAAGAAACTGTTTCGTGCGCGTAGACCTTTGCGTTGCAACGTTTTGTTTTATGATTTTTTCCCTCCAGCCCCCTTTTTCTCTACGGTTGTCACTAAGTCAGGAGCAGGGATTTATTGGTGTTTTATGATATTTTAAACACGGTGTTGGTGGTGGCGGTGCTGTTGTTTTCTTCCTAGAAGAGTGTGTGTCGGTTCGGACGGACGGACGGGAGTGTTGTTGTTGTTGCTGCTGTTGGACTTGAGCAAACACACACACACATACAGCACACACCACCGACACATTCCTGCGTTCCAGTTCCAGTACCACCGACCAGACTAGAAAGAGAGACTCCAGTCCGGTCCACTGTCTCTTTGAGTCCAGTCCGGTCACCTCCGCGCCACCGCCGCCGCCGCCGGTGCGCGAGACGAGACGAGGCGGGAGGAGGAAGGGCCGCGAGGCGGCGAGGGGAAGAGCCGAGACGCCGACCTACCGAGGACCGACCGACGACCGACCGAGTGGGCGGGCAGGCGGGTGTACGGAGCGAGGAGGGGAAACAAAGTTTTCCACCGACCGACCGACCGACCAAACCAAAAGAACCACACTGTTTTCCCCACTGGTAGTGTTTGGCTTTGGCTGCTCCTGCTGCTTCTTCGTGGTTCTTTCTGTCTTTCTTTCTTTCTCTCACACCAGCGACTATAGACGGCCATAACTGTCACCAACAAGCCGCCGTGTGTTTGTGGACACTACAGTACAGTGGGCCGACTATCCGTCCGTCTCCGTCTGTCTGTCTGTGTCGAACAAGAAGTTTTATAAGAGAAGACATTTGAGAGAGTTGTTGACGTTTATGTAACGGTCTGTGAGAGTCTGCCTGTCTCCTCCAGTCCTCCAGCCCTCCTCCTCCGTAATAGAGCCTTGTTTATGTTTCGACTCGGGACTTTTCATTTCATACACAGGTCCGCTTTCTTAACTCTTTGACAGCCTAAATCGATACCTTTGGGTTGTTGTTGTTCGTTCGAACGGAAGTCATATGTCAGCACTGTAGAGCAGACACGTGGGCTAATAATAAATATTAATACTATTAATAAGAATACTTCATAAAGAAGCTGAACATATTTCCTGCAGTCTAGACCTGCAGCTGGCTTTTTTTGTGGATAAGTCAATGTGCAGGAGGACGGTGGTGATTTTTGTTTGAACGCTTCTTCACCACCACACGTACAGAAGAACAGCGCGGCGTAAGGATAATGATGATAATAAAACGCACACAATGCCGATTGTAATCTCCCATTAATTTATCCTCTCTCTAACGTGCGTGTCAGTCAGTGTGATTATTAGACATGCAGGCTTGAATGCCTGGAGCAGCAGTGCCGTGCGTGGGATAACAAGACGGAGTCGTGGGCTTCACATATATTTCCCCAGTGGTTCGTTGCTGTATACATACCGTTCTGTAGCCAACGGGCATCGCAATCACTTCATGGCTGTACGTGATATTATGGAACAGCGCTGCTGCTTCTTCTAGTTGGGATTGATTGGGACTTTGTTTTTCTTCTAACCAGGCTGGTTTACTTTTTTTTTCTCCCCGGCTTTCTTCTTCTGACATTGGAACTACAAAGCAGTTTCGACTGCAGGAAGGAAGCAGTCTGTATCCTCTCCGACAGGAGTGTGTGTCAGTGCATGTGTGTGTGTGTGTACAGGACCATTAACTGTCCCATCTGTCAGGGGTGCAGTGTGACCCCCGGTCGGTGCACCTGACCCTGACCCCTTTACCCCAGCATCCCATCCCCCGATCCCCCCGGGGCAGTCAGTCAGACAGACGGCTTTGGAGCTCGTATTCTCCACGGATCAGCTGAAACACACGTGTGTGCGCCTTTCTCTCGCTCCCTTTTGGGGAGGGGGTACTTTTCTGCCACCACAGTTTGAAACAGAACCACTTAAGCAACCCTCTCTCTCTCTCCCCTTGTCATGTGGGGAGCCACTGGAGACCAGCCTGTTGCTGCGACCCGTACCGGGCCAGAACCCAAGAAGGTTTAATCCCTAATCTCTCTCTCTGTGGGGCCTCGCACTTTGGAGCCTGTTTTTCGGGGTGGGGGAGAGACAGAGAGAGAGAGACAGACGGTCCTCTCTGACTGCCAGAAAGAACTGTGCGGTGGGTTAATCATCATCATATCCTCTCATCAGACCATCACCATGCCACTGTCGCAGCATCATGTCACCCCGGGCCGGTTCCTCCTCCTGTCCCGGACGGCGTCCCTCCTCGCCCTCCTCCTGCTGCTCCTGGCCTCCTCCGTGCCGCTGAGCAACGCGCTGCTGTGCCTGCCCTGCGACCAGTCCAAGTGTGAGGAGCTCCCCGCCGACGCCTGCAAAGGGTCCGCGGTGCCCGGAATCTGCGGCTGCTGCCGGGTGTGCGCCCGCCAGAGGAACGAGTCGTGCGGCGGCGTGTTCGGCCTGCACGGCACCTGCGACCGCGGGCTGCGGTGCGTCATCCGGCCCCTGGACAACGGCGACAGCATCGCGCAGTACGAAGTGGGAGTCTGCGAAGGTGAGTAGGACACCATTGACGTCTGACACTGTTTCTAGGTCTAGCATCCATGCAGTGTGGGTGCTAGACTTAGAATGCCTGTGATACATCACATGTAGATTGGTTGTGTCCGCACAGGAATGCAAGTGGGTAGTACTTTGAGTGTTCTCACCCATTGAATAATTACAAAGAGGTGGAGTGCGGTATAGTCCTCACATTTTATATCCATGCAAAAGTTGTGGCGCTTCATTTATCGAACTTCCTCTGATAACTGCAAACGTCATCAGGGTAACACTAATGTTTTGGACACAATTGGCTGGTGCATTGCGATAGGGGCTGGGTAATTAATCACAACACCTGACAAACTTTGGCGTTTCCCTGATGACGTTTGCAGTGATCAGAGGAAGTTTGATAAGTGAAGTTCAGCTGTCGTTAAGAGCCCCCTTTGCCTGAGGGATAAACGTCCTGGTGCAGCTTGTGAAAAAGTGAGAGTGATTTGACTATATAGAAACTTTTTGTGACACAACTTTCACATTGACATGAAACTAGAGGTCTATATTGTACTCCACGTCTTTGGAATTATTTAATGGGTGAGTACACTCTGAGTATTGACTAGGGATGTCCTGATGCCTGTCAATCCCGATACCACAATTTTTGTGTTAGCCGATACCGATAATGACAAATAACCAATACTGATTGACCACATACATGCTGACATTCTGCCACTGCGACCACATTTATTGTATGGAGAGTCATCTATGTCTGTGTATACTGAATACAAATATGAAATCATGTGGATGTTCAGACATTCTAGGGCTGTGTGTATTATGTATGTGTGTGTGTACGTGCACGACCGCGCTTGTGCACGTAACAGAGTGGCTCACAATCTCAGTCTGATGAAGTGAAAAAGTCTTAATATGATCTCCCCATGGGCAACTTGCCTTTGGCTTAGTTAGTGATTACGATGTTGGCTTTCCATCTTCTATGTGGGAGACGTGTGTGTGTGTGTGTGTGTGTGTGTGTGTGTGTGTGTGTGTGTATAAACAATGCTCGCTGACTCACACACAAACATGCACTGAATTCATTCAAGCCTTTTACACACACATTGTACTTGAAGACCTTCCATTGATCCGTACCGTGTCATCGCCTCCTACGTTTCATTTTGTGCTGCACGATCCTTGCTCATATGCTGTATGTGAATCTCCATCTGAAGTTGAACCGTTACTACATTCAAAAAATGTGGTGCCCGGAGCTATAACTACTGTGGCTTTAAAGCAGACAGCATCAAAGTGCTTGACTTAAACCCTGTCTTAAAGTCTGTCTATTGCAGCAAAAACATTAGAGTAAACATTAAAAAAAGATAATAAAACTAGAAAAAAAAAAATCTGGGCACAGATCTTCACCAGGAGGATTGGAGTCTGTGTGCTGTTTAGGAGTAATTGAAAAACATGTTTTCCTTTTTTGTTTTTTGCAACTATTTTCTTCATTTTGTTGAAATGCAGAGCCAGATCACATTTTGCAGAAATGGGCCTCATGGTGGTGCCTGGTACTGGTATGTTGTCCTCGCCCTCGCTACGTGCATAATTTCTCAGAAATTGTACCCAGTTTTGTGACATTTTGTTTGAAACGGACTACTCCTGCAAGCTATGGAAGCCAATGTTGGCCAATCAGGATGGAATATGGGAAATGGTGTAGATCCATGTTGATCACATGACTAGGGAGATCGCATTATGTAGAGCAATCTAGAGAAACATGTTTTCTTTTGGCAATTCATGGTGGCTCCATAAGAGGCTGTTGTTGAATAAACAGTACGTGGCAGAGGTTTGGCCTACAGGGAGTGTGCGCGCAAAGTTTGGTATCAACCAGGCTAACAGTGCCAGAGATTAGCTGGTAACAGACAGACAGACAGCCAGACTGACCCACGGACCCACACACAGACGGGGCGCAAAACCGCAGGCTGATTAGTGTTGTGGACAAGGTTTGGGAACCCATGGTCAAGGTGCCTGGACCTCGAACACAATCTTTATGTTTGGTTTATTATATTAACATTGTGAAGCACTAGTTTGATTCCCACGCAGTCGTACTTTTTATCACAATCTGTCTGTCAAAGCCTATAAACCACATATGTCAAACTCAAGGCCTGGGTGCCCACGAATGAATTATCTTCGGCCTGTGGGATGATATTTAATTACTGTTAGAACTGACCCCCTGGTATATTGCACACACCATGAATGAAACTAATTATTTTACTTTCTCAACTCAATTGATTTCTTTTTTCATTTTACTACGGAAGCAGTGCTTGGTCAGGATTGTAGAACAGGAAGCTAATGCTTTAATAATGAAATCGATTTTGAATATGCAGTTTCATCTTTGCATTTATCTTGCTATTAAGGGACATTTCATGATTTTTGAAGGAAAATTACTTCTGCCGTTTTCCTGGGACGTCCTTGTAAACCGGTACCCTGGTACCCTGTGTGATGAAACACAGTCCGGGGAGTCCAGCCCTCGACTTGTACCAATTGTTCTATTTTGGCCCGCTGTGTATCTGAGTTTGACATCCCTGCTATAAACGAACCTTGTTGAGTTTCCATCCATCCATCCATACTGTGGGGAAATCTTTAGCACAAAATGGCATATCGACTTACTGTCTTCGTGTGTGCGAAAAGTTTTCCCAACAACACAGCAAAGACAGTGTAGAGTCCCCCATATGGGGCTTGAGTCTTCACTTAAACGTACATGGTAAATGGTCCATTTACAGTACATGGAGCCCTTATCCAAGGTGCTACATAGTGCATTAGGTTCACCCTTTCACACAAACATTCATACACTGATTGTGGCAGAAGCCATCCAAGGCACGGCCAGCACATTTGGAGCAGTATATAAAATAATATTCAGAGCTGAAATTGACTTGCAAATGCAGTATGAAATGAATGCAGTAAACATGCAGCTACTGTAGGTGTAATGTCGGAGTCGACAGAAGACGTAAATATGAAATAAATGCTTAAATATGTAGCTATAGGTGTAATGTTAAGAGTCCACAGAAATGAACCGTTCAAGCACCGTTTTCTCAATTACTCAATTACTCTATAACCTATATATCTCCAAAACTGGTGAGCCAAACAAAACAACCAATATGTCTATTTGAAGATGTGATTCCCTGCCTTCACCTAACACGAGAAAAGTAAACATTAAAAACATGCCAATGATTTAGCCTAGGTCAGAATGCAAGCGGTCACACATATCCCATGGGTCACATATCCTGGACCATAATGCTCTAAAGGTCCAGGGACCACCAGTGGTCCCTGAGAGGATTCCAGGTGGTCCCCAGGCTAAATGATGGATAGATGGTTAACCAGGTGTAACTCTTTGAGAGCGCAAGCATGAAACCAAATGGACCCGCAAGGGTCCATTTGGTTTCATGTTTACACTCTCAAGAGTCAATATTGACCATCCGAATGAGCTCAAGTCTACACAACTAGAGAATGTAGAAGATTAATGGTCATTTTGATCTGTATGTTTGACTCCCAAATCCAGCCTGGAATTGTGGACAAAAGCAAAATAAATCTTTAGTTTTGGGGTCTGTGGGGCTAAAATGTCATCAAGTCTGTGGCTTAAGGTCTGTGGCTTAATTTCTGAAAAAATAGTGGTCCCTGGTATGAAAAAGGTTGAAAACCACTGCTCTAAAGCAGTGGTTCTCATAATGTCCATCTACAGCGGGGAGTGGGGAGGGGGACCCCGGGCCTGGTGTTGAGAACCACTGTAGCATAATAGCATAAAGTATTCATGCTTACGGAGGGAAGGTCCCACGCTGTGTGAATCCACAATGAGAGTCAAGGTTACCAGCGCTGTAATATCCACAGGCCAAGTATGTGAACGCACTCATACGTGTAGACCGTTATTACATCCACAGTTAATCGAGTGGGAAGTGGTGGAACGGTGTACAGTATGTAGCTTACTTACTTGCTTACTTACACTACACAACACACACGTGCGCGCGCGCGCGCGCGCACACACACACACACACACACACACACACACACACACACACACACACACACACACACACACACACACACACACACACACACACACACACACACACACACACACACTGAACAGTAATCATGTGTTTGTATTATTCACATCTTGAAACAACCTGCTTGTGGTTTGCTCTTTCTGATCTTAATTCGGGTCATTGTATTGCATCGTTCTCCACGTTTGTTGCACAAGGGCTTGGGTGGTGCCATACGAGAGCAAAAACAAAATCTTTACACACATCACAAAGAAAAGAAAAGGTCTATTCTCATTCTATATATTTTTTTCTTTGATTTGTGTAAAGATTTTGTGCTGATATACAGTGGTACAGTACTACAGTCACTTTGACAGTAGCACAGGCAAACTGCTTTCTTTAACCCATGTTTTTATTCAAGACCTTTCTGTCTTTTTTATAGCTTGTTCAGTCAAGCTGTCAAGGAACAAATGGAGGAGAGTGAATAGTGACACAGACAAACAAATACCAGTCCAACTCCAGACACATTGGCATCACTTTGCCACATAAACATAAAAAAAAACAAACACTAGCAGCTAGTAGTGTGTACTGTGCACTTTTTAACGGTGACAATTTCACGTTACGATAGGAACACCGATAGAAGGGAGACCCCCCGATATGACCCTTGGTATGATAGACCGATTCTATCGTTTGGGCTCTACAAATAAGCCCTAATAGTAATACCACCTACGGTTATGGCCCACTGTTACGCCCTGTAGCCAGTCCAACCCTGGTTGTTTTTGCTGCACAGGTGTGTGTGTGTCTGTGCGCACATTTGGGGAAAGGCACACCATGGTGTCAATTCTAGAGATGTTAGTGTTAAAGTGATTGCGACAAAAAAAAAAAAAAAGTTTGTAATTTATTTCTTTTCTGAATTGCTCAAAAAAACAGAACTTTTCACATTCAGTAGATTATATGTGGTCTGCAGGTTTTCTGAATGTGAGTTGACATTCTTCAGATTCCTTATTGGGCACTTTCGGAAATGCGTCCTCAACACACTGGTGCGCTCGTTTGTTTATACCTGGTTTATTCAGGGCATTTTGTGCATTTCATTTATTCAGAGAAGGAGTGTGGTTGGTGCATGCACCGAACAACCCTACGCTGGAGACGGGGTTGGCCAGTGTGGAAGGTGTGATTGTGTCACAGTTGTGTCTCCAGTGCTCGCGTTCAATGAAAAGCAATACAACTGTTGTGAGCTACGAAGTTTATCTATGGTTTAGCACTGTACTGTGGTCCCCCAACTTTCCCTTGTCTGTCAAGGACCTGCACATTTACCAAATTAGCACGTATCATGCAGGCAGACCCCCATTTGAAAACACATTCCAAGGGTTCCCGCATAAGAGAAAGTATTCATTTGGCTCTGGCAGTGATTCTCACCATTTGAGGAAGGTGTGTGTGCGTGTGTGTGCGTGCGTGCGTGTGTGTGTGTGTGTGTGTGTGTGAGTGAGAATGGGTGAATGTAAAGCACCTTGGATAAGGGCACTGTATTAATTTGTCATGCATGCGAGCGCACGCAAACACACACAAGCACACACACACACACTGTACAGCCAGGAGGAGGTAGAGAGAGCAGCCAGACTGATTAGTTTACATTAAAAAAAGGGAACAGAAATCCCTCTTAGAAATGCAACAGCATTACACGGCAAGGATGCGGAACATGCTGACAGCGCTGTCAGCTTTTCTTTTTACTTTTCTTTTTTTATTGTTTATATCCCATTGTTTTTTTTCTTTAGGGTAAATTATTACCACAAGTGGAAGTGGGATGCGGCGTGCATATTATTTTAATTCCACTGAATCATAATTGCTTTCCTCTCTATCTTCGCGCTGCCACCCGTCCACAGAGGATTCACAGCAAATTGTGGTTTGGGTGATTTGGCAGCGGCGGCAGCAGCGGCAGCAGCAGCAGCACACCTCATGTTTTCCCCCTCCGAGGGTAACGGTGCAGTCAAATGAGCGTAATTAGAGGCCGGGTACAATTTATAACACCTATAACGGTTTCTGGATGGATACTGAGTACTGCTCCGCCTCGCCTGAACAGTCAACTGCTGTTCTGCCACTTGATCTCCGTAGCAGTACCGCCGTCCCTGTTCTGTGGATGTTTGCCACAATGCATTGCTGTGAATGATGTTGTATAAATCAGATCATACATTTTTGCCAGAGAAGGTGTTGCTTTTGGCAGGTATTTTTTTCTTTAGATTTGGGCAGTCTTAGGTCGCATTCGCACCAGAAATATTTACTGCGATTAAAACGAATCCTGCTATATATTGTCGGAAGGTGTCGCTTGGTTTGGCGTGGTGTGAAGTTAATTCATTCCAATCCTAATGCGCATCAAAGAATCGCATTCTACTCTTCCCCAAAAGCGGTGGTTTCACTTGGCTTCAAAACGCAGCAGAGTGCGGATCACTGCAGATGTGAATGCAGTTGCATTAAACATACGTGAATATACCATTATGGGATGAAGAAGTTTTGTTTTTTGGCGCGGAAGTAGGAAGGAGACGGCACCATTACACACTATGCAGTGACGTGTAAATAAAAGATGCCCATGGGATTGGACACACTGACATTATGTCCGACAGACTCATACTCCTAATGTCCATTAACTTTAACTATTAGTAGGTGGATCAGCCTATTATATTTCACTGTGTAGTTTAATTTATGAATTGAACATTGATAAAGGTCCCTGCTGCCTTTCCATCTCCTGCGGATGACAGACACTGTAATGTGAAAGCAAACCGCAGCAGTTTAAATATAATCAGAACCCCGGTGTTTTTTTTTTTTTTTTTTTTTAATTTAGCCAGTCTTAGTCTTTTGGATGAAATGCTTATTAATTTTAGTCATTTAGCTTTGGTCTAGATTTAGTCGACATCCTAAAAAGTATTTTTTTTAGCTTGTCAATGTCTTAGCACATGCGGTATTCAGGTGCTGGCAAAGTCATTTGAGTTATAGTCAGACTTGACTTGACATTTTATTCTTTCTAAATTTGTTAAAGGCTGTCAGTGGGTTTGCAGTATTTAAACTATGAAAAATATTTTTAAAAAGTAGTTGGCACCCCACTGGGCCAAGTAGTCCAGTCCTCATGACCGGTGCCCATGTGTTGGTTCTCACAACACCAGTTTGCTGGCTGGCAGCTCCTAATGTCTGTGGCAATGTCCTGCACGCAAGTCACATTCTCCTGCCTGCTATCATGTCACTCAGCCTGAATCTTCAAGCATACAGATTCCAAACAAAACTAAAAAACAAACACAAATCGATAATAGTGAATCACTTTGAACAAACAGGTTATTTTTCCTCCAAAATCTGAAAATGACTTTAGACATGCAAGGTTTCTGCAGGACAGAGACCATAGGTACGTGAACGTGAATTTGAAACACTACTACTGCTACTAACTACAACCACTAAACCAACACCATTTCAACAGAAAACGGAAAACTCTCTGAGTCAGACCTTTAGCTTTATGCATGCTGCGTGTCTGTTGCAACTTCAACAACAACTGATGTTGTTATTGATGCTTACCTAAATATAAGTCCTGTACAGATATAAATCTTGTCGGTCACAGAACTAAAGAATTTAAAGGTAAATGGTATAGGGGCGGCAGCCTGTGGCGTGAAGTGACACAGGCGATGAAGCCACCCTCATGACATTTTCGCCTGCCCCCCATTGGGAAATGTTACACCCGGGCCTGTACGTAAAAGGGTGAACAAGGTGTTTGAACCGATCTGGCAGCAGCAAAGGGAAGAGGGGGTAGGATGGGAGAGGAGAGGAGCCTCCAGTATCTGGGGCTTAGAGATTCAGGCTGGATTTTGACAGCATGCTTTAGAAAGCAGTCCAGTCAGTGTACAGTTTACTGTCTTATTGCACAACATGCTGGACAGTATACTTATTTCTTAGTGCTGCCACGATTATGAATGTGAACACTGGAACAACGGCTCGTTAAATACTGATTTGACTGATTTTTTTTTGTTTTTGTTTTTTTTGTAAAATATCGCCAAATAGGTATAACAATTACATCTTTAATCTGATGTTTTTTTGTGTTCTTCAGCCAACACAGAACCAATGATAGGGAACAAAGGGAGGTCATATGCTTCCTATCCTGCCACAACTAAGGATAGTGCCTCTATGGGCAATGAAAAACGATCGCTTTGATTAGAATTCATTTGGATTTGGATGACACACATACCAATTTACGGCAGGACTGACGCAAACCAGGCGAGTTCATACAGTTGTCTCCAGAGCTCTGTATTGGATGAATTACCGTAATTTACGGAGTATAAGCCGCACCTGAATATAAGCCGCACCAGCTAAATTTGGGGCAAAATACAGATTTTTCCTTGTATAAGCCGCACCTGGCTATAAGCCGCACCAGGCTTATAGTCAGGTGCAGGTGCTTCATGTTAGAGCAGTGGTTTTCAACTTTTTCATAATTTAACAACATCTTCACCCCACAGACCCCAGATTTCTTTTGGTTTTGTTCACGATTCCAGGATGGATTTTCGCAAACAAAAGAGGCAAAACATCAAAATTAGACCAAAATGAACAGGACTTATGACTTAAGTGGTGCTAATTTAGATTGTGAATATCATAACTCTTAAGAGTTATGATATTCAAGAGTTATGACATTTTTACACTCTCAAACAGTTACATCTGGTTAAGCAACTTTATATCATTTATTCTGCGGAGCCCACCTGGAACCTGGAAAATCCATAGATTGGCCGCACCGTTGTATAAGCCGCAGGGTCAAAAGCATGTGAAAAAAGTAGCGGCTTATGGTCCGAAAATTACAGTAATGTCTTTTTGATTAATCTGTTCTTGATGCACTGCAGAACTCTTTGTAAGGACGGAAATCTCCGTTTGTGCAGCTTATAGTGTTAATAGCCTACTGGGCATGCACACATAAGTCTCTCCAATTGATCCACAATGCAACAGCTTGCTTGGTCTTCAAACAGCCAAAATTCTCATGCCCTTATCTGTTCCCTCCATTGGCTCCTGCGGTGGCGACCCGCACAGAGAACGGAACTCTGATGCTGGCCTTCAAAGCAACCAAAGGTATGCCCGTATCTTGCAAATCTGATCCAACCCCACAAACCCTCCCGCATGCATCATATCAGCCGACACAGGGAAGCTGGAATTGCCTCCAACCAAAACCGCTTGGACGACACTGCACACACGTCCCAAACTCTTCTGCCTTCTGGTCCCCCAAACTATGGAATGCACTTCCCATTAAAATCAGAACTTCACCCACCCAATCTTCCTCTTCAGACTCCATCTTAGCCCAGAGCACTTGCCCTATCCTCAGGCGTATGCAAACCCTCGATTTCATATATATATATATATATATATATATATATATATATATATATATTATTATATATATATATATATATTATATATATATATATATATATATATATATATATATATATATATATTAAGGCTGTTGAAAATAGTTAATTAATGGGATTAAATTAATTGGATAGCATTCGGATAGCATTTTATTTAGACAATAGACAATAGCACTTTATAGTATCTACGCAAAGTTACGTTATATAGATATTCCACGACTAAATTGCATAGTGATTAATGATGACTACTTATTTTTATGTATACAATGCCATGTTTTAGTTCTTGCTTATTGTAAGTTCCCTCTGAATTAAGAGTGTGCTAAATTTCTAAATTTACTCTTTAATCCATGCCAGGGAATATCAAAGCCTCAGAAATGATTAAAGCATTATCACAGATAATCACAGATCACACACATTATCATTATTATATTAAATTATTGTTTTTTAGAATGTAACTGGTTGATGAAGTATCTAGTTTGTATTGGGCCCATTTGCTCATTATGAAGCTTTAACTTTAATATGAGTAATTATTTTTATTTATTTATTTTTAATCACTTAGAATCAACTTTTGAATGTTTCCTTAAGCAAACTCGTTGATGTGATTCATTGGTGTGATTAATTACCATATTACAAGTCAACAACAAATGGCCCTGCATAAATTCCTAGGAAGAGAAGCCAAGGTCAAAAACAGGCTCAACACTCAACAGTTTAATTGGCGTGTAAGGTGAGTGTGTGTGTGTGTGTGTGTGTGTGTGTGGGTGTGTGTGTGGTATTTTACAGATCTTCAAATATAACTTTTAGTTAGATTCCTTTTCGAGCCAAGAAAGTGGAAACTTTCTGATTACTGTTTTGCAGTTCATCATCTAAAGCAGAGTGGTTCTGATGATGTAAACGGAAATCGGGCCGATTGTGTGACCGCAAGGACTGTGGATCACCGTAGCTCAATACAAAGTGAAAGGGGCTGCAACAGCATTCCTCCGCCTTTTCAGATACACACAATATTTCTTGTTTGTGTCAAAGTAATGGGACTATTTCAAGCAAGTTCTTCAGACTTCAGAGTAATATGTTGAATGTCATATCTGCAGTATGCATTGCATACCTTTTCAGGAGAGCAGATAAGAAATAAAGCCGGCAGTGGTTTTCAACCAGTGGCGCTTGAGATCGTACCAGGTGGTCCCCAGCTAAGTTGGTTAACCAGATGACAAGTTGGTTAACCAGATTTAACTCCTGAGAGCGTAAAAATGAAACCAAATGGAGCTCCATTTGATTTCATGTTTACACTCTCAAGAGTTAAAATATTCATCATCTGAATTAGCCCAAGTCTACACGTCATTTTGCCCGTTTTGTTTTCCCAAATCCATATTGTGGACAAAAGCAATATAAATCTTTAGTTCTGGGGGTCTGTAGGGCTAAAATGTCTTCTCAAATGGTGGTCTGTGGCTCAAATGCTGAATAAATAGTGGGGCCTGGTGTCAAAAAAGGTTGAAAAACACTGCTTCATAACAACTGTTGTACAACTGTGTTGTATAGTGTGGCATTGGTCAGTGTTGTAAATGACCAATGCCACACTGTACAACACATTTGTACTCAGTTTCGCAGTGGCTCTTGCGGTCATTTGATCGGCTCGATTTCCTTTCTGTTGTCATACTGGTCCCTATATCCACTTGAAAGCCGGCTTTTCATCATAACAGATTAAGCAGTGTGATCCATTGCGCAAAAAGATGGGAAAACGGCTAACATCGTCATACTGTTAATTTTAAGCTGGCTAACGTCAGGTCCCACTCACCTAGAAATAGCCCAAATTGACGGATTATAGACTTTATTTGATTGGGAATAATTTGCTGAATAAAAAAAATAAAAATTAAGATCGCTTAAAAGCTATTTGTAATTGGAATTAATTAAGGTAGCAATCAAAGGGTTAACTCTCTGAGGAGCTTGGCCATCCGTCCGGCATCGTAATCGAACCTTGGCTTGGTTTCCCAAGCAAGTCCCCGCTGTAATAATGTTCCTCCTGATCCCACTCCCCACTGTGTTGGAGGAGTCTGCTCTTATATTCTGGGGTGCCAAAAAATAAATAAATGAACATTTGATTTCAGTTCTTTTTTTACTCATAAAGAAAGGTCAATATGTTCTATTTTAATTAGGTTGTTTTTAATTAGGCCACACCGAATGCACCACATGAAGAATGTCACGATCGAGGGGTGTGTGTGCGCGTGTGTTTGTGCATGCGTGTGTGCACATTTGTCTGTGAGATCCCTAAGCGCTCTTTCTTTCTCTCTCTCTCTCTCACACACACACACACACACACACACACACACACACACACTCTCGCACACACACACACACACACACACACACACACACACACACACACTGTCTGGCATGCCCAGTCGCACGCGTGCCTGTGCCCGTTTGGCAGCCTGTTATTTTACAAAGTGACTGTTGAGACTAACAGGAGACTGGAGGAAATCCCATCAGTGGGATGGCTACCTGACAACTGTGAACACCTGTCACCCTGGAGATGGCATACACACATTCATACTGTGTGTGTGTGTGTGTGTGTGTGTGTGTGTGTGTGTGGGGGGGGGGGGGGGGGGGGGGGGGGGGGTGGATTGCTATACTTGTGAGGGTCACACGTATCGTAGATTATTACATGGCTTGAATGAATGCTCCAATCAGAAGCCAGCGTTCTGGTCATGTGAGCGGTCAAATATTACACTATAATCACCACTCCGCTCTATATTGGACCGCTGCATAATCAAGGTCCCCAAAGTGCAAACAGCTGTGTTTATGTCAATCCGCGGTATGCTTCCGCATTTAGCGCTAGCACGCTGTTAGCAAGTCCATTTGGTTAGCTACGTATTTGGTTGTTTACATGCCGTTGCCGTCACCCTCTCAAGGACCACTGGTGGTCCTCGGACGTTGAAAACCACTGACGTAAGCCATGTAATAAGCGGGATAACACCCTTCGAGCGTCGGGTGTTATTCCTTACTTATGTGTGTGAAACACGGCAAAATCGATTTGCGATTGCACCATATGCTGCACCTTTTTCACTATAGTATATGAGTCCCGACTATTGGTCGGCATTGGTCAGCAGTCCCGCCCCCTTGTGATGGCGACCTTTCAAAAATGTTCTATATAAAGATGATTATGCCGCGGACAAAGCCAACTCGGGTCTCAACAATATTTTTAGCCTGAACAAATCATTACAAAGATGAAGGGAAAAAAGGCAGGTTACACAACACTTTTTTTGTTTTTCTTTTAATCTTGTGTTTGTTGTCTAGCCTGGCTCAGCCCTGAATCGGCACCTTAAAAAATACTAGCTTATTTTTTCCCTGTGATTCAAGGACTGGCTTCCCTGCCTTTGGGGCCGGTTGTGCCAGTTGGAAATCCAATCCCAGCACCTGATTGGCCAACAGCCCTGTCACTCACTTTGTTCACAACGTCGCCTGCTTTCCCAATATTCTTAAGGGCTCATATGAACCAATCACTGTTAAGACTGCTGCTTTGATAACGCCCATCCTAGAAACTGCTGTAGTGCAGAGGGACGAAATGACAATTCAGGTCAGGCTATTCGTTGACATGGTGTGTCAAGACCCCAGTTGGGCTTTAACCCGCAGCTTACTCATCTTTATATAAATAATTTTTGAAAAGATTGAGGAAAATGAATGGAGAAATTTCTTCTGGTACAGGCGAGGGGGCAGGGTGTGGCGCTCTATAGGATTATAGGCATGGGTTGGAATGAAGCAGTTCTCTTGTCTTGACTGAAGGGCATAATTGTGGTCAGGCAGGTCAGATGTTTTCTCAGTGTATCTGTGAATTGTGATGTGAATACATACTGTAGAGGATCAATCAGAGAGGACTTTTCTGTTTGGATGAATGGGCTGTCAATCAGAAAGGACTTTTCGAAAAAGTGGGTGGGCAACGTCGGCCGTAAAGATGAGAAGTGCTAAGCTTTTTGACCAAATCGACAGATACTTGGCCGGGGATAGCCAATCAGAGTCAAGTGCTGCTTGACTCCCTCCTCGACTGCGAACCTTTCAACGCAGTTTGGTTCCTAGTTCTGCCCCACTTCCTCATCCAGTGCACCAGTGCACCACAACATTGTTGTTTACTCATTTTGCATGCCATTCGAAGCGAGAATATACGGTAATGACTGCCGGCGTCTCTGATGTCGGCTGATGTCATTTGTCCATCGCCTGCTGTTAAAACTTAGTGTTAGGGTTAGGTTTTACCAACGTGTAATGTCTCCCACTCTTACAGAACAGTGGGTTGGTAGTTGGTTCCCACTGTGGGTTGCAACTAAATATGGCTTCTTTACACGTCTACCTTCTGCATCTAGATCCCAGTATTACTTTTAATTAATTGTGCAGCAGCACTATATTGCGGTGTGCATAAACCACTCGCATTATATTATACCTGTTTGTTGTTACCTAACTAAAGGCTCTAGCAGATGATGGTAGATGATTATATTCAGCTGCACCACAATTATAAATAAATGAATCATTTCAACCGTGTCTGACGGCCGACTCAGGATGATAAGGGATGCAACACACACTCAATGCTGAGTGACTCTGTCAGAGTAGACGTCCATGTTAAAAGGGATATTTCACATTCACATTGATTGGCTTAAGTCAAAACTTTGAGTTGTGGCAAAGCTGTTTAGCCAGCCAGTCGCAGCCAAACGAATAAAACAATATTTTAAAAATAAATGAAGACAGTAAGTGAGAAAGCACAACACCCTTATGTATTAGGAGGACGATATCATTTTGATGAATCTGTCATGCTGAAAATGGAGTTTTAAGCTATATGGCATTTGTATAGGAAGGAGCTGGGGCATTGTAAATGAACATCAAATATCTAAATACTGAATGGAGTAACTTATAAACTGTCTGGGGTTGTGAGACACATGAGACTGAGCAGACCATAAAATGACCAAAAGTGAAATATCCCTTTAAACCACTTTTGGTGTGAGGATACCTTTTGATGTTCCAAGCATTATGTTGTGCTTTAGCTATTGAAAGATGTCAGATCTACAAGCTCATGGCATGCCACCGTGTGGCGCTGTATGGATCAAGGCTGAACGATTAATCGTTTTTAAACCGAAATCGCGATTTGAAAAAATGCGATTTGTGAATCGCAAGGGCCGCGATTTTTAATGTTTCTATTAGAGATCAGCAGATGAGCTTTTTTCCCATCCGAAATCCGCACACGCACATTGTTGATCCGTCCGCATCCTTCCGCATTATTTAATCGCCTTGCGACGCTGCAACGCGCCGTGAACGCCGCTATTTATTTACGAGTACGTTCATCACTCACCCCTATCCAGTGACAGCGTCCACGTGCAGCCTTGGTTGTATGTGTATATTCTGTTTCCATAGAAACCCGTACTTGTCGTCGTCCATTGAATCACATTCTCGCATCGCAACGAGCAAACGTCTTTTCTTGCAATGCATCCAGCGCTCACTGATTACCATGCAGTTGCATACCGAGTCCCATGACACACGTTTATTCATCTCCTCTGTTTTAGCTGGTTTTAAGTTTCTTTCAGCTTTGTTTTAAACTTTACTAGCGCTAAAGGCTGCGGGAGCGACATTATGAACCCCACCGCAGTTCTAGGAACGCTCCCCACGCTGCAACTGCGGTGTGATTCATAACACCACGCTGCGGGGATGATGCATAGGGGATGATGTGGGGTCCTTTCCACTATAGGCGCCCGTTTATTGTGCCTGTCCATAAATGGGCGAATCCAGAGCATCTAGAAATGATGTTGGCAAGCTAAATAGTTTTTCAGAAAACAGTTTAAAGACACTTAAAGAATCGGCCTCAGGTCTTATTGAGTTTAGAAGATCTGCAGTATCTACCTGGCTATTCTGATATTTCTTGATAAATTTCAAAATATTTTGTTCAGTAAGAAAAGAAGTTGTACTTCCACAGGTTGTTCAGAAACAGAACATGCACCTGTTGATTTCCAATTCCAGACAGTGTGTTGTGAAGAATGTACTTGGAAAATAAATATGATGCCTGTTGTAAGCAATTCATATCTTTTATCCTTATTCAGAGAAGTAAATGACTGTCTTTTGGTATTGGTAATGTTAAAATACGTTTTTAATGGACATGGTAAAGATTTAAACCGAAACTGGACTCTTTTAAAAAATAATCGCAAATTAATCGCAATCGCAATATTGCTCAAAATAATCGCAATTAGATTTTTTCCCAAAATCGTTCAGCCCTAGTATGGATCCCAAGATTCCGTGCAAAGCATATGACTTCATCAGCTTCATCAGCAGAAAGCTTGTCAGGATTCCGTGTGGGTAACATAAGTCCCGGAAAAGATGCACTGTGATTGGCCAGTAGTCACTTGAGTGACAGCAGGAGACGTGGAGGAGTCGCATGAGTGACATCACTCAGGCAGCGACGCTACGCTATAATGCAGCGCAGGGGTTGACACTAAGGTCTCCGAGGCACTTGCCCATCGGGCAAGTGCAAATCAGGTTCTACTTGCCCTCAGGTCATGGTCACCTGCCCCCCCAAAAATATATTGTAAATTTTGCACTTAAGTTTACTTCCTACTTGGGTGCTTTAAACCAGGGGTTTTCAACAGGTGGTCCGGGGACCACCAGTGGTCCCTGAGAGGGTTCCAGGTGGTCCCCAGCTAAGTTGGTTAACCAGATGTAACTCTTGAGAACGTAAAATTCATCATCTTAATTAGCCCATAGTGGTCACAGACCCAGTGGTCCCTGACCCCAGCAAAATGATAGTTTGGAACCAAATGGACCTGGGAGAGAGATAGGAGAGATAGCTAGAAAGCAGGGAAGGGCACAGAGGCAGAGTGCAATGACCACCTTCAAGACAAATTTATCTTGTGTTGTGTTATAGTGCACTAAGTTGCACACTTGCCCGATCGGGCAACCAGGTAGCAGTCTTTACTTGCCCCACCATTTTTTTTACTTGCCCCGGGCAAGCGGGCAAGTGTTAGTGTCAAGCCCTGCAGCGCTAGGACGCAGCGCGCCTTCAGCACTTCTAAGAAAGCTGTGAGAACTGTTTCTTTATGTCGTCTCCCACCTGGCTCTGGTCTTGTATTGTTGTATTAACTAGGACCTTACCCGTTGTGAATATATGAACACCAAATGATATACAGTGTAAAGTGAATTAATTGATCATAACAGTGTAGGTAGTGAATTAATAGATTATAGCAATGATCATGTAAATTTCTGCTTGCTTTAATGTAATTGTGACTGTGAGTATACTTGATCATGGGTGGATGGGAATACAATTAAGGCAAAGTAAGGGGGGTCAGGAAAGTGTTGATGAATGTGATTTCACTTTTGTTGCATTAAAGTAGCTGTTTCTGTGGACAGTCATCATAAAGCCACTGGCAAAGGGGGACGTAATAACTGTGTGTGTGTGTGTGGGTGTGTGTGTGTGGGGGTTCTATCTAGCGATGCAGTATGCGCCGCGCGCACACACACGCACACGCACACACACAGCTAAAGTAACACATATCTCGTGAATACAGCGGTCGGTGAGCTAAGACAAAAGCTGCTGCACCGGACCGAGCGCGCAGCGCAAGAGTCGGCGGTTGTTAGCTTGTAGATCAGCTTGTTTTTAGCGAACACTGCCGCTGTACGATAGAAGAATAAATGTAGTCGCAAACGCAATACCCATTCACTGTAGACTGAGTGGGGGAGTTGTTAGCTTGCAGATCTGCTTGTTTTTAAAAGGTGACGGTGACAATAATATCTCCCAGTTCGAACGCATGTTCAGTTCGGACAGTTCCCATGAAGCCTGGATCAGTATATACAGTAAAGCGGTATCTGTCGCTCCCTTCACACTGCCTCCGTCCTGCTGCTCCAACATCGCGTCGAGTAGTATAAGTGTATCAAAAGCATATTCTGTGTCGATAAAACGGGTGAATTAACGTTCCAGCCCGCAGCCTGTGCCGGCAAATGGACAGTATGTCGTGCCATCCGTTAAATCGAAACTATAAACACATACAGAGATGCAACGACACGTCCCGAAGTTTAGAAAGCTGTTGCAGGTTGGATAACAAACCTGGAGGAAATGAGTAATGAGGGTGGCCCGTGTGCACTGCGCATGCCACAGTATAGCCAGCGAAATTGTATGGGTCACCATTTGTTCCAGTGCTGGTGTAGCAGTGGAAATATGGCAGTGGGGTAACAGCGATAGTGGTGGGCTGGGATTTGTGTAACGTTAGGGGGCCTGTCGGACTTTCCCATATAAACTTAATGGGGAAATTTACACGCACAAATAAATTCATTATTAATCAAGGACGTGTTAATTTGAAATAAGGGCTTCGTCAGTCTCTTCCTAATGTTATGTTCAATCAGTGTGTGAAAACTGAGAATGATTGCTGTAGTCAGTGACGACTTATGCCTGTTTCAGACAGACAGACAGACATTTTGCTTAATTATAGTTTAATAACTTTGTTGCTTGTGTTTGTTTGGGGGGAAAAAAGCCTCCACTGCACTTCCGCATGAGTTCCTGCGTTCATTGGAGTGCACAGTGCGGAAGCCGTGCACTGTCGGGGCTGTTGTTGTGATGGCCACTACGGAATACTCTTTAAAACTACTGCAAGTGATGACACCATTTTAAAGTAGATTTTCTTGGCCAAGAAACTCGGCGGTCGGTGCAGTTTTTGTTCAAAGGTAACTTTAAACCTGGCAGGGAGGCTTGAAACACGGATATAATAATCAACGCAGTCTTAAGCATTAATAATATCTCTTTTCACCATCGCACAGCGGTAGTCACCTGTGAATTTAATGGCGGCTGACAGTGAATTGGGGAGTTCAAGTGAGTTTGTCTTATTGCTTTGTCTAAGACGTTTTTTGGAGCAGTTGGAGTGGTATCCACCACAACTTGACTCATGAAAGAGAAAATTGAAGTCAGGCTGTACAGTATGTGGTTTAGTTTTTCACACTAGACACACTATTCAAGGAACTTGTATGGTGACTTCTACTGATTGCATGGAGAATTCCTAGACTAGAATATGAATCTGAAAGCTGGCCGTCCCTGAAATTCAATAAAGCAGCCAAGGCCGGATACCGCTCGCTAGTTTAACCAATTCTCTGCAGCAGCAGAAACTCTTTATCAATGTCCTAGCTTCATGCTAACATGGCTGTCTTTATCAATCGCGCATATGTTATACTTCACTTTCAAGGTGGAAAATGGAAATGGAAAATGGAAATGGAAAATGGAAAAGATGAAGTTAAAAAGTATATAACTGTTTCCCTGTTTTCTACGATTCAAATTGTACATAAGCTCTAGCTACTCTATAGGTACCTCCCGTTGCTATGTATGTACCGCTATCTACTCTTCCGTAGATAACCGCTTGTTTTATGTATCCCAAGCATCATAGTGACAACATTCTGTATACCTTGTTTGTCAGTCTCCTGGTCCCCTGTCACGATGTGATGTGTAAATCCGACTCCGTTTACTTCCATTAACAGCACTATTTTCTGAGCGTTGTATCTCAAAAGCATCCATTGCTGAGCGTGCCTCACTTCCATCTAGTGTAAACTCTAAACAACTATCTCCTCTCACGGTCTCAACTCGATGCAATTTAAATGAAGGTGAAATAAAACTAAAATGCCCCAAAGCACGGCGAGTCAGAGCACAGGCGAGTTCTCCGGAAACCGTGGCAAGTCCGAGAACAGGCGAGTTCTCCGGATACAGGTAGGCAGGCCGCGATGACATGACTATACGCCGGACTGGCATGCGTCTGTCTGTCTGTCTGTCTGTCTGTCTGTCTGTCTGTCTGTCTGTCTGTCTGTCTGTCTGTCTGTCTGTCTGTCTGTCTGTCTGTCTGTCTGTCTGTCTGTCTGTCTGTCTGTCTGTCTGTCTGGGGCCTGCACCTACGTCCTCTCTCTCTCCACCCCTCCGTGTAGGTTTGTTTTATTGTGGATGTGTAACAGGGAGTTTGTTGTTTGATGTGTCGTCTCTCTGACTGTCTTTTCCTTTGCCCGCGCTTTGAAGTGTAATCTCACTCATGACTATTCATAAGGTGGCAGCGTATTCTGCATAATTCATTGGCCGCCAGTGATGAAGAGGAGGAGGGCGGGGAGGTTGGGGTGGAGGGGACGACATGTCCGTGTCTGTCTGTCTGTCTGTCTGTCTGTCTGTCTGTCTGTCTGTCTGTCTGTCTGTCTGTCTGTCTGTCTGTCTGTCTGTCTGTCTGTCTGTCTGTCTGTCTGTCTTTCCCTGCTTATTTTACACTCATACCATTGCTATTGTCTAGCGGGGTAACAATATTGTCACTGCATTGGCATTGGACCTGAATGGAAACAAGACCGCAAGGACTTTGTTCATTGGCTGTGTTTGACCATACCCTGTACTGATTACATTTATCTATAACTATACTTGATTACTTTTTGCCAATAAACTACTCAATCTCTCACTATATCACTCAAATCTAAAAAATGATTTTAATTTCAAGAACCAGTATATTGAAAACTGGAACATTGTATTGTATTGTAATGCAAATAATCAATTGTGTGTGTGTGTGTGTGTGTGTGTGTGTGTGTGTGTGTGTGTGTGTGTGTGTGTGTGTGTGTGTGTGTGTGTGTGTGTGTGTGTGTGTGTGTGTGTGTGTGTGTGTGTGTGTGTGTTTGCGCACGGGCAGTCGTGCGTGCTTGCGTGTGAGGGAATGCCTGAACCACAACTTCACAAGCTGGCAAACTCCATATTTATAGTTTTTGTGAGTTTAGATTTTAGGCTTTGCAATTTACCAATTGCGTTCACTTCCCATACCCACAAGTGTAAGATGCACAGTGTGCAGCGTCTATGATGAACCAATATGGTCCCATGAATCATCAACCATTAATCGTATCACTGTTAGAATGTATCATTACGGTAGAATAAACACCCGCATGTTACCGGCCTATACCGACAATAAGCCATTCCCGACCTACTTCTTCTACACCCCACCACTGATAGCGTCTTGTACATTTAGTACACTACAATGAAAAGCAAAGCGTGCCTTGGAAAGTAAAATGGGACAGTACAGTATAGAACACAACGAGGAAAGACAATAGAACATAGACAGACGATAAATAATTCAAAAACACGGCAGCGAGAAATGTACGTTTGCATTTCATATGCTCTGGCTGGGTGCTGCTGCCGCCGCTGCTGTGCTCTGCTGTGTGCACCATACAGCATGCTACACCTGTCAACGTTTTCACTGCTAATCATCTTACCGCTCCCCAGCACAGCTCGCTTTTTTAGTAGTACCATATAGGAAGGAATGAGGACAACATAGACGTACACGCACCAGGGGGGAATATGTAGACAGACCTCTTCTGCTTGTTGGCAGGAGTTGAAGGAGTTGATAGAGGGAGATGGCCACTCTCTCCCTCTCTGTGTGGGTTGTCTGTCGGTCAGACAACTTTGTCAGCAATTAAAAAAGAGCAGCAGGATTCTGGAGGGTTACGCCGGTCCGCGGTGCCTCCGGGCCTGGCCCTGGGGGGGCTCACAGCAGTAGTACGTACTCTGTCTGGCATGCTTTACGGAGGCCTCACACCCGTAGTAGGCTGTCTGGCTAACCCTCCGTTTGTGACGTCTCATCTATGCTGGCTATAGCTCCGGGCAGAAGTCCCGTGTAAATGTAGTCCAGTGCTGGTTGAACGTGGGTCTGACTGAATATATATATCGTCCGTCTACGGCACGATATATATATTCGATCTACCAGTACCGTGCAAGTAGATCACGACAGTCCCCATACTCTTGAGAGTGTTAAAACGAAACCAAATGGACCCTTCCGGGTCTATTTGGTGTCATTTTAAACTCTCAAGAGTTACACTCTCAAGAGTCCACGCAATTAGAAAATGGAGAATAATTATCATTTTGACCAAGGTTTTGCCAGTTCTCTTTCCTAATTGTGGACAAAAACATGACAGTTCTTAGTTTGGGGTGCAAGAGACTAAACTCAACATTACAAACTGTCAACTCAAACACCAAATACTGTTTTCAAACATCAGTAGTAGCATATACTGTACAAGAAATCCTTCCAATTCCATTTTAAGCACATTATTCTTAAACACTATAACAGTAACACCATCACAGCTATTTCAAAGCTCAAACTTTCTAGGGGGCCTTGAAATGGATTTTCAGTAATGGGATAATCACATTTTTGATGTGTAGATCTTGTTGAGTCGGTCATTTTGAAAGTAGCTCTCAAGTAAAAAAAAAGTGGGGGCACCCCTGGTCTACAGGAAAGACATCAAACGCCAGATAAGTGGAAAAAGAGCAGCAACTCAACAACGACCCTTAAAGGATTGCTTCGCCGGTATAAACTGGGCCGCTCCCCGGCTTTAGTATCCTATCTGTTCATGTAAAAATATAAACATTTTAATTTGGTCAATGAATGCCCAAAAAGATCGCATTTAGGCGCATTCATATTCAGAGCGCTCTTAGCTCCATTGTCCTACATTACCCACAGTGCATTGCGCGGCACTTCCTCCCACTCCGCTGCCTCCAGGAAGTAGGGTAGAGCAGGGTGTTTTTTTTTTTTCCTCTCGGTGTTGTTGTTGCGCGATTAAAGTATAACGTCCATTATTTAGCGCTAGTAGTAAAACTAACAGTAGTAGTAGTACTATTGTAGTATTGGTAATAATAGTCATTTCGTGTCGGCGAACGGTGATGGATGGACGTCGGACTGCGACACACATTTCAGGGACCAGTTACACCGGACTAATGGCAGAGTGGACGTAGCCGCGGCATCGGTATGTTTTACAGTATGTTATATAGTATAGTTATATAGTAAGCTATACTATATGAACTGGAAATCGGTAAAATGCTACAGATAAAACAATACGATTTCCTTAAAATGCATGGCCCATCTGGAAATGTAAATGTATTCTTTGAGTGGTGGAACTGGGCTTTTTAGAAGTCCAAAACATCTATTGTTTTGTGAAGTAGGCTACCACAAATGTTTCACACCTCCATGAATAGACAATGTTCCGAGTACCAGCAATCATGCAGATGCATTAGTAATGCTAAATGCCCAGTGCTGCCATTATGACCCTAGCTGTATTCAAGAATACAACATTTCTGTACTTTCTGGTACTTGAGTGAGAATTGAGGATGCTAAAATACCCCTTTGTTGAAATTAATACCACCACAACATAGAATACCACGATTACTGCATATTCAAACTACAAAAAGTTATTGAAAAATAGCAGATACGGTATACAAGCTCAGTGTCACTTGGTGCTGTGCTAAAAAAAAAACGTATTGTTTACCATACTATGATTGTGACAGAGGCCAATAAATGCATATTTTATTTGCAGGAGCTGAGGTCCTGGTGGGTGTCATCACCTCAAGTGGTTTTCAAGGAAGTATACAATATATTATATAGTTTGTATGTTACTGCTATAAAGACATCTACACACAATCTTGATCAATATTTTAAAATTAGATCACATTGATATATCAGACATGTACATGAACTGTAGTGTTGCATTTAACAACAATGTACATTTTAAATGTGTGTGTGTTTTACCTCATGTTACAGTTCAATAAACAACTCAAGACTTATTTCCATTGTGTGTGGTCTTATTTGTATAAAGAGAATGGTGTGAATGATCTGTAGTTCCACGGTAGCCTTTGATGACAATTTCAACCTTGTATTGGTCAGAGTGTATAAATACAATAGCCCACATGAATAAACAAACTTGACATCAAATCAACTATATTTTAATATTATTTTATTATTAGTGATTTAACAATTCTACTGAACACAATATGGAATCTATCAAACTTCATGTACAAGTGCATTAGTCAGACTCGGAGGTCACTGCAGGCAGGAGTTTTGCAGAGTCGATGACCCGACGATGGATCTGGATCTGGGCACACGGCTGTGAGAGAAGACATGAGTCAAAAATGGTGAAAACACTCAAAGATGATTGAGTGTGTAGGCTACAGTATGATTCATGTGATGTATGCTTGTACAGTATATTGGACTCAATACTTTAAAATGTACAGACCAAATTATGCTACAACTGAATGGCACGTATTAATTTCACATTAGAAATATTGCATGAATCAGAGAGCCTGTCTGTCATGCACAATGCAAAAAACACTGAGGTGTGTGTGTGTGTGTGTGTGTGTGTGTGTTTTGCTGAAAAAGAAAACAACTGAGAGAATACAGCTTGTCAGAAATGCATGAGTAAATTTATATACCCACTACTGCAAATACTTTGGTGTTTTATTGTGGCTATTTTATTTCTCCATTGATCTCTAAAATACTTTGTGCTGCATTTCGTGAAAGGTGTTACACAAATGGACTTATTATTAATCAGTGCAAGGCACGTTGTGTAATTTGTACAATGTTGTCAGTTTTATAGTATAGTTTGTTACAGTATTATAAAGGGTTAAAGTCAATTCACTGTCATCTGGGGACAGATGTTAGTGTGATTTAACAGATGCAATATTACAGAGTGAGACAAAGGACGGTATACAATATTTACATTTTTACAGAACTTGGTCAGACTTGGTTGGCTAGTAGTATACTGGGAGATGAGGGGAGCAAATATAATACAGCTAGGAGCTTGTGATGTGCTTTATGTATAAAGTTTGAGTTGAGTATGGAAAGCTCACCATTCTGTCCACAAGAAGATCAGCTTCTGTACACCTTCATCTTCATGGGCTGACCTGATGGACACAGTTGGACAGGTATTTATATGCTGAAACATGAGCAAGCATCACATGAATATGGCAAATGTGTTCATGGTTTACAGCAATGGTTCCCATTTCCAAACTATTCCATGTCAAGGACCCCCAAATTTATTCCATAGACCCCACTAAGAGAAATGCCATCTCTTGGGACCCCCAATTTATATTGTAAGATGAGTTGGGCAACTCAGATTTAACTCACCCATAACGGTTCATTTGGCTACTGCAACTATCATTTAGCCTACCCCTAGTAGGTTTAAACCTTTTTCATACCAGGACCCACCATTTATTCAGCATTTGAGCCACATACCACCATTTGATGACATTTTAGCCCCACAGTCCTCAAAGATTTGTTTGCTTTTGTCCACAATACCAGGTTGGATTTGGGAACCAACACAGGCAAACATGCAGATCAAAATGACCATTAATCTAATACATTCTCTAGTTGTGTAGACTTGGGCTGATTCACATGATGAATATTTTAACTCTGGAGAATGTAAACATGAAACAAAATGGACCCGCAAGGGTCCATTTGGTTTCATTTTTACACTCCTAAAGAGTTACATCTGGTTAACCAACTTTTCATATGGTTAACCAACTTAGCTGGGGACCACCTGGAACCCTCTCAGGGACCACTGGTGGTCCCCGGAAAACCACTGCCCTAGCCTACAGGGCTACACGACCGTATTGTAAACAATACGTCGTACACACACACACACACACACACACACACACACACACACACACACACACACACACGTACACTTACTTACAACTGATGTCCCTCTCGATCCATTCCTGTGCAGAAAGGTTTGCGTGTGGATCCAGTGATGTGATGGTTCCCTGTGTGTGTGTGTGTGTGTGTCAGCTTCACCCAAGACTTTTAGCTAGACGACGTTAGCTACACTGGCGTTAGCATTAGCTCTTAGCTACGTGGCTGGCTTCCTAGCTGGCATAGGCTCCGTGGCTGCTGCCCTCCAGTGTCCTCCACCTTCCACAACAACTTGCGTGCATTTCTTCATTATATTTAAGTAGGAGCCTATCACATATTCTGCCAATAAGTAATAATAATCTCCTCAACAAACGGCAGTTATACTGGCTTGTTGTCTTGTGTTGTTTGGTTAGGCAGTTTCACGCCGATGGCATTCATTCATTCATTCATTCATTCATTCATTCATTCATTCATTCATTCATTCATGGCAAGCCTACCAGTCCAACACTCGCTGTAGTTTTAGGCAGAGGGACGTTCTGACCCAGTGACGTCACTGGGTCAGAATCTGACAACTTGGGAAGCACGGCGCTGGAGCCACAGAATCCCAATGTTATTAATCAGGAGGTCATTAGCATGTATGCTAATGACCAACACCACACAAAGAGTGTTGAAAAGTGGCGAAGTTGCCCTTTAACATTTATACTGCGGCTTTGCAAAATGCTTAAAATCACGCTTGGATCCGCAGGAATGCATTGGGAAAGCCGGGGGAACAAATCGCACTGTCTGACAAACAAACTGACTGCTTTGTACGAGGTTGTTTGATGCCTCAGTTAAAATGTTTTCTTATCTCTAGTTTGATACCATCACTGTTAAAAAGAAAAAATACTGCAAAAAGGGTTTAATCCACTGCGTGTCGATGGGTGCTACCCTGTTCTATGGACTGCACCTACACCTCTACTCAGTGTTGCCAACTTGGCGCATTTCTCGCTGTATTTAGCTTTTATCCAGACCCCCCTAGCGCCAAAATTAGTGAAAAACTCCTGGCGGAAAATCTAGTGCTTTTTTGCTTGTGAGTTGGGGCAAAATTGGTTGACAGGCGCCAGAGATAAAACCCTCGTTTTTCACCATGTTTCATCCTATGATAGAGTCCTCCTTCCCTCCTAGAAAGGACCATTGGTAACCAAATGGACCCTTTTAGATCTGTAACTCTTGAGAGCGTAAAATGAAACCAAACGGACCCTTTTGGGTCCGTTTGGTTTCATTTTACGCTCTCAAGAGTTAAATCATATATAACCATCTGAATTACCTAATTTTCAAGAGTCTACACATTTAGAAAATGTAGAAGAATTGCTATTTTGACCAACATTTTGTCAGTTATGTCTCCTAAATTAGGCTGAGAGACTAATCTCAACATCAAAATGTGGTCCTCCGTGGCTGAAATGCAGAATAAATAGTGGGCCCTGGTATGAAAATGGTTGAAAACCACTACTCTAGTGCATTCTAGTGCATTTTGGAAGTGCCACTCGTGCATTTTGGATTTCGGCAGTTGGCAACACTGCCTCTACTCGGAGCTACATGTATAGCCCAGCGAAGATGATGTTGATGGTGATAGTGATGATTAGGGATGTTAATCGACACATATTTGGAATGTCGACGTGTCGCGGCCCAATATCGACAATCGATCGATTTTTTTATTTATTTTTTTTAGCCCAGCGCCGGCGGGACCCGACGCAAAATGTTGCAGCGCGGGCGGCATGAAAATGCCTGTGGGAGGGAGAGGTGCAAGATAAAATAAGCAGGACCGCGAAATCGAGCAATATATAATACCAAAATATGCATATCTGAGGAGAACGTTCCATACTGCGCTTGCAAAGCGCATGGCAGAGCAGGGCGCAGAGCGCACCACGCAACAGACAACAGACACGCACCCGCACCTGGCATTCCACATTCATTAGTAGCCCAATCGACTTGATAGAGGAGTTTTCCTCTTTCCCTGCATCTTTGCTTTTTCCTGCGTCTGCTGTTAGACATGGCCAAACAACGTGAAACAGAACACTGGACAAGATAAGTACAAATAATATAGGCTTGTTCTATTAACCACCAGCAGCACGCGTCTCTCTCTCTCTGTCTCTGTCTCTGTCTCTCTCTCTCTCTCTCTCTCTCCGTCTCTCTCTCTCTCTCTACCATGTGAGACCTCGGTCTTGTGCAGGAGGGATAGCTTTCTCCCATACGTAACGCTCCATTTCGGAGGCGCCTGCTTGGCGAAATAAAAGTCAATCATTGCGTCCGGGCCTGTTTAGCTTTTTTCTTCCTCCTCGGGGAAAGCCGGACTCGCCGGGACAGAACGCAGGGGGAAGGAGGAGGAGGACGCGGCACAGACGCGCACAGCACAGACATGTTCTCACTACAGTGATAGTAGCCTAATACCCGAAATAAGCAATTCTCTTCCCTTGAAAACAGTAACGTTGTGACGTTTTTGAACAAGAAATTACAAAGAATACAAAATAAATATCATTAATATAAACAAAAGAAAAAAGAGGCGATTTTCGACGTCAGCACGTGTCGACAATCGTGTTGATTTCCGACTTTTTTTCACATCCCTAGTGATGATGGTGTCGTAAAAGGGACGGTGGTCTGTCCTGGTTCACGGAGGCCTCACACCAGTACTACGGTGGTTTGGGTCACAGGGCCCTCCATCTGAAAATGTCCAATGTGGGAACATGGGTGATTCTTCCCCGACGATTATAATTTTGCAATATTCATAATGTTGCTGATGTTTGAGGTGGGTGGGTTTTTCAGTTCAGCGAAATCATAATGTGGGTTTGTTTCGCTGCACATACCCTAGTTTTTTTTTTCCCCCTCTAGGAAGGTTTCGGGTGAATTTCACCTGCGTTTACTGATAGTGGGATTGCAAAAAAAATCCCATTTACCTACAATAGACTTTTTTATTTTCCCATTTCTTCCTTCAATGGACCAACCTCACAGGTCTTAGGAATGTTTGGACCAAAGGACAATTTCCCAGCTTAATTACTCTTTTTATTTTTATTTTTTTTAGGAACATTTTAAAAATAATATGCACATTTTTCTCCCCCCGCCCTGCCGCCCTTGATTTTTTTTTGTTTTTGTTTTTTTGAGAAAAGTCAAGGTGAAATACAGTATTAAAGAAGAGTTACCAAAGTTGCCATGTATTAATTTGCTATACTTTGATATATTGTGATAAGCAATATTTTTGATTAAATATTTTACATTGGTAAAATGTACCCATGTTTAGGGATGGTGTAACAATAATTAAGTTAAGTGTTCTAAGGTTAAACCTTTTAGAACTACTAGTTGGGCCTCTGTAGAATCAGTCTCGGTTCTTAAAAGGGTTAAATTCAGTTGTCTTTTGAAGTTATCACTCCTTTCTCTCAAAATGTACGCGTGAGCGACTTGAGCGTCCGAGGCATCTCACCTGTCCTGATCTCGGGGTGAAATAAGGGGACCGCCATAGGGTGTCATCTCAGTTCAGAGAACTGTAGCTTTATTGCTATGGGAATAAGCGACAGCCAATGGCTGTGCGTAGCACGCTGCAAAAACAATAACGGTAGAGTCACAGAGAGACACTTAACGGCTCACACAGAGGAAGGAACCGTGAGCGTGTTAATACAGTAGTGCTCTTCAACAGGGGCGTCTGGGACAGAGCAGGGGTTTTCAACAGGTGGTCTGAGGACTACCGCTGGTCCCTGAGAAAGTTCCAGGTGGTGCCCACTCCCAGGCTAAATGATGTTAACCAGATGTAACTCTTTGAGAGCGTAAACATGAAACCAAATGGACCCGCAAGGGTCCATTTGGTTTCATGTTTACGCTCTCAAGGGTTAAAATATTCATCATCTGAATTACTTTAAGTCTCCACCACTAGAAGATTAATGGCCATTTTGATGTGTAGGTTTGACTGTTTGTTTTCTCTGAAATCCACCCTGAATTGTGGACAAAAGCAAAATAAATCGTTAGTTCTGGGATCTGCGGGGCTAATATGCCCTCAAATGGTCCGTGGCTCAAATGCTGAATAGAGGGCCCTGATATGAAAAAGGTTGAAAACCCCTGCTGTAGAGGGGGTCCTCAGAGTTACTACACAGAGGCCTTTAGCATTGCTATTCTGTGGGAGGTTTAAGGCTCATTCAGAGTTGGGTTTTTTGGTGATCACCACCACCACCGCCACCTCTCCCATCTCCCTCATTCTCCTCGAATGCATTTGTTTCCCCTCTGCTTTCTCTCTCTACTGCCTACCTGCCTCAATTATAATCCTTTCTGCTCCTTTTATGTTTATTTCCTATTCTATTGTCTTTATTACTGAATTCCTTCCTTTGTTCTCTTACAGTCTGTGGTGTGTTGTGGGTCTTTTTTTTTTTCTTTTACATCTTGAGCTGTCAAAAACAAGCACCAAACTTCTGGACCAATCAGCATTGCCTGGTGGCTCCGGCCAATGTGATTGGTTTAGCTCTGTTTGGTGGGCGTTCCCGGTGAGCACGGCTGCAGTGGCAGGTAAAATCAGAGAGCAGGAGGCTGGAAAGAGTGGTGGTTACGGTGGTTAGACATCACATTGTAGTTTTTCGGTGATCGTGGTGTTCGTGGTGGCCCAGAAACGAATTCCCCATTCATTTTCCTCATAGACTTTTCCAGAATGATTCATATAAAGACGATTACACAACGGACAAGGACAACTGGTGGCAAATCATGACACACAATAGTTTTGGGACAATCAAATAATTTGTGAGTAGAAAAAAATAGAAAATAAAAAAAGTTTTTCCTTCTTTCTAAATAGATATTGTATGACGTAATATTGTGTGTGTTGTCGTGAATTATCACAACCTGAGTATGATTTTAGGTATAAAGGTATGACTTAGGATTTAGGTATGATTTATATAAAGATGATTACCCCGGGGACAAATCACAGAGTAATCATCTTTATATAAATAATTTTGGACAAGTCTATGTGAATGAATGGAGAAATTACATCTGGTCTGTGGGCAACGTCCCTGCACAAATACCACTGGCCATATCTTCATATCACACTAACCTTGCAGAACATTTGTTTTTTTAATTATTTATTTATTAATATTATTATTTTTATTATTATTATTTATTTTTTCATTTTTATTATTTTTATTTCTTTCATTTTTCTCAACACAACCAACCTGGATAAGAATGCCATCTGCAATCCAATTCTAATGGTTTTCAACCATTTTCATACCAGGGCCCACTATTTATTCTGCGTTTTAGGCACAGACCAAAATTTGATGTTCAGTTTAGTCTCTCGGACCTAAAAGATTTTCAAGTTTTAGTCCACAATTTAGGAGAGATAACTGGCAAAATGTTGTTCAACAGTTCTTCTAATTGTGTACATTGTTGAAAATTAAGTAATTCAGATGTTTACATGTAATCGAACTCTTGGGAGTTAGATCAAATTAAACCAAATGGACCCAGGAGGGTCCATTTTGGTTTGTAGACTATCCAATCAATTAGCTGAGGACCACCTGGAATCCTTGTTGAAAACCACAGTGATAATGCTATGAATCAAGTGTTGGTTTTGAGCTCACTTTCCCTGCTGGATTCAGAATATTATGTTTATTCATGCATACTTTGGTGGATCCTTAACTGGGGTACGAGTTGCCATGGGCAACGCCGCCCGTGTACATGAAAACACTCTTCAGTGATATCATCGTGAGAGAGAGAGACGCCCGTGCACTCGCACACAGCAAACAATTTTTAAGACCTCGCAAAACCTTTAGTCACAGGCTTGAATCCAATAATCTCAAATGTCTTGATTTTTTTCGTTTTGCATCTTTAGCAGGAACTCGTCAAAGCAAAGCAAAGATCGTTGAAAGCGAGAGTTTTGTACTGAGAGGCATCAAAGTGGAAATACTGATTTCTGTTGTGGTGTGTGTGTGTGCGTGTGTGTTTACTCGCGCGCGCGTGTGTGTGTGTGTGCGTGCGTGTGCGTGTTTACTCCCCCTTTCTTCTCAACTAAATCATTATGCCTATTGATTCCTCCCACACACACCTCTCTGTGTTGTCACTGCTGTTGTATTCTATGTACTGACTCCAGTGAGGAGCCCCCACCGTGAGGATGTGCTGTTATATCCAATACTGAGCAGGTGAACCCCAAATTGTTCCCAATGTGGTGGTTGGTGCCTTGCATGGTTTCTTCTGCTGTGTGTGTGTGTGTGTGTGTGTGTGTGTGTGTGTGTGTGTGTGTGTGTGTGTGTGTGTGTGTGTGTGTGTGTGTGTGTGTGTGTGTGTGTGTGTGTGTGTGTCTGTGTGTCTGTGTGTGTGTGTGTGTGCGCGTAATGCACTATGTAAAGCCGCTTGGGTTATGGAACTATATAAACTGGCCCCCATGCTTATGTGACTGAGTGCCACACACCTGTGACTGTCACACACCTGCCAGCACTTAAAATTCAAAAACAACCGTGAAATTCAAAAACAACCGTGGATGCCAACAGATGCTAACATTTCATTTGGCACATTTTTTGAGGGTGCAGCCCTCTAGCAATGTTACTCTTTTCTAGGAATGTCCGATCTTTACAAGCCATTGTTGTAAAAGTGAGTAGAAGTTAGGTCGGGAGTGGCTTATTGTCGGTATCAGCTGTTACAAGTCTATCCCCGTTACAATGCGCTAGCACCCTGGGAGATAGATTCTTGAGGTGGAGCGCCACACCTACCATCAGCTCCCAGTACTTCCCAACCGACTTGGCAAACCCAAGCCGTGCTCCTCATACACCGAGTTGGCGGTGCCCGGAATCGAACCCAACACCTTGTGGTCCCAAGGCGAGAGCTCTACCGACTGAGCTACTCGGACAGAAACTCGGCGAGTAATGAATGATTAAAACAATAAAAGATACAATACCAACAGGTGGTAGTATGGTGGAGAAAATAATTACCAAAGTTAGGTTTCCAAACTCATGCGGACAAGTTTTAAAAGCACCATTTACCGCATCGAACACAGACCAGCATGGGAGCAAGTTTAAAAAAAACAACAACAAAGAAAACCTCAAGAAAGGACTCTTCAAAGTGACTGCTGAAAGAGAGAGAATTCAGCACTGGCAGACATCAAAAGATTAACTGTACTGTACTGTAGTTCCTTCTTCTTTATGGAAGTATAGCTGGGGGTTGGGGGGGCAGCATATACTGGTCCAGTTTCTTAGGAGTGGCGCAGCAACCTGCAGGTTGTCGGATGGTGTTTGAGCCGGTGGTGTTTGTGAGAAGCTGCGCTTTTGGACGCAGAGAGAGAGAGAGAGAGAGAGAGAGCAGCAGCAGCAGCGTGACCCTGGCTGACCCGCGCTAACGCAGCGCTCCTGCTAGCCTCCTCTCTATGTCTCTTGTCATCAGCGCAGCCGAGCAGAAATACGCTTACCTCTTTGCACACAGAGCCGCGGGTCCCTGGAGTGTACGCACACACGTGTGTGTGTGTGTGTGCGTGTGTGTGTGTGTGCCGCACACACACACAATGTGCAGTGCACACAGCCTCACACTTATATCTAGTGTTGGGTAATATTACTTAGGAGAGTAATATCTTCACTTGTGACGCCTTTATAAAAAGTATAATATTACTAAGGCTGTTGAAAATGATGATTTAATGGGGTTACCTTAATTGTGATGATTAGCATGTAGTTGGCATGGAATTTTCCGTTTACGTTCTCAAGAGGTACATCTGGTTAACCAACTTTCTATCATTTAGCCTGCATGGGGACCAGCTGGGACCCTCTCAGGGACCACTAGTGGTCCCTGGACCACCGGTTGAAAACCCCTGGTCTATTTTCTCACAGAACGTAAAAATGAAACCAAATGGACCCTTGCGGGTCCATTTGGTTTCATTTTTACGTTCTCAAGAGTTAAAATATTCATCATCTGAATTAGCCATTTTGGAATGTATGTTTTGCTTGTTTTGTTTCCCAAATCCAGCCTGGAATTGAGGACAAAAGCAAAATAAATCTTTAGATTTGGGGTCTGTGGGGCTAAGATATCCTCAAATGGCGGTCCGTGGATCAAATCCTGAATAAATGGTGGTCCCTGGGTTGAAAAAGGTTGAAACCCCCTGGTCAACGCAGTTAGCAAAGGTAATGGAGCAAGTTTAGCCTGTGCAAACACTGTGTTTGTAAACAGATTTGTTCAAAAACACAATCTCACCTCCACTCTGTTGGCTCATTATGAATCTGCTGGAGACTGCTGTGCTGTGACTGGATAAAACGCTGCTTCACCCCACACAAATTTGCACCGCTTTTCCTGAGCCCGAAAAATGTTTTGTTTTCATAATTTGTTGACAACAACAACGTTGTTGGATTGTCTGCGGGACGAAGCAAGTGTCTGTCTGCAGGGAAACGGCTGCAGCATCAAAGTAGAATCCAGGTATAGGTAAAAAAAGGCAAAGAAATATAGCTGTATATCGATTTTGATTTTTGGCTAAAAAGTTGGTTCTATTACCTTTTAAGATCTTGATGTCACAGTGTGAGGCGTTTTGAGCTTGTAGGTCAGATATTGATTGATAAGACAGTAGTGGTGTATAGTCGCCCTGAAATTGTCATTCGAGGCTCGGACGCCAATTTCAGGGCGAGCTTCGAACCTTCGCTAATAAAAAAAAAAAAAAAAAAAAGCCGCCGAGGAGTCAGCTCCTTGCTCTCCTCCTGTAACACGGTGGTGGTGGAGCAGCTGGTCAGCAGTGTTGCCAACTTGTCAACTTGCTCATTTGTCACTATATTTAGCTTTTTTCCAGACCCCGACCAGACCCCAACCAACCAGGCCCCAAATTTAATGAACCCGTAAGGGTTCATTGTAGTGCATTAATTTCATTCTAATGCATTCTACAGCGTTTTGGAAGTCACACTAGCGCATTTTGGATTTTGGCAGTTGGCAACACTGCTGGCCAGATCAGTGCGCAGGGCTATAGAGTAGCCCTAGGCAGAGTTACGCAAACTCCGTTCATGTCATGGAGCCAGTCTAATGGCGGCTCTCCTACATAGACTTCTATAGAGAATGGGACACCTTCATTGAAAACAATGCATTTCCAACTCCAGTTTGTCCCTATTCAGGTTGCATTGAACAGCGCCGCCTAAGCGCCGAGTTTCTGACCCCTCAATGTCGCAACTGTTCTACTAGTTGAGAAGAAAAGTTTATAAAAAAAATAAAACGAATGGTTCGGAATCATTAATATTCGTTCGTGTGACGACCTTAACGAGCGAGTGGTTTGAATCCCGAGCTTCGGTATACAGCCTTATAGGACAGTACATGCAATGTGGCTTCTCTGGGGTGAGCGCAGGGCCGGATTTAGCCAGCCCTACTAGGGTGGGCTGGAAGAATGGCAGGGTCGGGAACTCCAAAGTTTTTCATATGAAGCAGTGATTTTCAATCTTTTTGACACCAGAGACCGCTATTTATTCGACATCTGAGCGGTATTCGACATTCGTTGTGGTGTCCATTTGGTTAAATTTGTACGCACTTCGCTGAGAGTGAACAGCAGAGGATTTGGCTGCGTACGATGCGCGCACACACACACACACACACACACACACACACACACACACACACACACACACACACACACACACACACACACACACACACACACACACACACACCGTGGAGAAGGACTGATCTGTTCATTGGGTTAGACCAAGTCCTTAGGCGGTTTGGGATTGTGTGTGTGTGTGTGTGTGTGTGTGTGTGTGTGTGTGTGTGTGTGTGTGTGTGTGTGTGTGTGTGTGTGTGTGTGTGTGTGTGTGTGTGTGTGTGTGTGTGTGTGTGTGTGTGTGTGTGTGTGTGCACGTGCGTGTGTGTGCACGTGCGTGCGCGTGCGTGCGTGTTTTTCAGTCTCAGAGAAAGCATTCATCATCAAGCCTTTTTCCTTGTTGACAGGGTGTGAGAGAGACCCTGATGTTAGCTGAAATCCTTAAGCCTACGGCCTTTTGTCGCAAATAAAATATCAGCAGAAAGGCGAGCGTCAAGTCAGCAACACACACTGCAGCTTTTTACACACAACTCAGGTTCAAGGTTTGTTTGTGTCAGTGCAGTCCCATGTTTAACCAACACATTTGCTACAGCGATGCTTATTTTGTGCTTTTTCAACCCCTCCAAAGGATTGTTTGGGAAGTTCACGATTTATTCCAAAAAGCCATGGCCAAATTAAATTTGTTGTCCAAGGACACTCAGGTTGTTGTATGTCAAAATGGACAGAGTTGACTCCCACTACATGATTTTTTTTGTTAGGATTTGGAGTGCCTGTCCATAGTTGTGCCAACCATATTTGATGCACTATAACAAACTACTTGTAACCGTGAAAGTGTCATGTGTCATATTATAAAACGCCTGGGGAGGAAAAAAAAAAAAAAAAAAAACATTCACATGGTGAAACACAACTTGATAAGTTATGGTTCACCAAAATCCAGCCTAGAATTTGTGGACAAAAAGTCATTTTATGACTCTAGCACCTCACTAAAGCATTAGCAGCAGATGAGTGGTGGTTTTTCTACTTTTTTGGCTGTGGGACTGTGGGACTAAAATGTCCTCAAGTGGTGGTCCGTGGCTCAAATCCTGTATAAATAGTGGGCCCTGGTGTAAAAAATCGTTAAAAACACTGGGCTAAAACACTGGGTTTCAGGAGTGACATGAAAAGCATGGGACATCTTTTTGTCATATCACGTTTAAAGCAAATCCACAACCCATTGAACACAGGCTCTTATGTTATTTTCCCATCTTAATTTCACATTTACTGTAAAGTGAAGTGTTTTGTACTTACGGTGCGAGGTTTCATCTCGCCGACAGCGACGGTAAAACGGAAAGACTGACATTAAAGACGTCTTCAAATGCTACCGTACTAATGCAGTGTGAACTCATGAACATTTGACACTTCAGCATGGCCCCTAAATATTACCGCCATTTAGAAACCGTTTAAAGCCCATCAGCGAGCCGCTGAAATGTTAGCGTCTTATTGTGAGCGACGGTCGGAATAGGCTGGCTAATATCTAGCCATTTTTTGTGGGCGTTAATATAAGGGTAGGCACAGATGGATTGATGATTCACGGCTGAAATAAACCTTTTCATATTTGCTTTTTTTCCTTCCTTTTTTTGCTTGTGCACATCTTGTTACCCAGGGGACTAGGTTGCCGTTTCTTTTTTTTCCCCAAATGACTCAAATGTTCTTTAAATTACACAAAAAAAGAGCTGCATTGGACATACATACAGCATAAGGTATTGTGACCCATGAGCTTGTTCCGAGCCGCTATGTTCCGTCTCATTTTGGAAATGAAAAGTCTTTATTTCCCACGCGCACGGCACACACATTAGAGAAGGAAATCCAATTTGATGGAAGGGGGGTGGGTGGGGTTGGGGCGATGCTTCACTGAGCCCCCTTTATGAAAACTTGAAGAGGCGATTCTCAGGCACTCCGTCGGCTGTGTTCGATAGCAGCCTGGAGGAGGAGGAGGAGGATGAGAGGACCTAGGAGTGTAGTTAGACGTGACGCCACCCATGCATGGATGTCAGGGCTTGACACTAACACTTGCCCGCTTGCCCGGGGCAAGTAAAAAAAAAAAAGTGGGGCAAGTGAAGACTGCTACCTGGTTGCCCGATCGGGCAAGTGTGCAACTTAGCGCGCAGTAACACAACACAAGATAAATTTGTCTTGAAGGCAGTCATTGCACTCTGCCTCTGTGTCTTTCCCTTCTTTCTAGCTATCCACAACTCCAGGCTGGATTTGGGAAACAAAACAGGCAAATTAACATACAGATCAAAATGACCATTAATCTTCTACATTCTCTAGTTGTGTAGACCTGGGCTAATTAAGGTGATGAATTTTAACTCTTGAGAGTGTAAAAATTAAACCAAATGGACCCGCAAGGGTCCATTTGGGTTTTGGGTCCACGCGTTTTGGGTGACTGAAATGTTTATATTATTTTGGTGTGGATCACCCCAGTGTGTGTATGTAATAATGGTACAGCCAGGGAGCCACTAGGGCTGTGTTCTAGAGCCGCATGCGGCTCCTGGGCCGCAGGTTGCTGACCCCTGCACTAGACCAAGAGGACATCCCCTTGGTCCGGGGGCAGATATTGGTTTTTCGAGGCCATCACGGCAGAGGCTGTAGCCACCTGCTACACTAGCACCTAGAGGGCTCGAGAACAAGTAGTCGACTATATCATGAGCTTGTAATGTGAGCCATGTTTTGCTATTTTCAAATGCTAGAAAAAAAAAATAAGTTGCATATCTCGCCTATAATGACATGGCCAAAATAAGGCTTGATTACTAATGGACTTTTGTATTAAATATCACAAATAATTTGTGTAATAATAAGTTGCATATTTCGCCTATAATGACATGGCCAAAATATGGCTTGATTACTAATGGACCTTTGTATTAAAAATCACGAATAATTTGTGTAATAATGGATTAAATCGATGAGTTTAATTTACTGCTACAGCCCCTACGTCAGCCCGTTCTCTACATAGCTTGCAGCGGTGTGTGGGGAAGCACTCATCCGTCGGAGTGAATTCACACTCCAGTCGAACTCTCCCTCGGGTTCCCTCAGCAATCTACCCTCCAAGTGGCATTAGGTCCGTCGGATGACTGGTTCTCCCCCGAGATAATGTGAAGAACAGTCAGACATATTGTATGCTGCGCACCCTGAACGGAGGAGGGTTGGACATCACAATGTTACTTTAGCCAGCGGGAGATGATTGCACATGAACTCGCTCAGGGACGTGCAGAGGGTGTTAAGGTGCGTTCAGACTTGGATGGTTGACTTCCCTGCTGTTCAGTTTAAGCCGTTCCCACAGTGAAGCCTTTCCCACAAAACTCTGAGATAAAGGTGTTTTAGGACGTTGCGATGCCTTCTTTCACATCCCCGCGAGTATGAAGAGTACTGGCTGTTACCCCGACCCCACCATCAGCTTAGAATGGGGCTGTGGGGCTGTGTTGTTAAAAAAAAAAAAAAAAAAAAAAAAAACACCTATTTCCAACACTCCAATTTGCAATTTTCTCCTATGTATTGTCTCTCCAGCATGTCAGTAGTGTGTTGACACTCACACGCTCACTTTCACTTTTAGTTGTTGGTGGTTCAGCCACAAACTGTGCACCACGCCCCCACCTTTTGAGACAGCTGAACCACTGCTGAACCAAGGCTGTCCTTTTGTTTTTTTCCCCCACAAAATAACAACAAGAATACTTTATTTTTTTGGAACTTTTATGGAATTGTCCTTTAGCGCGAAATTCCCTGTTCAAGTTCAGGCATTAGTGGTCGGGAAAGGGCAGTTGTTTTACAGACGGGTAAAAGACCAGGGGCTGATAGACCCTTACATGGCTCTGTCCCCGACGTCCCTGGAACTGGTAAACCGGAAATGCGCTTCACATTCCCTTCATCTGCGGCACGGCGAGCATGCGATGCATGCGTTCAGGTGGACAGGTTACACCAGGGGGTGGCACTAAGGTCTCCGAAGCACTTGCCCATGGGGCAAGTGTAAGTCAGGTTCTACTTGCCCTCAGGACATGGTCACTTGCCCCCCAAAATATATCGTAAATTTTGCAATTAAGTGTACTTTCTACATGTGTGCTTTAAACATTTCATTTTGCAGTTGAAGACTGTTTTGTTTAAGTTGCAATCAGCTACAGTAAATATTCAACTTGTAAATCACTGGTTCCCACAGTGGTTCCCATAGTAGTGACGGACTCAGGGTTCTGTGACGCCAGCAAAATGATAGTTTGGAACCAATGGACCTGGGAGAGAGATAGGAGAGATAGCTAGAAAGCAGGGAAAGACGCAGAGGCAGAGTGCAATGACCATCTTCAAGACAAATATATCTTGTGTTGTGTTATAGCGCACTAAGTTGCACACTTACCCGATCGGGATACCAGGTAGCAGTCTTCACTTGCCCGACCATTTTTTTCTACTTGCTCCGGGCAAGCGGGCAAGCGTTGGGTGTCAAGCCCTCTTACACGCACCACTGTTTGGGGTGGGCGAGTTGGACGATGGAGAGAGAGAGAGAGAGAGAGAGGGGGCCACAGGCTACGCACCCATTTAATGGCATTTCTGTCCCTAGGACCCCAGTGTATATTGTAAAATCAAAGTTCCATTTAACTGTGAGAGTGTACATAATGGAATCACATTGATCCCAATTTTTGTACACCTCTCATAGTTACAGACCCATTTGGTTTCTGATAGAACTGCTCAAGGCCAGGGATTTTCAACAGGTGGTACGGGGACCACCAGTGGTCCCTGGGAGGATTCCAGGTGGTCCCCTGGCTAAATGATGAAAGATACTCATACTATACTTGGAGTTAAAAATACTAAATAAATCTAAATAAGCCCAAGTATACACAACTAGAGAGTGTGCAAGATTAATGTTCATTTTGATGTGTAGCTTTGGCTGTTTTGTTTCCCGAATCCAGCCTGTGGACAATTGTGGACAAAAGCAAAATAAATCTTTATTTTCTCGGTCTGTGGGGCTAAAATGTCTTTAAATGGTGGTCCGTAGCTGAATTTCTGAATAAATATAGTGGGTCCTGTTGTCAAAAGGTTGAAACCACTGCTCAAGGCCGACCACACTTTGCCCAGCACTGATTCGTGGACTAATGATGTCTCATAGCCTGACACTCAGTCTGAATTGTCATTTTGTTTGACTTCATTACTCAGTCTGAAAGCCCTCTCAACGACTGCAGTTTATGGGTTGGGTGCCGTCAAAGTGCCAGTGTTCAGTGATTGGTTTGTAACAAACAATCAGAATATTGGGATGGCAAATTAGATGAACCAAATGCACTCACATGGAGGTCTGGTTTTCAACACGATGTCTGTCTGACTCAGGCGGATCTAGGCATGGGCATGGGGGGGCAATGCGCCCCCCTAAATGCCCTGACTGCCCCACCAAACACGATGGCATGCAACACAAGATATTTCAAATTAAAGCGCTTATATTTAAAAATATTTGAAACACTACTCTGCTACTAACTAAATACAGGTGTGACACCACTAAACCAACAGCAACAGAAAACTCTCTGAGTCAGACCTTTAGCTTTATGCATGCAGCAACTGTTGTTTAATTGCCTAATAAAAGTCCTGTAACCAACAATGGTATGGGGGCGACTTCATCACCTGTGTCCCTTCGTGCCACGGGCGATGAAGCCGCCCACATACCATTTTCTCCTGCCCCCTCAATTGGAAAATGTTACATTCGCCCCTGGTCTGACTCAGTATAATAATAAGTAGATGTGGATTTTTTTTTATTAATTATTTTTCATCCATCCCATACAATTATTTTGCATGATTTTATTTTGAGGTGGCGAAAAAAAAAAAAAAATCAGGCTAGATTTCTGACTGCCATTGACACGTAGTGTAATGGTAAAGAGATGAGAGGGAGGGAGGAAAAAGACCTTTAAAAAAAGAAAGTAGAGACACGAAATCCATTTGCGACCACAACGTAAGTCACAACAATTTTACAACCGTCATGACCATTTTGGATAACAATTGTGACGGTTTTGGGTAACAGTCGTGACTGTTTTGCGTAACGGTCGCGATGGTTTTGAAATGGCCGGCCGTTTTCCCTACTAACCCTAACCCCAATCCCTAATCCTAAACAACCTCAGTAAAACATATGCCTAACCCTAAATATAACCTCTGTAAAACCCATGTCTAAACCTAACCTTAACTCTCAACTACTTTGCATACCCCCTTGGTATGCAAAGTAGTGCTGTCCCGTAGGCCTGATTTTGGGGTTTGAGCATCGTCAGGAATTTCCCAGCGCTCTCCTTTACCTGGAGTTTGGAGCTGATGGATCATGTACCGATCCAATGCGCTGTTTTATTTGCTTACATGACGCGCTGGCTAGACGAAGCGTTCTCCTACATAGACTTCTATTCTATTGAGAATGGGACACCTTCATTGAAAACAATGCATTTCCAACCCCAGTTTGTCCCTATTCAGGCTGCATTGAACAGCAGCTCGAGCGCTGAGTTTCTGACCCCTCAATGCCACAACTCTTCTACTAGATGGGGAAGAAAAATAAATAAATTAAAATACGAAAGGTTCGGATTCATTAATGTTCATTCGCGCGCCGACCTTAACGAGCGGATGGTTCGAATCCCGAGCTTCGGGGTACAGCCTTAATGCAAACAGTTGCAAAACCGCTGCGACTTACTTCGCGGTCACAAATGGATTTCGGCCCTCCTGGGAAAGAGAGCAAGTAGCTACTATATAGCACGTACTGTACATGCTCAATGCCATGTGAGAACACCTATAGACTACAAAATACATAATCATGTGCCAGAAGTGCTGACGGTGCGAGAGCCAAGGAGGAGGTAACGCTCCAGGTGCTTATTATGGAGTCTTCTAGCCGCTGTGATGAAAGAGCCAGCAGAAGGCTTTGTGCATAACATTAAGCCGTAGTAGCAGGTGTCTGCTGAGCTCTGCGGTGCTGCAGGACCTACGCAGACATTCAGGCACGTAGCAAACGGCAGCTTTGGTCATTCATTAGTACGGTAGGTAGCTGCAGCTCCTGGGGTGGTGGATGGGCTGGAACCGTTAACCTACCGTAACGTCCCGTACCGTACCATACAGCACTAACCAACCTGCATGGCGCTGCCGCTGCTGCTTGTATATACGTACATAACAGTACACTCCTGTGATGTTCTTTGCTAGGGGTTTTCAACCTTTTTCATACCAGGGCCCACTATTCATTCAGAATTTCAGCCAACGGACCACCATTTGATCACATTTTATCCCCACAGACCCTAACTAAAGATTTATTTTGCTTTTGTCCACAATTCCAGGCTGGATTTGCGGAACTAAATAGTCAAACATAGAGATTAAAATGATTGAGAGTGTAAACATGAAACCAAATGGACGTGCAAGGGTCCATTTCTATTTTGTTTAAGAGTGAGCCTTCCACCAGGTGAAATCCCCAGCGCTAATGTACTGCATAAGGCCTTTTTTTCCGGCACAAATTACCTAATCTTTGTCAGCTGTCACTGCAGCGCACAGCAGGCATCCACTACATGACCATCCTTCCAGTCATGCACGACGCAGACACAGATCATGTCCCAATTCCTGATCCAAACACTGCGTGTTGCTGTTGCTGTTTGATTAAACATGTTGTGCTACGAAAAATAGCTCCAGTCAACATTTTTCGCGTGTCCATATCGCCTCAAACTCCTCTCTCCCACTGTGAGTAAGCCATGCCGCCAGCCATGCCTGATTTATTCTTTGTCATACAGCGTGTTCCACGCTGAATATTTTCTTTCTTTTTTTCAACACGCGTATAGGCACTCTGTGAGAACTGAACTGAGAGCCTTCACAATAAAGTCACTTGTACAGTAAACTGTTTGGGGTGTTCACATGAGCCTGAGTAGACGATAAGATCACAAAGTTTTATCGAAAGTGAAATATCCCTTTCCCTTATTAATTAGTGTCCATTCTAAAAGTATGGGAGCCACTGCTGTGGAGAATGCGGTACGTACTGTAGTGAATGAAGTCCTTTGAGAGGAATTTCACGAACGTGTTTCTTAAGGACAGGTTGACATTGAGCTTTGACATTTTGTCCATCTCCTTCTGTCCGGTTCGCTCTTTGTGTCCAAATGGACGTCTGTGCACGAAAATGTCACAAAATCCCCTCGAGGCGATCCATCCTGAGATATCGCATTTACCATGCTCGGACGGACGGACGGACGGATGGACAGATGGACGGACAACCCAAAGACACAAATGGCTGTCATTTATCAACAGAACGTAGAAAACTGCTTAAACTATTTTGTCCTGACTGGATTCTACCTTTTGAAGCTACATTCTAGTTTCTGACACTAGATTCTAGTTTTTGATCCTAGATTCTAGTCCCTGACGCTAGATTCTAGTTTCTGGCATTGGGTCAGAGTTTTCGTTGCTAGATTTTAGTTCCCGACGCTAGATTCTAGTTTATGACGCTAGAGTCTAGTTTATGACGTTAGATTCTAGTTTTGGAAGCTAGATTCTAGTTCCTGGCACTAGATTCTAGTTTCTAGTTTCTCAGACTATATTCTAATTCCTGAAATCTATGTTCCTGTGTCAGTGATGTTCAACATATTTCATGCCAAGAACCATCAAAATTATCTATATTTGGCTGCGGACACCCATCTGAACTGATGTTCTAGGAATCCCCCAGAAGCAAAGATTTGAGATAAAAAATGTTTGCTTTGGAAATAATATATTCAAAGATTTGCGCCACATTTTTCAAAAAATAGCAGTCCTGCGAAAATAGCAGACCTACAAGCTCATAGCGCGCCACCGAGTGGCGCGCTATGAGCTTGTAGATCTGCTATTTTCCAATAGCTAAAGTAATGCTTAGAACACCAAAACGTGTACAGTGGAGAAAGGGTTAAACTGGAGCCCAGGAACCGCGTGTGATTTATCGAGCCGGCTTGCCCTGTCAATCACGGCGTTAGAGAGCGGTCGGTCGGCGTGTTGATGAATCTGCGCGGCTTGCAACCGACCGTCATTTAAATAACACGCCCTTAAAATATTCTCTGAACGCCCCGTCGATCTCCTTCCCCCGGACGAGAGATATATGAGCCTGTACGCATGAGGCCGTACTTTATAGTACACTGGAGTCCAAGCCGACAGAAGTGACAGGGTGATCTCGGTGGCGTAGTACAGGGGTTTTCAACCTTTTTGACACCAGGGACCACCATTTATTCAGCATTTGAGCCACGGACCACCATTTTAGCCCCATTTTAGCCCCAAAGACCTAAAACTAAAGACTCCTTTTGGTTTTATTCACAATTCCAGGCTGGATTTTGCAAACACAACAGTGTAGGCTTCTTAATGAAATAGTGCTAATTCAGATGATGAATATTTTAACTCTTGAGTGTGGAAATGAAACCAAATGGGCCCACAAGGGTCCATTTGGTTTGATTTTTACATTCTCAAGAGTTACATCTGGTTAACCAACTTCCCATAATTTAGCCTGGGGACCACCTGGTACTCCCTATCAAGGACCACTGGTGGTCCCCGGACCACCTGTTGAAAACCCCTGGCGTAGTATATACCAGTGGTTTTCAATACGAGGGCCCACCATTTATTCAGCATCTGAGCCACGGACCACCATTTGATGACATTTTAGCCCCACAGACCCAAATCTAAATATTTATTTTGTTTTTGTTTATGTCAACACCAGGCTGGTTTTCAGAAACAAAACAGGCAAACAATAGAAACAAAATGACCAATAATATTCTACATTCTCTAGTTGTGTACTAGAGTATGGGCTAATTCGGATGATATTTTAACTCTTGAGAGCATAAAGGGTCCATTTGGTTTAATGCATTCTTGAGTAGTAATACCGGTTATTATTTTTGGAAACAAGTATATCTACTATGACTCAAAATGTGAAATATTACATCACCAGCCACTAGAAAAAAGTAATAATTATACTGAAAGCAATATATTTCTTTAGTTACTATGGACAACGCTGTCGTCTATATCAGCAGTTAATTATATTCATGTCAGGGCCGGATCTAGAGGGGGGCCAGGGTGGGCAGAGCCCACCCAAATGTGCATCCTGCCCACCCAATGAAAGGTAATATCAGTGCTTTTGATCAGTGGTCTGGGGATCACCAGTGGTCCTTGAGAGAGTTGTGGTAAGTTGGTTAACCAGATGTAACTCTTCAAGAGCGTAAAAATAAAAACAAAACGACCCTTGCCGGTCCAGTTTGGTTTCATTTTTACACTCTCTGTTAAAATATTCATCAACAGAATTAGCCCAAGTCTACAAAGCTAGAGAATGTAGCAGATTAATGGTCATTTTGATCTGTATGTTTTGTTTCCCAAATCCAGTCTGGTATTGTGGACAAAAAGCAAGGGAAATCTTTAGTTTTGGGGTTTGTGGGGCTAAAATGTCCTAAAATGGTGGTCCGTGACTCAAATGCCAAATAAATAGTGGGGCCCGGTGTCAAAAAGACCACTGTTACAAAACTTTGGAGATGCCTTACCCTGCGATTCTTCGTGCCCACCCTAGTAGGGCTGTCTAAATCCGGCCCTGATTCATGTTGGTGTCGGCCAAAGCGTATCATTGCCACATCCCTAGCAGGCCCGGTCTTCAGGTCTGTACAAGCTTGATAAATAAACGCCTCAGGCCATGCACTGCTGTCCACCGGCGGAGGAGCAAAAACAGTGAAAGATTTATAAACACAATGGTAAAAAAAATAACACTTAAATAATGTAAGTGTGCCGTGGAGATGTTGAACCAAGTATGTGGATGCTTTCTGTCTCTGTACTTTTCCCTCAATACCTTCCTGACATCGTCTGGCACCTAAATACCTAAATACCAGTTTCTTGGAAAAAGAAAAGAATTTTGAATTCAGGAAACAGTTGGCCAAAAACTGGCTATACCTTTTTAAAGGAGCATTCAGTGATTTGGGCGATTTGGGAAAACCCGAATTGCGGTCACCCAGCAATTTCTTTCTTTATTATCTACTGCAGTCCTAATAGACCCCAGGAAATTACACCTGGCCACATTACAGGTATGTGACAAACTGCCATATTGAGCCTATTATACAGCGTGGAGAGACGGCGACCAATGACCAGGATGCCACCTGGTCGCGGCCTGATCGCGACTTGGTTGCTACTAAATCTCGCCATTCAGTAGATCCTGTGATCTTTTGCCGCCAAATGTAATTTCCTGGGGTTTATTAGGACCGTAGTACATAACAATAATAAAAAATGCCCCCCACCCACTTCAAAACCAGCTAAAATCCCTAAAACTAAAGAAAGGAACGAATGTAAAACAATTAAGACCCATCTTTTACTTTCTCTAATGACAACCTAAAACATGAGCCTTGGTTTAAAAAAACAAAACAAAAACAAAGTTGTTCTATATCATTTACACACACACACAGAGTGAGAGGAAATAGGAAAGCTGTAGATGGAGATACAAGGTTTTTGTGGCCGGCTGTTGACGACAGTGAGGATATATGGTTGGTACAATAGGCTGGCCCACTCAGACGCGCTGTTAGATTTGTCTTCATGATTGACTGTGCCCTCGAGTCAACAAGAAGAGAGAAAAAAAAAAAAAAAAGAAAACGAAAAAATGCAGTAGAACACGAAGCCAAGGCTTGTGTGATGGCGTCACCGCCGGGACTTTATGTTGGACCCGCTCCACTGGCGACGGTGGTGCATCGCACCGTACGCTGTGACATCGTAGACAGCCTCTCGTCGCACCTTGGCTGTGGATCCGACACTACACTACGGCAGGGGCACATTTCTGGGCATGGCTGCGTCGCCACACACACACACACACACACACACACACACACACACACACACACACACACACACACACACACACACACACACACACACACACACACACACACACACACTCACGTCCGTCCAACAGAAAGCGAGCTCTTTGATTTGTCAGCGGTTCAAAATAAACAGTCTGGCCTGCCTGCCTGCTGGGTGTCTGTCTGGGCCAGGCACGGTCCAAGCCTGACAGCTTGAGGCCAAGGCAACATACCATGTTGGTTTTTTTATTATTTTATTTTATAGACATAGAGAGGCACAACATGGAACAGGACACACTTCACTAGCGTTGGGCGATATTCCGGTTTTACCACTTGATACTGTATATTGGGGTTGATGTAACCCCTACCTAGCTGTTGTTACGCCATTCCCCTCCCCTTTTCTAACCCTTCGTTATAGACCGGTGGTTTTCACCCATTTTCATACCAGGGCCCACTATTTATTCTGCATTTTAGCCACATAGGACCACAGTCTGAAGTTGAGTTCAGTCTCGGTTTTTGTCCACAATTTAGGAGAGATAACTGGCAAAAGTTGGTCCAAATAACAATTCTTCTACATTTTCTAATTGTGTAGCCCACCTGGAATCCTCTCAGGAGCCACTAGTGGTCCCCGGACCACTGGTTGAAAATCACTGTTAAAGACCATCGTTAGATGAACCTACACTACAGTATATCTTAATGTTAGACACAACTAAGAGTTTTCTTATCTGTATTTCTTCAAGCCCAAACGCCTTGTTATTTCATTCACGTCCCAAATCCAACTGTGAGGAAATCCCCAAACGCCGATTGCTTCTAGAAACCCTGCACTTGTCACCAGACCAGCCTGTGGCCTTAATCTCATGTCATCACGGGTTTCGTTGGTTAAACCGACCAAAGAATAATATACATGATTATACAAAAAGGGAAAAAGATCTTCTATGAAAAAAAGAGCTGATCTTTTTCCCCCAATGCTGCTAGTAGACTACTGCAAAGCCAACATGCTTCAGGCTAATATTGTATTCTTACTCCCCTCTCCAAAAAAGCACTATAACTGTTTTACTTAAAGGGGAATTTTACCCATTTTCAACATAATATGTCATTAGTATAGCCTAGACGTGCTGGGTGGACATGATAAAAAAGTTCCCCCCCATTCTGTGTTCCCAAGAAATGGAGGTCTGAAGAAAACCACTAACATGGTGAAACATCTTGATGACATCATCAAGATGTATTTTCACCATGTTAATGGATTTCTTTAGACACTTCTTGGGTTCATTTGGTTCCATTTGTACACTCTCAGAAAAAAATGTTGAAAATGGGTGGAATTCCCCTTTAATATAAAAAATACTATAATAAAATCATAAATATTTCAATATAAAAATATTATTTACACTATGCCATGTATCAGTATCTGCTAACAGAAATTGTAGCATTGGGATCGGTCCGGAAATTAAAAATATCTCTAACATCCCTAATCTGCCCTCTGCCTCCCATTGTCAAAAATAATTTTGGTCACGTTGTAATCAATTATTATTTCTGGGGCCTGAGTTCCGCACACACACACACACACACACACACACACACACACACACACACACACACAGACACACACACACACACACACACACACACACACACACACACACACACACATACACACACACACACACACACACTGGACCTCCCAAGTATAGTAAAACTTTGCTACACAGCGATGTATCCGATGCTGTGCGGTGGAGGACTGGCGACAGGCTGATGATGGCTCATCTTAATAACAGGTTGTGAAGGCAGCTGATTGATAGGTGATGACGCGGGACACACCTGCAGGTCTTTAGTTAATGGGGCGTCGACTCGTTAGGGCTAATGATGTACACAATGCGCAAACACACGGACACACGCACACAGAGACACACGCGCACACACACTGAGCACTGCTGTTCGTTGTCAGAGGGGAGAAAAAAAAGAAACTCAAAAGCCCAGCTGGGCTGAGTTTTGTCATAGACATACACAGGGTTCCCGCGGGATATTAAAAAGTCTTAAAAGCATTGAATTTACGAATTTGAAAATAATACCTTAAAAAGACTTAAAAAGGTCTTGAATTTTATATCTAGGTCTTAAATTTTGCACAGTTACATCGAGCCACGTGTGTCGGAGCGATCAAAACAGCGTCTGTATTGGACGTTATAGATCGACCCTAAAGAGATGAATTGATGATTCCATCAGCTGCGCAAAAACCACCACAGATATACAAGCTCATATAGCCATGCATTGCAATGGGGCACATTGCTTGTAGATCATCTACGTTCAGTGCAAGTGTCTGTGTGACGTAGTATTCAAGGTCTTAGAGTTACGCAAACTCCGTTCATTTCATGGGGCCAGTCCATTGGATTCGCTTCTACATAGATCTCTACGGAATGAGGACAACAAAAATATGGACAGCTGGAGTTTTGAGCTCACGCGAGTACATGAACCACGTGACCGGGCTGTTTTCTGTCCCCTCAATGTCGCAATTCTCTATACTCTACGCCTCGGACACCACGGCGCAACAGATGATCATCTGAGCGGAGCTCTCGGGACCGACAGCTTTACACAACTTTATTGGATAGTTGCACACATCTATGCTTCCATTCACGTCCATAGCCTTTTAAATCGTATTTTCCATCCACGGGACAACGTGATACACGGGATGGTGGTGGTGCCGGTGGTGGTGGTGGTGGTGTTGTCTGTATCGAGAGAGACTAGCTAGCGTAGCCATAGCTGCGTTGAGCAGCTCGCGTCTATGGCAGGGGTCCACATGTTGAAAGGTCCGGGGACCACCAGTGGTCCCTGAAAGGATTCCAGGAGGTCCCCAGGCTAAATGATGGAAAGTTGGTTAACCAGATGTAACTCTTTGAGAGTGTAAACATGAAACCAAATGGACCCGCGTTTCATTGTTTACACTCTCAAGAGTTAAAATATTCATGTGAAAAAGTCTACACAACTAGAGAATGTAGAAGATTAATGGTCAGTGTTGTTTTCTCTGAGATCCAGTCTGGAATTGTGGACAAAACTAAATGAAATATTAGTTGTGTGGTCTGTGGGGCTAAAATGTCATCAATTGGTGGTCCGTGGCTGAAATTCTGAATAAATAGTGGGCCTTGGTATGAATGAGGTTGAAAACCACTGGTCTAGTCATTTGGCTTCCTTTAATAATGAATGTATACTAGTGTAGTTGCAAGTTGTGTCACAGCAGGCAGACCTGTCAAAGCACTCCTGAATACTCAGACAGACCTGCACCACCTCAAAGTCCAAACACATAGTTGTTTTTCATGTTCCCCTTATAATTTCCTGGGGCTTATTAGGACTGTAGTAGATAATAAAAAAGAAACCCTATGTATAGCCTAACCCTAATTACCTAGGGTTTTTAATGCGCCAGATCGCACTGTATCGAATCGTATTGTACTAAATTCCAACAAATCGAAATTGTATCGAAATTTTACTGAATCGAATTGTATCGTTCTGTATATAAAATAAATCGTTTCTGAATCTTGTAGAGACCATGCAAATCGATAAGTATTGAATCATCTTGTAAGGGTGACCAGTGCTAGTTGTGAAAAATATATAAAACGTCGCTTATTGACGATGGCCGTGAAATGGGTATTACGTTTTATATAAATGGCCTTAAAAAAGGTCTTAAAAAGACTTAAATTTTACTTTAAGAAACCTGTAGGAACCCTGCATACAGTAGTTATCAAATAAAATGTCCCAACTGCATAGGAACTTATTTGGCTTGAGTGTACCGCTCACTCAACACCATGAGCACCTGGAACCGTTGGCAACCATTAAATCAGTGTGCCTGTCATCATTTCCATCCAGACCATTTTTTTAGACGCGCATGTCTTCACTGGACTTCATAGCAGATGCGGCTAAGATTAGCCAAAATAAAGAACCAATGATGGGGAACAAAGGAAGGTCAGCTTATAGTGTTAAACCATGGTAAATGGTTGCAATTATAGAGTCCCTAAATTGCACAACACATTCACCCATTCACACACTGGCACAACCAGCACATCAGGAGCAATTAGGTGTTAAGTGTCTTGCTCAGGGACACATCGACATCAACTCTGGAGGAAACCGGGTTCGAACCGGCAACCTTACGCTCACCATCCAGTCACTCTACCCCTGAGTCTCTGCAACCCCCACCCACACAATCCTTTTAGCAAATCGTATCAGAAGCACCAATAGAATATTTGATGCATATTAGAAGACTTTGCATGTGTGCATTGCTTGTTTCATTGGGAAAGGCGTGAGTGTGCTGTATCTCTATGGTAACCTCCATGCGGCACATTTGCAAATGTTTTTTTTTTTTTGTTGTTGTTGTTGTTTTTATTTTTCAACAACTGCCACGTTTTCAGCTTGGGATGGGGTTGTGTGCTGCCTGGAACAAACCTCCATGTCTCCATATTTAAACTTTGTTTTGATCATGAATGCCCTAGTTTTTTTGTACAACAGTGCAAAAGTAGCAAAACTTTCAGATTAACAGATCTGAATATCCGCTCATTTTCTGGTCTAAGTGGCTATATAACCCAGCCTCTGTCTTGGTTTTATAAATATTTAACCAATTATAAGTATTAACGAGTTCTTGTGATTAAATTATAACTACATTGGTTCCTTTGGCACACACAGTTCTTTTCCCCACCACCGTTTCTCGACAAGTAACTGTTTTAGACTAGAAACATATTTCTGCACGATAACTTAAGGACCTTGGATTGGGGGAAAATAACATTAATGAACCAATAGCCTTGGCAGTGTTGCCAACTTGGTGCATTTGTCACCATATTTAGCTTTTTTTCAGACCCTCCTAGCGCCAAAATTAATGAAAAGCTCCTGGCGGAAAATCTAGTGCTTTTCGGATGGTGAGTCGGGGTGTAATTGGTTGACAGGCACCAGAGATAAAACCCTGATTTTTCACCATTTTTCCTCCTATGACAGTGGTTTTGAAACAGTGGTCCCCAGGCTAAATGATGGACAGTTGGTTAACCAGATGTAACTCTTTGAGAGTGTAAAAATGAAACCAAATGGACCCTTGCGGGTCCATTTGGTTTCATTTTCACACTCTCAAGAGTTAAAATTTAGCCCAGGTCTACACAACTAGAGAATGTAGAAGATTAATGGTCATTTTGATTCTGTACGTTTATATATAATTCCCTTCTAGACAAGCATCTAGCGCATTCTAGTGCATTTTGGAAGTCCCACTATAGTGCAATTTGGATTTTGGTAGTTGGCAACACTGAGCCTTGGTCCCAGACTTACTCATCAGTAAAGCAACGTGCTGCTGCTCTCCTGCATTATGTGCACAGTCAAAACAGGTGTGGTACGCATGGGCTGTTGAGTTATATCTAACAACTGTGTTTACAACACTTTGATAAAAAAGAGTCGCCTGCAAGGACAGAAAGTAGCTCATGACTGCAGTGGAATTTTATGAAACAAAACCTTTCTGGCTAGAAAGAGGATAATTCAAGCTTTGTGTAGGTTCATTTGGTTTCATGTTTACACTCTCAAGAGTTCAAATATTCATCATGTGAATTAGCCCAAGTCTACACAACTAGAAGTAGAAGATTAATGGTCAATTTTGTTTTGCCCGTCTAGAATTGTGGACAAAAACAAAACAAATCTTTAGTTTTTGGCGTCCGTAGGGCTAAAATGTCATCAAATGGCGGTCCGTGACTCATATGCTGAATAAATATTGGGCCCTGGTATCAAAAAGGTTGGAAACCCCTGAGTTGAGCTAATGGATGTGAAAAACGTTTGAAAACCACTGGGCTAGTCACTAGATTAACTGAAAACCTGATACTAACCAGAACATGACCCTGGCTATTGTGAGGACGAGGAAATTTGTCCTCGCAATGTTTTTTTTTTTTTTTATCAAATTCTGCAGGGACATATGACACACACACACACACACACACACACACACACACACACACACACACACACACACACACACACGGTGGGGGACAGGGGCGGATGTAACATTTCCCAATTGGGGGGCAGGAGAAAATGGTGGGGGGGCAGGCGAAAATGGTATGGGTCCGGCTTCATCGCCCGTGTCGCTTCACGCCACGGGCGATGAAGCCGCACCCATACCATTTTCAGTTACAGGACTTTTATTAGGCATGTAAAGCAGCAACATCAGTTGTTGAAGCTGTTGAAGTTGCAACAGCATGCATCAAGCTAAAGGTCTGACTCAGAGAGTTTTCTGTTTTCAATGATGAAATGCTGTTGGTTTAGTGGTGACACAGCTGTAGTTAGTTAGTAGCAGTGGCAGTAGTAGTGTTTCAAATCATTTTAAATATAAGCACTTTAATTTGAAATATCTTGGGTTGTTTTGCATGCCATCGTGTTCGGTGGGGCAGACTGGGCATTTAGGGGGGCATTGCCCCCCCCATGCCCATGCCTAGATCCGCCCCTGGTGGGGGAATGGCCCGGTTGCCTATTGGCAAAAAAAACTATGCTAATTATCCAGATGTTGCCACTCCTCTGTGACCCCGGCTGAGCCGAGCGTTGCCATTGGGCCCCGAGGGCGCCTGTCTGGTGAACGGAGCGAGCCGATTGGCTGTCGGCGCCGCTGACTTTGAAATGACACCTTGTTCTAAATAGCTGCTAAATATGGACGCCTCCCAGCCAAAAACACAGACAGGCACGCACCTTTTCACACCTGATGCCAGGCACGTGCACGCACACACACACACACACACACACACACACACACACACACACACACACACACACACACACACACACACACACACACACACACACACACACACACACACACACACACACGTGGTGTCCTAGTGCACCATGGCGTCCGGCATTCAGACAATTAAACCAGTGTTGCCAAGTCTGCTTATTATAGCTGACTTTGGCACTTAGTTCCCCTGTTGTGACGGTTCTTTGAGCAGGGGCAGATGTAACTTTTCCCAATTGGGGGGGGCAGCAGAAAATGGCTGAGGGGGCGGCTTCATCGCCCCCATACCATTTTCAGTTACATGACTTACCGTATATTAGTCAACTAAAGCATCAGTTGTTGTTGAAGTTGCAACAGACATGCAGCATGCATAAAGCTAAAGGTCTGACTCGGAGAGTTTTCTGTTTTCAATGATGAAATGCTGTTTGCATGCCATTGTGTTGTGGGCATTTAGGGGGGCATTGCCCCCCCCATGCCCATGCCTAGATCCACCCCTGTCTTTGGGGCTTATTTCTGTTGTTTTGGTGGTTCTTTGTCTCTACCAAGCCCAAGGCATGGTGACCAGTATGTTTTGCACTCCGTCCGTCCGTCCGTCTGTGTGTGTGTGTGTTTGTTTCCCTCCGTCTGTGTACAGATAATCTCCAGCACTGTTAATCCGGTCCATGCCAAACTTTGCACACACACAAACACTCACTCCCTGCAAGCCAACGACAAACTTCTGCCCCAAATCTTCTACAACGGCCTGTTATAGCGCCACCAGGAGGCCGATCTTTGTATACATATATGTGTAATGATTTGTAGGATTTTCAGGCAGAATCTAGAGGAGCAATATGACATCAAGACCTGTCCCATACTTCAAATTTCATCCTATTTGTCTATAAGTGGCTTTTAAAGTTTGCAGGATTGGCTCGTTTTGAACAAAAAGCATCAAATCATTCTTATTCCACTAACAATCACGTCTGAGGTCTCCTTACATGTACATAATGTCATAGGTGGGAGCTAGGAACTAAAAGTACTCAGCAGACGCTGTTTCACATGTTGAGCACGTTCATGTTGTTCCTCTGCATCTTTTGTGTCGTATCGTGTTGTTTTGTGTGCACTTACGTCTTGTTTCATTGTAGCATGAGCCACGTTGATAACGTCATGATAAACCAATTTGTTTTTAAATCCAGTAAGATTTGTGCGAGTTGTTAGAATTTTTGTTTAAGCTGCCGCAGAGTATACTGTATTAGTGTATTGACTGACTGACTGAAGCAAGACCGTTGACGCTGAACTATGTCAAAGACTCCGCCTTGAGCCATCTAGCCTTTTTATATATACAGTATATGGGCAGAGCAACCAATAACGTTTTTTTTTTTTAAATATTTGAGTCTATTGAGGGACTGTGTGAACATGAACCGACACTTCAGATTTAAAACGAAGTACTCAGTGATGCATAAACTCAGCATCATCTTCACTTAACATTCAGCAGTAATCATTCCTACCAAATTAGACTCAGGCTAGTGGAAAAATGTCATTCCTCAGTTCAGATGTCAGTCCCACTCTGGCAGCTGAGAGAGGAAAGAGATATCGTCTCATCCTCCCAGTGAATCATGGAAGACTATCGATGGTGGTATCAACAAAGACTTGGGTCGTTAAGCAATCCTCCGGAATGGTATCAATACCAATAAAAATTAACGATCCACACACGCTCTGGAGAATGGCATCGATAACAAATAAAGATTAACGGTCCCCATCTTTTGCTGATGAGATTTTCAACGGAAAAGCCTGACTCGCACGAGTTAGGGAAATAAACCTTTGGAAGCGCAGTGTGTGTAGTCTCTGCAATGTTGTACAGTGTGGCATTAAAGGGTTAACCCATGGAATATAAGCATCCTTGTTCTCAGGAGAACATTGGAGGAAAAAAAAACCTGTTGGAGCTTGTAGATCGGCTGTTTTTGGTGTGGTGGCTTTTGTGTAGAGACGGATAAATGCGGTCCAAGTGCTTCTGTAACTCACGTTTGTTTGATTAATCAATTATTAAATTAATTGACAACTAATAGCCTGATTTGATTGTGACTGATCCTTACACCTCTATGTTTTATAAAGTAGTGGCGAGTCTACTAAAGGCCCATAGGCTACATATTAAATAAACTTGTTTGGTTAATGGGAGTAGCTATTAATACTAAACAAATGCGCGCGTGCACACACACACACACACACACACACACACACACACACACACACACACACACACACACACACACACACACACACACACACACACACACACACACACACACACACTTTTATCTGACTCAGGATCAGCGGAGCCGCCCCTAGGCGCCAGGAATAGGTCCAGGTCTGTACTACAAGCACAAACACTTAACTGCAACATTGTGCAATTGCGCGTTGGAACCTGATGGCCTCCGTTCTTTGCTACTCGTATATACTGTATAATACTGTATATCCATATCCTGTACACTCTCAGCATCATCCTATAATGGCGCGATAATGAAGAGAACCATCTAGTTCTCTTCATTAGACCACGTCTGTGCATGACCCTCGGGACATCTTCACACGTCGCTGCCTAACGATGGCTCCTTCTTTCTCCTGCGCAAAATAGAGAGCTAGCGAAAGCGATCCTCGGACTTACGTCCGTCGCTGTCGCAACTGCTTTTCATAACAGTCGACCGTTTTGCCTAACACTCGCAACATAACAGCCACGACCGTTTTGCTCAACAGACAACCACTTTCCCTACTAAACCTAACCCTAAACATGACCTCAGTTAAAAATTTGCACCACAGAAATTTTTGCACTGGACGAATTTCAGGTGCACTGGTCATACCAGTGCATGTCCGTTCCTGCGGTTTTCTAGTTTTATTCAGTAGATAAAATGCCACCATTTTATTCCACTTGGACTCTCTCTCTGTCTCATAGGAGAGAATCCACCTCCCTCTTGGTGTGGGTGTTTACATCACTCTGCGAGCGCATCGCCTCTCGGCACGCCGCGTTTCCAGCTTTCTCGTGGATCCCTTGAATCTAGCTTTTGATGCTGTTGTCTTGTCTGACACTGACTGTAGTATGAGATCAAGTAGGGCCAGTAAAGAGCTTTCTTTCTGCCCTAAAGCAACAACAATATAGATGCCGCTTGGAGCGGCGGTGCGTCTGAACATGCAGGATGGGAAATCCATAGTCATTGTCCTACTACAGCCTTATCCAAGGATTACACTGCAGAAAAAAATAGATGATGAATCGATAGATGGATGGATGGATGGATAGATAGACAGTGTTTAAGGTTTTCTGGCTGGTGGGAGCTTCAAGGAAAGCACAACAACATCACACCCAATCTGTCTGAGAAGCAGCAGTCTGCCCTGCAGCTGTGATTAGAGTCAACAGGAGCAACTCACTCACTCCACAGTACACACAACACTCTGCGCTTTGTCTCAGTTCTTCTCATCCTGACTAACTGCAGAGCGCGACTGGCACCAGAGCCTTCTAGTGGGAGAGTTAGGATATTCCCGTTCACTCCTGTGCTGCTAGAGGAGCATAGAGCCAACAGCACCCCATTCACACACACACTGTTGGCAACGGACAATCTTGCGATACGGAGAATATCGCAGAAATGCAGAAATGCGTTGGACTCAGATATTTAATTCAGCTTTAATGACTTTAAAACCCTTGTTCTTTAATAGTAGTACAACATTAACATTACAGAGACTGTATTCGTGACTGAACATTACTTTAAAACAGTCGTCGTTTTGCATACGCACCTAAAATACCGTACCGTAGCTCTTATTTGCGCCGTTCTCGTTGAAAACAATGTATTCCCAACTGCAGTTTGCACTCAGAGAGGCTCTGTATAGTCAGTTTGGTTTCTGGCCCCTCAATATCCTAACTCCCCACTCAAAGGATCTGAGCGGCACCAAGGTCCTTCCTCATCTGAACACGGACGGCGTAATGTCCTGGGAATGGGTTCAGGTTGAGGCCGTTGGTGGTGGTGGTGGTGTTTCACACACAGGCAACACAGGAGAGCGTCCGTCTCACATGAGTGAAGGTAAACGCAGGCGTTTGCTAACACTCTGGCAGGTATTATAGTCCGAGAACACCGTTGCTTTCCTTGCCTCTCGATTGGCATGTGTGGCTGGCTAAAAATAATCCGGGTTAAGACAAGACAAGACAAGTCCATCGTTACTACGCAATTGGTGAGCCAATCGCATAGACGGAAAGAGTTGTGACATTGCCTGGTCAGTCCATGTGAAGTCAATGTGATTCGGAGAGCCTCACATGGACTTAACAGAGAGCACCCTCTGATAAACTGGAATGTATTGTTTTTTGAACAAAAGAGCCGCAAATAATTTGAGGTATTGATAGACTACAGCATTACGTTTTAAAGTATTAAGAGTTGACTGAAGCAGTAACAGTTGACTGAAAGCCTCTGTAACGTGTATGCTCTGCTATTATTTAAAAAACAAAAAACAAAAAACAACCTAAAGTATAGGGATTTAAGATCATTAGAAGCCATGCTGTTGCCTAGGTTTGCCACCTTTGAAATCCTGCAATAAGGAACACTTCTACGACCAGGCGCCAAAGCAGTGTGTCTATTAGTAAACTCTGGGGTTCTCTGGTGGAGCTGTTCCCCCCTGTGACCCAACTACGGATAAGAGTTTGAAGATGGATGGATGATTTCACATACTATATTAGCCCCTGGGGTCAGTTAAGGTTTGTTTACTGTGGTCTGTAAGGAAGGGGTAGGCCTATTTGCGCTGTATTTACACTATGGCTTGTTCCGAGCGTGACCGGATGTCCATCTTGGCGTGGGACAGTCCCTCATTTCAAAGACTTTTCAAGTGTCCCACAAATTGAGACTCGGTCCCACATTAGGACTGGGAGGCACCAGTGTAGTCCCCTAATAGTTGGCTTTCTGTTGTCGTTGTCCTACTATGAATGTGTTTTTAAAATAATCTGAAACGTATTCCCCCTATGGTGCCACTATATTTCCACATTCACTCCAGTGGGGCCACATTGCATGTGCTGTGATATCAAAAATAGTTGATCTACAAGCTCTACGTTTTGAGCTTGTAGATTCTTTTTTTTGGAATATTGACATCAAAATGTTAATTTGGTCACCCTACTTGTTCCCATGCATTGTCATGCCTTTGCACTCAATTGTTATCCTTTTGTACTGCTGATCTGCAAGCTCACAATGGAGCTGAGCTGAGTTTGTAGATTCAGGCCATCTGCGACAAAGAGTTTTGGTGTAGACACAAAAGGCATGCGTCATAGGAGATAGAATTGACTGCAGGTCCAGTTTAGGGGGTTTTAAGAGGTTAACAGGGTCTAATGTTATCCAGCAAACTGATACACAATGGGGACAGTTTGTTTCACCTGGCAAATATCATCATGACTATGTAATATTTCTTGTATACTTCAATAATTGCTAATTGCTGAATTAATAGCTTGACATGCATTGATACAGGCCAAATACAGGCAACATATTTTGCTGACATGGGAGACCTAACGGAGACGACTGAAACGAGGAACTAAATAGCCAGCACACGTCCTTTTTTTCCACGTGGTTTTATTTGCCTGTCATGGACGTCAGAAGCAACGGCGGACGCCCCTCGACCTATTAGGTCCAAACACGTCGCCCGCTTTCTGTCCATGATGAGGTAAATATAAACCTGCGTGAAAACGACATTGATTCATGGTTGCGCCGGTCTGTACGTGTCCTCATTTCCATTACGTTACAGAGCCCTGCACCTCAAAGACGCTCCGTCTGTCTAATCTAGAGTGTCGCGGGCGCTCTCTGCCTCGCATGGTATTCCTCTAATGAAGACGGCGAGCCGCAGCGTTCTTCTAATCAAAACGAGGCGTCCTCCTCCTCCTCCCGGCTGCAGAAATATAAGTGTGTCTAACTCAGCTCCTCTGTGAACTTTGGTCTCTGCTGTGTACAGATGAGATGCAGTCGGTGCTGAGGAGGTGTCAGGAGTAGCTCAAGGAATATTTCCAGGTTGAACACTAATAGTATAAGCATAATGATTAAAGTGGTTGTCAGCCTCTCTCTCTCTCTCTCTCTCTCTCTCTCTCTCTCTCTCTCTCTCTCTCTCTCTCTCTCTCTCTCTCTCTCTCTCTCTCTCTCTCTCTCTCTCTCTCTCTCTCTCTCTCTCTCTCTCTCTCTCTATCTCTCTCTCTCACTCTCTCTCCTCCTCTCAATTCAATTAAATTCAGGGCTTTATTGGCATGAGAAAACGTATGTTTACACTGCCAACGCGATACAATACAACGGTGCAGTGATAACAATATAATCAACACACACAATACACATCATCTTTACATCATTGCCAAACAACAAAGCAATACAATACAATGGTACAGTAATACCAATACAACAAATACAACGATGATCTACATTTTGGGGTCAGGATCATCAGTTCACTTGATGAAGAATAGCCTCAATGATTGTTGTTTAGGGTGGTTGTGTTGCATTTTCTATTCTTCTCCTTTGACAGCAGCTCACATGGTATGGGAGTTTTTTTTTTGTCCTCGATCATGTTTTCAAACTCCCATTAGGTGGTTGTGATCATGATGTGTGTCTGATGGTACTGTGGACAGTATAGTGTCTCTGATGTCTTGGTACAGTGGACAGACTCTTAGAAGTGTAGCTCTCTCTACCTCCTTCTGTGTGCAGTGGGCACATAGGGCCCAATTTTCGTAACATGCCTTGTGCGTGGCGCGGCCCGCTGTCCACAACGAGTTCCCTTACCCTACGTTTTAACGGCGGGAGAGGCGGGCGAGCATTAAAGCGGCGTCGCCCGACATCCCATATTTCTCTATGGGAGCCGCCGATTCGGGCGACAGCAGCAGAATGGGCGACGATGGCCGACGAGGGCAGGCGACATCGCCCAGAAAGATAAAAATTAAAAGTTAGGCCGGGGATAACCAATCAGAGCCAAGTGCTGCTTTTTTTGCCCTCAACCAGAAACCATTTGGTACAGTTTGGTTCCTAGTTCCGTCCCACTTCCTCCTCCACCATAGTTTTTTTTTTTTTTTTTCATTGCACCACAGAACCGTCGTTTACGGTACTCATTTTGCATGCCATTCTAAGCGAGAATTTACGGTAATGACCGTCGGCGTCGCTGTTTTTTGTCAATCACCCACCATTAAAACGTACTGTTATTGCTACACCATTATTTGCGACTGGAGGTGTAAGATGTAATCACTCCATCTGGTCCTTGGTCTCCCTGGGGGTGTCTCCTTCCAGTGGATATATAATACATCTGGTCTTTGGTCTTTTGGGACCGAGGCCTATTCATATATTATACATATATATAGCTAGCTATAGCTCTCACCTCCTCAGTGAAGAGAGCATTAGCATGCCAGAGGAACAGGCCTGCTGACCTCTCCATGCTGTCCAGCCTGGTTTCCATCTCTGCTGTACATTATACCATCACTCCTATGGCTTCTGGCAGCAGCTGCAGTGATATGTGGTTTAGACGTGGCGGAGGGTAGGGGGGTGGGGGTGGGGGTGGTGTCTTCTGTCCTAACGTAGCGCTTTTTCATCTTAACAATACAGATGCTGTGTCAGCCTTTTTGCTCTCGTCCCGTCCCATTCCAGTCCCTGGAATGACTTGGCACTGTGCCTTACATTCATGGCAGAGGACGGTAACTAAGAACAAGTTATATTTACCTGGAACTTTATTTAAAAGCTCTATGAGAAATATGACGTGATTTTTCTATCCAATCTCCTTGATCGATAGAATATGTTAACAGCTATATTGTCAGACTTCTGCAGCAATTAAGAGGAATTTGCCATAGATCAGAGGTTTTCAACGATTTTCACACCAGGGGCCACCGCTATTTATTTTAGCAACAGACCACCATTTGATGTTGAGTTTAGTTCTCTAACACAAAAGTAAGGATTTTGAATTAACTGGCTAAACGTTGGTCAAAATAACAATTAATGGGTAACTAATGGGTCTGTAACTCAGAGCGTACAGATGCATTACAGTTAGGGCTGGGACTTTGGAATTGATTAATTGAGATTAATTTATGACAGAAACGATAATGCGATTAACAAAGTTTACTCTTAACCTTTTGGCCTGACCTAAGGTTTCTGAAAACCTTGAAATATTTATATATCATCAATTCTGGAATACTGTACAAATTGTAAAGATTAAAAAATGGATTCCCGGCCTGAAAGGGTTAATCTCAGTGACAATTTCAAAATCTGTTTAATTGACAGAGGAGCCACTCAAGTCTACACCGCTAGAATGTAGAAGATCAATGGTCAATTATGATCTCTACAGTATGTTTGACTGTTTTGTTTTCTCTGAAATCCAGGCTGGAACTGTGGACAAAAGCAAAAGAAATCTTTAGGTTTGGGGTCTGTGTGGCGAAAATGTCATCAAATGGTGGTCCGTGGCTCAAGTTCTGAGTAAAAAGTGGGCCCTGGTATGAAAAAGGTTGAAAACCACTGCTCTGGAGGAAAGAAATGACAATATACCGTATAGTAGAGTACGTTTGATAAAACATCCAGCGCATTTTAATTCTCCCTGCGCCTTTTCAACCCAATTCCACAGCTGACCGACTGAGGCCGAGGCAGACGCGGTTTTGATGGACCGGTGCAGACTTTCTTTCCCTTTTTCTTCTCCTCTTTTTTTTTTTGAGGACAGAATATGATGAATTGTGTATGAGACAGTTAGTTCCAGCAGCGGCCCTGGCCTTCTGATGAGGCTGTCCAAGCAGTCAGACTTAATAATGCCTTATTTATGCGCCATTATTATAATCTTACAGACTGGACGCTGCTGCAGGTGGCATCGCTGGCAGAGTTCCAACTGTTGTGCCGTTATCGTTGCTGTCACGCCATCTAAAACAGTGGTTTTCAACCTTTTTGACAACAGGGCCCACTATTTACTCAGCATTTGAGCCACGGAGGACCACCGTTTGAGGACATTTTAGACCCACCCACAGACCACAAAACTAAAGATGTCTTTTGCTTTTGTCCACAATACCTGCAGGCTGGATTTGGGAAACAAACCAGTCCAACATACAGATCATAAATGACCATTAATCTCCTACATTCTCTAGTTGTCTAAACTTAGGATAATTCAGATGGTGAATATTTTAACTTGCGTAAAAATGAAACCAAATGGAACCCGCTAGGCTCCATTTGGTTTCATTTATACACTCTGTTACAGAGTTACATCTGGTTAATCAAGGGTTAGGGTTTGCATCATTTAGTCAGGCAATGGAAGGAGAAGCCAATCAGATGGCTTTGCTTGACCCAGTGGACAAGAAAGCCTTTCGTCCAATCGGGATGAGAGTTGCCTTCCTCCAATCAGGATCCAGCGGGGGCACATGCACACACTCTACAGTGGGGCCAACAGCACGTACACCGAGGCAATACATGCCATTCAGGGGGTTCTTGAAATTAATGGGCTTGAGAATCCCCATTAATTTCTGTCTCTAGAAGTACTAGAGCTGCAGAAAGCTTCTCTTATGTACTGAACGCCTGTTGAAAAATAGCTGATCTACAAGCTCATATCGCGCCACCGAGTGCGCAATATGCTTGTATCTCTGCTCATGAAAATGTGGCAGAAATCTTCGAATATATTATTTCAGAATGAAACATTTTAGCTCAAATCTTTGGGGTGATGCCGGGTCCGCAGCTAAATATAGATAATTCTGGTGGTCCTGTGAAATATGTTGAGCATCACTGACACAGGAGCATGGATTTTTTCAGGGAAAAAACAAGAATCTAGCGTCAGAAACCAGAATTTAGCATCAGAAACAAGTGCCACAAACTAGAATCTGGCGCCATCTAGTGTCAGAAACTATAAATCTAGTCAGGACACAATGGGTTATGTGGGTCTGTGGGCGGCATTTCATTTCTTTTCTAATGGGGGTCGGTCCATAGGATAACGAGTGGCAATTTGGGGATCGTTGACATGTTGTGACACCGTCGTGACATGACAAATCAGGCTTAAAATGTAAAGTAAATGCGGAAAATGTGGAGGCAATCCCTCTCACTTAAATAAAATAAAATAAAATAAATCAAATTAAAAAAGACCAAACCAATAAAATATTCATGCTGAACGTACCTCTGTTATTTTGTCTTCCGTCTAAAGCAAATCCCACTGGTTTCTTATCTTTAACCTCCTAATTGGGGATTGTGTTTGTCTGCCTGCTTCATGAGTTCCTCCACATCCATCTGTGTGTGCCTGTGTGAAGTGTAAACGCTCTTTGTTCATATTATCATTATTATGATCTGGTGTCCCTGCTGTATTGTGTACAGTAGGAGACCTCCTCCTACTCTTATTACATTATCATGTGCCGTGCATTAGAATTAATTCTACTGATCCCTGGCTAATAAGACAAATATGCACTATAGAAGCACTATACCTGCTTCTATAGCTAAGAGGTGAAGATAAACACCTTCAATATCTTATTTCTTTCGTAAATAGAGAATCTTTCACTCAATAGGAACTGTTCCTGTCGCATGTTGATGATGTCATACAGTAGGTCCATGTGTGGTCTTTTGTTTTGGTTCTTGGTGTGAGCTTTTAGGTGTGCTATGTTTTTGATTTCAGACACCTATGCAATCTCGTGTGTTTGAGGAATCGTGCGGTTGGTAGCTGGCTGGTCAGTTCATTTTAGCAGTTGATTCAAATGGCAATCACCAGAAACTGATGATTCACATTTGAGCAGGACTCATGCCACCCTGGGCACTAGCTATGCTTTAGAAACTATCAACGGTATTTGTGGAAGTTGCTATATTTACAGTCCCCAGTAAAACAGCCCTGTTCAGTCCTCAATCTTGACCTGTTCACTCTTATTTTCAGGAAAAAATGATTTCAATAAACAAAGCAGTTATAGAAGTGTGCAAAGTGCACAAGATTCCATATTTTAAACCTCTTTTCGACGACAAGGGGAAAAATAAAATGTTTCTGCAGGGTATACATTTTCAGGAGCACCACGCCGTAATTGACTGAAAAATGGGAACTTGCCAGGGAAAATACTCGGAATTCACACCTTCTGATAGATTGTATTAAGTCCAAGGACTCCCTTTGAAGAGCCTGTCATAAAAAAAAAAAAATAATAATAATAATAATATATATATATATATATATATATATATATATATATATATATATATATATATATATATATATATATATATATATATATATATATATATATATGCATACATAAGAAAACACAACTCTCACATCGTCTATTCTGCGTTGCCACTGGGAGACCACATTCACCTGCAGGGGCGTAGCTAGCAATTCTGGGCCCCCTGCAAAGCTTTTCCACATGGGCCCCCCTTTCCCGGTGGCGTCAAAGGGGAATTTCACCCATTTTCAACATTTTTTCTGAGAGTGTACAAATGCAACCAAATGAACCCTAACGGGTTCATTTGGTTCCATTTGTACGCTCTCAGAAAAAAAAGTGTCTATAGAAATCCATTAACATGATGACATACATCTTGATGATGCCATCAAGATGTGTTTCATCATGTTTTTGTGGTTTTTCTTCAGACCTCCATTTCCAGGAAACACAGAATGGGGGGGAAACGTTTTCATCATGTCCACCCATACAGCACCTCTAGGTTTTACTAATGACATAATTAGAATGTTGAAAATGGGTGGAATTCCCCTTTAAAAAGCTTCAATCTGGTGCACTTTGAGATCAAATATTTTTCATAATATAATCAATATAAATAAATAAAACCTTATTAATGCAAGCTTTCAGTGGGCCCCCCTGACTTTGGGCCCCCCTACAATTGTCCCCCTTTTCCCCACGTGTCTACGCCCGTGTTCACCTGGGTCTCTATCTGTGTTCCCATTGGCTCCCATTGGTTCCCCTTTCATCTCACGTGTCTCCTCTTGTGTTCCCATTGGTCTAGACGAGGACTGGGAGGCGGGCCAGCTGCTGGGATTCGAACCGTGCAGCGACAACCTGGTGAGCGGCTGCAACATCCAAGATGGCCGCTGCGCCTGCCACGCCCTGAGGACCTGCACCAACCCCTTCCAGTTCCCATCGCTGGACAGCTGCCAGACCGCCCTGCAGCACATAGAAGGTAGGTCTGTGTGTGTGTGCAGGGGCGGATTGGCCATCTGGAGTACAGGGAGTTTTCCCGGTGGCCTGCGCCACCTAGTGGCCTGGACAGGTTTTTTTTTTTTTGTTTAAGTCCAGGGCAGGCCAGGGCGCCAGGCCCAGGCCAGGCAAACTAGTGTTTCTATCCTTCAAAAAAGAAAAGGTGTCCTACACCAGAGCCTTCAAGTAGAAGAGTTGCCATATTCCCGTTCACTCCGTGCGCTGCTGGAGGCATGCAGTGTTGCCAACTGCCAAGATCCAAAATGTGTGTGTGTGTGCGCGTGCGTGCGTGTGTTTTCCCGGTTCACGTCTGTACTACAAGCGCAAAGACTCTGTGGCATAGTGCAGAGGTGCAATATGGAACGTAATCGTCCCCATTCTCCCCCATTCTATATCGAGTACACTGCATTGTTTACGTATCCTCTAGCATAAATATGAGATAATCTGGGCATATTGCAGTGAGGGCCTCATTAGAGTGTGTCCACTGGTCTGGGCATCTTTATGTGTCGCTGCGTAGTGCGTAATGATGCCTTCTACTTCCTTCTCATATGCCAAAACTTCTCATGTGCCGCAACGTCTTTATCCCGTAATGGTAGCCTATATTCACTCACTATGTTTAATGCGTCCGCTTTCACACCTGCAGTGATCCGCACCCTGCTGTGTTTTGACGCAAAAGCGAAAACATTGTTCTGGGAGGAGTAGAATATGTTTAATTGATGCGCATTAGGATTCCAATGAGACTTCGTACAGTACCTGCAAAACGAAGCAACACTTCCCGACAATATGGAGCATGATTCGTTTCAGTCGCAGTAGATTTTTCTGGTGTGAATCTGACCATAGACTCCACTGATCATGTTTCCCTTAAATCAGGGGTTTTGGTGGTCCAGGGACCACCAGTGGTCCCTGAGAGGGTTCCAGGTGGTCCCCAGGCTAAATCAGGGACAGTTGTTTAACCAGATGTAACTCTTTGAGAGCGTAAAAATGAAACCAAATGGACCCTCGCGGGTCCATTTGGTTTCATGTTTACGCTCTCAAGAGTTAAAATATTCATCATCTGAATTATCCCAAGTCTACACAATTAGAAGATTAATCCATCCTCGAATTGTGGACAAATTGTGGACAAAAGCAAAAGAAATCTTTAGTTTTGGTGTCTGTGGAGCTAAAATGTCCTCAAATGTTGGTCCGTGGCTCAAATGCTGACTAAATAGTAGGCCCTGGTATCAGAAAGGTTGAAAACCCCTGCCTTAAATGGTCTGTCTATCAGTCTGTCTGTGTCAGGTCAGTGGGCGTTAGGACTGAGCAATTCACCCAAAATAACCAGGATATTGATGTCATAAGACATGATCTGGCCCAGTCCCGGTTCAGGGTGATTTGTTTTTGTTGCATTTTTAGCATTTTCTTTCCAGTGAGTCATCAGGACATCAAAGGGGATCTCTTCTTTTTTTTTCCCTTCCTCCTCCTCCAGTGCTTATCAGAGATTCCAATGTTCCAGCTCTAACTATGGCAGCGATCCCCTGCTAATACCGTTTTTAAACCTTTTGAGACCTCTGAAATCTGCCTGGCAAAATATCTCAGTCTGTTCCAAGTAAATGCAGCAAAGTGCACAGAGAGGCCTGCACAGCGTCTGCACTAGCACAATGCATTTTTATTAAGGTTGACGTTTCGGTCAAAGACCTTTTTTCAAGGATCTGAATTGAATGCTCGCAGTTAAACACCTGTAAAGCTGTAACCACACAAAGTAATGGTAAATATAGCGCCTTTATCCAAGGTGCTTTACATAGTGCATTACATTCAACCCATTCACACACACACACACACACACACACACACACACACACACACACACACACACACACACACACACACACACACACACACACACACACACACACACACACATTCGCACAGCGACGGTGGATGAAACCATGCAAGGTACCAACCAGCACATCGGGGGTTCAGTGTCTTGGATACCACAAAAAAAGTCAAAGTCAAAGTCGTCAGATTAGTCACTCACGTTACCGCAGTGAAATTAGTTCTCCGCTTTTGACCCATCTCTTGGAGCGGTGAGCTGCAGCGTGCGCCGCGCTCGGGAGTCATTAGTTGATTTGACCCCCAATCCATCCCTTTGATGCTGAGTGCCAAGCAGGGAGGCATTGGGTCCCATTTTTACAGTCTTTGGTATGACCCGACCGGGAATCGAACCCCGGCCTCCCAGTTCCAGGGCGGACACTCTAACCACAAGGCCACTGCTCTGTTCAGTTCTGTTGGAAGGAGTTTGTGTCCCTGTTTTAATCTGTTTTAGTCCCTCAAATTCCAGACATTGATTTACTAGGGACGACTTCACTAGGGAAAACTCATAATGATGGGACAGCGCTAAAACAGGTCTCGACCCTTTGGTATCGCTGGTATCAGTATCAGTGTGGGGCAGTAACTAATTAGTAGTAGTATATTGCTGTAATATTATAACATAATAATACAGTATTATGGGATATGGAGTATTATTACTCTTGATTCAAATAATAAGTAATGTGATGTCACTTTTCTAGGACCACTGCTGGTCCCTGTACCACTGGTTGTAAATGTACGGCCAAATAGAAGTGTGCGTCTGCGTGTCTTTTACAAACCAGTACCCATTGAGTAGCGTTACATTTCTGGTGCATGGTGCCGGCAAGCACAGATGAGAAACTCTGCATATATTCCACATCATCACGGGTCAGTGATTCGACAGCTGTTTTATCTTGTGTGAGTTTATAGCGTCAGATCCTCCATCTCTCCCCGGAGCTCTGACTTCTACGCTCTGCTCTGCTTTTTAGTTAAGACATTTTCTGCTATTTTCAAACCCCTTCATGTGTACTAGGGATGTTCCCCTGAGACATTTTGGGCTATGTTACTGATAGGTATAATCTCACTCTGTATTTCAAATAAAATATCATAATTTTGTCTGCACTGCAGGCTTAGAAAAGTCATATTTAACTTAAATACCTTTTATATCCAATGTTGTGAACTTGTAGATCACTGTCCAGTCGTTACACAGACCGATTATTCAGAATGATTAACTAATCGGGCTGATTGATTAATCCATTGTGTCCTGATCAGATTCTAGTTCCTCATGCCAGATTCTAGTCCTCCATGGTAGATTCTAGTTCCTCTCAGTAGACTAGTTTCTGAAGTTAGATTCCAGTTTCTGACACTAGATTCTAGTTTGTGACACTAAATTCTAGTCCCTGGCACGAGATTCTAGTTTTTCTGGAAAGATCTCTTTCTGTGTCAGTGATGCTTAACATATTTCATAGGAAGGACCCCCAGATATATCTATTATTTAGCTGCAGAACCTCATCTAAAAACATGTTGTTCTAGGGATCCCCCAGAAGCAAAGATTTGAGTTAAAAAATGTTTGCTTCCGAAATAATGTGATGTGATGTGATGGGCAACAGCATTCAGAGAGATCCGACCCAGCCAGGCAGGCATATATAGACTTTATCAAATAATATAGTATTGACCATTTGCCATTTTATTATTAACACGTGCGAGAGTAAGGGAGAGAGGGGCTTGTTGTAGGCTGGAGGAGAGATGGTGGTCCTCGCCGCGGCATGCATGGATTGAAATGAACACACAACCAACAGAGTTTTAGCAGCTGAAAGGAATATTAACAAATCAGAAGGCATTACATTCAATGTAGCTTTAAAACAGCTTCTTCTTTTTCATACACGTGAGGAGAAGGAGGAGGAGGTGGAGGTTGACGCACAAGATGGCATGGTTTAATTTTCCTATTAATTTGCATTAACATTTGCAACAATAACAAAAGACAAACAATACAACACACACAGGTCACACATAATTAATTTATTTGATTATTTCCTGTTTTGTGTCTATAACTGCGCGCTGATTGAAAGATTGGTTTTGGTATGGAGCGTCTTCTCATAAGTCCCTGCAGGCTTGTATGCTATTCAGATAATTATGAATCATTAATTTGATCTCGCAAGAGAGGACAGTTGCTACCAACCTTGGCAAGCATCCTTCAGGAACAGTGCATACACAGTTGGTTATGTGTCTCCTCTCCTCCATTGGTGTAAAATATGATTAAAAACAGGCTCAAAAGTCGAAAAAATGATAGTCGTTCAAATTAATAAAATGTATCAAAAGGAATAATTGACACTGTACTGTACAGACGCAGCTGATTGGTCAACAGCCCCGTCACTCAACAGTGCAGCAGTTACAGTGTCAAACAACAAACATGGCGGCCGCAAGTGCGGTGAATCACGGATGTGTCAGGTTGTATAAACATCATCATCCGACATATTTTACTGCTTTGGTAGACAATAGACATGCTAGTAAGACATGTCTCGTTGGCTGTGTTTGTTTGGTTAGCAAATGGGCTAGCCCATTAGCCACATGATTGACAACAGCCTCTGGTTTAGTTGGTATGAACCAAACCCAGGGGTTGACACTAAGGTCTGCGAGGCACTTGCCCGTCGGGCAAGTGCAAGTCAGGTTCTACTTGCCCTCAGGTCATGGTCACTTGCCCCCCAAAAATATATTGCAAATTTCGCATTTAAGTTTACTTCCTACTTGGGTGCTTTAAACCAGGGGTTTTCAACAGGTGATCCGGGGACCACCAGTGGTCCCTGAGAGGGTTCCAGGTGGTCGCCAGTTAAGTTGGTTGACCAGATGTAACTCTTGACAACGTAAAAATGAAACCAAATGGACCCTTGCGGGTCCATTTGGTTTCATTTTTACACTCTCAAGATTAAAATTCTATTCTACAAATCTATTTTCCCAAATCCAGCCTGGAATTGTGGATAGCTAGAAAGCAGGGAAAGACACAGGTAGAGTGCAATGACTGCCTTCAAGAAAATGTATCTTGTGTTGTGTTATAGTGCACTAAGTTGCACACAACCAGGTAGCAGTCTTCACTTGCCCCACCATTTTTTTTTTACTTGCCCCGGGCAAGTGTTAGTGTCAAGCCCTGATGTCAGACTCAAGCTTCAGGAAGCTGAGCATGAGTCTGATAATCAGGTTAATACCGTTGTGTTTGCAGAGTTAATCTCCCATCACTATTGGCTCTATTGGCACTATTGTCGCCTCCCTCTTGCCTCCACTCAAAAAAAATGTCTTAGCACTACACATGGTGAGCTTGTAGATCTGCTACTGTATATTTTCGCCAAATGTTTGCCTCCATAATTGGGAAGCATGGATTCATGTGGTTTATGACAGATTGCATTCTATGTTCTACATATACCATATATATATTGTAACATGCTATCACTAGGGTGTCCAGATGTCCCCAACTGTCCCTTTGCGTGGGACAGTTCCTCGACTTTTCAAGCGTCCTACTAATTGAGACTGTCCCACATTGTGACTGGGCACTGGGCAGGCACCAGTGTTCAAAATGCCCAAATACTTTGTAGTCCCCTAATAGTTCATTGACACACTTCGGCTCAGAATAAGATTGACCATAGACCATTTATTGCAAAGCTTTTGCATGTTTGTATGGCGGCATGGCTCTTGCTCATGTGATATCAGACGATCTATGAACTGAGTCATAGGTCTGATATCACATTTGATATCTCCGATTACCTGCACACCTGCGGTGCAGCTCTGATATCAACAACCCCCCTGAGCAGAGCCAAGGTACAGTAAAATACAAGACATTAACACATGAGCATCATATCCAGTGCAGACTGACATGAGACATTACAACATTACAACATCATCCAAAATGCATGAACTACATGGATACAGAAAAAAATCATAGTCCACAGTAAACACGGATACCATACAGAACTAGATACCACAATAGTTACAACCCTTAAATCATGATTAATCAGAGACTCATGCACTCGGAACAGGTGCCACAGGGAGGAGGCCGGGGAGGTGGAGGAAATTTGAACGCATCTGATCAACAGGACAGAGTCAGCTTAGCAGGAAGAGACAGAGGGAGAGGGAGAGAGAAGAGACTGCTTATATAGAGCACATGATTGAATGTGGGTGTGACTGACTAGCTGACAGCCAATGACAGTGAGGGGAGTTGACATGGTGACAGCCAAAGAGAGTGAGGGGAGTTGACATGGAGAGACTGCAGATTTAAAGGAACAGAATGAATTACTGAACTAACGCTTCGCTGGATTTCATTGACACACTTCGGCTCAGAATAAGATTGACCATAGACCATTTATTGCAAAGCTTTTGCATGTTTGTATGGCGGCATGGCTCTTGCTCATGTGATATCAGACGATCTATGAACTGAGTCATAGGTCTGATATCACATTTGATATCTCCGATTACCCGCACACCTGCGGTGCAGCTCTGATATCAACGACCCCCCAACACACGCTCACGGCAGTGAGCAACCTGGAGCCATGCAACGGGTGCGACTATATGAGAGTGGAGTGTTAGTCAGTTGAATGCACCGCATGATGCAATTTGATTTAAATCCCCGCATTAAGCGCGCGCAAAATGCGACCCCCATCACTGGGTGATGAGGAAGGCACGGCCCACGTAACCTTGATTTAAATAAAATATCCTACATGGATTTAGCTTATGTGAGCATTTCCGAAACATGCCATTAATTCAACCTGACCCTCGCATCCAAGACCGAATCTGTGCCGCAGTACCAATGAAAGACGCCTGGAAGCAATTAAGAGGGCTGGTGCAACGGAAATATACTATAAAATGTGAATTAATTATGTGAATGAATTCCGATCATAAGGAAGTTAAGGAGCTACTGGAACCGGAGCAGTCAGTTCCTGATATGAACGAAATATACTAACTGATTGAGCTAGCCATGTGTAATTCCCTCTCCTGCGCCATAGAAGGAATATCCTATTTAGTGGGATCGAACTAACCCCCCCCCCCCCCCAGGGTGAACTAACCAGGAGTCTAGTAAAACCAAGGAGTCAAACCACCATGGTACACCAAATCGTCTGAGAATGAAATATACCACCACAAATCATAATGCACATCGCTGATGATGTGCAACCACTACTGAATACAAGATAGTTCACAGAAATGCACAAGCTTTATCCGAAGACTCACATCCGCATTTAGCGGATACAACTCCAGCAACAGATATCCAACACGGCTTCAGTGTAGATCCCTGGACACGGGATCTGCTGAAGTTGCCGCACCGATCCAAGTGAGGACTGGCTCATCGCCTGGCAGCAGACCAAAACTTGATACGGCTTGTTATGTAGGGATCCGTTCCGCCAGAGTGACACAGTCGTGCAGGACAAGGGACATAGGAGACACAGGAGAGAATGCGGCATCAGATCTTACAATGAATAAGATATCCCAATAGAATGTTCAGAACAACCAATGAGGCATGTTTAAGCAGCCTTGACACCCGGAATATGACAATGTGATCTACGAGAGGTTGACCCTCCACTTCCTACCCCATGGACAATTAAACTGCTTAGTCCCCCTGGCCTGATGAGAGAAGATTAAAACGTAGATCTTTAAGCCTACTCAAGATTTGAGTGTGAACGAATGTGGCGTAATCTCGGTTGCACCGGGAGAGGGTGGGGGGTAATGACATTTGGGCAAAATAAGGTTCAATCGAACGAGCCACCAGGACCCTTATAATCAAACAATGGTGTAAAGTATGAGTGTAGGAGAGGACACTGAGCTCGAGGGATTGTGTCGTTGAGATTTTAAGACAATGTTGAATGTTGAAGTGATAAGATCACTCGTGTGATTGCACAGCTCCAATCAGTGACACCATGACTCAGTAGACTTGACCAGATCGAGATTGATGCAGAAACAGCTGGATTAATGGATAACCTGCCTCTGGCTTCAGAAGTAGATCCAAGTGAACCACCAAGGTGCGCTTGAGCATGGTCAGCAATGATGCGGGACCGGGATCAGACGAAGTCCCGCGGCAATGCGGAGAGGGCCTTGCAGTGACCACAGGAATCCACGCTGAACCACCATGGAGGGCTACGAGAAGAGCTTGCAATAATCGTGATGGGCAGAAGGACAACCACGCTGGATCACCATAGAGGGCAGAATCTCGATCATGAAACAGAAACAGAAACAGTAAGATTCCAAGCAGTGAGATCTTCAAAATGCCAATCTGAAGAGAATACAAATTGATGAGGCACCTAGGAATCCACTCCCTCCCACTGAGCCAAGACACCGAACACCACACCAATGCTTAATGCCATCCACTGCGCCATAAAAATGCACCCCACTGAAGCAACCCACAACACAGTTTGACCCCCAAAAAACTAGACTCTGTGATCTCCTTCCAGAATGCCCTGACTGAATAGTTAACTTCTAGATTAATTAATTTACCCAACCCCCAGAAATGTATGAACTTGATTCAGATCTTATGATTACAATGAAACGAAGCTTAGCCCCGGAACAAACACCCTATAGTAAAACACATAAATACGGCATGTCGTACTGATCGTCATGGAAACACCTAGATCTGCAGTATAATTACGAGTCAAATTAGGACGACGCCTTCTTCTGAAACAGATTCAATGATCAACAAATCCAGAATAAAATGTCACCTTAGCAACATGATATAGATAGTAGCGTTGAGACTAGTGCCCTTATAAGTACAAACTGCAGTACCATCCAGAATCCGTGAGAATTACTAATTCAGTGGGAGAGTTAGGACCATATAATATGAATAAGACGTCCCTATGCCACACAAATTTAAATCGTGGGCATAGTCATTTCCAGAGAGGAACGACAAGCCTCGACCACAAGGCAAATCATCCTAATGATTGGTCCACATAGGGTAAACTTTAGCTCCGACTGAGCACTGGGAGACATCAGCCATATATCCATATCATAGACTGGATATGTATACTTGAAATATGCTCCTTTTCCCATCTGAAGGACAAGTAGAGCATAAACAACTGGACAAGTGACACAAGAAAACTGTTTAAAATAAATTCAAGATGGTCTGAATTATGCAGATTATATTTATAAGTAAAATAGTTATTTACAAATGAGGCCATTAGCCAACAGAGTTAGCATCTGGCTACTGCAAACACCATGGCTAAGCTACTCAAATAACACCATGTGAACAATGGCAGTCAGCAATTTATACTCAACACATGGTACAAGTTCGCAACACAACATGAATCTCAAAAACTCCTAATCAAACGCATAAATATGGAGGACCGGCTGCCTGTACAGAAGGGAGCTCCTATCATCTACAATAATAGGAACTTAGGAACAAACACCACCAGAACAAAGTCTGCCCTGACTGAGTGTGACATTACAGATCCCCAGAAACACTTGGTATATGCTACTTGGTTCTGACCAATCAAAGACTGGGCCTGCGTACATGTTCATTTTATATCCCATGAAGGAACCTAACCAAAGAACTTACATCATCCCCCCAACACTTACACTAAGGCTACCTTCGCCTGCAATCCCATTGGCAAGTAAAATAAAACTTCACCCCTCCTAATGTGGTTAGTTGAGTTGCATAGACTACAGTACCCATGATGCATGTGAGACACTTCCTGGATTTCCCCACATGGCAAACAAACAATAGCCTGAAGATGCTAATGCTATCTAACCAGTTATTGATCAGATAATGTCAAAATCAATCACATATTTAGAACAAGCGCATCACCTGGCATATAAGGTCCTTGGAGGGAAACAGGAATCACTGATGGATGGGCAATCCATGATGAGTAGCAAGATGACAAGAAAACCAGGATACATTATGGATTTAGGCAGCCAGACTCCCAACCAGCAACTGCTCATCAGAAAGACAACTCAGAAACCAATCCAATCCTACTGGTGAGTTACAAATGTGGTGAAGGATTAGCATGGAAGAGCACAGACCAACTGATGCAAATTTGAACGCATCTGATCAACAGGACAGAGTCAGCTTAGCAGGAAGAGACAGAGGGAGAGGGAGAGAGAAGAGACTGCTTATATAGAGCACATGATTGAATGTGGGTGTGACTGACTAGCTGACAGCCAATGACAGTGAGGGGAGTTGACATGGTGACAGCCAAAGAGAGTGAGGGGAGTTGACATGGAGAGACTGCAGATTTAAAGGAACAGAATGAATTACTGATTGAAAATAAGGGGAATTAAATAAACCTTCTGCCCTCCGTGCCTCAATGAACTAACGCTTCGCTGGATTTGGCTTTCTGTTGTCTCTCTCAAAACGTGTCACAGTGCGACACATTTTGAAATTGTAGATCAGCGCTATTTTTGCTACATTTGAATTTAAATCCTATTTCTTTTTTATATTGACTTGTACTACACATGCAACACTTCTGTCCCTCAAATGAACAGTTTGGACGTGGTCACCATAACTGTCACCTTAGCAACCTGCATTGCATGCATGTGTGTGTGCAAGCGTGTGTCAATAGGTAGTATACTGTAGGCTGAAAGCATGAGGAAGGACAGTTGTGTTAAAAACAAAAAAAAGCATGTCTTTCTCTCGGTCGTGGTGAGTAAGCGGTTAGAGGTTCAGTAATCTCTTTGACGTCAGTGCCTTGCTCACTGATGCTTGGGACAGAACCCATGAATAGAGCGTAATTGAACCTTGGACATTTAGATTATTACACCAGCGAGCCGCTTTCGCTCTGCAGTAATTACACTTGCATCCAGACAGCCAGTATAGGACAAATTTGCCTGTGGCTATCCATTCTACATTATATAGGACTTAAAAGGACATTTCACCATTTTCGTATATACACTATTTAGAATTATATATTATATTCGATAGAAATATATATACGACATTTAGAAGATTTAGGACACTGGTGGTCTTTAGGTGTGTAATGTGTGGTTTTAGATATGTTAGATGTTATAAGTGAGACATGAACACTACTTCCTGGACTACAACAAGGCTAATCTAAGAAGGCTAGGAAGCAAAGTAGGCGGAGTCTCCTACGGTGGCGTCCACATTGATCCATGGAAGGAAACGGACATGCAAAGTACAGTTTGCCAGCGTCAAACTTCTTGGTCTGTACTGCGCATGTCCGTTTCCTTCCACACATTACATACAGTACATAAAGACCATCATGAAAGTGTTCTTCTAAATGTAATTAACATTTATATTTATTTTTGCAAAAAAAAACAAACAAACAAAAAAAAAGTACAATATCCCGTTAAGAGCCTCTAGCTACATTGTGATGGTTTATGTTTTGCCCTCCGTCTGTCCATTACCAGCTAATCTCTGGCGCCGTTAACCCAGTCAATGCCAAACTTTGCACACACCCTCCTTAGATGCACCTCTGCCCCACATTTTCCAGAATGGCCTGTTATAGCGCCACCAGGAGACAGCTTTTTTCAATTTTACCTATAAATGCACCGATCTGCATGAAACGTTGCATGCACACTCCCTGAAGGACAATGACAAACCTTTGAAATCTATTCTTTACTTTTCTAGCACCGTCAAGAGGTCATTCTATGTTAGGGAGTAAAAGATTTAAAAGAACAACACACATGTTATTGCGTGCCTTTCACAGAAACACAAGCGATAAATAACACAACACAGTCCCTGACCCATTTCCATTTGGTGGTCCATCATGGCCTGAGACCATGATGGACTGGAGTGCATGAAACGGTCGGTGAGACGATAAAATATAAATAAATGAAACACTATAATGACAAACTCTGGTTAGAACATCCATAAAAGATGGTCATGACACATAAAAGATCTCATAATACATGAATGTGTACATGCTACTCTGCAAGGCTATCTAAAAAGTCCCTTTGTTTGAAAAGGAAGATGACTGACTGACTGATGCTCTTCATTGCCATGGTTAGCCACTTCCATCTTACTGCTGTGTAGGCTTGCAACTAAACATTATTTTCTTAATAATCGATTCATCGGCCGATTATTTTAACGACTAATCGGATTGCAACACTTCATTAACTATCACCCTAAAATATACTTTTTAGACATGTTTGAACTAACAAAAACTGCGGGGCCCACTATTTATTCAACATTTGATGAGGTTTAGTCTCTCAGACCCAAAACTAAAGATTGTTTTGTTGTTTTTGTCCACAATTCTGTGCTATAGTTAGAGGAGTGATAGCAGGCCAACATCCATCAAAATAACACACGTCTACATGTTGTAATTGTTTAGACTTCTTGTAAATTAAATATTTTTTTTTTTTAATACTATAACTCTGCGTAAAATGCGTGCCAGTTCGGCTTCATTTTTTTGCTTTCAAGAGTTAAAGAAAAAAAATGGCCATGACGCAAAAAAATGGGTATGAAAGGCAGGTAAAAAGGCAGATAAATAAAACTCAGCCGAAAGCCACAGTAAAAAAGTAGGTCTTAAGCTGTGTTTTTTAAAACGTTGAGGGAAGGTGCAAGTCTCAGGTGGACGGGGAGCTTGATGGCATAAAACGTCCCCAAAATAGCCCAAAGCGCTACGCACGTGAACAATCCACACATGCATTTATTTCAGACCCACTGGTGTATATGTCAGTCTTTTCTCCAGGAGGGGCGAAAGCAATCCTCAACCGCGACAGACGTTGCAACAGTTTTATAACCGTTGACAGTTTTACATAGCAGTCAGGACGGTTTGTATAATGGTCGAGGGTTAAGGTTAGGTTTAGGCATAGGTTTTACTGAGGTTATGTTTAGGGTTATCGGTTAGGGTTAGGTTTAGTATGGAAAACGT
>CM076980.1:9456253-9468753 GCA_039105355.1 Benthosema pterotum | reverse complement strand
TGGACCCACCAGGGTCCATTTGGTTTCATTTTTACGTTCTCAAAAGTTACACCTGGTTAAACAACTTAGCTGGGGACCACCTGGAACCCTCTCAAGGACCACTGGTGGTCCCGGGACCACCTGTTGAAAACCCCTGGTCCAGACTAACCATGCAGAAACGACTGGTGGAATGTGTGTTTGTGCCCGTCCGTCCGTCCGTCCGTCCGTCCGTGAGGTCGGCCCAGACAGACCGCACACAGAAACAATGCATGGAATGCGGGCAATGTCCGTCCGTCCAGCCAGCCTGCGGAGTGTTGTCATGGCAGTCTACTGACTATTACATAAACTGTTGTTGCATTAAAGGGGAACTCCACCCATTTTCAACATTTTAATATGTCATTAATATACCTTAGAGATGTTGTGTGGAACACGATAAAAACATTCCCCCAACTCTGTATTTCCTAGGAATGGAGGTCTGAAAAAAAATCATTAAGATGTATGTATTTCACCATGTTAATGATTTTTCTTTCAGACCCCTTTTTCCTGAGAGGGTACAAATGGAACCAACTGGACCCGCTAGGGTCCATTTGGTTCCCCTTTAGTATCCTCTCAGGAAAACTTTGAAAATGGGTGGAATTCCCCTTTCACAATTCATTTTGGGCAGGAAAAGCCCTTTTCACATTATAAATATCATCATATATGTTGTGCATAATACCTAGTGACTCATAGCACACCACTCGCTGGATTATACAGTAGGTCTGCTATTTTGTTTAAAAAAAAAAAAAAAAAACTTGATGCCCATCTTGAATATTCTGTCACAGTGAATGTTTTTAACTCAATTTATTTATTTATTGCTTTGCTTCTGGGGGTTTCTGGAACTACAAGGTTCCATAGAACAATCAATGTCACAGATGCAAATAAATATCTGAATATCTCCATGGAGCAATAACCCTCCATGGAGCATTCCATGGAGATTATGGCCTTTATATTACTACTATATTACATTGATCAGACAGAGCTTTTGTTTAATACATCTGTAACACCTGTGAAGGAAGTGGCATGCATATGCATTGTTCTATATTTATTTGGCCAAAAAAAGAGGAAAAAAAAAAACTATTTTGAATTAAACCAAGATATTTCAGAAAATGTGTGAGATCATAGTCCTGGAACCTACCCGGACCACACTTTGAGAATCACCGGTCCAAACGACAGGTCTGCTATCAAAATGTTTACATTGTGGTCGATAAAAATAAATAAAAAGAGCCTGTGGTTGTGGAACAGTGACAGAGAGCACAGACAGGATGAGACGATGAAAGCTGATCAATGTTTGTCTTTGTTGTCACTGAGTGAGTCCTGCTCTCTCTCTCTCTGTCTCTCTCTCTCTCTCTCTCTCTCTCTCTCTGTCTCTGTCTCTCTCTCTCTCTCTCTCTCTCTCTCTCTCTCTCTCTCTCTCTCTCTCTCTCTCTCTCTCTCTCTCTCTCTCTCTCTCTCTCTCTCTCTCTCTCTCTCTCTCTCATATATCTCTCATCTCTGTGCAACTCTCTGTATGTGGTACTTTCCCAGTGCCAGTTCTAGGAGTTTTAGGGTGGCTCAGGGGCGGATATAGGCATGGGCATGGCAATGCCCCCCTAAATGCCCTGACTGCCCCACCAAACATGTCATGCAAACGACCCAAATTTCAAATGTATGTCAAATCAAAGTGCTTATAATTCAAATCATTTGACACTACTACTGCTACTAACTAACTACAGTTGTGTCACCACTAGCCTCGACACCCAGGCTTTCATTTTCGTTCGCCTTGCGCGAAAACGGAAAGCCTGGACTAACGCACGTTGGAAAGTGGCCTTCAAGTGGGAGTGAACCTTCCGGGGTGGGCGTCGCTCTAAATGATGTGACGTAGAACAGCAGTGGACGGGCGCGGGAGGGGCCGGGGATGACGACACGTTAGTGAGATCAAATCAGAGCGCAGCACTTCCGCCGTGTGGATCCCACGACACCCCCGCCCCCCAAGGCCAAAATCATTGAGGGCTAGACCAGGCTATGTCACCACTAAACCAACAGCATTTCATCATTGAAAACAGAAAACTCTCTGAGTCAGACCTTTAGCTTTATGCATGCTGCGTGTCTGTTGCAACTTCAACAACAACTGATGTTATTATTGATGCTTTACTTGCCTAATAAAAGTCCTGTAACAGAAAATGGTATGGATGTAACTTCATTGTACAAAAGCTCACTATCCAGACTATAATTTAGCTTGGGGACCCCCTGGGGAACTCCCTCAAATACCCCCGGAGGTCCCTGGACCACACTTTGGGAACTGCTGCTCTAAACAAGCTGACAGCACTGTGTGACTTTGTGCCAGGCTGTGGGATTATTGTACATAAATTATATCTTGGAAAATGTTAATTTTGAGAAAAAAGGTTTAAATCCTCTCTACTGGCGTGGGTGGATGTTCCTGGAACAAACCGATTTCAGATGGGGTGGGTGGGGGGTCCCTGGCACAAAACATTTCAGAGACAGCGAGATCATTTTGCGACCTCGAACCGGTCACAGACTTTTTAATATAGGTGACCTTTTTTCCCTGAAGCTGTCACAACGGTCGATCTTTTTCCAAACGGTCGACTTAACCTGAGTAAAACCTAATTCTAAACTTAACCTAAACCTGAGAGACATCGAAATCAATTCCCGACCGTGGCAGGTGTTGCGGCAGGTGACACCTGCCGCCTGTCGACCATTACAAATGTGTCTCGTCAGGTGAACCATCAGGTGAACCTTTCCCTTCTAAACCTAACCCTAACCCCTAACCTCGAGATATGCCGTGGTCACAAATTGATCTGATGGAAGCGGTATTGGCCAACGGTTGAGACAGATTTCTAACTGCCACGACGCCCGCCATGGTCGCAAAATTTCGCTCCTCCTGCTATGCCCCTCGACCATTTTTTAAAGTGGCTACCAGCCGTTGCAGAAATGTTTGCGACCGATTTAGAAAAAGGTCGGAGGGAAGGTAGGGGAGTCGGGACAGGTGGAAAACGGATGTGACCGTTTTGTAAAAGGTCGCGATCTAGGACCAGGTCACAAAAGGACTTCGCACCTCCTGAAACATGTTCAGATAGGTGGGGATCCGGGGTCAAAATTCATATCATTTTGGGTCTGCGTGTCAGTCTATTGACTGATTTAGAAGGACATTAAGTAGTAGGCTTTCGGCGGTCGCTCCCCCGAGAATAGCTGATCTCCAAGCAGAGGAGGAGGCGTTGTGTGAGCTTATAGATCAGCCGTGAGTGTATTCATGTGAAAACAAGGCTTTTATACTCTCTCTCTCTGTTTCTGGTCTCGGCCGCCCTCGCTCACACTTTCACTCACTTGGCTTTCAACAAAAAAACGGGAGGAAATGCTTCACATTCCTCTGCCTGGAAGTGTGTGTGTGTGTGTGTGTGTGTGTGTGTGTGTGTGTGTGTGTGTGTGTGTGTGTGTGTGTGTGTGTGTGTGTGTGTGTGTGTGTGTGTGTGGTGTGTGTGTGTGTGTGTGTGTGTGTGTGTGTGTGTGTGTACATAAGAGGGCATGGTTCAGCTTTTCGTGTATAGCATTTGGCTTATGTAATTTAAAGGCACCGGATGCTTTTTTTATTATTATTATGAGAGAGGGAGAGAGAGAGGAATGCAGCTGTCATCATTCACTGGCATCTAGCACTGAAATGTTCCCAAACAACTCATCGCTTCACAGATGAAGGGAAAAGTGTCACTGACTGACTGCTTTACTGACTGACTGACTGACTGACTGACTGACTGACTGACTGACTGACTGACTGACTGACTGACTGACTGACTGACTGACTGACTGGCTGAATGACTGACTGACTGACTGACTGACTGACTGGCTGAATGACTGACTGGTTGGCTGGCTGGCTGGCTGGCTGGCTGGCTGGCTGGCTGGCTGGCTGGCTGGCTGACTGACTGCTTTACTGACTGCTTTACTGACTGGTTTACTGACTGACTGACTGGCTGAATGACTGACTGGTTTACTGACTGGCTGACTGACTGGCTGGCTGGCTGATTGACTGACATGTGTGTTTTGGGGTCTTGTTTCGAGGACAAAAAGAAATCGAACCAAATTATCTACAGTCACGGAGGACATTTAGTGTTGTTCAGACGCAACACACACACACACACACACACACACACACACACACAACACACACACACACACACACACACACACACACACACACACACACACACACACACACACACACACACACGCCTCTGCATGCACACTTGCCTGCAACGCAAACTCACAGACACACGCACCAGCATGCACACGCGCGCGGACAGACCATTTGTCTGGATTTGATGTTATTGGTGTTGGACCCCTCCCCTCCTCCCCCCTCCCCCCCTCCCCCCCTACCCCCCCACCCTCCCCCGAGAGGTCGATTTTCCTGATTGGCCTATGGGCTGAAGGTTGCTGGACGTGATTGGCCGGCTGTGTGAAGGTCACAGCTACAGATTAATGACGGGAGCTCCGGTCAATGTGTGTGTCCGCACATCACCCTGTCTCTGTCTGTCTGTCTGTCTGTCTGTCTGTCTGTCTGTCTGCCTGCCTGCCTGCCTGCCTGCCTGCCTGCCTGTCTGTCTGTCTGCCTGCCTGCCTGTCTGTCTGCCTGCCTGCCTGCCTGCCTGCCTGCCTGCCTGCCTGTCTGCCTGCCTGCCTGCCTGCCTGCCTGCCTGTCTGTCTGTCTGTCTGTCACAGACTGATGATGACACACTGTCACATCAGCCCGGTGCGTGCACGCCGAAATGTGCAACAGCACAGATTGATCACTCGTAACCTCAGTGACAAACCATCCAACAACACACCCGACAGAGTGGCATCATCGCACGCACGCACGCACGCACGCACGCACGCACGCACGCACGCACGCACACATACACACACACACACACACATACACGCACACACACACCAGGGCGGATCTAGGCATGGGCATGGGGGGGGATGCCCCCCTAAATACCCAGTCCCCCCCCCCCCCCAAACACGATGCCATGAAAAAACCAACCCAAGATATTTCAAATTGAAGTGCTTATATTTAAAATGATCTGAAACACTACTACTGCTAACTAACTAACTACAGCTGTGGCACCACTAAACCAACAGCATTTCTTGATTGAAAACAGAAAACTCTCTGAGTCAGACCTTTAGCTTTATGCATGCTGCGTGTCTGTTGCAACTTCAACAACAACTGATGTTATTATTGATGCTTTACTTGACTAATAAAAGTCCTGTAGCTGGAAATGGTATGGGTGCGGCTTCATTGAAGCGTCACGGGCGATGAAGCCGCACCCACACCATTTTCTCTTGCCCCTCCAACATGTTATCTTGCCCCCCCAAATGGGACATGTTACATCCACCCCTGACACACACATACTCAACACACACACACATACATGCACGTACACACGCATGTGCACATGCACGCACTTCGCACGCAGAGGCACAGGCAGGGTAAACAAGTGAAATTGGAAGTGATTACTGCAAAAATAGAGCAGAACACGAACTGGAAATCGGGACGCTACTACAAGATTGAAGCTGATAAATGCATTCTATCTCCCGAGTGGATTAAATTAGACTTCTTTTTTTACTGCCACCTGAATATGTATTTTTCTGAATCTTCTGAACAGTTTTTTTTTGTAGTTTGTTGTGCTTTCGTTTTAAATTGCTCCCATTCTGCACTCTGTTGGCCATACTTGACCTGAGAAATTATTCGACAAATACATGTTTTCTAAATCTTGACAGTTTTCTGAAAAAATAACAACATGTTTCTATGTGTCAAGGACCCCTAAAAATAATCTGTATATGACCTCCAAACTCCCATAATACTACTAGTTACAGGGACCCCTAGAATATTAAATATACTTTATTAAATTAAAATATGTACTTTAAATATTAAAATATTTGTATAAAAGATCTACAAGCTCATAGCCTGCCACGTGGTGGTGCGCTATGTGCTAGATGTGATATTTTTCAAAAGCTAAAGCACAACATAATGCTATACCAAAATGGGTTAAATGAAAAAAATATTTTTTAAATAATTAAGGGATTAATGTTGCCAAAAGGCAACTTTGGGCCATGTCAGGTTAACTTAAAATAAGAAATATTCCGCTCTAGGCTATAAAACAGTGGTGTCAAACGCATTTTGGGGTTTGCCACTTTAAACACAGGTTTTCTGTGCAGTCCAGCTGGTGGTTCAGTTTGGCGTCTCTTTGGAAATTGCGGTGGTGGAAGACCAAAATAATTACTTAATAGCGCTTTGCTTCTTGGGACATTTTGATGAGAGTCTGGCTGTCATGCATCAGAATAATGTGTCAGTGCTCCTGCAGTGAGCAGCATGGTCCGTGTGTGGATGGAATAAGGACATGCTGTGCACTTGCACAAGACACGCTGTGATCGGCCAGTCAGGGGCAGAGCCATCTAGTGTCACAGTTGTGACATTGAGGGGCCAGAAACTGAGTGCTGCTTGAGCTGCTGTTCCTGCTGCCTGAATGTAATAGGGACACACTGGAGTTGGAAATGTGTGTTGTTTTTGAACGAGGCCATAGAAGAGCCGCCATTGGACTGGCCCCATGAAGTGAACAGAGTTTGCAAAACTCTCTGTATACTCTTAAGGCTTCTGGCCATAAACAATATGAACCCCTGTTTGGTATGTAAAAGCACTTCCCAGCCGTTGACTGACGGCTCATTGTGGAATTTGAAGACGTGGGCAAAGCTGCGCGCCACTTGTGCGCAACCCTTGACATAGGGCTATAAAACGGGTAGCAAAATTGTGGGATACAACTTTTTTTGTCCAAACAGTAGCCAGTGACCAGGAACATTTAGTTTAGATTTAGTCCATTTTCATATTTATGATAGAGGGCGCTATTTCTCAACCTGAACTGGTTCCATCTAATGTTAGGGGATTTAATAATAATAATAATAATAAAGGACGTTCTCTACTTGCTGTTTCCGGAAGGTGTGTTTGATGAAGTCAACTTGATTTCAAGCTATTTTCTACTGACAATAACTGAAGAATGTACCGTTTCCCCCAGATAAATGTTCTTCTTTTCAGGTATTCACTGTTAGTCATAGAAATAAATATTCTTGCATGTCTTGCAACGCAACAAACATGACAAAAAGTAGAGGGTAGGGTGCCAGTTCTGAATTAAAATCACTCTTAAAATATTTACATATTATTTTTGTAAAGGTCTGCAGAGACAGACAGTAGTGTAGAGCTGTAACACTTATTCTAATGACAATTCTATCACTAACAACACCTTTTAACACTGACAATGTGACTGTGTTTACTGCAGAGACGTAATGACTTGAAGCAGCCGTGGTTATATTTAATAAACTTTTATTTGTGTGGCATCTTTCATGACATGGAAGTGCGGCTGAAAGTGCTCTTTTTTTCCCCTTTCTCAGAGCAATAAAGACAACAAGAAAAGCAAACGCGTGAATAATAGCCAACACATAAAACAGCAACATTACAATAATAGCAACACGCACAACAACAAAAAAGGCAGAGACGCAGGCAAAACGACGAGGGCATGAATATCAACAGGGATTTAATAATAAACTAAAAAGCGAGAGCGAGAAGAGAAGAAGAAGAAGTAGGCCTTGAGCTGTGCTTTTAAAAGCTGAATATACAGAGGCTGCCTGTCTGAGCTGTAATGGGAGTTTATAGTCAATTCTCTACACCAGTTGTTTCTCAAAGTGGGGTCTGGGGACCCCCTAGGGGTCCTCGAGGGAGGTTCAGGGGGGTCCCCTATAGTAAATTCACTTATTGATGCGTTGATGCTTTAACCAATTTAGGCCTGACCTGAGGTTTCTGGAAAAACTTGAAATATTTATACATCAGCATCAATGAATACTGTACTTACTGTACAGAATCCAACAATGGATTCCTGGCCTGAAAGTGTTAAATCAGTGGTTTTAAACCATTTTGATACCAGTGCCCACTATTTATTCAGCATTTGAGCCACGGACCACCATTTGATGACATTTTCACCCCACATAACCCAAAACTAAAGACTTCTTTTGGTTTTGTCCACAATTCCGGGCTGTATTCCGCAAACAAACAGGCAAAGCATCTACATTTACTAATTCATATTATAAATACTTTAACTCTTGAGAGTGTAAACATGAAACCAAATAGACCTGCAAGGGGTCATTTAGTTGACATGCTCAGAGTTAACTCAGCATTTACAATCTCTGGCCAGAGCCGTAGAAATCTCATGTGTAGAGGGGTCCCTGGCATATCAATGTCATATAGGCGGTCTGTGGGCTAATAGATGTCAATTTGGCGGTCTTTGACATGAAGTTTCAGAACCACTGTTCTACACCAGTAGTTCTCAAACTTTTTTCCATGTACACAAGGACCCCCACAATGATCTTTTAAACACCCGTGAGGATCCGTTTGGTTTCTAACTATCTTTAATTTAGGTCCCCCCTGGAACTCCCTCGAGGACCCCTAGGGGTCCCCGGACCCCAGTTTGGTAACCACTGTTCTACACGTCTCATTCGTCGTGTCATGTTTCCTGTGAAGTTGGTTGTAGTGAACGGCTACAATGTCGCTACACAGTATCTGAGTTGAGTATGAATGTAACCACATGGACCTGTCAGGGAGATCAAGTGGTTACATTTGTAAACACTAGAAGAGATAGAAGTGGATACGTCTAGGTTTTGTTGCCACATTTCCTCCACACTTGTTTAAAGACACAAAATAACAAGTTTGTTTGTTCAGCCATGTTTTATTTATAGTTGTACTGAAATGGGACGACGGTCGACATGCAACAGCACAGATTCATGCACTTCTCTGCTTCTGTGTGGTGAATTGATGCCCGACACACACGCACGCACGCGCACGCACGCACACACACACAACACACAACACACACACACACACACACACACACACACACACAACACACACACACACACACACACAGTACAGTACTGCATCATCGCCAGTCGCCAGTTTGAACCTGGGCTTGGTCCCTCCCTGAGCATGTACCAAGAGGTGCGCAGGGCTTGACACTAACACTTGCCTGCTTGCCCGTGGCAAGTAAAAAAAATGGTTGGGCAAGTGATGACTGCTACCTGGTTGCCCGATCGGGCAAGTGAAGACTTAGTTTGCTATAACACAACACAAGATTTGTCTTTAAGGTGCTCTGCCTCTGCGTCTTTCCCTGCTTTCTAGCTATCTCTCCTATCTCTCTCCCAGGTCCATTTGGTTCCAAACTATCATTTTGCTGGCGTCACAGAACCCAGAGTCCGTCACTACTATGGGAACCACTGTGGGATCACCCCACAGTGGTACTATGGGAACCACTGTGGGGACCAGTGATTTACACTGATTTACAAGTTCAATATTTACTGTAGTTAATTGTGACTTAAACAAAACAGTCTTTGACTGCGAAAGGAAATGTTTAAAGCACCCAAGTTGAATGTAAACTTAAATGCAAAATTTACAATATATTTTGGGGGCAAGTGACCATGACCTGAGGGCAAGTAGAACCTGACTCGCACTTGCCCAATGGGCAAGTGCCTCGGAAACCTTAGTGTCAAGCCCTGGTGTGCTATGAGCTTGTAGATCTGTTATTTTCGAGAAATCGTGAAAATGTGGGGCAAGTCTTTGAAATCTTTCGCCACACCAAACACTCATATGTTTGGCTTCTGGTGGGATCCTGGATCTATGGTGGGTCCCTGGAACTACTGTACATATTTTCAGATGGGGGTCGGTAAGCGGCCATATACAGATGATTTCGGGGGACCACTGACGTAGAAATATATACTTTTTTTTTTTTCCTTTTTTTTTTTCAGAAAAAACATTTTGTTTGTGTCAGCTGTCAGGTCAAAATGGGTTGAATGGAAAAAAATACTAATAAAATAAGAAAGAGCTACAGTCTGCACAAACAATTATTTCACCCACTTTTTTCTCTAGGTCTAAATCCCAAACCACACTATTGGGGTCAGGGCAGCTCTGTTGCTCTGATGTCTTTATATAGTGGGCAGGTGGTTAGAACGTGTAGCTCGAATCTCCTTGTTTGACCAAGACAGAGTGTCTTGTAGGCTAGCGCTGGTACCGCTGGGACATGCTCTAAAACCGTCTTGTCCCGTCTCGACTCGCGGGGTGACGTAACCCACGCGTGCCCCAAAGGAGGCACAGTTAGGTGAGGCCTTATGGTAGTCACCACCGGAGACTGTCAAGTCACCTCACAGGGTGACGTAACAGTCCACCCTGTGAGGGTAACTGTGCCCTCACAGGTGACGTGACCTGCAGGGCGCATGTCTAGTTCTAAACTAGAACTATATACTCCACCCTGCGCATTGTGCACAAGTGCACATGGGCTACTTTTGTGTGAGGAGAGCCAGCGACCAAAGACCATGTTCCCTCCCTCACCTCCAGGAGATAATATGAGTCGTGACAGTAGTAAAGTACTAAATATAGTGCTAAATATCTCTTAATTCACCATTCCCATCCACGCCACCCACCTAAACCAGCCAATCAGAGTACTTCGAGAGACAGCAGGCGGTCGACAACCGCAGACCGATCACAGTATGTGTGCTCCTTCTCCTCACTAGAGTAATTCTGTCTGTCTGTCTGTCTGTCTGTCTGTCTGTCTGTCTGTCTGTCTGTCTGTCCTGTCTGTCTGTCTGTCTGTCTGTTCTGTCGTCTGTCTGTCTGTCTGTCTGTGTATATTATTCAGCAGAGATCACTCTCTCTCATTTCAACATGTTGAACCTTTTCCAAGTTGATGTTTTGCTCTGAAAGGTGCCTGGAGGAGCCGCAGTGGAGCTGTATCAGTGCAGGGTCTGTAGATCTGATTGGAAGCCTCTTCATTCCATCTGACAGCTTGTGGTTCTGTCTTATTCATGTGTTGTTGTTGTCGGTGTTGTAGTCTGAAGAGCAGCGTCACAATGTTTGGATCTCGTTGCCGTCACGCAGAAACCACTTATCTCCTCCTGTGCATGTTTTTCCCTTTTACAAATTTACAAAGGAACTTTCATTGATTTGGGAGATTTGGGTGTAACTGGTTAAGACAGATTCAAGTGATGAGGGTTAAAGAAGGGGTGCATGTTTTTTTTGTATTTTTCCAATTTTGTAGTTGTACATTTTTAAAGACAGGTGAAGTGATTTCACTTTTGTCAGATTTCACCATTTTTTTTCTGTTAAAATGCTCTATTATAAGGTATACAGACCATATATGGAGTTTCCCCCTCCCCACGTTAGCAGAGAGCTAATAAAAGTTCCCCAGGTGGAGGGTGAATTCTCCTCCAATCAGGATCGAGCAGCAGGTTCAGATAGTGTAGCTACTCTTGGGGCCCCGAGTGCACCAGGCTGGTACTACACGATGAATTTCAAATTTTTTACCCTACCTTTAAGAGGTGACAGTATGTAAATAGATACTTTGGTCTTTCTTTATGTGCAATGGTGTCTTCCCTTTGTATTTAGGGTTTCTTCCTGGGGGCTGAACCTTTCCAGTAAAACGTGTCAACCTTTCCAGTCAATGTGTCAACCTTTCCAGTCAACGTGTACTCTTCAATATGGTGACATCACATGCACAGCCCCTCCCCTAACTCCTCCCCCTTCATCATGCAACTAAAGCTGTGGGCGTGGCTTCAGTTCAGCTGGATCATTCTCATACATATGCTGTATAGTACTGTACTTGATTTTTTATCATAGATGCCCCTGGCTCTACATTTGACCCCTGAGGTCCCTGTCCCCCCCCTCAGTTTGCATTGCTGCAGGTTGTCTTTATTCTAATACAACTATTTTTGGTAGCTCCAAACTTTATTTTTTTTCAAGACATCATATTGTAATACTTTACTGATACTCATCCATGTGTTTTTATAATGTCAAGGTAGATTGAGGCCAAATGTGTTGTGGTGAAATTCTCCTTTAAACATTGAACACACCACTCAGGGCAACTCGTTATTGCCAGGGAAGCTGTTCTACAATGAATTACCTCGGGTAACTCTGGTTTGGGAGTAACAGAGATAAAAGAGTGCTCCACTCCACTCAGGTTTTTGTTTCTGGGGTTGAGCCCCTCATAAGTGGTCCGTTGTTGACCTCACTGAAGTGTTTTTATTATTTTGGTGAACTGTTTTTATTATTGATAATGTTGCTTTATAATGCAAAACAAAACAGCTCCACCAAGAACTCCATCATGTACACACACACACACACACACACACACACACTCACACCACACACACACACACACACCTCACACACACACACACACACACACACACACACACACACGCACATGCACGTGCACACACACTTTATCCGGTGTGACCCATTCATGTAGTCTAGTGTTTGTAGATAAATACACCTCTATTGATCCCCAGGGGGAAATTCACTTGTTACGAGGTTGTGTGTGTGGGTGTGAGGGTGTGTGCTTTTGTGTGCTTGTCTGTGTGAGCAGGGGGCGATCTAGGCATGGGCATTGGGGGGTAGAGGGGGGGGGATATGTTGAGCATCACTG
>CM076980.1:9386004-9455753 GCA_039105355.1 Benthosema pterotum | reverse complement strand
TTAATTATAAGCACTTTAATTTGAAATATCTTGGGGTTGTTTTGCATGGCATCGTGTTTGGGGGGGGGGGCCAGACGGGGGTAGACCCCCCATGCCTAGATCCGCCCCTGAACAGCAGCTTTCTCTCTCTCTCTCTCTCTTCTCTCTCTCTTCTCTCTCTCTCTCTCTCTCTCTATCTCTCTCTCTCTCTCTCTTTCTCTCTTTCTCTCTTTCTCTCTTTCTCTCTTCTCTCTCTCTCTCTCTCTCTCTCTCTCTCTCTCTCTCTCTCTCCTCTCTCTCTCTCTCTCTGACGTCAGGAAACCTTATATCTGCCTTATATTGATCCAAGGGCCCACTATGTATTCAGATTTTGAGCCACGGACCACCAAAAATAATGACCTTTTAGCCCCACAGACCCAAAAGATTTCTTTTGGTTTTGTCTCACAGTTCCAGGCTGGATTTTGAAGAAAAAAAACAAACAGTGAACAAAATATCAAAATGCACCCATTAATATCTGCATTGTTAGTTGTGTAGACTAATTCACATGATGAATATTTTAACTCTGAGAGTTGTAAACTTTAACCAACTTTCATGTGTTGGACATTGGGAGCATCCAGTAGAATTTGGCCTCTTTCTCAGGCCCCAAATCAACTGGCTACTCCCACTGCCTTGTGAGCGGGTGCTTTTTGTCTCACTTCCCAGGTAGGCAGCGGCTTGCCTGCACACCTGGGCAGTTGAGATACGTGACGGTGAAAATCCCCCCCATACTGTTGCGGCTCCCGAACCAGTACGGTGGTCTATATCTATTGGAAGTTCCCTATTTCTCCTTCTGTCTTTGAAGATTCTAGTCTCTCTCTGCCTCTCTCTGCTGCCACAGCACTGTTGTTTACGGTGCTCCCTGACCCCCGGCCTCTCCAGCTGCTCGCTGGGCTGGGGATCAGACCCAGATGACCACGGCGTAATAGCATAGCTCTGCCATTCCTCCAGCGGCTCGCATGAAGGATACGGCAGCCTCCTGTTGTCTATAACAGTGTGCAAGGACACCCCAACGGCTCGCTGAGGTGTGGTTGCGCAGAACACGGAGGTCACAGCTTCTTGCATGTTTTTGAGTTGAGGAAACAGCAGCTCCTGTGTCCTTGGAATACTTTGATGTCTTCTCCAGACCACTGATTGCCCCTACACAACGCATTTTCGCTTCCAATAAGCACGTGCAGCATAGCTGAAAAGGAATTACCGTTATAGCAATGAGGGGACACATAACTGCACTTCTCTCCAGGATTGATGGATGAAGTAGGACGCTGACCCAAGTAGAGGGTATCAAAAATTTATTACAAACTTTATAAAAGGTGCAAAAGATATACTCGAAACTCAGAGAAAAAAACAAAAAAAAAACAGGTCCTTCTGACTGAAGCAGGTAAAGTATAAAGTATCTTCTACCAATTTCCGAAGCTGTATTCCATTTTGGTGGTGTTCTGAGGCTGGCTACGAGACTAATCAATGGTCTGGTCTGGTCTTTCTGTTGGAGGTCCGCACTGTGCTGAGCTGTGACTCGAACTAACTGGTCTTCGCTAAGGAGGGTACTTCTATACCTTACTCCACCTACTGCCTGTCTGGCTGGACCTGATTTATCTATAGATGCCTGGCGCCAAATAGCTGAGTTTCAGCCGGCGACTGATAAAGGTGTCACTCTTGGATTGTTTATTAAAGTGTCCTCAACTTTAACCCTCTTAACTAATCAAGTACATGTCCCCTAACTCTTTGTCAGAATTCTGTTTTTTAAGGATTATGGGGAGGATTAAGATATATCACCACCAATCTCTATCAGAGCTTGTAATTTGCTTTTCATGTTTAGAGTTAACACAACATTAGTTGATGACATTAGTATGGAAAACTGCGCAACCCAATAATATGTTACACAACATATAATTCTATTGATAAAACCCTATATAATATAACTTGGTTATATGATATACAGTGATATTGTCATTCACTTTATTTTCTCTTCATACCTATGCATATATTTTGTTAAAAATCAAACAACACAGTCAATCATTGATGAATCACAACTGATACCACAACCTGGCTAGGGTGAGACAAGGTGAAACCTGACGTAAACATGACCAAATGACAAGTAACAGTACCCGGTTCACACAAGTCCAACACTAATTTATGCCCTTTGTGAGAAAGGCTATCCTTTGCAAACTGTCCATTTCTATAGAAGGGTAACGTGATTTAAATGATGACGCTTATCCTGGCGCGGCCCCTAGGGTGACGTCTTCGACCGCGAATGCTATCTTCTCACGCAAGCGGGTAAGGCCCCCTGAGTCCACCGCAGATCTGCACTTGTACTTGACCCAGACGTGACCTCCTCCTGATAGACAGTGTTTTTGAGGATTTGTGTCCTTTGGAAAAATACGTCTTGTGCAGGCTGTGTGGCTGGGAGGAAACTCCCCCATGCCCATTCTTGTGGACAGCCGGAACTTCACCTTGCCGCGAGGCTGCTATGTCAACAACATGTTAAACAACCAACTTTCATGTTAACCAACCAACTTTCATGTTAACCAACTTTAACCAACTTTTCATCATTTAGCCTGGGGACCACCTGTTGAAAACCCCTGATCTAACTTATAGCAGAAATGCTTTGTGACGTGTTCCGAGCTCACGGATCGCCCCAGTTCTTTAGACGGTGTACATGATTCCAGTAGAACGTTAATATAAGACGGTGCAGGAAGTAAACAGCAAACGTTATAACGTGGAGATGAGAGGTTTCTTTCCTGACGGCGAGGTAATGGAGGTTTGGTAGCATCTGGGAGCCAGCAGCGTTTTTAAAAAGTCACCTTTTGACTTTATCATATTTGATTTTTTTTAATACAGAGGAAGTTATGGTGGCAGCCAGGCAGACTGAGTTTTTATATATATATATATATGTATATATTTTTTTTTTTATCCAAAATGATTTAATAGTATACTCGAGCATGTGTGAAATTAATGTCAGAGCTGAAATTGACCTTTTAAACAATAAATGCTTACAGATGTACGTGTAATGTTAAGGTGTGTGCTTAAGGATTTGAATGTGTTGACTATATGTAGATGTTGACTGTACTACTTACTGTCTCAAGTTGGGTGTTTGTGTTAAGTGCAGAGGTGCCCACACTTTTTTGACATGAGAGATACTTTCAAAATGACCGGCTCAACAAGATCTACACATCAAAAATGTGACCCCTTAGGCCCCTTAGAAAGTTCGATCTTTGAAATAGTGGTGAATGGTGTTACCTACTGTTATAGTATTTAAGAATAATGCACTTAAAATAGAGGGGGAAGAATTGGAAGGTTTTCGGGTATATATACTGACATTTGAAAACAGTATCTGTGGTTTAAGTTGACAGTTCGTAATGTTTAGTTTCTTGCACCCCAAACTAGGAACTTCACGTTTTTTTTTTTTTTTTTTTTTTTTTTTTTTTAACTTCACGTTTTTGTCCACAATTGGGGAAAAAGAACTGGCAAAACGTTGCTCACAATAATTATTCTCCATTTTCTAATTGTGTGGACTCAAATTTAACTCTTAAGAGCGGTAAAACGAACCAAATGGACCCGTAAGGGTCCATTTGGTTTCATTTTAACGCTCTCAAGAGTTACCGATCTATAAGGGTCCAAGTGCTGGGGAGACTGTCATGTGATCTACCTGCATGGCCTGTGTGATCTACTGGTAGATCACCTAGTAGACTGGTAGATACTGGATCTACTGGTAGATCACCATCTACCTTTTGGGCAGCCCTGGTTTAGTGTGTGTGACCTGTTCTGAGCTTGTAGATTGTCGGCATGCGGCTAGGCAGTCCGATGGCTGATTGTAGAGGAGTAAATCGACTCTAGATGCAGTAGATTAAAACCTTACATTGTTCACACTCGACCAAAACAAAAACAACATTTTGCTATAGCCTATCAACATCTCTACTTGATGCCACTTCATACACACAGTGAAAAACTATACAACCCTCTGGGACACTGCCCCCTGCTGGAGGCAGGTGGAACTATAGTGTGTGTGTGTGTGTGTGTGTGTGTGTGTGTGTGTGTGTGTGTGTGTGTGTGTGTGTGTGTGTGTGTCTTGCACGTGCCTTGTTATATAAGGGCCCAGCATGTTTAGACTTCACTCTGGAATGTACTGATCCTCTTATCCCCCCACCGTGCACACGCACACACACACACACACACACACACACACACACACACACACACACACACACACACACACACACACACACACACACACACACACACACACACACACACGTCTGTAGAAATGAACCCTGATATTTCACGAGACGCAACAAAAAATACTTTGCTCTGTTTTCAAGTTCACTCACCTGGCTGGCTGATCTGGCAAGATGCCACACAGACACATGTACACACGCATGCATGCACGCACACACATACACACACATACGCACATGCAGCGGATAGAATTGCTACTTGTAGGTTATAAACAAGTCAGTGATGTTGACCCAACATGTGCCACATTTTGTCTGTCTCTGTCTGTCTGTCTTGTGATTGATAGAATACATAGCACACAATGGCGCTAAAAAAGGAACTCACAAGAACTGAGGCCTGAACCCATATAAGAGTGGTATTCAGGATTTGAGCCGGGGACCACCATTTGAGGACATTTTAGCCCCACAGACTCCAAATCTAAAGATTTATTTTTACTTTTGTCCACAATTCCAGGCTGGATTTGGGAAACAAAACAAGCAAAACATACATTCCAAAATGGATTATTCAGATGATGAATATTTTAACTCTTGAGAGTGTAAAAATGAAACCCGCAAGGGTCCATTTGGTTTCATTTTTACGTTCTCAAGAGTTACATTTGGTTAAACAACTTAGCTGGGGACCACCTGGAACCCTCTCAAGGACCACTGGCGGACCCATACAATTTTCATTTACAGTAAATTCTTTACTTCTGTGACCCACAAGATGTATATTCTTGTACAATACTTACAGTATATTAGGCAAGTAAGCATCAATAATCAGTTGTTGTTGAAGTTGCAACAGACACGCAGCATGCATAAAGCTAAAGGTCTGACTCAGAGAGTTTTCTGTTTTCAATGATGAAATGCTGTTGCTTTAGTGGTGCCACAATTGTACTTAGTCCTGTAGCAGTAGCAGTGTTTCAAATCATTTAAAGTATAAGCACTTTAATTTGAAATATCTTTGAAATCTGGGTTGTTTTGCATGCCATTGTGTTGGTGGGGCAGTCAGGGCATTTAGGGGGGCATTGCCCCCCCATGCCCATGCCTAGATCCGGGCCTGCTGAACATAGTCCATTAGAACTCCTAACGGTTGCATCTACTGTGTGCTTTGTTCAGATAATGTAGCAGGTGGTAGCATTCTGCTGTGTGTTTGTGTGCGCACGCGTGTATGTGTGTGTTGTGCGCGCATGTGTGCGTAGGAGGGAGTTTGTATTTGTGCACGTTGTGCGATACGTAAATCCCTTCACAACCCCCGGCTTTCAAATGTTAACCTTTTTAATATTTTTAAATTGAATAATACATTAAAGAAATGACAAGCTAAGGTGTTTATAAACAGCACACTTTTTTTGGGAAGTAAAATGGCACATGCACGTGCACAGCACACAGACACACACAGGAAGCAGGGAACGTGCGCGCGGTTCCTTTTCCATGATAAACTCGGTAGCTTGGCTTTCCTTTGAAGGGTTTTATTTATTTGAAGACTCCACATGTTGGCCCAAAGATAAAGCTGTTGTTTGAAGCGTTTGGGGGGGTGAGGGTTCATCTCACAGATACAGGCCAGCGTCAGCTTCACAGGATAAGGCTGTGTACACTATAGTAAACTGCAAAAACGGACATCAAGGACCCCTGAATCAGCCCTGTGATCATTAGCCATTAGTTTTATGTTAATTATGGTGCAACTGACGATTACTTTCATAATCGACACATCGGACGATTATGTAACTCGGGGATTTTCAACCTTTTTTTGACACCAGGGACGACCATTTATTCGGCATTTGAGCCATGGACCACCATTCTATTACATTTTCACCCCAAAGACCTAAACCTAAAGAATTGTTTTGGTTTTGTCCACAATTCCAGGCTGGATTTTGCAAACGAAACAGTGTAGACTTCTTGTTTAAGTGGTACTAATTCAGATGCTGAATGTTTTAACTCTTGAGAGTTACATCTGGTTAGCCAACTTTCCATCATTTAGTCTTGGGACCACCTGGAACCCTCTCAAGGACCACTGGTGGTCCCCGAACCACCTGTTGAAAACCTCTGATGTAACTGATTCATCGATTTATTGGATTATGACTCTATGACTTAGCTAATACCATAAAAATTAATATATATAGGCTTATTATTCCGACTGCCAACATTTGATTAAAGAATATGTACACGTGTGTCTGTCTAAAACAAGAGCAACAGTACTCTTCTGAACTCTAGGTAATTCGATTATTAAATAGATATACAAACCATATGTTTTGTTCTCTAGTATAATCATTGTTATACATCAGGAGTTTTCAACCAGTGGTCCGGGGACCACCAGTGGTCCTTGAGAGGGTTCCAGGTGGTCCCCAGCTAAGTTGGTTGACCAGGTGTAACTCTTGAGAGTGTAAAAATGAAACCAAATGGACCCTTGTGGGTCCATTTGGTTTCATTTTTTTGATTACAATTAATTGATTAGTTGTTGCAGCTCTAATGTTAATTGAACCTTCCAGTCACAGAAACGTGTCCATTTGGTTTAATTTCACACACTCAAGAGTTAAAGATCTATAAGGGTCCATTCGGTTACCAATGGTCGGTCCATCATTTAGCTGCGGACCACCTGGAATCCTCTCAGGGACCGCTGGTGGTCCCCAGATGACTGGTTGAAAGCCACTGCTTTAGAATCCCCAATGAGAAAAATAACCGTTTTAGTCCAGATAATGTCTATAATGCTGCTGTGACACATTCACTGTGTGTTGGTGTTGAGGTGCGTGCATGCATGTGTGTGTGTGTGTGTGTGTGTGTGTGTGTGTGTGTGTGTGTGTGTACGTGTGTTCAGTTACAGCGAGTGGTTGAGTCTTTAAGTGCAATCGCGTGAGCACATGACCGTGTTATTGTGTGTAAGAGAGTGAGCGTGTGTGTGTGTGTGTGTGTGTGTGTGTGTGTGTGCGCGCGCACTCAAGCATGCACATGTGTTTGTCAGAGTACCAAGTTTTGATTTATGCGTGTTTCTGCCTGGTGTGTGTGTGCATGCGTGCGTGTGTGTGTGTGATGGGGGAAGTGTAATGGTGAATTGTGTGTTTGTGTACAAGATTGTGTGGGATTGTGCATTTATTGTGTGTTTGTGCCCGCACCTGTGTATGTGTGCGCGTGCCTGTGTGTCCGTGTGTGTGTAGACATGCGCGTGTTAAACGTCACAGCTGGCGGTGTTTCTTGCTGAGGGTGAAATTGTTCATTTTTCTGCCTCCAGTCTAAAGCTATACTACTCTGCATTTCAATACACACACACACACACACACACACACACACACACACACACACACACACACACACACACACACACACACACACACACACACACACACACACACACACACACACTTAAGACGAAGCAGCTCTTATACTCTTTGCTCCAGGCGTTGCTTGCTGTCGTGTCGAAATGTTTCACATTCCGTAAAGCAGAGAGAAGTGAGGATTTAATTTCAGGGTTGTTTTTTTTTTTTTTGGTAGAAAAACCCCAAATAAAAGCGAAGCGGTACCCTGTAGTTGTTTTGTTGCTTCAAGGTGTGTGTTGTCTGGCTTGTTTCAGGAGCGATTGTTTGGTTGCTGTCTGATATAAAAAGAAAAAGAAAAAACAGCCCCCCAGGCTGTCACGACGCTGAAAGCGCTCTTGGCGATTATTGATCGGCGCTCAAATGATTCATGCGATTAAATAATTGAATAGTGCTTCTGTCGCTGGACATTTGGAAGTGAAATTGCGTTTGTGTTTGACTCTCAGGGCTGAGAGATGCTCGGGCCAGATGTGTTTTTTTTTCTTCCGCAAAATAGTTGAAATGGCCGACCTACAAGCTCAAAACGGGCTTGTCACTATAAATACAGGGGCGGATGTAACATTTCACAATTGGAGGAGCAGAAGAAAATGGTAAGGGGGCAGCCACCCCCATACCATTTTCAGTAGTGTTTCAAATATAATAAATATAACCACTGTAATATCTTGGGTTGTTTTGCATGCCATCGTGTTTGGTGGGGCAGACTGGGCATTTAGGGGGGCATTGCTCCCCCATGCCTATGCCTAGATCCGCCCCTGTATAAATGCTGTTTTCCACTATTTTAAAATGGATAAACGGATAAGCAGTCGAAGGTGGATGGATAGATGTATTGATTTTAGGATGGCTCTGAGCGCCTCCATTAACACATTCTATGCACATGACGCCTCAGGGCATCATAGAAGATGCTTCCGATGGGTACGCACTTGTGACGTCTATATCTGTAGACGTCACAAGGGTTTATTCATTGATGTCAACCAGAGAGAGAGAGACAGCGAAATCCACCAGCGACTTAGTTTCTCACTGGTCGTGACTATTTTCCTACTAGTCGAAGCCCGTGACTAGTTGCTTGTGATCACAACTAGAGTGAGTGACTAGTTGCAACCTGATCGCAACCACCCTGGGAAACTGGTGCGCTTTGAGACTGAGAACGTTAGTTGCGGAAGTGACTGTATTTTCAGTCCCCAGAGAAACAACCCTGTTCAGTCCTCACTAGCGACTTGACTTGTTCACTCTTATTTTCAGAAAAAAATGATTCCAACGAACAAAGCAGTTGTATAAGTGTGCCAAGTGCACACAATTTCATCTCTTAAACATTTACAACAGCTTTGCGAGGACGAAGGGAGAAATAAAATGTTTCCCTGGGGTATTCATTTTCGGGAGCATCACATCGTGACTAATGGCAACTTCCGGTGGAAGTTAACTAACCGGAAGTCCCGACTTCTGTCAGTGGTTTTGGGGCACCGTGAATCCGCAGATGAGAGCCTGGAGATCGAGGCTAGGTCGCAACTAGTCGTTAGTTGTAGTCGTTGGTCCCTGGATCTTCCCCTTTCTGCAACCAAATAGATTCAGCCAGGAACCGTATTATTGTTATTATGCATTTATTGCAGGGGTTTTCAACCTTTTTAACTCCAGGGCCCACCATTTATTCAGCATTTGAGCCACGGACCACCATTTAAGGACACAGACCCCCCCCCCCCCCACCCTAAACTAAAGATTTCCTTTGCTTCTGTCCATCACCATTAATCTTCTAGTTGTGTAGATTAGGACTGATTCACATGATGAATATTTTAACTCTTGAGAGTGTAAAAATGAAACCAAATGGACCCGCCAGGGTCCATTTGGTTTCATTTTTACGTTCTCAAGAGTTACATCTGGTTAAACAACTTAGCTGGGGACCACCTGGAACCCTCTCAAGGACCACTGGTGGTCCCCGGACCACCTGTTGAAAACCCCTGATTTATTGTATTATTGCATTTACTGTATTACTGTACTACATTTACTGTATTATTGTTATTATGCATTAACGAGTTAATGGCATTAATTAATTATGTTGATTAATCTGATTAAAACATTTACCGCAATTACTGCCAGTGCACACTGACTCAAGATGAGCATTTTCTCATTGGGGAAAAAAAAGAGAATCACAGTTTTACAGAGACGTATAGCTAGCTGTGTCTCCCTGTAACCAGAGCGTGTGTGTGTATGTCTCTCTCTCTCTTGCGCGCGCACACACACACACGCACGCACACACACACACACGCACGCACACACACACACACACACACACACACACACACACACACACACACACACACACACACACACACACACTTGCACACAGCCTCACTCTATCTTCCTCTATGTGCTGTCCAGAGGCAATATGCAATTATAACTATCCAAAGTGATGACAGTAATTGTTTTTGGGATTGCCTGCCTTATGAAAAGACATGGGTCATGGTGTGTGTGTGTGTGCGTGTGTGTGTGTGTGTGTGTGTGTGTGTGTGTGTGTGTGTGTGTGTGTGTGTGTGTGTGTGTGTGTGTGTGTGTGTGTGTGTGTGTGTGTGTGGGGAGGGGGGTAATAGAGAATTATGATGAGAATATACCATGGACACCAACAGACAGTCTGTGTCGAACCCTTAAAGGGACATATCGCAATTTGTATATGAATGTAATATATGTTAATGACATTTAGAAGATTTACAACACTGTCCTGTGGCTCTCTATGTGTAATATGTGGTTTTAGGTGTTTTAGATGTTAGCAGCAAACCCAGTGTCCCAGTTCACTTTCTATGACTATGGTTCTATGGCTTTTTTGTGTGGCTCACAATTCATTTTAAATGAGCTTTATTGGCGTGAGGAGACATGTCCAGGGATTCAGTCAGGCAGGCCCACTTAACACCAGTGTTCTCTGTGTGCATTAGTCTCAATCGCATTAACCTGACTCTGCCAGATTGCGGTAGTATTGAGTTCACAAGTTCCCTCCTCCTACCTTGATGTGGGAACTCTCAAACAGAAACTATGTTGGACAGCAGTGGAACAAAAATATTATACATATCCAAAATAATTTGGAGCTGTAGTATTGTTGTGTCTGCTCCTCCACGTCATCAGTGCCCATACCCGAGGCGGGGTTGGTGAAAGGGCCTTTCTGTGTGGAGTTTGTTCTCCCTGTGTCCCCTAGGGTAGATACTCTCACAAAAACATGCCGTGATCCTGGACTCTAGATTGCCTCCCCCTGGGGAGGGACAGGAACTGGTTGGAATAACGTGATCCTTCCACGCGCTACGTCCAACCCTGTCAGGTGAAAAGAAGGCGGCTTGGACTCCTCATGCATTGAAGGAAGCATGAGGCCAGTCTGCTGCCTCCCCGGGTTGGTGGAGGGTGTGTAGAGCCCAGGATCACATTAGGAATTGGCACTGGGTGAAAAAATCGTGGGATAAAAAAATTATAATAAAAATGTGAGGGGAAAAAAAATGCGTCTCTGGTATTGTTTCAGGGTGCTAGGTAAAATGTGGAGGCGGGCCGTGTTGGAGGGGGCCCCGGGCCGCATTTTGGGGACCACTGCATGGTGTAAAGACTTCCTTACTGCAGTAGCAGCAGCGCGGCGTAAAGCCTCACCATGGCCTGCGGTCAAATGGATCTTCCTGCTGCTCTGATAATTCCCACAGTGCCCCTCTCTGCACCTCGCTTTATGAAATATCAGATTGGTTGCTACGGTAACTACTATAGTGGAAAACCCAGCGTACAGGGAGCTGCACGGGTAGGCCATTTCGTCCTTGCAGGGTTATTCTTTTTTTTCTCTCTCTCCTTTTTTAAATAAGTGTTATTGTGTCATTTCCCTGCAGGCGTGGGTTCGACCGCTGCTAGCTTTTCCTGTGAAAGCTCACACAGCATTTCCATAGAAGTGTCAGACATGCTGTGTGTCTAGCTGCAGGCTGCCTGGGAGGCGCTGTTTGTTTATACAGTTCATGGTTGCTTATGCTTAGGGCTGAAACTATGAATTGATTGATTAATTAATCAATTAATTAATCAATTCATTGATTAATTAATCAATTCATTGATTAATTAAGTAATGGAATTATTAACCTTCCATTAGTAATGGATTATTCTATTAGTTGCCAACTATTTTAGTAATCAATCTCTTCGTCAACTAATCACTGACAATTTTGCCAGTGTTAAGTGTAACAAATTCCACCCATTCTCAACATTTTTACTGTGATTAATTAATACACCTTACAGATGTTGTGTGGAAATAAAAAAAAAAAAGTTCCCCCCATTCTGTGTTTCCTAGAAATGGGAGTCTGAAAAAAATCATTAGCATGGTGAAACACAGCTTGATAACATCATCAAGTTGTGTTTCATGTTAATGATTTTTTCTTTGATGGCCTTTGTTTTCTGAGAAATGTGAACCAAATGGACCCACTAGGGTCCATTCGGGCGATGAATTGATTATGAAAGTAGTCGTTATATAGTTGCAGCCCTACTTTTGCTGTATATGGTTCATTACAGAGCCTTCGATACGTATGCGCGATAATATGAACTGCGAGTAAGGCAGCGCGAAACAGGGGCAGCAAAACGTGCCAAAAAGTGCCAAGCCGACCCTCAAAATTAGAATTTTCTCTGCAACAAAGCCGCGTAATGACAAGCGGCCGCGTGTGTGTCGAGAAAAATGGCCGATCTGAGTCAGGAAACACAACACTCTGGTCGGGAGGGAGGGAGGAGGGAGGGGGCAACACGATTATCTTAGCAGTAGGACAACCAAATGGTCAGCTACAGCCCTGGTTCATAATGTGACGGCGTGGATACGGTGACCCGCGGCGAGCCATTAAATAAAGGGAGGCGTGCGTCATTGGTCGCTTTTTAAGACACACGCTGGGCCATTATGCTGATTATTTCGACACTTCCTACTGGGCACGCCATGGGAGGCTGGCATGTACTGTACACATGCACACAAACACACACACATACATAAACAAACAAACAAACACACACAGCCGGATGGTAACGTTAGTCATTTCAAACGCGGGTTGGTTCTGCCACAGAGTTTAGTGTTGTGTTGAAGTGTCCTCTAATTGATCCTGGTTGGTGCTGGTTGGTGCCTACCATGGTTTCCTCTGCCTTCTGTGTGTGAATGGATGTCTGTGTGAATGAGTGAATGTGAATGTGTGTGTGTGGGTGTGTGTCTACTGTAAAGCATCTTGGATATAAGTTGCACTGTTCATCACTTAATGTACACACGCACACACACACACACACACACACACACACACACACACACACACACACACACACACACACACACACACACACACACGTTTACTAGTTGTGATGACCTCAACAGTCAACAGTGATTTTATGAATCTCTTTTTTTCCATTTTTAACCACAAGCCTAAAGCCAAATCCAACCACAACCCCACCACAGTGCATTGTGAGCTGCTAGACAAGCTTTATATAACTTGACTCACACAGCACACAGCCAGGTGTAAAGTCAGGCTTATCCGTAAGCTGTAAGCCCAGAGGCGACGTCAACCACTCATCATGCAACACCTTGGCAACCACGCTATCCCCAACGCCAGTTGCAAGGAGTTGCAATGGCGCGGTTTGGTGCTTAAAGGATAGTTAACTCCCGGATCGCAGAAGTCTCGCCTGCAGTTTTCTTACCGTGGGATAACGCACACCGAAGACGCGGACGGCGCAGAACACAACAAAATGTAGAATTCTTTAGTCAGAGCACATCGTCTGATAAAGATCTGTTGCTGACTCTCATTTGGGACAATGAGCACGGCCATTTCAATTTTTTGTCCCATTCGCACCCATTCAATCCACTGGATTCAGGAGCCCTTCCTGGGAATCTCCTTCTAGTTGTCGTTGGTGCACGGGTGGATCGTCTGTTACTAGACGTCACTTCCTGACTTTTGACCCAGACTTTTTTGCTCAGATCGTGAGAGGACAGGTTAGTCAAGACACCAGAAACAGCATGACGTCATCGCACATCCTGTTTAAGAGATCTGGCGCTTCAAAATAAGGGCTTTTTACCACTTGAGCCGTGACGAACATGCGCTCGCAGTCGGTGTGTTAGTTAACCCTAGTTATAATGGCATCTAAAAGTCTTACCCTAAACTTAAACACAGCCTGGGGAGGGGAGTGGAAGGAAGAGGATGAGAGAGGAGAGGATTCTCTAACAGATCTGAGGCCATGAATAATACAAAAAGACCAAATGCTCTCTCTCTCTCTCTCTCTCTCTCTCTCTCTCTCTCTCTCTCTCTCTCAGCTGTCAGCAACATTTCACCTGTAAAGACGGGAATGGATTTGAGGGACCAATAGACAGACAGACAGACAGACAGACAGACAGACAGACAGACACAGACATACACCTGTTGTAATGAGAGCAGGATGGGGTGAAATCATTTCCCTGTTGGTCGCGATGACTGTAGAACGCAACTGGTTTATGTTCACTTCCAACTGCCGCGACCGCTGGCCGAACAACAGCGGTTGCCGTTGGTCCAATGGTCAGTGGTTAAAGGGGAATTCCACCCATTTTCAACATTCTAATATGCCATTAGTATACCCTAGACGTGCTGGGTGGACATGATAAAATAAAGTTCCCCTATTCTGTGTTCCCAAGAAATGGAGGTCTGAAGAAAACATCTGAGAGTGTACAAATGGAACCAAATGAACCCGTTAGGGTTCATTTGGTTGCATTTGTACATTCTCAGAAAAAAATGTTGAAAATAGGTGGAATTTAACCATAGGGAACCCCTAGTGGTAGTTTTACCCTAGTTGACGGGAACCCCTATAGGGGTTCTGTACAGTATGTACAGTATCAAAAAATGTCAAAAATTTGATGGAGTTACACAATAATTTGAAGTTTTTCAATACACTTAGGTTAGTATTTCAGAGACATTTTTAGAATCGGGATAGTCTACAATGGGTTAAGGTTAGGTTTAGGCATAGTTTTTACTGAGGTTATGTTTAGGGTCAGGGGTTAGGGTTAGGTTTGTGCTAAAAGACTTCAGTGTTTTGTATCTTACAGCATTATGTATGAATACATTACAGTTTAATTTGTTATCCACGGTGGCCTAGAAGTGGGAGTCAAGCTTTCGGAGCACGATTAATTCATGGATTCATCTCAGAACAAGACCAAGCTGGAAAGAGTAGTACTAGTGAGACGTGCATCTAAAATCACAGGAAGTAATCCTCCCTACGCTTTCCTCACTCTTTAACACTAGAATAATCAGGAAGGCAAATAAAATAATAGCTGATAGTTCTCACCCTGCACACCACCTCTTCACTTTTCTCCCATCAGGCAGGAGATACGGAAGTGTTAATTGCTCAACATCTCGCTTCAGAGATAGTACTTACCCTGTAGCTATTAGACACTTGAACTTGTCTCGCTAGTTTACAGTTGTAACAATGCATGCATGTAACAATATGCAATGCAGCACTTTAAAGGAGAATTCCACACCAAAAACACATTGGGCATCAATCTATTTTCTATATTTCACCATGAGGTGCCCGTCCCAACGTCGATGGGACGGGGGCCTCATGGTGAAATGTAGAAAATGGGACATCTGTGACAACAATCAAGGGCATTATGTATCATGTCACAGGAATGAGGGTAGATTGATGCCCAATGTGTTTTGGTGTGGAATTCTCCTTTAACAACCATATGTAATTTCTATGCTGCTGGTCTTCTTGTTGTCTTCTTGTATGTAGGTTGTTTGTAAATGTTGAGCAGGAACCAAGACAAATTCCTATCAACAACCTGTTGTTGACATGGCAATAAAGTTCTTGAATCTTTAATCTTAATCGTGGCAGACAGCAGGTAAGCTGTCAAGTCTACTGTCAAGTCTAGTGATAGATATCTGTTAGGATACAGAGGCCAGGATATGATATATATCAACACACACACACACACACACACACACACACACACACACACACACACACACACACACACACACACACACACACACACACACACACACACGTGACACTATTATTCACCCCCCCCCCCCCCCTTAATGTCATCATCAAGGCGATCTGAGCTGATTGTTGTCACTTCCATAACGACCTCGTATCGCTACGGCAACCAGATGGGCAGTCGCCAGGGCAACAACCACTTCCTACTGCTGTGTGTGTGCGTGTGTGCGTGCGTGCGTGCGTGCGTGCGTGCGTGTGCATGCGTATGTGTGTCATTATTTGTCACTTGCAGTGGCAAATAAGTACTTGTGGATTTATTAACAGTTATGAACTATTCACACCTTTAACCCTTTAATTACCAATGACGTAATTGCAGTGAAAATGGTGCTAAATCCAAGCCTCCCACTGACGTAATTGACGTATTGTGTGTTTTTGGCTGGTCTGGGGTGTTTCCAGGTGTAGTGGGGGCCCTCCGCCAGCAGAGGGAGCCCTCCCCCAACTTGTCACAAAGTTTCATGTAGCTGGATCAGTACAATTGACCCTTATAGATCTCTAACTAGCCCTAACAAAAACAACAACAAACAAAGCAACAAAGGGATTTTTTTACCTTACCTTATGTGTCTCCAAATAACAGCACAAAAGATCAAAAACATGTAAAAAAGATTGCCAATAGATCCAAAGGTCAATAAATCCAATAATTTGTATCAGGACTCCCATGCTGATGACAGGCTGCAAGCCACAGCCATGGCTTTGCAGCAGGGAACATAATTTGCTGTTCTGTGTTTGCAGTGTTGCCAACTTCCAAAATACACTAGTGGCACTTCCAAAATGCACTAGAAGGAGCTAGGGCAGTGGTTTTCAAACCAACTCACCAGCAAAAAAGCACTCGTTTTTCAAAAAAGTACTAGTTTTTCAATAATTTTGGTGCTAGGGGGGTCTGAAAAAAAAGCTAAATATAGTGACAAATGCGCCAAGTTGGCGACATTGGTTGCCAGGTGTTTGGAGAGAAATAAGCAACCAGGTTTCATAATAATAAACTACTTTACACATAGTGCATGAAAAAGTTCAAATACCAGAAAATAGCAGTTCTGCAAGCTCACAACATGTTGTGAAGTGTTGTGAGGAAAGTAAATGAAAAAAAAATAATAATGTTAATCCTTGAGAATAATAAAATAAAATATGCATATTTCTTTTTTTCTGGGGAAAGTGGAGACTTGCAGGGTTAAAATGAGACATTTGTGACATTTGTGGTCATATCACACATTTTTATTTGGACATTCAAATATGTACTTTATTAGGGTATTTAGCTGGTCTGGCTACAGCATTAAGCCTAATTATGCTGGTAGGGAAAGGGTTAATCCGTGATATCCCCCCCAAATAATCTGAGCGCTTCTTCAAAACAATGTCCATGCGACGTGATACAAACTGTCATGGCCCACCAGCCCACTCAGACAGTTTTCTGTTTTTACTGTAATGATGAAATGCTGTTCTTTTAGTGGTGACACCGCTGTAGTTAGTTAGTAGCAGTAGTAGTGTTTCAAATCATTTTAAATATAAGCACTTTAATTGGGTTGTTTTGCATGCCATCGTATTTGGTGGGGCAGACTCCCCCCCCCCCATGCCCATGCCTAGATCCGCCCCTGGAACAAAGAGACTCTTCATGACTCCTAACAAACCCCCAACAAATAGTTTGTTGCTGGGATAAAGAAAGGTCAATAGCAAAGTTAATTCTCTCCTGGTTTGTCTCGCTAATAGAAGCTGTTTTACTATTAATATGTTGTTAATATTGTGTGTCTTGTGATGATTGGGCCCACTATTTAATTCAGTGTCCATGGAGTGAAGGAATGGATCATAAGTCGTGTTCATGTTCATTCTACCTGAAATGTTGGGATTTTTAATATGGATCCCAGCCAATTACAATGCACACCGGGGTTTCTGAACCAATTAGAGCATGCATCCCTTCAGGCGATGGGATGGCAAAAAAGACGGCTCTACACTAAACTATACTACACACGCGACCAGGGGTGGATGTAACATCTCCCAATTGGGGGGGGCAGGAGAAAATGGTATGGGTGCGACTTCATCGCCCGTGACGCTTCGCACCACGGGTGATGAAGTCGCACCCATACCATTTTTGGTTACAGGAATTTTATTGGGCAAATAAAGCATCAATAATAACATCAGTTGTTGTTGAAGTTGCAACAGACACGCAGCATGCATAAAGCTAAAGGTCTGACTCTTGCCCCCCCATGCCCATGCCTAGATCCGCCCCTGCTTGCGAAACTCTTTACAATAGTCCCTCAGCTCTGCCACTGCTATGTGGTTTATTTCTACCATATATTGTTTCAGATATACAGTATATTGTAACATCATGATTGGGTTTAAAATGAGTAATACACTGTCTGGAGTGTTTCTGGATGTAATCAAGGAATCTGTGTTTGGGGAGGACATTTCAGAAATGGGATAAAAACAGGTGAATGTTATAGCTTTTCATATAAAAATACAGAAAAGTGAAAATTTGCACATTTTTGGGGGCATGCATTATCGGCTATAATGACCATGGATGTGCTCTAAAAGTGTGAAAAAACGATTATTTTCCAATTCACTGGTCCATTAAAGTAATGTACAGTAACAACTAAAGTATCTGTAATGTTTATGTTGTACTCTTAGAAAACAATAATAAAAAATATATAAATCAAGGGATTTAAGATCATTATAGTTGGGATATTGCCTGAGTCCAGTGCATTTCTGCATACTCCCAGTCTAAGAGTTGTTCTTTTCCCTCAATGCTCTTTGTCATTAGAATTCTATGTACAGTAGAAGAGCCTCCATTGGACTGGCCTCATGAAGTGCACGGATAAAATGTCCTAACTTGAGCTGGGGCTGAAAAATAAAAAGGTGAAAAAGGTGGAGTATTAAAATCAAAGTCTAATTGGCTGATTCATTTGCATCCATGCAGTCCTGGTGTTGCGTATTTGCATTTCACCCGGTGAGGTGTTGTGACATGTCCTAAAACTACTGGTACAACGGTGTCCTGTGCACATCCACCAAGATGGACGTGTATTAACATTCCAGACAGGAAAAAAAAAAAATCAGTTATAAAATGTACAGATGAAGTGTGCTATCTGCCAGATTTACGACAGCATGGAGACTTAAACATGTGCTTGATTTGGTTCGGAATCGAAATTGAAGATCGTTTTGGCACTTATTTAATTGAAATGGAATTAGAAAAAAGGCTGTTACAGACGGTGAATTGCCCAGCGAGAATCTCGCAGTGAGAAAAAAAAGCTCACTGGATTGAGCTTTGAAAAACATGTGTGCACGAAACGAGCACGTCGCACACCATAAACAAGACTGGACGCCGCGCCACGGACGTTCACGTCTCATAGCGCGCCACAGAGTGGCACGCTATGAGACGTGAACACCTGCTATTTTTCAGGATTTTTTTTTCCTTCTATGATCCTCACCTAGTGCTGCTTTCATGCTTAATCGAGAAAGTAAATGAGACTGAGTTGAGGAAGTAAAACAATTAGTTGCATTCATTTCTTATCATGGTGTGTGCAATATCCCTTTGAGTCCTGACCCTCGATTCGAGTTTCATTCACTACAGTAATTTCCGACACTAGATTCTAGTTATTGACACTAAATGATAGTTTCTGATGCTAGGATCTCCTTTTTGACACTAGAATCTACTTTCTGACGCTAGAATCGAGTTTTTGACACTAGATTCTATAGTTTCTGACACTAGATTCTAGTTTTTTTCTGAAAAATCTGTGCTCCTGTGTCAGTGATGCTAACATATTTCTAGCCAAGGACCACCAGAATTATCCATATTTGGCTGCAGACCCCCATCTGAAAACATGTTGTTCTCGGGGGTTCCCCAGAAGCGAAAAATTGAGATAAAAATGTTTGCTTCCAAAATAATGTATTCAGAGATTTGCAGCATCATTTTTCACAATTTTTCAAAAATAGCAGAACAACAAGCTCATGTCGCGCCACTCGGTGGCGCGACATGAGCTTGTTGATCTGCTATTTTTCAACAGATAAAACACCAAAACGCGTTCAGGACACTGAACGCGATATACCAGAGTGCCAGTTCTAATACTAATTCAATATCACCACGGGCCAGATAATTCATTCACAGGCCTGATTTGGCCCCCGGGCCTTGAGTTTGACATATGTGCCCTAAAGTGTGATTGGAGGCATCCCTAGTCACAGCATACAGTATTTATCTCCAGTACGATCGACCCGTCCCCTGATCCTTGATGAACACGGAGGTGTTCTCAGTGCTTCTATCGCTGAGCCTTGAGGCTCATTCAGAGTTTGCATTTTTGGTGACCACCGCCACCACCACCACGACTACTGCTATTCATAGTCTATCACAATCACCACTGCCTCGCCCCTCCTCCTCCTCCCCTCTCCCTCGTTCTCCTCGAATGTGTTCATTCTTTATTTTCCCTCTGCTTTCTCTCTCTACTTCCTACCTGCCTCAATTATAATCCTTTCTCCTCCTTTTTTGTGTTTATTTCCTGTTCTATTCATGTCATTGTCTCTGTTATTCAATTCCTTCCTTCCTTCTCCTACAGCCTGTCACGCTGTTTTATTTTTATTTTTCTTAACCTATCAAGCTGTGAAAAAACAGCATCGTGCTCCACACTTCTGGACCAATCGACAATGTGATTGGTTTATCTCTGTTTGGTGAGTGTTCCCGGTGAGCACGGCTGCGACGGTGAATAAAATCAGAGAGGAGGAGGCTGGAAAGAGCGGTGGTTGTGGTGGTATGACGTCATATTATGTATTTTTTCCTGAGTAGGCGTTTAGAGTATGGATAGAGTTACGTAATCTATGTTTGTTTCATGAGGTCAGTCCACTGGAGTTTCTTCTACGTAGACATATATTGAATGAGGACAATGAATGCGGAAAGAGTCTATGGGCTCGGGCGAGTACATGATCCCAAGTGACCAGGCTATTTTCTGACCCCCTCAATGTCGTAACTCTTCTACTAGATGGCTCCACTCTATCGGTACGCAGTCCTGTCCCCTTTCATGCCGATGAGAGACCCAGAGGTGAATTTCCCTTTCATTTTCCTCATCGACTTTTCAAAGGGTATTTATATAAACACATTCACACCCGCAGGACAAAGCCAATTCGAATTGTGACAAATCATGACAATAAACACACTGTGTTGTCAAATACTTCGGAAGAAGAAAGAAAGGATTCAACACTTTATTCAACACTCTTTTTCTTCGTTCTGTTTATTTGAACGGCCCAAAACATTGCCTTTGTTGTCTTCACTTGTCAAAACAAGAGTCAGGCTTTGTCCCGTGGCGTAAACGCCTTTAAACTTTTTGAAAAGTCTATGAGGAAAATGTTGTTTTGTAGAAGGAACCAATAGAAGTGGTTTTGAAAAGTCTAAGGAAGAAGGAACCAATACAAATTGTTCTTTCTTCTGTAGAATGAACCAATAGAAATGTTTCTTTCTTATGTGGAAGGAACCAATACAAATTGTTCTTTCTTCTGTAGAATGAACCAATAGAAATGTTTCTTTCTTACGTGGAAGGAACCAATAGAAAGCGTCTGTTCTTCTGCACCATCACTCTGAAGCTTTTCTTTCCCTGTGTTGACAAAGAGTTACTGTATATGTGAACAAGAACTTCAGTTTTCAAGGCAACTTCAATTTCTCTGATGTTGATTAGATGGTGGGTGGGTGTGTGTGTGTGTGTGTGGTGTGTGTGTGTGTGTGTGTGTGTGTGTGTGTGTGTGTGTGTGTGTGTGTGTGTGTGTGTGTGTGTGTGTGCGCGTGTGCGTGTGCGTGCGTGTGTGTGCGTGTACTACTACATTTTGTACTGCTGTTACCTCTCTATTTCTGAATTCTGTGTACTTGAAGTCACTAATAACTCTTCTGAACCAACAGTAATCATGACTCATTCTTTTAGTTTTAAAAACTAACAAGCTCCAGCACTAGTGCTAACGCAGTCTTTGCCCTGCAGTTTTTAAGTGTTTGTGACATACGATGATAAGAGCGCCCCACATTTCACACCAGTGTGATTATTATTATCATTATGCTGTTTGTATTGGGCTTAAGCATTCATGGGCGCCACAAACCCGATGCTTGTAGATCTGCTATATATCTTCACCTGGACGTCCACCTCAGAAACAGAGTCCGTCTAGTCCGTCTGCAGTGGTTACGGTTTGGTGATTTATGGCCTGCAGGTATAATTCCAGAAGTGTGTTTATGAAGCATGGAACATTGTGCAGTCAGTGACGGGTCCTATCTGCTCACCACAGATGGACCTGCTGTTTGACTTTACTGCTTCAATGGAGAGAGAGACAGAGACAGAGAGAGAGAGAGAGACAGAGAGAGCGAGACAGAGACAGAGACAGAGACAGAGACAGAGACAGAGAGAGAGAGGCAGAGAGAGAGAGAGAGAGAGAGACAGAGAGAGACAGAGAGAGACAGAGAGAGACAGAGAGAGAGAGAGAGAGAGACGGATACAGAAAGAGAGACAGAGAGAGAGCGACAGACGGAGAGAGTGAGAGAGACGGAGACAGAGAGACAGACAGAGAGAGAGAGACGGATACAGAAAGAGAGACAGAGAGAGAGCGACAGACGGAGAGGGTGAGGGAAAACACTGGTCTGGAATCAAACTGTGGAAGTTGGACAAACAAGTTGGACAATACATTTCATTCATTATTTAACCTGACTATTTATGTGAGAACTGATTCTACAATGCTTTCTAAATCCTGACAATTTTCTGAAAATCCTCATGTCAGTGGTCCTCAGTATTTCCATTTGTAAAACAAAAAAGGTCGGTCGCGGCAGGTATCCTATCGGACAGGGTTGGTATCCCTTTGGCTGGTATCCTAGTAATCGGTCAGGGGTTAAAACAGTCTCCAGGTTTGCCGGCCGTTAACCATCGGTCGGACTGTTAAACTAGCCACTCATTTCCCGTCGGCCGTGGCCGCCTGCCTCGGTCGCAAATTGATTTGGCTGTCTCTATGTGCCTATTATGGGTGACGTGCGACGCCCCCCAACGCCCCCCATGATGCACCACTAAACACATAACTGTGCTTTCACAGTCCCACTCCGATCCCTGAGGCCTACTCCAGAGTTTAGTGTCGCCTGGCGAAGTGTCCTTGAGCAAGGCTGTGAATTCATAATTGCTCCCCGATGCAAGGTGCAGGGTTGGTGGTGCCTCGCAGGTTTTTTTTTTCTTTTCTGTGTGTGTGCGTGCGTGCATTCTCGCGCATGTGCGAATGAATGAATGATATATTCGTAATGCATAATAATCTTCTGTTAAAGCGCTTTGGATAAAAGCGCTATATAAATGCACCATTTAGCCGTGGAAGTTCAGAATGTGGTTGGTGGTTGGAGGACTTATTGCATATTTCAATGACAGACGCCTTTTCTTTTTTCCTTCATCTTCTCCCATGTGAATACCGATTAGGGACAGACTGACAGACAGACGGACGGACAGATCCTCTGCCTGCCCTACAGTAGTAACACTTTATTTGGTGTGGCTGCAGAGTAGAGCACCCTGGATCAGCTTGGAGCATTCCTGTTGGGATTTTATCTTTTTCAGTTTTCTTCCTAATTTAATGAAACCAAGGGTCTTCGACCGAGCAGCGGTACCATACTAGGTACCACAGCAAGCAGCACATCTGATACTACCACACACTTAGAAAAAAATAAAACGCCTGTGGTCTCCAGGGACAGATCAGATGAGAGAGGAAAAGGAAAAGAATAGGATTTAGAGATGTGAATTATCAAGGAATGTGCTTTTTTGTTGTTGCTGCTTTTGCAAAAATCACAAAATCTTCTTTCCCGTCAATACCTAATATTTAGGGCCTAATTTTATCAGTTTGTTTGACCAATCTGGGAACTACATCGTTACCAAGGAATGTCTTTTCCGATGTGTTTCTTGTAGGAAACCTTATAAATCCAGGTCAATGTCGGGGTGCTAGTCACAACCTATAGAAGGCAAAACATGCAAAAATGTCACCATGTTTTACGTAGCATGTTATATGTCTAACTGGGGGGTTTTCATGAAGCTGAATTCATTTCAAACATTACGGTAGTTTTAACAAAAAGAAACACACACACACACTCATTGTGGTGAAAATGGCCACAGCTCTTTCCTAAATGTGCTGACTAAGCACATTTATGATGGCAGGTATGTCTGTTTTTGTCCAAGGAGTTGTTTTCTGAGCGAAAGAAAACTAATGGTAAATGGTGCGTTTATATAGCCCCTTTATTCAAGACGCTTTACATAGATTGTGTCACATTCACACATTCATAGACTTCTGGCAGCAGAAACCAAGGCAAGGCTTTATACGCTATTAGAGCATCTAGCATTAGGGAAGAGGCGTTCCACGGCAGAGTGGCTCTGCCTTCTCGTATAGGTTAGCGGGTGCTTTGAAATCCTGTTATCTATTTCCAAAATCTATTTGACAAAATTAGCAACTTAAGGGACTATAACCACACCTCCAGTCACAAATAACTGTGTCGGCATAAGGAATAGTGGCTAAGGGAGGATTAAAGGTGACAAAAAATAGCAATAAGGGAATTCGATGCAGACTTCGGGCAGCGTCAGGGACAAGGCATGTCACGAAAATGAAGCCCTAAGTGTCTTGCTCAGGGACACATCAACACTGACCCTGGGGGAGCCCGGGTTCGAACCAGCAACCTCGCAGTTACCTTTCAGTGACTGTACTCCTGAGCCACCGCCGCTCCATGCTTGGAATAGATTCAGCATCATAGAAATCGCCTAACCAATAAGTGTTTGGAGGGCACGAAACCTCACTCAAAAAGAGACTGGGGACAGTCTCATTGAAAAACATGTATTGTAATGGGATTTCATTGCTCGCTCGCCCGCACCGCTGGCAGCGTGGATGAGGTGTTAAACGCCTTAAAAAAATCACATTATGTTTGGGAGGAGAAGAGTTTCTGGGGCCATGTTGGAGGAGGAGGAGGAGGAGGAGGAGGAGGAGGAGGAGGAGGAGGAGGAGGAGGAAGAGGAGGAGGAGTGGGGAGAGGAGGAGGGTGGGGAGGAGGAGGAAGAGGAGGAGGGGGGAGGAGGAGGAGGAGGGAGAGGCAGAGATGTGGCAGGAGGAGGAGGAGGAGGAGGAGGGGGGAGGAGGAGGAAGAGGAGGAGGAGGGAGAGGCAGAGATGTGTTCCTGGGATTAGGTCTCCAGCGTCTGCCCTGCTGTAAGCACTAAGCACCGCCATTTGATTTAACTCTAACCTGTTATTTAAGCAGGGAAAACCATCGGGGACCAAGGTCTGACACTGTGTGTGTGTGTGTGTGTGTGTGTGTGTGTGTGTGTGTGTGTGTGTGTGTGTGTGTGTGTGTGTGTGTGTGTGTGTTCACTCCCTCGTTATCCAGGCTGAGTGAAATTAGCTCATGCGCGTGACTGCGTGCACACACGCACGCACGCACCTTTACTATATGCTTGTGAAAACAGCTGAATGTGCGCGCACACACACACACACACACACACACACACACACACACACACACACACACACACACACACACACACACACGCGCACACACACACACACACACACAGTGTTTGCACCTCTTAATGGCAAAGTTCTGAGAGAGCAAATGGTTGTTTTTATTCACCTCATAGTAGCGCTGCTTATGCTTTCAAAAATATATTTATATACATATATTCACAAACACATTCCAAGCACTTAATCCCATAATTCTAGGGCTACCCAAATTCTTGAAAAATCCCCTGCTTTGAAATGCAACCATTTCTCTTTGAGGCAAAAAGAAACAAACAAGCCTTGAGGGTGTGTGTCTGTGCGTGCGTGTGTGTGTGTGTGTGTGTGTGTGTGTGTGTGTGTGTGTGTGTGTGTGTGTGTGTGTGTGTGTGTGTGTGTGTGTGTGTGTGGTACTGTCCAGATGCAGTGTTGCTGTGTGTGGCAGCAGGGGCGAAATCATTTTGCGCCTGTGACCAGTGGTCGTGACTGATATAAAATGATTGTGACTATTGTGGCAAACGGACGCGACCAACGCTGGCCCAAAGGTTGAGGTTAGGTTTTTAGTTTTAGGCATAGGTTTTACTGAGGTTATGTTTAGGGTTAGGTTTAGTAGTGAGCGGTGAAGAACAGTCACGACCAACGGTCGCAGATGCAAAATGAGCTTACAGTCTCTTGTCGAGGACCGTCTAAAATGATACTTACTTTCTGACTTTGGTCTTTTCATAGACCTGGTTGCTTGTTTCATTTTGCAGGTTGCACGTGCGTTGTTGCTTGTATACGTTTATAAGTATTGCTGTTTACTTCAGAATGTCTCTTCTGTGTCAACAGCTTTCAGCGACGGGACGTAATTCATACGTCTTCAATGCTTACAGCCTTCAGAAGCACAAACTGTAAGAAAATAACGGGAAAAATAAATAAATAAACAACAACCCACTGGAGCAGGAAATAGAAAAGACGTAGGAGTGAATTAAATCACCTTTCACGAAGAATGAAACTAATTGGAATTTAAATAAATGCAAAAACGAATTATCCGGTAGATTAACTGTTAACCACTTGAACACAATTATGGTTGACCCTTATGAGTGCCCCAGGGCTCTGTGCTAGTGCTGTATGTTCTGTTTTACTGTAGGAATGGATGTGCAGGTGTTGTCTTTTGCCCAAAGCCGATACTGTGTTTCGGCTCCTACACTCACTTCTTCTATTAGTCTGGATCCTGACTAGGGTGACCAGACTTCCCTCTTTGCGTGGGACATTCCCTCCTTTCCAAAATGTTGCACGTATCCCACCCTCTCTGTCCCACATTGTGACTGATAAGAGCGAGGCTGCACCTTGGTCAGTTATTAGGAAAAAACTCACTGGTTCGTCGGGTGTTATCCCTTACTTATCCCCAAGCCCCACTTGCACGTCGCAATACACTCCGTTCCCTGAGCCCTTGTTAGTATGTTTAGTGTAGCCTATTTCATTTATTCATTGACATCCACTCAAAACAACAACTTTCCACGCTGGTTTCTCAAAATAATCAATTTTGAAAACAACCTATAACTCCTAGAGCAGCCATATTTACTTCCTCATTCACGTCGGTGTGGAAAAACACAGGAAGGTCTTGAATGTATGAAATGGCACAATGTGATCTCTGGGCCTCTACCTTCGTTCTCAAAACCACAACCCTAATTTTAGTAATTAGGAAGACTTGACGTGGTCTTCACAAGATAAACCGGCTGTTTTACAGTACAGATTTAAAGCGTCTTCTACCCTGGATTTGTGCCTACAACTTAATTTCTGTCGGCTAAAACAAATGATGGATTAACATTTTCTAGGGTGTTTTTTTTTTCATGGACCAAAAGCACAATCGCCTTTGTGTTTGCTTCAATAATTCACAGTCCTAGCAGTCTGGACAGGTTCATATGATCAGAGGAGAATTGTTAAATAGTGTTGCAATTAGCAAAGAAAATCTGTTCATCATTTAGAGGTTGGGTTTGTGAGTTTCACACACCGGAAAATAGCTTTGTAGATCATGTAGATTTTTATTTGTTTTATTTTATATTTATTTCTTGGCAAGGGGAGGCTGTTTCAGGTATTTCCAGATATTTCGGATGCTGTCATGAAACCTCCATGTCCTAATGCAAATGTTTGTGCGTTTGCACGTGAGCTTAATGCTCTCCCAGGTCTGGATAATGAGCTGTATTGGATTCATCCAACATCAACAAGGTGTTGAACGTGACGGGATGCTACCGTCACCATGGCAACAGCAGAGAGAGAGAGAGAGAGAGAGAGAGAGAGAGAGAGAGAGAGAGGGAGAGGGAGAGGGAGAGAGAGATCTCACCTCCTCCCAGACTGGAGGAGAAGTCACTGTAATGATGTGCTGGGAATTAACCCCATTTATGTTGCACTCTGGCTATTGAAAAAAATAGCAGAACTACTTAACCCACCACCAGCCGAGCTAAATAATTACCTGTTCTCCTCGCCATGTACAGTACGTTGAACACAAGCATTAATTGATCACATTCCATAACCCATCTTTTGATCCGATCGTATCATCAGATCAGTGTCGTACCCAAACGCCTTCAAAGAACAATCGTTCACGAACTTGTTCATATTTTGCATCCTATATATCTGCTTGAATTACTTTTTGAACAGGTTTGTTTCTGGTGTGTCTGAACATCGCTTTTCTCGCACTCAATTCCGTTCAAGAACGGAGTCTACCAGGCAAAATCCCTGACGCTAAGACACGCCTTAATCAATCATCAATATATGGCGGAAAACTAACCAATAAGCCCTTACTGGTGTCAGACACTAGAATGTAGTGTCTGGCACTATAATCTGGTGTCAGAAATTACAATCTGGTGTCAGACTAATATATGGTGTCTTGATACTAGAAACTGGTGTCAGACACTTGAATCTTGTGCCAGACACTAGAATCCACTGTTAGTGCTCATGAGTTTTATAGTTGCTTCTAGAGCCCGGCCGATATATACCGATATATCAGCATCGGTATCGGTGATATTCGTACCGATATATCAGCCGATACATTGGTGATGTCGGCCGATATATCGGCCGATACAGTATATGCCTGGAACAGAAAAAGAAAGGCAGAAAATGGCATTATTTCACAAAAGTAAATGATGTCAATGTCGTATTCTATTGTTTACTTGAAAGAGAAAATACATTTGAAGTTTAGACGTTTTTCAAATGTATTTTTTTAATTATTTTAATTCATTATTAAACTGTCCAAAACATCGGTGTAGTTTTTTTCCCCAAGAAATCAGCATCGGCATCCGCCCCAAAAATATGGCATCGGTCGGCCTCTAGTTGCTTCCTCCCGGACCCTTTTTTTTAGCATTCCTAGAGAGCTTCTGTCTCCTCCAAAGTTTCACACGTACTGCGAACGTGTAAAAGTGCGACGATCGTGACGGGTGGGGGGTTGAAGTGAAGCTTTAAAACAACATGAAAAAAGAGAAAGACCAACATGATTGAGTGGGTCTTTAAGCGGCTTGACCATCCCCTGCTGTAGTGGGCTTTATAGAGCCAGGCAGGGGCGGATCTAGGCATGGGCATGGGGGAGCAATGCCCCCCTAAATACCCAGACTGCCCCACCAAACACGATGCCATGCAAAACAACCCAAGATATTTCAAATTGAAGCGCTTAAATTTAAAATGATTTGAAACACTACTACTGCTACTAACTGACTACAGCTGTGTCACCACTAAACCAACAGCATTTCATCATTGAAAACAGAAAACTCTCTGAGTCAGACCTTTAGCTTTATGCATGCTGCGTGTCTGTTGCAACTTCAACAACAACTGATGTTATTATTGATGCTTTAATTGACTAATAAAAGTCCTGTAACCGAAAATGGTATGGGTGCGAAAATGGTATGGGTGCGGCTATGGTATGGTAGCTACGGCGGCTATGGTACCATACCATTTTCTCTTGCCCCTCCAACATGTTCTCTTGCCCCCCCCCAAATGGGACATGTTACATCCGCCCCTGGAGCCAGGGTCCAGACTAGAAAACGACTCAACACAATGCCACTATGGATTTCTGCAGCCAACCATACTCTTTATTTGTCCCTGGGCTGCACTTTGTTCCTCACTGCTAGGCTGTGATAGACTGTGACTGTATGTGTGAGATACACACTATCTGTCTCCCTGCGTGCGTGCGTGCGTGCGTGCGTGCGTGCGTGCGTGCGTGCGTGCGTGCGCGCGCGCGCGTGTGCGTGCGCGCGTGCCGTGCACTCGACAATCTCTCATCATCCTGACAGTTCATAGTTATCACCCCGAGGCTATGCGTGCACATACAAACACACACAAACACACGCGCACGCACATGTGTACGTACACGCATGCCCTGCATGCGCACACAGATCTGTGGAATGCTCACGCACGTACGCACACTCACAGTCCATCAAACGTAAGTGTCGATGCAGTGCCGTGCACACACTCAGCCAATTACTGTATGTGTACACACACACACACACACACACACACACACACACACACACACACACACACACACACACACACACACACACACACACACACAAAAACTACATTATGGCCTGTCAGTCATACTGAGCTCATCTCTTCCGAACTGACAAAGTAATCCTGTGTGTGTGTGTGTGTGTGTGTGTGTGTGTGTGTGTGTGTGTGTGTGTGTGTGTGTGTGTGTGTGTGTGTGTGTGTGTGTGTGTGTGTGTGTGTGTGTGTGTGTGTGTGTGTGTGTGTGTTTACATTCTAGGTGTAAAGTTTGAGCAAAGTGCCTATAACCTCTTTTACCCCAGTGGAGTTGGAAATCTGTGCTCCGTCAACATGTTATATATTGTATGTTCTGTCATTACTATAGTTAAATCCATCCGTAAAACAGTTGCAGGAGTGAATAATAGTGGCGCACACCATCCTTTTCATGGTTATTAGATGTATCATAGGCAACTTTAGTGTGTTAGATAGCAATGTGTTTGTAAACACATTGCTATCTAACTCCAACCTCACCTTACTCTATTGGCTCATTATGACACCTCAATTAAATTAATTTGGGGTCATTAAAATAACCCCAAATGAAATACAGGTGAATATCGCAGTCTTATTACATGTCTTGAATGAATGCTCCAATCAGAAGCCAGAGTTCTGGTCATGTGAGCGGTAACATATTACATTATTGTAATTCACTGTTCCGCTCTACAGTATATATCTAACCGCTGCATAATCGAGGTCTCCAGAGTGCAAACAGCTGTGCTAATATCAATCCGCGGTGCGCTTTAGTTCCAGCACACCGTTAGCGGGTCCATTTGGTTAGCTACGTATGCGCCTCGGTCAGTTATTAGGAAACAAACCACCAGTTTGTCGGGTGTTATCCCTTACTTGTATGTCAGTGGTTTAAAACCAGTGGTCCGGGGACACCAGTGGACCTTAAAAAGAGTTCCAGTTGGTCCCCAGGCTAAATGATGGAATTTTGGTTAAACAGGTGTAACTCTTTGAGAGCGTAAAAATAAAACCACATTGACCCTGGCGGGCCATTTGGTTTCATGTTTACACTCTCAAGAGTATGTTGAATAATGGTGGTCCCTGGTATGAAAAAGGTTGAAAACCCCTGCTGTATGTCATAATTGTTATGCATGTGTGCAGACACTATGCACCGTGTTGGGAAGAAATTGGGTGAAAAATGTGTGGCGGTGGCCCAGGGGTCCATCATTTGTACATCCGCCTATAGGTACAGTTCCAATATGTCACCCGCCTCGCGCTGATTCCCCCTCTAGCGCCTGCGTAGGAACACATGTACATTAGCTCCGATGTACTGCTGTATACAGTATGTTGTGGTTGACCCATACGTGTCTTGACAGCTCTTAATTAACAACGTTAATTAGTTCATATGCATTCTCTGCTGTCACCGATGATAAATATGGACAACTATTGATGGAATGCTCAGTAAGCAGCAGCTCTGTTGTGCTGTTTGTTATGTCAGTGACATGTTGAATGAATGAGCATCTGTAATGGTTTAAATAACAGCTCTTTGTACATTTCTTCGCCGTGCGCCACTTCATAATTCTATAATTGAATTCCGTTGGGAATGTGTGCAGCACTTGCGCACGCACGGCACACGCGCACGGCACACACTCAAACAAGCATGCACACTCATGCCACGCGTGTGCACTGTGCAGGCATTCTTGTCATGCTCTGTAAGTCGGTATGAGGAATGGATGACAAAATGTGCTTCTGTAAGTCAGCATTCTGCTTGCAGCCTTGGAGCTGTATACGTTGTGGATTCTGCACATACAGTAACTGTGGATGGTGTGTGTGTGTGTGTGTGTGTGTGTGTGTGTGTGTGTGTGGTGTGTGTGTGTGTGTGTGTGTGTGTGTGTGTGTGTGTGTGTGTGTGTGTGTGTGTGTGTGTGTGTGTGTGTGTGTGTGGTGTGTGTGTGTGTGTGTGTGTGTGTGTGTGTGTGTGTGTGCGTGTGCGCGTGCGTGTGCGCGGGTCGACTTGGTTTCATGTTTACACTCTCAAGAGTTAAAATATTCATCATCTGAATTAAGTCTACACAACTAAGATTAATGGTCATTTTGATCTGCATGTTTGCCTGTTTTGTTTCCCAAACCCATATTGTGGACAAAAGCAAAATAAATCTTTAGTTTTGGGGTCTGTGGGGCAAATGGTGGATCGTGGATCAAATGCTGAATATATCGTGGGCTTGGGTATCAAAAAGGTTGAAAACGACTGGTATATGACATCAAGATCTTCATAACACTTGTCACACACATGCAATACTTCTGTCCCTCAAATTAACAGTTTAGATCTGGTGACCCTAATCAGAGCCAGGGGCGGATATAACATTTCCCAATTGGGGGGGCAGGAGCCCGTGCCGCTTCGCGCCATGGGGGATGAAGTCGCACCCATACCATTTTCAGTTACAGGACTTTTATTAGGCAAGTAAAGCATCAATAACAACATCAGTTGTTGTTGAAGTTGCAACAGACACGCAGCATGCATAAAGCTAAAGGTCTGACTCATAGAGAGTTTTCTGTTTTCAATGTTGAAATGCTGTTGGTTTAGTGGTGACACAATTGTAGTTAGTTTGTTTCTCATTATTGCATGCCATCATGTTTGGTGGGGCAGCTTGGGCATTTAGGGGGGCATTGCCCGCACATGCCCATGCCTAGATCCGCCCCTGATTAGAGCTCTGAATGTCATTGGCTTGAACCCCATAACTCAGTGTATTTCTCTCTCTCTCTCTGTGTCATGTCCAGACTCTCGTCCGGACTGAACCACATAACTCAGTGTATTTCTCTCTCTCTGTGTGTCGTGTCCAGACTCTCGTCCGGACTGCTCGGCGGCCCGCTGTGAGGTCCAGTTCTCCCCGCTGTGTCCGGAGGACAGCGTCCTGATCGAGGGCTACGCGCCAGCCGGCCAGTGCTGCCCGCTGCCGTCGCGCTGCGTGTGCCGCCCGTCCGGCTGCCTGCGCAAGCTGTGCCCCGCCGGCCACCTCACCATCCTGGTCACCAAGGCCACGGGCAGACCCGGGGAGTGCTGCGACCTCTACGAGTGCAAACCTGGTAGGTAACGTTCAGAGCACACCCACGCCTCAGAACACCTGCCCTCACTTTGTTAGCAGGGGCGGATCTAGGCATAGGCATGGTGGGGGCAATGCCCCCCTAAATGCCCAGTCTGCCCCACCAAACGTGATGGCATGCAAAACAACCCAAGATATTTCAGTGCTTATATTTAAAAGTATTTGAAACACGACTGAAAATGGTTTGGGGGCGGCACAACATCGCAGCTGCTCCCTTACCATTTTCTTCTGCCCCCCCAATTGGGAAATGTTACATCCGCCTCTCTGTGTTAGTGGCCACTGGCCAGGTTGGCTCATTAGAACTAGAACACTTAACTCCTTAAACCCCAGGGACGCTAAAACGAGTTGTAAACGAGGTAAACAAGGTTGTTTACCTGTGCCAAGAGCGTGCACTGCACATGTACCATGTTCACTCCATTGAATAATCAACTATAATCCCGGCAATGCTAAACGAATCAGCATCTTCGGCTAACGTCTGGATAATTGTCTCGTAAATAATGTCCTAAATACGGGGGTGCACGCGCATTTGCGCACGTGCACCGCATTTACATCCATATCCAAGCATATTGTGGCAATCGGCAGCCAGATTGAAGCTGATTTCACTTCTTTATGATGAATCTTGGCATTTTCAATCAATCAATCAATTATTTAATGCATAGAAATGGCACTCTGGACCAACTGGGGAGCTACAGGCTGGAAAATGACACCATAAGGAGGATACGCACCAAAGACGTTAAAGGAGTGCTTCGCCGGTACGGGATGCCTTTAAATGCTGTACAACGGCATCGAAATATGTGGAAAAAATATATACATGTAAAAAAAAAAGCCACACGGTGGCGCCAGAGAAACTATATTCTGTGCATGACTTGCTGCTCTCCTCTACCTCCTTTAGTGTTCAGTGCTTTGGGAATCGTTTACCACCTACGTCACTTTTAGGGCAGTGACGTAGGTGGTAAACAGTCTGGAACCCCCTCCTCTGGTGTTCCACTACAGTATGCGCTGAGACACGGACACAGAGGCATGGATGCACGAGAGTATAACCATACAGACGAGGTTAAATTTCGGCGAAGTATCTGTAATGTCTATAAAAGTAGAACTTATAATAACCAGCTCCGTGAGTTCTCTTGTGCATCAGTAGTAGTAGCCTTTATTAACAACCTCCCGCTCAGACCAGTCCATACATCAAAACATACCATCACGTGATCAGCCTCTCCACATCCTCCTAGCCTCTTAAAGTGCCACTAACTCTGTCTCAGTAACTTCACTCATTACATCTCCCCCTCAAAGTAATAACTCCCAAATATTTCCAGAACTCTTGAACACAATAGAAATGAACCATATATTATACTGTAACTAACAGGAATACAGCATATGTATTTTCATCTAGATACTTTACACTCAAAAGCTTCTCAGCATCATGACAAGGAAAATAACAAACAACAAACGTTTTGTACCAGATATCACAGTGTAGGAATAGATACCATTTTTTTTTTTAAGTCAACATGTCAATTCCACATCACACATTTTTCTTTTCTCATTCTCCCCTTTTTTCTTTTCTACACTGACACACAGCCTTCTGACACCATGTAATGTCTGTAATGTCTAAAAGTAGAACTTATAATAACCAGCTCCGTGAGTTCTCTTGTGCATCAGTAGTAGTAGCCTTTATTAACAACCTCCCGCTCAGACCAGTCCATACATCAAAACATACCATCACGTGATCAGCCTCTCCACATCCTCCTAGCCTCTTAAAGTGCCACTAACACTGTCTCAGTAACTTCACTCATTACAGTATCCCTTTAAAACAACGTTTAAATTGTAAATTGTCTCCCTGGGCTTTGAGGTCATTCTAATCACACTCTATCGTTGTCCCACGATGGTTCCAGTGTACAGCGTGGACTGCAGTGCTGTGGAGTGTCCTCCAGTCCACCAGGGGAGCTGTCCCTCCGACAGCTACGAGACGCAGGTCAGACTGACTGCAGACGGATGCTGCACCCTGCCCACCAGGTGAGAACCAACACCACCACGCCCCTACAGTCAATGGACACACTGTTAGGAATACCCCAGGAAAACACGCCATAACAATCCTATTGACTAAACCGTGTCAATAAATACCTAGGGCGGGGTTGAAGAAAGAGTTTGCATGTTCTCCCCGTGTCCCCTAGGGTAGGTACCCTCCCTCACATGTTCTCCACCGTGTCCCCTAGGGTAGGTACCCTCCCTCACATGTTCTCCCCGTGTCCCCTAGGGTAGGTACCCTCCCTCACATGTTCTCCCCGTGTCCCCTAGGGTAGGTACCCTCCCTCACATGTTCTCCCTGTGTCCCCTAGGGTAGGTACCCTCCCTCACATGTTCTCCCCGTGTCCCCTAGGGTAGGTACCCTAGGTACCCTCCCTCACATGTTCTCCACCGTGTCCCCTAGGGTAGGTACCCTAGGTACCCTCCCTCACATGTTCTCCCTGTGTCCCCTAGGGTAGGTACCCTAGGTACCCTCCCTCACATGTTCTCCACCATGTCCCCTAGGGTAGGTACCCTCCCTCACATGTTCTCCCTGTGTCCCCTAGGGTAGGTACCCTCCCTCACATGTTCTCCCCGTGTCCCCTAGGGTAGGTACCCTCCCTCACATGTTCTCCCCGTGTCCCCTAGGGTAGGTACCCTCCCTCACATGTTCTCCCCGTGTCCCCTAGGGTAGGTAGCCTCACATGTTCTCCCCGTGTCCCCTAGGGTAGGTAGCCTCACATGTTCTCCCCGTGTCCCCTAGGGCAGCTAGCCTCACATGTTCTCCCTGTGTCCCCTAGGGTAGGTAGCCTCAAATGTTCTCCTTGTGTCCCCTAGGGTAGGTAGCCTCACATGTTCTCCCCGTGTCCCCTAGGGTAGATACCCTCACATGTTCTCCCCGTGTCCCCTAGGGTAGGTACCCTCACATGTCTCCACCGTGTCCCCTAGGGTAGGTAACCTCACATGTTCTCCCCGTGTCCCCTAGGGTAGATACCCTCACATGTTCTCCCCATGTCTCCTAGGATAGATACCCTCACATGTTCTCCCCATGTCTCCTAGGGTGGATACCCTCACATGTTCTCCCCGTGTCCCCTAGGGTAGGTAGCCTCACATGTTCTCCCCGTGTCCCCTAGGGTAGGTACCTCACATGTTCTCCCCGTGTCCCCTAGGGTAGGTACCTCACATGTTCTCCCCGTGTCCCCTAGGGTAGCTAGCCTCACATGTTCTCCCTGTGTTCCCTAGGGCAGGTAGCCTCTAGGGCAGGTAGCCTCACATGTTCTCCCCGTGTCCCCTAGGGTAGGTACCTCACATGTTCTCCCCGTGTCCCCTAGTGTAGGTACCTCACATGTTCTCCCCGTGTCCTCTAGGGTAGCTAGCCTCAAATGTTCTCCCCGTGTCCCCTAGTGTAGGTACCTCACAAAACATGCAGTAATCCTGGTCTCTAGACTGCCTCCCCCTGGCCTGCCGGAGTGCCTGACGGAGGGGACAGGAACTGGTTGGAATAACATGCTCCTTTCATGTGATATGTCTAACATGGGAACTCCTCCCCAGTCAGGTGAAAAGAAGGTATCTTGGACTCCTCATGCATTAAAGGAAGCATGAGGCCAGTCCGCTGCTGTGTAGAGCCCAGGATCACATTAGCTTGAGTCTTAATAGATTGCAAAATTGTCTGTTAAAATGTTAAATAAAAAACAGTACTGGGTGCAGACTGGTATGAAAATATGAAAATAACATCCTTCACTTTGACAAATATTCGCCTACAAAACCCCTCTCTTAACAATTAGGAGTAGTATTGTGTTTTGGCACAATAAAGGAACACTTTTCTGACCGAATGAATCTCACAAAAGGAGGACAAATTGTAGCGCTGCTGTTCTCCAGCTAAAGTGGAATAAATCATCCTCAATCAAATGATTAAACAACTTTCACATTGACTGCTTAATAAGAGAAATGGAACCTTTTGTTCTGTTTACCAAGGTCATGCTTGTGTGTGTTAACACCACTGCTCTAAATCTAATCATATCAACCTATCCAGACTGCTAGGATTGTGTAATTACCTTTGGAGCAAATGCTGAGGTGATCACGCTTTTTATCCATGAAAAAAAAAAAAAAAAACCCGTCCACAATGTTTGTGGACGGAAATACGGAAATACTACACCGTTGATCCGTTGCTCAGACAAATAGCATGCCCTTTAAAGGGGAATTCCACCCATTTTCAACATATTACTATGTCAATAATATACCTCAGAGATGTTGTGTGGACCCAGTGCCCCCGCATTCTGTATTTCCTAGAAATGAAGGTCTGATTTTTTTTTTCAACCAAGCTTCATGTTTTAGGTTGTTATTAGAGAAAGTGCTTTCTTTAGTTTTCCTAAATACATATTTGTTTACAAAAATGTAAGGCGATTTAATTCTGAGCTTGTAGCTGACATTATATTATAGTTTTCCTGAAAATCTACGTTCCTGTGTCAGTGATGCTCAACATATTTTATACCAAGGACCAGCAGAATTATCTATATTTGGATCCCCCAGACGCAAAGATTTGAGTTACAAATTGTTTGATTCTGAAATAATATATTCAAAGACTTGTGCCATATTTTCATGATTTTTGTAGATCTGATATTTTTCAATAGGTTAAAGCATAATGGTTAGAACACCAAAATGTGTTCAGTACACAAAGACAGCAGACCATACAACCTGTATAATACTTCAGACAGACACAGCATCCATTCATTCAGACAGTATACAGCGTCTACCATTCATCTACCATTCATCAGAGAGCCTGCTGCTGCACAGTATTGAGCTGGTGTTTGCTGAAATGTCAGCAGCCACACATAATGCTGAGTGGAAGTGTATGTGACAGGGGTGGTGGATCTAGGCATGGGCATGAGGGGGGCAATGCCCCCTTAAATGCCCAGACTGGCCCACCAAACTTGATGGCATGCAAAAAGACCCAAGGTATTTCAAATTAAAGTGTTTATATTTAAAATGATGATTTGAAACACTACTACTGCTACTAACTAACTACAGCTGTGGCACCACTAAACCAACAGCATTTCATCATTGAAAACAGAAAACTCTCTGAGTCAGACCTTTACCTTTATGCATGCTGCGTGTCTGTTGCAACTTCAACAACAACTGTTGTTATTATTGATGCTTTACTTGCCTAATAAAAGTCCTGTAACTGAAAATGGTATGGGTATGGTATGGTATGGGTTTGGTATGGGGGCGGCTTCATCGCCCTGATGATGAAGCCGCCCCCATACCATTTTCTCCTGCCCCCCTATTTGGGAAATGTTACATCCGCCCCTGCAGCAGCAGCCACACATAATCCGCCCCTGAGTGGTAGTGTATGTGGCACTCTGTGAACGTCGTGTCCAATAACTCTCTAATGCATATTTATTGGAGGCTGTTCACCACCGATGCTATAGCTAGCCTGAGACATACAGCATACACTCTGGGTCACAATGCGTCATGTGTCATTTCCACATCGCATCCATCACTTAGTTTCCAGCCCTGACGTGCCGATAGTTTTCCTTCAGGCCGCGCAATCAGTCAAAGGCGTAAATGTTTCTGTCATTACCGCACCGCTTAAAGGATTAGTTCAGATTTTTGGACTTAAAGGGTAAGGGTAAAACACTTGAGTTTTTATGTACAGTATTTATTTTTTGTGTGGATACCTTGCTTTGATTGTAATTCCAAATGTGGAACAAGAAATGTTATTATAATATTATAATATTATCTAATATTATATTATTAGATGATGATTCAAAACACACCCTTAATTGACTTAACATTGCACACAAGGGGCTCCATTTTCGTTACATGCTAAACCCCTTATCCCAAATCCCTTATTTCATTTTTACTATTTTGAAACTTTTTGGATTTTTTTTAATAATTTAAAAATCACACCTGTGTGAAATGAAGTGCTGCCTGTGTTGTGATCTGTGGGGGGTCTCCTGCACTGTCCTGCTCCTGCAGAAAAACTCCTGTCCTGTCCCACTCCTGAACAAGGACAGAAAAAAAATCCTGTCCTGTACCACTCCTGAGGCAAAGAAGTTAAGGGATAAGGGGTTTAGCGGTAACGAAAATGGAGCCCTAAAACCAGCCTCGACACCCAGGCTTTCATTTTCGTCTGCATTGTGTGAAAACGGAAACCCTGGACTAACACACAGAGCAGACTGGCCTTCATGTAGGAGTCAACATTTCAGGGTGGGGGCCAAAATCATTTCAGATTAGGCCAGGCTACACTAAACAGCTCTCAAAGTCACTCTTTTAGTGTATAAACAAACAAAGACTATAGATTCTCACCATAACTCATGTAGTTTTTTTTGGCAGCTGTACAAATTGACCTCTGAACCATGGGATGAGCTTTGTACCAGCGATCTGATTGGCTATCTTTGGCAACGCCACAACTTCTGATTGCTTATCTGGTCTCTATTGCTCTGGTCAGAGCTACATTTCATTTCATTACTATTTAGTAGTAGGTATGAACGCATCCCTTCCTCATTTTTGTATTTGCATTTCATAGAACAATTCTGCAGGAATAACACAGCAGCTGCCAATTCAATCATCTTGTTTTTCATGCAAATTTAAAATTCCTGTTGATTTTACCATTTGAAGATCTGGATCCAGTTTGTTTTTTCTCGCATTGTATTGTAAATCTCCTTTGCAAAGCTTAAAAAAACACAATCAATCAGCTTTAAACGTTGGGTGTAGCTTTGCATCTTTGTTATGCCGCTGGCTTCCATTGAAAATGAACCTCAGCACGTAGCTTTGCATCTTCATTGTGCCGCCGGCATGCATTGAAAATGAAGCGTGTCCTGTAGCTTTGCCTCTGTCAGTGTGGACACAGCATCGGTCGGTCGCAGATGAACAGAAGAGAGTGAGAGACTCGCAGGAGAGATTCAAAGTGGATCCACAAATCATATTGATCTGAAGAAGCATTTACAATATCTGACACAGTGATGTTCTCCGTGTGGAACCAGGGTCGGATTGACCATTGTGCGTACAGGGAGATGGACCACGACCCGTAGAGGGCCGGTGGTATCACGGTATGATTAAAAGCACTGGATTTCAACTTTTTTTCATCCCAGGGCCCACTATTCATTCAAAATCCAACACTGTAAATGTCTTTCTTAGATAAAAAATAAATAAAAATAAAAGGAGCAGAGAGAAGCAATGGGAACATTTTACCCTTGAATCACAAAACAGACCTGCAACTCATCTCTGTTGTTACAGTACCTGTCGATCTTGTAAATCTGTTCTATTTTTGCATGCAACAACAAGCTCATTTTAAACAAGTAACTTGGCGTTACTTGCAAAGTAATGCATTACTTTTTGCCAATTTTTGCAGAGTAATCTCGTTACTTTACTTTTTGGAGCAAAAGTAATAATATTACAGTAATATGTAATCTAAAATTCATTACTGCCCAACACTGTACACCAGGTAGAATAGGTCCTTCACGCGCTGGTTGTTGTGGGCCGGTCTAGGCCAAATGATGCTAAAAATGTCTGGGCCGTTTTTTTTTTCCCAGTCCACCACTCTGTAGAACTACCCAGCCCTCCCCAGCCAATGATCGCTGTCAGCAGTGTGACTGATGTGGTGTCAGGTCCTAACGGAGCCAGATCACTTCTCTATGATCAATACCTTGTAGTTCATAATGAAGCGTAATGAGCCACTGATCAATGCCATTTCCCACTGTCTCTGTTGATTAAGTCTGGCACTCAGTGACCACCCACCATGTGTGTGTTTGTGCACGTGCATGTGTGTGCGCACACTCGTGGTTGCCAGATGTCTGCAAGCATTAAGAATGTTGATCGATAGATATGCATAGTGACAAACACACGTTTTTTTATGGTCAGATCCATCTTCAACTGCTTATCCATAGTCGGGTCGCGGGGGCAACAGCTCCTCTAGAGAGCTCCAGACTTTCCTCTCCAGAGCAACATTAGTGACTTCCTCCTGGAGGATCCCGAGACGTTCCAAGGCCAAACAGTGGATGTAATCCCTCCATCTGGTCCTTGGTCTGCCCCAGGGTCTCCTCCCAGTGGAGATATAATCCATCTGGTCCTTGGTCTACCCCGGGGTCTCCTCCCAGTGGAGATATAATCCATCTGGTCCTTGGTCTGCCCCGGGGTCTCCTCCCAGTGGAGATATAATCCATCTGGTCCTTGGTCTGCCCCGGGGTCTCCTCCCAGTGGAGATATAATCCATCTGGTCCTTGGTCTGCCCGAACCACTTAAGGTTGGCTCCATGAAATTTAATGTTTATCTTAAATGAAAATCAATACTAATGGACGAATAAAGGAGTGGCTGGCACAGCTCTAAAAAGTTACAACTTACATTGAAATGGATTTAATGAAATCATGATCACGATGTTTCACCGATGTACTCACAAGTAATTTCTACTGTGTGTGTGTGTGTGCGTGTGTGCGTGCGCGCGTGTGTGTGTGTGTGTGTGTGTGTGTCCAGATGTGAGTGTCTCCCGTCCAGTCAGTGTGTGGTTCCATCCTGCCCGGTCGGCTCCTCTCCTCAGCTGGTCAACAAGAGCAGCGGAACCCCAGGAACCTGCTGTGACCAGTACCAGTGTGTTAACGGTATGTACACACACACACACACACACACACACACACACACGCACACGCACACGCACACACATACACACTCTCACTCTTAGCCCATCCGTGATGACATTGCAGCTCTGTATAAGTCGGGGTTTAGCCTCTTGCAGGCCCGGATGTAACCTTTCCCAATTGGGGGGGGGGGGGGGATGGTTTGACCATACCATTTTCATTTAAATTCTCCCACATTGAATAGATACAGTAACTGTATTGAATAGATACAGTCTAAGCGGTCTGACGCAGAGTTTTCTTTTTTTAATGATGAAATGGTGCTGGTCAGTAGCGTAGTGTTTCAAATCATTTTAAATATACTGTAAGCTCTTTGATTTGGAATGTCTTTGAAATTTGTGTTTGTTTGGTGGGGCAGTCAGGGCATTTAAGGGGGCATTGCCCCCCTGATACCCACACCTAGATCCAGCCCTACTCAGGAAAGTAATAACCAGCATACCCCTTCTGGTGGCACTTATAAATGACTCGTCCACACACACACACACACACACACACACACACACACACACACACACGCACACACGCACGCACACAAACACCAACACACACACACACACACACCACACATACATTTCGGCATCAAGCCTTCCTCATCATCTTTTGTTCTCTCTTCTGGGTCTCAAAAAGTGGAATGAATTCAACTCAATTCACTTGATCAATGAAAAGAAAAAACATATGTTTATCTACTTTGCCAAAGCAAGAAGCACAATACAACAGTACAACGATACAATCAAGACAATAACGTATTTCAAAGACCGAATCTTCAATAAATCAATATCTATGTTGTAGACATTGAACAGCATGTGTCTCTGATGTCTTGGTACAGTGGACAGCATGTGTCTCTGATGTCTTGGTACAGTGGGCAGTATGTGTCTCTGATGTCTTGGTACAGTGGGCAGTATGTTTCTCTGATGTCTTGTCTTGGTACAGTGGCAGTATGTGTCAGTGATGTCTTGGTACAGTGGACAGTATGTGTCTCTGATGTCTTGTCTTGGTACAGTGGACAGTATGTTTCTCTGATGTCTTGGTACAGTGGCAGTATGTGTCAGTGATGTCTTGTCTTGGTACAGTGGACAGTATGTGTCTCTGATGTCTTGGTACAGTGGACAGTATGTGTCTCTGATGTCTTGGTACAGTGGACAGTATGTGTCTCTGATGTCTTGTCTTGGTACAGTGGACAGTATGTGTCTCTGATGTCTTGTCTTGGTACAGTGGACAGAGGGTTAGGAAGTGTAACTCATTCTCTACCTCATTTTCTGTGCAGTGGGTACAAACAATGACAACAGACACAATGCTTTGGCCTGAACAAATACAGCGTCATTAAAAGAAGAAAAAACAACTACAACAATAAGTGTTGTCATTCAAATCATTAGAAAGATCTAATGATTTGTGGTTTGTTGCCGTGATTTGTCACAACCCAAGTTGTCTTTGTCTGCGGCGTGAATACTTCATGTAAATACTTTTTAAAAAGTCGACAAGGAGCCCTTTAATCTAACCATCCAAGTCTGAGCGCACTTTTAGCATTTAGCCTTGTGTTTACCTTTGCTTACTGTCAGTCAGCCTGGATTAAGAGTGTCTGCTAAATGCAGACGTTTGTGATTTGCCGGTGCCTGGCACACGCACGCATGCACACACACATGCACGCACGCACACACGCACGCGCACACACACACACGCATTCTCTGTTGTCACAGAGCAGTCATAAAGTAATGTTTGCATTGCACGGTGCAATGCTGTTAAAACCACGGCATGGAGCTTAAACTGGCTCAGCTGATCTCTGGATTTGATTTGAAGAGGCTCATGAATACACTGTCCGTCTGTCTGTCTGTCTGTCTGTCTGTCTGTCTGTCTGTCTGTCTGTCTGTCTGTCTGTCTGTCTGTCTGTCTGTCTGTGTCTGTCTGTCTGTCTGCGTGGTGCTCATGATTTAAACGTTTGCTAGAAGTTTTTTTTTTCTCTTTAGCTATAGTGGCGTTGCATTTCGAGTTCAGGAGACGGAATGCTGCCTTCTGATATGACATGGAAGGAATGGCATTTGCATTCATTTCACAACGGAGTACTGTAAATCCCTGCATCCTTTCGTGGTTTGGAAAGGGGCAGTTGTTTTACAGATGGGTAAAAGGGGCAGGGGCTGAAGCCTCCTCTCCCTTTGATGACTTATGTGTGCACGACCCTGGTATTCATATGCGAAACACGCATGGTGTTACGCGCACACACATGCACACGCACACACACACACACACACGGACACGGACACGGACACACGCACGCATGTGGTAGTGTGGTGCGAGTCAGTGTAAATGTTGACAGTAAACATGTCAGAGCGTGTTTGTGTACAAACAAACCTCTGTGTACACTGATATACGTCACAGAGACGCACCGTCTGCTCCCACAATACACCATCCATCTACACTACAGGCTGTTAACAGTGTGAGTGCAGGGCAACTGTCACTCAGGAGATACAGCGGGTCGTCCCATGATCCGTGGGTTCGATTCCGGGCTCCTCCTTTCAGGGGCGGATGTAACATTTCCCATTTGGGGGGGCAAGAGAACATGTTGGAGGGGCAAGAGAAAATGGTATGGGGGCGGCTTCATCGCCCGTGTCGCACCCATACCATTTTTATTTACAGGACTTTTATTAGTCAAGTAAAGCATCAATAATAACATCAGTTGTTGTTGAAGTTGCAACAGACACGCAGCATGCATGAAGCTAAAGGTCTGACTCAGAGAGTTTTCTGTTTTCAATGATGAAATGCTGTTGGTTTAGTGGTGACACAGCTAGTTAGTAGCAGTAGTAGTGTTTCACGTCATTTTAAATATAAGCACTTTAATTTGAAATATCTTGGGTTGTTTTGCATGGCATTGTGTTTGGGGGGGCAGACTGGGTATTTAGGGGGGCATTGCCCCCCCATGCCCATGCCTAGATCCGCCCCTGCCTCCTTTGTGTCGTCTACATGTCAGAAGTGTCTTTAGACAAGACACTGAAACCCCAAATAGCTGCCAATGAGCTGGTGGTGGGTGCCTTGCCTTTCTTCTGCCATCGGTGTATGAATGTTTGTGTGCCTTGGATAAAAGTGTTATAGAAATGCACCAGTTATTATTTAGCATTTAGTCACAAGTCTGTCGCTTGTAGATCAGCTGTTTTCTGGGCATGACACTTAAATGAATCAGGATGTGACTAAAGGCTTAATACTGGAGGAGAGGAGAGATGAGATGAGATGAGATGAGATGAGAGGGTGTGAGAGGAGAGGGTGTGAGAGGAGAGGAGATGAGATGAGATGAGAGGGTGTGAGAGGAGAGGAGATGAGATGAGATGAGAGGAGATGAGAGGAGATGAGATGAGATGAGATGAGATGAGATGAGATGAGATGAGATGAGAGGGTGTGAGAGGAGAGGAGATGAGATGAGATGAGAGGGTGGGAGAGGAGAGGAGAGGAGAGGAGAGGAGAGGAGAGGAGAGGAGAGGAGAGGAGAGGAGGGGGTGATGCAAGGACAACAGCTGACACACAGTCTCTCTCTCTCTCTCTCTCTCTCTCTCTCTCTCTCTCTCTCTCTCTCTCTCTCTCTCTCTCTCTCTCTCTCTCTCTCATTGAAACCAGAGCAGATATATATTATCATGACATGTACACAGTAAAAGGTATTGGAAGCAGTCAGTCAGTCAGGTAAACCACGGTCAAACCATCACCACGCTGCTATCCCACAGCACAGCTGAGTTCACTACTGCACTGCACACAAATGAAAAGCAGTTATTAATTATGTACCTCCCTCCCCAATTGGTGTTGATGGAAAATTATTTATGTCCCTGTGCCACTCACATTAGCATAAAAACAGTTTGTAAAACATTGGCGGGTGAATAGAAAACACGTGAGAGTCTCCTTACTGAACAGAGATCAGAGACTGTCTGCTATGTGAGCTTCCAGTGCCAGTCTTTATTCCATGCATATCTTTTTATTTTTCTTTCTTGTATATTTTTATCCCATGATTGTGTAAGTAGAGGCAAAACCGTTTTGTGACCGTGACACTGGTCGCGACCGTGACACTGGTCGCGACTGCTATAAAACTGGTGGCCCAGCGGTCGCAACTGATTTCTGTTATTTTCCAACTGCCGCAAAATCATTTTGCGACCACAACCACACTGGTCACAACCATTGGCCCAACAGTCACGACTGGTGGGCCAACAGTCGGGGATTAAGGTTAGGTTTATATAGCAAATATAGCAATAAGTCACCTCAAGTGGCTTATTGCTATATTTTAACAGGCACTTTTTATTTCTATTTACTAGGGCTGTATACCGAAGCTCGGGATTCGAACCATTCGCTCGCTAAGGTCGCCACGCGAACGAATATTAATGATCCCGAACCATTCGCATTTATTTATTTATTTAACTTTTCCCCCCATCTAGTAGATGTGCGACATCGAGGGGTCAGAAACTCGCTGTGAAACGCGCTGTTACTGCAGTTGGAAATGCATTGTTTTCACTGAAGGTGTCCCATTCTCAATATAAGTCTATGTAGGCGATCCGCCATTAGACTAGCTCTAGGAAGTCAACGGAGTTTGCGCAACTCCGTCTGTACTCTATAGAGCTGCACGCTGACTTTGGGGTTGGTTTTATGGTTATGGTATGGTATTTACCTAGCCAGCAGCAGGCTAGCCAGCAGGCAGTTTAGACTAGCTTACAATAGACACGTAGTCGTTCACAGCAAACAAATAATTAAACAAGCCTTTGGTTGGTTTTGGTTTTATGGTTAGCTGTCCAGCAGAAGCAGGCAGTTTAGACTATAGCCTACAATAGACACGTAGGCGTTCACAGGAAACAAATAATTAAACGAGCCGACGGACGGCATGTTTTGGCAATCAGAACAGCGTGTTACCCGTGGCTGTGTCGGATCAGTCTCATCAGAAAGGAGAGAAAGGAGAGCGTTGTCATGACTGGTGTATTCACTGATGTCAATCACATCTCAGGGCAGTAGAAAACTTATCTACCGATGGCAACATCCACGATTTTAGGAGTTAGTAGACGCGTGTCGCGGGGGGGGGGGGGGGGGGGGGGGGGGGTCGCAGCATATTGTTTTTTTTTTTTTTAGCGAAGGTTCGAAGCTCGGCCTGAAATTGCTGTCCGAGGCTCGAATGGCAATTTCAGGCGACTATACAGCACTACCATTTACACTGACATACATATCTTAATGGCTTTTTAAAACACTCTTTTAAAACCTGCTTTTACATCCCATTGTCATTTTATCTGTCTTTTACGTGAATGTGATGGATTTTAAATGATTTTATTGGTGATGTTTGTACATTTATGCATGGTTTTATCCTCTCTGCAAGAAATATTTTGAGTGTTTTTTTTTAACTGACGCCATTTTGCCATTTTTATGTATTTATTTTATGGCTGCCAAAAAAGAAACGTATGTATGGAAAAGCAATACTAAAAGAAAAACTGCCTGAAATGATATGTGAAAAGTAAAATAAAACATATCGAAAGAAAAAAAATGCTATATTTTAATGGATACACAACATTACAGGGATACAAGGTAAACAGTAAGTGTTGGTGCAATGATTAATATAACAAACGGTTAAGTAGAAATGTGCATGTAAATAGCGACATGAAGAACCTATAGGTTAGCTTTAGCTTATGTACGATTCCAACCACAAGAAGCAAAGAAAGAAAGTAAAGAAAGATGCTGGAATGTCTTTGAGCAAGACTAGATATCCCAAATTGCTCCAAATGTGCACACGCTATATAAAAGAGGAGAGAGAGAGACACGGAGAGCGAGAGAGATTTACACTACCTGTCTTCAAACCGGTGCGTCAGTAATTTCTGGTCTACTAGTGAACACACTGAAAGAGAAGAGAAAAAAATGAAAGCACTCACCGCCATTAAGCACCATTAAGTCCCACTTTCAGTATTGGGGGTGTGTGAGGTTCAATAAAGTGTGTCAATCAAATGCTTTTGCAAATTCCAAAATGGCTCACAACGCCGAGTCCCACATCATCATCCGTTTTGTTCCGTTGGAAACCCTTTTAGTACAGTATACAGCCTGTCTGGAGCATCTGAAAGATCAAACCAAAATGTGTCGCCGCTGCTGCTGTTGGCACTTGAACCCTCTTTGGAATAACATCATTTCTGTCTGTCGGACGGAAAGTGAATTTGTCAAAACTGATTATTATTATTATCATTCGGTAATCGAAATGCAAAAGTAGCAGATACACAAGCTTAAAATGCACTTTGAACTAGGGTTGTGTCAACATACAGAAATGTGTTAACACCTTAAAACAATTTTCATTTTTTTTTCCCAACCAAGGTTCATGTTTTAGGTTGTTATTGGAGAAAATAAAAGATGGGTGTTAATGGTTTTACATTCCTTGATTTCTTTAGGGATTTTAGCTATGGGTCAAACATGGTCCCACTCACCTAGAAATGATCAAAATCGTCGGTTGCATGCCTGTATCTGCACATGCACAGTCTGTATGTGCATCACTGACATAATCCAACAATAGAGAATAACTCAACATATTTGGAATTATATACTTTAAATCAGGGGTTTTCAACAGGTGGTCTGGGGACCACCAGTGGTCCTTGAGATTAAGGTTCCAGGTGGTCCCCAGGCTAAATGATGGAAAGTTGTTTAACCAGATGTAACTCTTGAGAGTGTAAAAATGAAACCAAATGGACCCTTGCGGGTCCATTTGGTTTCATTTTTACACTCTCAAGAGTTAAAATATTCATCATCTGAATTAATTAAGAAGTTTACACTGTTTTGTTGGCAAAATACAGCCTGGAATTGTGGACAAAACCAAAAGAATTCTTTAGGTTTAAGTCTTTGGGGTGACAATGTAATCAAATGGTGGTCCGTGGCTCAAGTGCTGAATAAATGGTGGTCCCTGGAGTCAAAAATGTTGAAAACCCCTGCTTTAAATTGATCATAGAATAAATTGATCGCGAATATAGCTGGCCTGGTAGTAGTCTGACCTCAGTCTGAATTGTCATTCCGTTTCACTCCACTGTTCCGGACGAATAAAATATTGTTGTTTTATTTTTACCACTGGTAGAGCCAATAAACCTAATTAACCTAGCAGGGAAAGGAGTAATTAAACAGTGATTATTATAATGCAGTTGTTGTGGTGGAGTGTGTCGACATACAGACGGTACAGTAAAGCGGTGGTGGAGTGTTTGAAACTGTAATTTATGCATTTCTCATGTTGGGATTATGCAGGCTCACAGTGAAAGCTGGAGATAATGTCTGGTGTGATGACTTACTGTATATCAGCCTACTTTAGCTATAGTGTTGGCTGTAGACATTTCATGTCCAATAACTCACTCCTTATCTTCTGCTGCAGTCTGGAAACACATCTCTTCAGACTACATCTCAACCCATATAGTACTAAAGTAGACATAGATAGACGTTACCTACAGTATATAGGAGGTCATGCTGTGACACACATTAACTGCTTTGCATGCATATGATACTTTTTTTAAATAGTGGTGATGGTGTTACTTACTGTTATAGTGTTTAAGAATAATGCGCTTAAAATGAAAAACAGAGGGAGAGAAGGTTTTCTTGTATATGCTACTGCTAACGTTTGAGAACAGAATTTGGGGTTTGAGTTGACAGTTTGTAATGTTGAGTTTAGTCTCTTGCACCTAAAACTAAGAACTTTCACCCTTTTGTCCACAACTGGGAAAGAGAAAGAACTGGCAAAACATTGGTCAAAATAATTATTGCGTGGACTCTTGAGAGTGTAACTCTTGAGAGTGTAAAATGAAACCAAATGGGCCCGTAAGGGTCCATTTGGCAGCCCTGATTTAGAGTGTCAAATGTATTTCCATTACCATGTTTTAGTGCTTAAATTATACAATGGAGAGGAAATTGTAAATTCAACTAATCAGTATGTGTGATGATGTATTGCCATGCTTTTTCTTTAGCTCAGGCTTGATGTAAGTAACTCTGGATTAAGAGCATCTGCTGAATGCCTAAATCATAAAATCGTAACAGTAAATTGTCCAGGCTCTCCAGGGATATTATTATTGCTCAAATATGAAATCTTTACTGTCAGAGAAACGCAGCAGAGAGAGACAGACTCAACAAATTAAGCCATACAAACACGACAAATATGCACAGCATGGGGTCTCTGCTAACTTACACACGTGCACACACACACACACACACACACACACACACACACACACACACACACACACACACACGCACACACACACACACACACACACACACACACACACACACACACACACATAGAGGGAGAGTGCATGCCGCATACACCGATGATCAAGGCATGCATATACAGTCTGTTATGTAATTTATCTTCTGAATGCTTTAGTCCCCAAACCTTAAAAAAAATATACAGTATGTACAGGTATATGTACAGTATATGTGCTCAACGGTCAACATATTACATACGTAGTGTGAGCTCACTTGCTTTGGGAGTTTACATACACACTACAGAGGGTAGGAGCTTACACACACCCTACGTGCACACACACACACGCGCGCGCGCGCAGTGCGGCAATCATGGCATCTGTCAAACAAATACGTTCTTTGCTACAACTGACTGCCCTTATCACTATGGCAACCCACTGCACTCTGTGCAGAATAGACAGGTGTGTGTGTGTGTGTGTGCGTGTGTGCGCATTCATTTGTGTCTATATCTGTAGTCCTTACGTACTCACGTAATTGACGTCATGTGCTAAAAGTTGCACAAGGTGTGCAATGCTTTGTGGATCTACATAGTATTCCCGCCTCCCTCCGTCGGTGAGCAACAGCAACATGAGGAGAAGTATGAGACAGGAAGTGCAGAGTAAAAAATATTCACAACGACCATTGAGATGATTCCAGAGGCGTACCTGTTGAAGGCTGCGCAGGCTGTAGCCTACTCAGATCTCAGTCTAGCCTACCCTGAGTCCCCCCCCCCCCATCTCAATATGTGATTCCAGCATACGCCAATGGACGATTCTATTCTATGGCTCAAATAAATGGACACATACACTTATACTACCCTTATAATGAGAGCAAAAGTCTCTTCTTGGAATTGAAGAGCTACCCAGTGACGAATGTAATAGCGGTATACAGCAACCTTCCCCACGTTTCTTCACTACAGTAGTCTTATCCAGAAGAAGACAGTTTTGTTTCATTATAAAGGATTGCATTTTTATAGCGCTTTTCTATGCACTACGTGTATGCTCAAAGTGCTTACAATGGTCCATTCATTCATACATTATGCTGAATCCATTCCAAGCATTAGTTTTTACCCCCCAAAAAACATTCCTTGGGCCAGAGCTGTCATCACAAATGTGATGAACTGTGATGAGGTCAGCACATTTGAACCCAGTTAGGCAAGTGCATGTGGCAATTTCTGTCCAAGGAGTGTTTCCCCCCAAAAAAACTAATGCTTGGAATGGATTCAGCATAATGGAAACTACCTAGTTAGACATAGGACATGCTACATAAAGCGAAGGATTTTTATTTAATTTCCCTTATATTCTTCCTTCCCATGTTATTTGACGGAAGCCTTATGAATTTGGGGCTTTCATTCTTCTGCGTTTTTGCGAGGTACACAGGGACTCCATTTGTTTTTAAAACCACTGAGAAACTGAGCTTGGCTGTCTGCGGTCACGGCAGGGTCCGATACGACCCGACTAGTCTGTAAGTCTTTCTGCCTCTCTCTCAGTGGCGTTTCTAAGCAGTTTGGAGCCCCAGGCAAGATTTTCCCTGGTACGGGTCCATTTGGTCAGTGGGGCTACAGGGAAAATCTCCTGTCCTGGCTTTAAAAGGACCCCCCCCCCCCCCCCCCCCCCCCCCCCCCCTCATGGCGCCCCAGGCAACTGCCTCGTCTGCCTAATGGCAAAAACGCCCCTGCTCTCTCTCTCTCTCTCTCTCCATCCCTCTCCTCTCTCCCTCTCTCTCTCTCTCTCCTCTCTCTCCCCTCCCTCTCGTCTCTCTCTCTCTCTCTCTCTCTCTCTCTCTCTCTCTCTCTCTCCTCATCTCTCCTCTCCTCTCTCCTCTCTCTCTCTCTCTCTCCTCACTCTCTCCTCTCTCTCCCTCTCACCCTCTCTCTCTCTCCCTCTCTCTCTCTCTCTCTCTCTCTCTCTCCCACTCCCTCCTCTTCTCGCTCTCTCTCCTCTCTCTCTCTCTCTCTCTGTCTCTCTCTCTCCCTCTTTGCCCGCAGCGTGGCCCACAGCACACATGGCTGTGAACATGTCCTCCAGCACCTGTTCTCCCAGCCCAGCTCAGCTCAGCCCCACTGGGGAGAAGTAAAGTGATGGCAGCCATTAGCCTGCTAATGTGCCGGCCTCCTGCTCCACACAGGGAGAGGAAGGGAGGCAGGTGCTGATCCATGCTTCTGTTTATCTGTTCCCTCCTGGAGCATCCATGCTTTTACATCCATCCATCTAGCCCAGTGCTAACACAAAGTGCAGAACCTGGGAGGAGTCCTCTAGGGGGTTTCAGGGGGTCCCCTAGTCTAAATGATAGTTTAGAACCAAATGGACCATTAACACACTCACTGCGAGCGCGTGTTCGTCATTTTCTGCTGTATGCCACGGCTCAAACCGGTGCGATCGGTAAAAAGCCCTTATTTTGAAGCGCCAGATCTCCTAAACAGGATGTGCGATGTCATTATACTGTTTCTGGTGTCTTGTCTAACCTGTCCTTTTACGATCTGAGCAAAAAGTTCCGGGTCAAAAGTCAGGAAGTGACGTCCAGCCCTAGTTGATCTACCCATGCGCCCACGACATTCAGGGGCAGAATCTCAGGAGAGGCTTTTGAATGCATTCGATTGAATGGGTGCGAGCACGACGCGCACGACGGCCGCGATATCAGCAGTCGGTGAGTTAAAGGGCCTCTGACATCCTCACGATTTTAGAGCACATCACGTGGTCAAATCGAAAACGTTTTGTAGCGCGAGCGACTGCCCCGACGGTCCAATCAGCTGGCAACTGAGTGAGGCGTCCTACCTGCCTACCAGACTACCACTACTACTGCATGTCTGTTGCTATAGTGGTTTCAACGTTTTTATGGCTTCATATTCCTAGCAAACCTCATTGAACAAAAAGATGTTTTGGTCGAATATTTCAGTTAGAATGCAAATGATGTTGGCGTGAGGTTTCTATTGCTGTATCAAATATATCACACTCGAGTCCAACGCTCGCATTCAACTCTAACACAACGCCTGTTGCAGCGCCGATACACACACAGAGACAGACCCAGAGACAGACCCAGAGAGAGAGCGAGAGAGTGTGTGTGTGTGTGTGTGTGTGTGTGTGTGTGTGTGTGTGTGTGTGTGTGTGTGTGTGTGTGTGTGTGTGTGTGTGTGTGTGTGTGTGTGTCGCAAAGTCCCTCCCCTCAGCTGAAAAAAAAGTCAGGCCCGGGTGTAACATAATTGTGGGGGGGCAGCCGAAAATGGCAGTTAGTTTAGTGGTGTCTGTTGGGGCAGTCATGGCATTTGGGGTGGTTTTGCCCCTCCCCATGCCCGTGCCTATATCCAGCTCTGATGTGATCTCTCCGAGTCTCCGTCCTTCTCTCTGTCTGATAGCGCAGAAATAGTTTTCCTCCCCGGCGCTTCGGCGCCGTCTCTCCTCTCCTCTTCCATCACCAGATGGAGGAGAACACTACGACATTATTGTTGTTGCGATCGCGTTGTTAGTAACTTCATTGGCGGGGAACGACAACTGTCATTCGCCAAAGAAGTGTGGAGGAGGAGAGGAGAGGAAGATCTGTAGCTGCTCTAGCAGCGGGCAAGCGGCGGCTTGATTCTTCACTCCACCACCGCTCAACTGACAGATACAGCTCAGCTGTAGCCTATCTGTCCGATAGCTGATAGTAGTATTGGTCGTCGAAACGGAATATCAGGGGAAAGAACTCTTCCACCTTGGCTTGCATGTTGAGATATGTTGGGGAGATATCCATGAGGATATACATTTTAGCCTGTTACTGAAGCTGTGCTCTGCCTTGGCTCCTGGCTCTCTGAGCCGAGCACCATCTCAGTGAAACACACATACGTGGCCCGGTATAATGGGACCAACGTTCGAAATTGCGATTATGCAACAGTTCGTGTAAACAACAACACCTCAAGCCAATGCCATTGTAAACTAAGATGTTCGAGTGAAAATAATAATTTTCAAGTGGACATTTGACCCAGTATGAAGCCATATGTAACGTCAAAACGACTAGCCTGTTGCTATGCTAGCGCTGACTATGGGGAAGTTACACCTCCTGCGTGACGTCACGGCCTCGTTAGCCTCTGAATTAGCATTTGTTACCTCCCCAGGGGGCGTGTCAGAGGCGGTTTAAGGGTCTGTAACTCTGATTGTGTGCGATTTACAAATGGATCCAGCGTGTGTCTCTTTGCTCTTTTTTAAGTTGTGAAAAGAATCAGAGAACTTTGGTGGGTGTTCTGTATTGTTGTGTCAGCATCAGTGGTGGGCAGTAACGAGATGCATATTAGTGTAATATTTATGGATATCCCGATACTGTATCGGAAAAAGCATCGGATCGGCCCTTTTTTAGTCATATCGGTATCAGCAAATACTATATTAGTATCGGAAAAGTATCAGTATCGGCCCTTATTTGTCAGTATCAGATCGTATTGGTACACTATGGCAGTTAAATAAAATGTTGAGTCAGTGCATATTTGAGTGAGAAGTCTGCTATTCCCGGTTGGCGGATTTCATATAAGAACATTCTTTTTTGTATTATTATATAGGTCTATATCATGCTCTGGTATCGGTATCAGTTAACATGGAGATTGTGGTATCGGGATCGATCAAAAACGAGAAAAAATGGCATCCCTAGTAATATTGTTACCCTTTCCAGCAAAAGTAGCGTAACAATATTAGTTACAACCGCCAAAATAGGTTATGTGTAATATGTTAATCTGCTAAAAAATGCCTCATTACTTTTTACAAATGAGTTTGTTGTTGCATGATGTGAAACAGAACGATTTACCAGCTGCGACAAAATGTAGCAGCCTACATATTTGGGCATACCCACCCTTGTTACAAAACAATATAATATTTTAAAAAATAAATTAAACTGTAAATGAAATTCCACGGCACTCTCACCTATTAGGAGGACAATATCAGTCACCAGAAAAAAAAAGATGGGTTGTTTTCTAATAATCTGTCATGGTTAAAATTGAAATTTAAATTATAATGGGTTTGTTTATAGGAAGGGGATGGGGCAGGTAAAACAAAATCAAATATCTAAATATAGCTGCAAGCAGCAATAAAACGGGATCAAGCAAGCAGCAATAAGGAGTAAGAACAATACGCACAAATAAGCCATAGAAACATGGGAGCCTGAACTTCAGAAATACATCAGGTAATTATGTGTGAGACTGACTCACATTGTAATCTGGTGTGACTGAGTGAATGATTGGTGAGCTGTGAGTGAGTGGTGAACTGAGCTATGAACTGTCATTAGTGACAACATGGCTGAATAGTGACAGTCAAACAGCCTTGCCCAGCCATGAGGCCCATAGGGCAGGTGCTATCTCCTGTTTCTGTAGCATGAGGCAGCTTGATGTACAAGTACACCCTCTGGACATGACGCTAGTATGACACAGGGTCTTACCCCCAAATCCATCCTTGATGCTGAGTGCCAAGCAGGGAGGCATTGGATCCCGTTTTTAGAGCCTTTGGTATGACCCGGCCGGGAATCGAACCCCGGCCTCCCAGTCTCAGGGCGGACACTCTAACCACAAGGCCACTGATTTTGTGAATGAGTAAATGATTGGTGAGCTGTGAGTGAGTGGTGAACTGAGCTGTGAACTGTCATTAGTGACAACATGGCCGAATAGTGACAAAACACAACATGGCCGAATGGTGACAACCACCATTACATTGAGTTTTACCCTGGGTTACACATAGAACCATGAACTTAGATGTAAAGACCACATGAGATTGTGCATTATTGACTCATATTACTAGGTGTCCGTGCCGGGATTTGAACCCAGGAACTCTCATTTCCAAGTCATGCGCTCTACCAATGAGGCTACCCAACAGACACAAGACGTACTGGAAACAACACACACATTCAGTGGACTGCTTGGTAAATGGTAAATGGTGCATTTATATAGCGCCTTTATCCAAGGCGCTTTACATAGATTGTGCATCACATTCACCCATTCACACACACATTCATACACTGATGGCAGTGGGACAGGGACACATCGACACTAACTCTGCAGGAGCCCGGGATCGAACCGGCAACCTTGTGGTTACCATCCGGTTACTCTACCTCTGAGCCACTACCGCTCCTTAAATATGCACAAATAAGCCATAGAAACATGGAAGAAATACATCATGTGATTGTGGAAACACAGCAGGGTTTTTGGAGACTCAGACTTTGTATTGTCAGCAGTGGGACTTGAACCCTCAATCTTGTGTTCCGAAGTCAGGCACCCTACCGACTGAGCTATCCTGGCACAATGATTTGCTTAGTTGTTGTCATCAATGAAACAACCCAACAACACGCCACCAAGCAGTAAGCAATATGAACAATATGCACAATTCAGCAGTCAGAGGGTGGAGCTTAGTGGTCAAAGTGACAAATGGAAACTAGAATATTCGCAATTTAAAAATTGCAAAGGTGTGGTTGCCGTTGTCGCTTGCCCCCCGCAGCTCCCCCCCATATTGTCACTTGCCCCCCGCAGCCCCCCCCCCATACTGCACACTGCGGTGCAGTATGCCCCCCCCCCCATACTGCAGTACAGTATGCCCCCCCCCATACTGCAATACAGTATGCCCCCCCCCATACTGCAGTACAGTATGCCCCCCCCCCATACTGCACACTGCGGTGCAGTATGGCCCCCCCACACTGCACACTGCAGTGCAGTATGGCCCCCCCACACTGCACACTGCGGTGCAGTATGGCCCCCCCATACTGCACATTGCGGTGCAGTATGGCCCCCCCACACTGCGCACTGCGGTGCAGTATGGCCCCCCCACACTGCGCACTGCGGTGCAGTATGGCCCCCCCACACTGCACACTGCGGTGCAGTATGGCCCCCCCACACTGCACACTGCGGTGCAGTATGCCCCCCCCATACTGCACACTGCGATGCAGTATGGGCTTCAGCCAGCAGGCGCCCTCGTTCCGTCCAACTCCCGACCCCGTTGGCAACTACACCATGGTACATAGCGTTGTACAAAACGGTTTTCACACCTGCTTGTATAGCAAGCACCATGCAGCTCTAATGAGTGCTCCATCTCTGGTGTGTGTGTGTGTCTACATCAGTTCCCATTGTTGTACAACCAGAGGAATATAATTAAAATAGAGCTTGGAATTGAAATGATAGTTTAATAATCTCTAATTAAAAGTGGAACGATACAGCTTAAAATTGGAACGATACAGTTTAATAATCTCTGACTAATATTGGAATGATACAGTTTGAAATTGTCGCAATACAGTTTACTAATCTAAAAATGGAACGATACAGTTTGTAATTGAAACAATATAGTGTAACTATTCTCTGACTAAAATTGGAACGATACATCTTAAAATTGAAATGATAGTTTAATAATCTCTCACTAATATTGGAACAATACAGCTTGAAATTGGAACGATGTAGTTTACTACTCTCTGAGTAAAATTGGAATGATACAGTGTAAATTAGAACAATACAGTTTACTAATCTCAGACTAAAAATGGAACGATACAGTTTGAAATTGGAATGATACAGCTAAATTGTTCGAATTTCAGTCAGAAAAGATAGAACGATGCAGTGCTTTGTGCTTTATAGCAGTGGTTTTCCAACCTTTTGAAACCACGGCCCACGACCTAAAGGACCCACAATGCAATGCAATCTAGCTAGCCTGAAAAAAAAACCCACATCTATTTATATATATTAAAGGTGTTGGCGTTAACACGTTAATGCGTTAACGCATTAATGCATTAATCTCGTGTTAACACAGCCGTGCGTTAATGGCGTCAAAAAAATTAACGCGAGATTAACACACTGACGATGGCTGTCCTCGGTGCGGCAGGCCACAGAAGTACTTTACGTCCACACACAAACACAGTGATGTGTGTACAAAAAATGCAAACCGGCTTGTACAACAAACATTTGTTGTGCAAATCAAAAATCCAGCCAGAAAATCAGGCATGAGCATTTTTCAAACTGCTTAAAATGGCAGACACTCTTGGGGGTGGAGCTTACCGGTCAATGTTACAGATGTGTTCCACATGAATCAAGGAACATGTAGAAACAAGTCCCATGATTTTTGGCCAAACGAGCCCGAGTTATGGTTTTTCAAATGTTTCAGTTTCAAAGAATTGTTATAAGCCCCCCCATTTGAGCAATTGGAGTAAACTGGTTTTGCTGCTATTTGGCATCCCCTCTACCAAACTGTAAAATCTCATAAACAGATTACTTTGCATGTGTAGATTAGGGATAATAGAAGAATTTTCACAAACAAGCAATTTTCATTGGCTCGTAAAAACATCATTTTTTTTCACTGAAAAACAAAATTCACACCCATTTCATGTTTGTATGGCTTCAAAGTTCATGTGTAGGTCATTGTTATGCATTTTGATCAAAGATTGTAGGAGAAGAGACATTTTAAACTGTTTTACATATAATTCAAGATGGCGGTTCATCTAAAGGTCAGAGGTCAAAAGTAAGAATACAAAAGTTGTTCGGCATAAGCAGACGCATAAGTGAATATAAGTTACATTTCTGAGAGTCGAGCATTCATGAGTTATGAGTGTTTAAAGTTTGCAATTTCAGTTGAGTGCTATAGCGCCACCATTTGACCAGTGGTCACAGGCATCGCATCAATCATCACCGTTTGGCATCACCCTCTACCAGATTACCAATTTTTCGCGAAAAACCGACTGCACGGTTCAGCCAGAACAGCTATTTCTGGTGGAAGGAGGAAAAAGAGACAAAAACAAGAAGGGATCAAGGTCCACTTCGTGGACTGCTTGATCCCTTAAATACTAATCAGTATGTATGATGATGTATTTCCATGCTTTTTCTTTAGTTCAGGCTTGATGTAAGGATTAAGAGCATCTGCTGAATGCCTGAATTATAAAATCGTAACAGTAAATTGTCCAGGCTCTCCAGGGATATTATTATTGCTCAAATATGAAATCTTTACTGTCAGAGAAACACAGCAGAGAGAGACAGACTCAACAAATTAAGCCATACAAACACGACAAATATGCACAGCATGGGGTCCCTGCTAGCTTCCATACCATACGTGCACACGCACCCCCCCCCCCCCCCCCCCACCAACACACACACACACACACACACACACACACACACACACACACAACACACACACACACACCACACACACACACACACACACACACACACACCACACACAAAGACAGTGCACGCCGCACACACCCAACGATCAAGGCATGCGTATACGTTATGTAACACAGTGTATCTAAACTGTATGGGGTGTTCACATGAGACTGAGTAGACCACGGGTTTTCAACCGTTTTAATACCATGGCCCACCATTTATTCAGCATTTAAGCCACGTAGGAACCACCATTTGATGACATTTTAGCCCCACAGACCCCAAAACTAGAGATTTCTTTGGCTTTTGTCCACAATTCCAGGCTGGATTTGGGAAACAAAACAGGCAAAGCATACAGACCAAAATGACCATTAATCTTCTACATTATCTAGTTGTATAGACTATTATATAGTCTATGGATTATTATATAGTCTATTATATTATAGACTATTATTGTATAGACTAATTCACATGATGAATATTTTAACTCTTGAGTGTGTAAAGATTAAACCAAATGGACCCGCAAGGGTCCATTTTGATTCATTTTTAGGTTCTCAAGAGTTAGACCTGGTAAACCAACTTAGCTGGGGACCACCTGGAACCCTCTCAAGGACCACTGGTGGTCCCCGGACCACTGGTTGAAAGTGAAACACCCCTTTAATGTTGCCCATACAACACGGTTCTGCATGTGGGTGCAAGAGAAGAGCTAGAGCAACATCATCACTGCATGAAGTTTCATCTGTAAATTCACATGTCTGTATCCTGTCCAGGGGCGTTTTTGCCATTAGGCAGACTAGGCAGTTGCCTAGGGCGCCTTGAGGGGAGGGGGGTGAGGGGAGTGGGTGACCACCAGACATGCTTTAAAAGGATCCCCGGTTAATTAGTGTAATATGGATTAGATACATTATACGTATCCTCTATAACTAAAATTGAACATTTAAAACACATATGTTCTTTAGTTTAAAAATAGTTCATAATTTTATCCCTTGGGGGGCATTTTACATGAGATTTTCCCTGGAGCCCCCCCTTACCAAATGGACCCTTACGGTCCATGTGTGAAGGAAGGGGGGCTCCAGGAAAATCTTGCCTAGGCCTCCAAATTGCTTAGAAACTGATCCTGTCAATGCGGTGTGCACATGCATGTGCACCGATTGCACATGCTGTGTGTGGGTGTGTGGTGTGGTGTGTGTGTGTGTGTGTGAGTGTGTGTGTGTGTGTGTGTGTGGTCCAGTGATCTCCCACCTGGTCCATTAGTCAGACACCTGTTTCTGTGGGTTCACCCACAGGGTGACTGATCACTGCTTTATCTAGTAAACATCAGGATGAAAAGAGCTTTTTCATTACGAAGAATAAAAGTGTTTTAGTACAAGTGTTTTATGAGGAATAAAAGGGATTTAGTGTAGTGGAGACGGATAATGCAACTAGAAAATGTACCAGCTTGCGCAAAACGACAGACTTGAGATACAGTATCTTGCAAGTATGATTAGACTCCTGTGTGCTCACATCAGCCGGAAGTACATTCACTAGGTGCACTGCAGATTCTTAGAGAATGTAAACGATGGGTGTTAATTGTTTTACATTCCTTGCTTTCTTTAGTTTCAGCGATTTTAGCTATGAAAATTGACCTGAATAGGCTACATATTAGAACATTTTAAAGTGATTTCTTACCTAGATAGACTACCTAGATAGACTATGGTATCTATCTATCTATCTCTTATCTACTACAGTCCTACTAAACCCCAGGAAATTATAACTGGCCACTGGCTACTAAATGTGACAAACTGCCATATTGAGCCTCTGCTGGGTCAGGTATGGACAAATATGGAGTGTGTAAAGTACAGTGGTGTGTGCTGCCTCCTTCACATTCAGTAGAACCTGTGAACTTCTGTGGCCAGATGTAATTTCCTGGGGTTTTATTAGGACTGTAGTAGAAGAAATTGCTTTCAAATTGTGTCAACAAAAATGTATTTAGAACCATGTCTGAATGCCCACCCCTCATGGCTAAAATCCCTCAAAGAAAGCAAGGAATGTAAAACAATAGCACCCATCTTTTACTTTCAACATGAAACATGAAAACATGAAACTTGGTTGAAAAAAACAAAACAAAAACAAAGTTGTCCTTAAAGAGCGTCTGCTAAATACATGAAGTGTAAACTGACCTGTGATTGTGTGTTATGTGGATACAGACGTTTTTTTGTCATAGTTTTACTCAACAAATCTAACCATATTGTAGAAAGAGGTCGCTGCTTTCCTCTTTTCTCTCTTTCAAAAAAAGAAGGAAAATAAAACTGTCCTGCTGGATGCCAAACCCACCAGGGGTTTATTTATATTAAACACATTAGAGAATGACTGGCTGGATGACAATGTGCCAGCCTGGTGTAAAAGGCTCTGTGTGTTAGGATCAGTAGATTGTGTCCTAAATGAGGTGATTGTATATTATTTGTGCCTGGCGTCCGTTCAGTGATGCTCTGCAGCGTCGCCTCAGTGGGCAGACGCACCATGTGGCACCCACTGATACCACTCAATCATTACACGCTCTGTGTGTGTATGTGTGTGTGTGTGTGGTGTGTGTGTGTGTGTGTGTGTGTGTGTGTGTGTGTGTGTGTGTGTGTGGTGTGTTGTGTGTGTGTGTGTGTGTGTGTGTGTTGTGTGTGTGGTGTGTGTGTGTGTGTGTGTGTGAGCGTGCGTGTGCGTGCGTGCGCTGGCATGCACAGGCGTGTGTGTTGCCTCTAAACCATAGCAAAATGTGAGTGTGTGATATTGTGAAGACCGTAATATTGCTGATGAAGAGTTGCTTCATGGTTATGTGCCGATGACAGCATTCCTAAAATTATTTTTATATACTTTTTTTTAATATTTTTTATATTTTTATATCATATTCCCATTGCAATCAGAAAGAGACTCGCTCCCTATCTTCCGCGCAGTCTGAAAACACCTCTTCAGACTCCATCTCAGCCCATAGCAGGAATTACATACCAACCCATGGTACTGTACTTGCAGTACCCTCCTAGGTAGTTTAGATACCCGGTAGCACCTCAGTAGTAGCAGTAATCTAATGTTTTAGCCAAGAGGCCAATGACTCTAGGTGAAGGGGGCGGGTACCAAAATAGGAGACCGGAAAAATGCTGGATTCTATTCATTTCCAATGTTAGAATGAACGTGAACACAACTTATGATTCTTTCCTTCACTCCATGGACAGTGAACTAAATCATCAAGATATTTCACTTTGTTGTCAATTATTCGCAAGAGTTGGTTGGTGGAAACCAACCAACTCTTGTGAGATTTGTTAGGAGTCAGGAGAGTCTCTTTGTAATCTGCAATGTGACATACGACAGATTGCAGGCTCTGAGAGCAGAAAACCATTACTACTTAGGAGACCATTATTTTGTAGGCTTTGTAGTCCATGTCGCCTATATAGTGGCGCCATCGGAGTATGCTTATCTTCGTACATAGAGTATCTTTGGTTTTAGTGCTTACATTGTAAACCGTAAAGTGTATGATGTATTGCAATGTTTTTTACTTAATCTAAATCCCTCTGGATTAAGAGCGTCTGCTAAATGCCTAAATTGTAAAATTGTAATATTCTACTATATGTTTCTCAAGCTCAAAATGGTTTGAGCCTCGATTGCCTCTATAAGATTAGCTGCAGGACCACAATGTCCTGAGCCGTGTTGTCAAGTAGTTGCTTTCGGCATGAACTAATAAGTAGTGCACTAATTATACAAATTAGGGTGCATTGATGAGAAAATCAGTCGAGCTGTTCCTGAGAGCAGTGTCCATTAAAGCTCCTATATGATGTCAAATTCATGGTGTAGTACCAGCCTGGTGCACTAAGGGCCCCCAACAGTAGCTACACTATGTGAACCTGCTGCTCGCTCCTGATTGGAGGAGAATTGGTGTGACCTGGGGAACTTTTATTAGTTCCTCTGCTAACGGGGGGAGGGGGAAACTCCATAAGTGGGTTTCCACACCTTATAATAGAGCATTTTAACAGAAAAAACATTTTTTGGGGTGATATCTGACAAAAGTGAAATCACTTTCCCCTACCTTAAGTCTCCTATATGATATCAAATACTGATTGTTCAACATTGGTTATTTGTGGGGGCTGAAAACATTCCTTTATTCTGTGGCAGTTCCAAGCACAGCATGAGGTTCTCTGATGTTGCAAGTGACACAGTGGTTGGATGTCTTTTCTCTTTTCTTGTTTTTTAATTTTACATTTTTATTCTAAAGCACTTTGGTACAACTCTGTTGTTATATAAATACAGATGGTATGGTATGAGCACCACAAACACAAGAAATTGGAAAAAAGTTAAATTCCATGTTATATTATGTTAAGTTTTTCTGTATTTGTTTGCAGCACTAGCAGCAGCAGGGGAGTTGATGTCCACACATAAGTGTGTGTGTGTGTGTGTGTGTGTGTGTGTGTGTGCGTTGTGCGAGTGCGTGTGCGTGCGCGTGTGCGTGTGTGTGCGTGCGTGTGTGTGTGTGTGTGTAATGCTCGCCAGTGCACAGTGATTACACCAATTATAATCCAGTAAGTGGCAGCAGAGCAGTGGGAATCCATTCCTCTAAAAACTCTGTGCTTCAAGAAAACACCTGCAACTCGCTGTGTCTGTCACCTCCCTCTGAGTGCCGCTGGAAACCATTAGAACGCTGTGTGTGTGTGTGCGTGTGTGTGTGTGTGTTAGAAAGCTGCCTCTCTGAGACCCGCATCAGGTCCTGCTTTTTAATAATTGCCTCCTATTAGCGCTGGTGACTCACACAGTTCCAGCACACGCCGTACCAGATGCTGTATAACGGCGACGTCGACTCGCCCTGCGGGTCTAAATGATCAGCACAAATTATCCTCACATTTCATTAGGTGTCGTCGGCCCCCGACACTTGCATTCTGACCCCACACTTCATGACCGTAGGTGAGAACAGAGACGAAGAAGATTGCTCAGTAGACAGAGAGCTTTGCCTACTGTGCTCAGCTCTCTCTCTCTCTCTCTCTCTCTCTCTCCTCTCTCCTTCTCTTCTCCTCTTCCTCTCTCTCTTCCTCCTCTCGCTTCGACTCTCTCTCACTCTCTTTATATGCTCTCTCTCTCTCTCCTCTCTCCCCGTCACAACAGCGAGCGGTACGGCCACTGCAAGTTCCGATTCTTCCGTTGATCTCCTTGTCTGTCCTGCCTCCTCTCATGGTAAATCGTGCATTTATATAGCGCCTTCATCCAAGTCGCTTTACATAGCTTGTGCATCACATTCACCCATTCACACACACATTCATACACTGATGGCAGTGGAAACCATGCAAGGTACCTACTAGCACTACTGCTAGCACATCAGGAGCAATTAGGGGTTAACTGTCTTGCTCAAGGACACTTCGACACCAACTCTGCAACTCTTGCGGTTACCATCCGGTGACTCTACCCCACTCCTGAACTAGCCATGCTTCACGTCAGTGGTTTTCATACCAGACTCCACCATTTGATGTCATTTAGCCCCACAGACCCCAAAACTAAAGATTTCTTTTGCTTTTGTCCGCAATACCGGGCTGGTCAAACATACATATCAAAGTGGCCATTCATTTTCTATATTCTCTAGTTGTGTAGACGTGGGGCTAATTCAGATGATGAATATTTTAACTCTTGAGAGCGTGAACATGAAACCAAATTTGAAACCAATTTGTTTTCATGTTTAAACTCTCAAAGTTACATCTGGTTAACCAACTTTCCATCATTTACCCTGGGGACCACCTGGAACTCTCTCTTTTCAACCGGTTTTCACCGGTTGTAAACCCCTGCTTCACGTGACACTCCTATTTCACGAGCCTCATGCAGTTCTACGCCAATCGCTACGTTTACATTCAAAACATTCCGATTTCAAATAGAAACTACTCTCACATGTGCTCACAGGTGTGTGGGAATTGGGGGGGGGGTGATAGACAGTTTTAGGGGGGCCCAAAGCCATGGGTCCCAAAAAGCACAGATCAATACGGATTTATTTGTATTCATACCGCAAAGCTGCACAGTAGGAGCCTTGTGATGGAAAAAAAAATAAATCAGGGGGCCCAAAATTTGCTGCGATGCCCCTGCATGTGCTCACGGGAATGCATCGATGCATGCTGCGTTGTTTAATAAAAAAAAAGCTAATTTTTTGCCTAATTGGCCTTCAATTATGCACCCCCTATTGGGCTACTCATGAACAAGACCCCGAGATGCTTAACTCCTTCACCTGACCGACCAGGATTAATCCTTTAATTAATGGTGCTGTGTCGAGATTTGCCGTTTATGCAACACTTGTTTTGAATATTCTGGTGTCTTGATCAGCTGTTGTTCTTCCCCTCCGTGGAAAACAAACCCTCATAGCTGCCTGCTCTTGGCAAAAACCTCTGTTCTGCCAGAAAGGCAGGGGCGGATGTAACATGTCCCATTGGGGGGTGCGGCCCGTGGCGCTTTGCGCCACGGGCGAAGAAGCCGGACCCATACCATTTTCAGTTACAGGACTTTTATTACAGAATCAAGCATCAATAATAGCATCAGTTGTTGTTGAAGTTTTCTATTTTCAATGATGAAATGCTGTTGGTTTAGTGGGGCCACAACTGTAGTTAGTTAGTAGCAGTAGTAGTGTTTCAAATCATTTTAAATATAAGCACTTTAATTTGAAATATCTTTGTTGTGTTGGGTTGTTTTGCATGCCATCAGAAAACAAAGAGTGAACATAAAGCAACACTTCTCACAGTTTTCCTATTTAGGGTTGAAGGCTATGGATGGGCAGATATATCGACCATACAGATATTATCGGCCGATAAAGGCTTTAAAATGAATATCGGTATAGGGAAAAATATTATAAAGATATGACTATTTTTCCTTTTTTGAAAAATTGGTAAATCACCATTTACCAGAGATGGATAGAGCCACACAATCGGGGAAAACATATAGAGGGGAGCTTCCAAATCACTGAATGCTCTATTATTATATTATTTTTTTTGTCCACGACAAAAGCCTGCATATATCGGTATCGGTTTATATCGGTTGACATCGGTATCGGAAATTAAGAGTTGGGCAATATCAGGATATCGGTAAAAAAAAACCTGTCAATATCTCTACTGAAGGCATTGCTGATAGCGCTACGTCATAGCGCTGTGTCATAAGCAAAAATGTTTTGCGAGGAGTCCTGGAGAAATTGTGCCTCTAACTCATACCTGGGCATCATGCTGCCCGGGGGCCAAATGCGGCCCTTTGGCTGACTCTGACTGGCCCGGGAAAGGGTACTGTGGTTTACTTAAACCAGTGGTCCTGGGACCACCAGTGGTCCTTGAGAGAGTTCCAGTTAAAATATGGAAAGTTGGTTAACCAGATTTAACTCTTTGAGAGCGTAAACATGAAACCAAATGGACCCTTGCGGGTCCATTTGGTTTCATGTTTACACTCTCACGAGTTAAAATATTCATCTGAATTAGCCAGAGAATGTAAAAGAATGGACATTTTTTTATCTATGTTTGCCTGTTTTGTTTGTGAAATCCAGCCTGGAATTGTGGACAAAAGCAAAAGAAATCTTTAGTTTTTGGGTCTGTGGGACTAAAATGTCATCAAACGGTGGTCCATGGCTAAAATACTGAATGAATTGAGGGCCCTGGTGTCAAAATGGTTGTTTACTTTTATCTTGAAATTAAATTAATATTACACAGACTTTAGTTCAGCCTTTTATTCTGGGCCTCCACAATATTTTATGCATCTCATTTGGACCCTTGGGAAAAATAATTGCCCACCCCTGCTCTAACTGTTAGCCGCGTCTGGGAGCCGGAAAGGGCGTCCGGCCCACGTTCATATGCCTATGGTTGTCCGCTTTCATACTGAGATGCGGCTATCAATTCGATCGGATCAGAGACTTATCAAACAACAATACAAGAATGTAATTCATACTGTATGTAGTGTAGCTCCTGGTTTGGGCCGGGGCTATAGGCCAAATAGCACCACCTCCCGGTTTTGCTGTGAACGGCGAGCCCCGTGTTAAGTTGTTTCAAAGGCCTCTAACACGCTTGTCATCCCAACACTGCCTATAATTATATGACATTAATGCTTGCCAATTATTGGATATGAAAGCTGCCAGCCAGGTGACCTTACCATGCTTTATTTTTTGCTTAATTGCTGCTGCTGCTGCTGTACTAAATCTCAGCTGCATATTTTAGAGAGAGAGAGAGAGAGAGAGAGAGAGAGAGAGAGGAGAGAGAGAGAGAGGAGAGAGAGAGAGAGAGAGAGAGAAGAGAGAGAGAGAGAGAGAGAGAGAGAGAGAGAGAGAGAGAGAGAGAGAGAGGTAAAGCTACAACATACAGGTTGAAAACACAGTGATGCAACATTTCCGCCTGGCGGCGGTGTTAATGTATGGTGCATATGAATGAGGAGAGGTATACATTTCATCACTTTTGCACGTAGAACGTGCTTTGGTTGTAGCGATGTTACTGTGTGTGTATGTGCGTGCGTGGCCCATTATCTGTTTTCTCTCTGCATCCACCTCGAGTCCTTTGGTTTAATAATGGCCTCAAACTTCGCATTGGTTCTTGTTGTGTGTGAAACTCTGATGCAGAACGGCATCTTCCATCTGTTTATCGGGGCTTTTTTTTTTCCTTTTTAATGGAGCGGATCTGATAAAGGGAGACACATAAGATGAAAGTTTAATTGATCCGAGGAGCGGGGGACCTTGGGGCATTCCTTCCTAGCAGGTGCCACCAAGCAACGGCAGATGAAATATAAGTCACTGCAACAAACGAGCATATAATGACCAGAAGTCGGTTGTGTCGGAGTGAAAATAATAAGGCGCAGGAGTCTAAACGTCCAAACCCAGGTAGCAGGGGGTGTAGCTGTGCATCTACAATAGGATGAATGCGGAGATCTCTTCTCTCAATGTTTAATGTTTTGTGTTGTTTTTTTCATAAATGAACGCCCTACTGCCGTGTTTCCTAAAGTGGGGTCCGGGGGAGGGGGTTCACAGAGCGGGTCTCGGCTCTACAGATTAATGATAGTTTCGAACTAAATCAACCCGTACGGGTCTGTAATTCTGAGAGAGTACAAAATGGTACATTCTCAGAGTAGGGTTAACATTGATTTTACAACATAAATAGGGGGTCCCAAAGATTGAAATGCCATTCTTTAACCCTTTACTGAACGCATTTTGGTGTTCTAGGCATTATGCTTTACGTATTGAAAAATAGCAGATCTACAAGCTCAGAGCGCACCACCAAGTGGCGTGCTATGAGCTTGTAGGTGTGCTATTTTTGAAAAATCATGAAAATGTGGCACAAATCTTTGAATATATTATTTCAGAAGCAAACATTTTTAACTCAAATCTTTGCTTCTGGGCGATCCCTAGAACATTTTTTAGATGCGGGTCTGCATACAAATATAGATAAATCTGCTGGTCCTTGGTATGGTATGGTATTATGTTGAGCATCACTGACACAGGAACGTAGTTTTTTTTTTTTACAACATAAATAGGGGGTCCCAAAGATTGAAATGCCATTCCTTGGGGGTCTGTAAAAACCTGTCAAACTAGGGCCCCTTGAAGTATCGGTTGAGACTCTTGAAATATCGGTGCTAGAGCCACAAAAAGCTTTGCTTATGGGGGTCGCTGGCTTACCTTGAAAAGATATGCCAGATCTACTGTATATATATACTAAGATCCTGTCGCCGGGCAGTGGTGATTTGGTCCAGTAGTTTGGAGCCAGTGCCAGGCCAGTGTTTTTGACAGCTAGAGACGTAGAAAAAACCAAGAAGGAAAACAAACACACCACAGCGCGGGCACTGAGCACCTGGAGGAGAACAAAGAGAGGAAGGAATTCAATAATAGAGACAATGACATGAAAAGTTCCTCACATAAAAGGAGCAGAAAGGATTGTAACTGAGGTAGGTAGGCAGTACAGCAGTGTTGTTTTTTTGAGAATATTTTGATTCAGTCTTAGTCTTTTCAATAAGGGGACTAAAAGACTAAATATGTCTTTTAGTCCCATTTCGTCTTCTGAAATCCATTTTTTTAGTTTAGTCTTAGTCGACAAAATGTCAGAAAGGATTTAGTCTAGCCTTAGTCTTTTAGTCTTAGTCTTGATTTAGTTTAGTCTTACATACAAATACATTGCAGGTTTATATACAGTATGTTATACAGATTTATAGTTTTTAGTATGAAACATGTGTCGTTTTATTTCTTGTATAAGATTACTGCAATAGTAATAAGTTCCTTTCCTGAAAAGGTATGCAATGTATACTGTGGATATATTCACATACTTAAAAAGAATGAAAAAAAGAAGATAAAAATCGTTCCTATTTCCATTAGTCTTAGGTTATGATTTAGTCTTCGTCTTAGTCTTTTGAAAACACACATCTTTTGGTCCCAATTTAGTCTTTTGAAATTATTTTTTGTTAGTCTAGTCTTAGTCGACAAAAACAACACTGCGTAGTAGAGAGAGAAAGCAGAGGGATAAACAGAGTGAAAGAACGCATGATAAGGCGGGTGGAGGTGGGGGAAATGGCTATAACCTTATATGTACAAAAAGTATAATAATAACAACAATACATGATCCTTCTGATGTCGAAGAAAACAATGTTCTAATTGGCTTTCTGAGCAACTAAACTAAATCAATTTGAAGTGGATTTCTGAAGTGGGTGAAGACTTTATGAGCTCATAAAACAGCTACCTACAAGGTGGGCTGCCTTGTTAAGTGGTCAGATTGGGTGGGCATAGCTCCAGAGCAGGGGTTTTCAACAGGTGGTCCGGGGACCACCAGTGGTCCTTGAGAGGGTTCCAGGTGGTCCCCAGGCTAAATGATGGAAAGCTTTCGGTATGTACCAGATGTAACTCTTGAGAGTTTACACTGTCAAGAGTTAAAATATTCATCATCTGAATTAGCACCACTTAATTAAGAAGTTTACACTATTTTGTTTGCAAAATCAAGCCAGGAATTGTGGACAAAACCAAATGAATTACGATGTAATCAAACAAATGGTGCTCAGTGGCTCAAATGCTGAATAAACGAATAAACGGTGGTCCCTGGTGTCAAAAAGGTTGACAACCCCTGCTCTAGAGGGAGGTAGGTAGGTAGGTGTGTGTGTGTGTTGTGTGTGGTGTGTGTGTGTGTGTGTGGTGTGTGTGTGTGTGTGTGTGTGTGTGGTGTGCGTGTGCGTGGTGCGTGTGCAGTGTGTGTGTGTGTGTGTGTGTGTGCTGACAGAGAGGGCACTAAGTGGACCACATTACAGCCCAGAGCTGAACTGTCACGCTCATTTACAGTAATGGCAAAAAATACCACTTTAGGTTGACCCACGGAAATATTTGTTTGTTTTCATTTTCAAACCCACACTTCACATGTCCACCCTGCAATG
>CM076980.1:9361760-9381760 GCA_039105355.1 Benthosema pterotum | reverse complement strand
CATGCAACACGTCTGTCTCTCAAATGTCCAGTTTGGATCTGCAGGTCACCCTGAGAGAGGGTTCATGTGGAGTTCCACAGGGCTCTGTAGTAGCCTCTCTTCTGTTTTCTGTCTCCATGGGGGAATCTTCAGCTGAGAATAGCCGACCGTGCAGCTCTAAAGTGGTGCATTTGTTCAAGTGTGGTTCTGAAGTGCATCTCTGTATGCTGTTACCTTATGTGACTGATGCTGGTATTCTACTACAACTCACAGACATGTTTTTATTACATCCAATAGTGATGCTGGAGTGTGTGTGTGTGTGTGTGTGGGGGGGGGGGGGGGGGGGGGAATTACAGTAAAGGGGAATTCCACCCATTTTCAACATTCTAATATGTCATTAGTATACCTTAGATTAGAGGTGCTGGGTGGACATGATAAAAACACATCTTGATGACATCAAGATGTATTTCACCATGTTAATGGATTTCTCTAGACGCTTCTTTTTTTCTGAGAGCGTACAAATGGAACCAAATGAACCTGTTAGGGTTCTCAGAAAAAATGTTGAAAATGGGTGGAAATCCCCTTTAAAGGCACCGACACAAGACACAAGTTTCTTTCTTTGTTGTATTCATTGGACGGATTACTTCTTGGATTATTTTTAAAAAACACATCTATATTAAAAAACACATCTATTTTAATTTGCATAAGGTAGTAGTAAACCATTGTGGTGGTTTGAGAAAAAATGTTGACCATTAGACGTTTCCTTCTTACAGACCGTATGGGATAAAAGACGTTCTGATGTGGGATGGATCATGTGGAAGCCCCCCCCGGCCAGGCCCTTAAATCCACTACTAATCCTCACCATTACAGGAGGCTTATAGTCATCAGAGCATTTCTCCATCCATGAGAGGCTACCGGAGAGGAACAACCAAATCAGACATTTGCATAAATACAGCACCATCACAGTGGTGCTGAAACCTTTAACATTTTATCAATTTGATACTGTATTCAGGGGAGGATTATTCAAGGGGCACGTCGGCCCCAGTCCCAGGGGGCCCTGAGGTGGGGCGGGGGGTCTGAGCTAGTGGTTGTGAATAGGCAGGCCTCTCCCAAAAAGGGGTAACAGTGAATAACAGTAGCTCACACGGTCGTTGTCGCTGTTAATAACTAATTCATTTTGTATCAATAAAATAACCCCAAAGGTCCTAATCCAGCATGATAGGGTATATTACTGCATGTGTTTAAACAGTTTGCATTCATTTGGCTTAGTTATTTTGGCCGTTTATTATTTTTAAGCAAAAGTGTAAATGCTCCTGAAATGCAGGTGAATATTGCAGGCCCATATGTCAAATATGATATGTGTGTGTGAGGGCTTTAAAAAAAAAAAACAAAAAAAAAAAAAAAAAAAAAAAAAAAAAACATACGTTGATACATCGATTTGCATAACACGAGTCGACTCCAAAAAAGCCCAAGTCGATAAGTTTTTTTTTTCCTTTTGTTTTTCCTTTTTCCCTTTTTTGTTTTCCCTTTTTTCCCTTTTTTCTTTCTCTGTGTGCGATGTGTGTATATAATTCAACTGTAATATTGGTTACTGTCACTCAGTTCAGCCTTAATTTGCCAATCTTACTGCAGCTGCATGCGCTCTGACGACTCTTGCGCTCTCGGTGCGCGGCGTTCCACAGACTGGCTGCAGTTGGATCATTAGGCTACATACACTGATCAGAACGAACTGCAAACAGTGTCAGAGAAATACAGAACTTAATCAACCACCTCCCCGTGTTACAGTGACCGTCTTGTTCCTTGTTTCGCATTAGGCTACGCACGGATCGTATTCTGATAATGTGCCCGCTATTTTAGAACGAGCATGTCTTCTGTTGCGTTCTAACGTATGGGCTGCTGTGTATGGTATGGAGGAGGAGGAGGAGGAGGAGGAGGAGGAGGAGGAGGAGGAGGAGGAATAGGTTACTTTAACTGCGTTCTAACGTATGGGCTGCTGTGTATGGTATGGAGGAGGAGGAGGAGGAGGAGGAGGAGGAGGAGGAGGAGGAGGAGGAGGAGGAGGAGGAGGAATAGGTTACTTTAACTGCGTTCTAACGTATGGGCTGCTGTGTATGGTATGGAGGAGGAGGAGGAGGAGGAGGAGGAGGAGGAGGAGGAGGAGGAGGAGGAGGAGGAATAGGTTACTTTAACTGCGTTCTAACGTATGGGCTGCTGTGTATGGTATGGAGGAGGAGGAGGAGGAGGAGGAGGAGGAGGAGGAGGAGGAGGAATAGGTTACTTTAACTGCGTTCTAACGTATGGGCTGCTGTGTATGGTATGGAGGAGGAGGAGGAGGAGGAGGAGGAGGAATAGGTTACTTTAACTGCGTTCTAACGTATGGGCTGCTGTGTATGGTATGGAGGAGGAGGAGGAATAGGTTACTTTAACTGCGTTCTAACGTATGGGCTGCTGTGTATGGTATGGAGGAGGAGGAGGAATAGGTTACTTTAACTGCGTTCTAACGTATGGGCTGCTGTGTATGGTATGGAGGAGGAGGAGGAATAGGTTACTTTAACTGCGTTCTAACGTATGGGCTGCTGTGTATGGTATGGAGGAGGAGGAGGAGGAGGAGGAGGAGGAGGAGGAGGAATAGGTTACTTTAACTGCGTTCTAACGTATGGGCTGCTGTGTATGGTATGGAGGAGGAGGAGGAGGAATAGGTTACTTTAACTGCGTTCTAACGCATGGGTGCTGTGTATGGTATGGAAGAGGAGGAGGAGGAGGAGGAGGAATAGGTTACTTTAACTGCGTTCTAACGTATGGGCTGCTGTGTATGGTATGGAGGAGGAGGAGGAGGAATAGGTTACTTTAATTGCGTTCTAACGTGTGGGCTGCTGTGTATTGATAATGTTATGTGTTTTTATGGCTGGCTTGGGACGTTGTTCTGCGCTGTGTGCTAATATACTGTATATATTGTTTTCATATTCAGCTTGCCATAGATGCGTCATGCGTAGCCTAGTGATGTGTTTTGTATAAGCACTGCGCCGGCATCATAGTGGCACCATTTGATCCCCGCCCCCCCTCGGAGAACTGCCACGGGCCAGACATTTATTTCTGACCTGTACACAACCTGTACGTCTTTTAGTGTGATGATTACGTTTACATCGAGTAACACACTGCCTAGATCGTATTGAAGGGGGACTGATTCTTTAATCTCAGCGACAGTTGATACAAAGCGACAGCATGCTTCAGTGGACACACCGTTGCCCTTTAGGGCGGCGAGGTCATGTCCACACTCCACTCCCACACAATTCAATTCAATTCAATTCAATTCAATTCAATTCAATTCAATTCAATTCAATTCAATTCAATTCAATTCAATTCAAAGGCCTTTAGGGAAAAAGCAAACATAGGATTTCATTGCCGGAGCAAAAAGAGAACAATACAACTGTACACACATACAGTATGTGTCTCTGTCTTGGTACAGTGGACAGTATGTGTCTCTGATGTCTTGATACAGTGGGCAGCATGTGTCTCTGATGTCTTGGTACAGTGGACAGTATGTGTCTCTGATGTCTTGGTACAGTGGGCAGTATGTGTCTCTGATGTCTTGGTACAGTGGACAGTATGTGTCTCTGATGTCTTGGTACAGTGGACAGTATGTGTCTCTGATGTCTTGGTACAGTGGACAGTATGTGTCTCTGATGTCTTGGTACAGTGGGCAGTCGGTTTCCACTTACTGTAGTTTTGCGTGCAGTGGGAGCATATAGTCTGTCTTCTCTCGGTATAGAGGTCTGCCTGTGGTGGCCTTTCTCAATCGCAAGACCATGTTCACTGAGTCTGTACCTATTGTTAAGATTTTTCATTGGGTCGGTCACAGTGCTCAGATATTCTGCCATGGTGTATTCTCTGTTTAGAGCCAGATAGCATTCTAGTTCGCTCTAGTTTTCCTTTTGCCGTTTTATAATTTGGTCTAGTCCCACTGGGTTTTCTATCTTGTGGCTCTGTTTGAGTTCCAGGGCTAATTTGGTGAGCGGGCATCTCTCTGGAGTTTTGTTGTGCCGTGCGTGAGTGCCTTGTTATGGAGTGCATCTCTGTCACTTTATTTTAAGGGGGTTGTAGAACTTAAGTGCTCTCTTTTCTTTTTACAAACACACACCCATATGTTGTTGTAAGTGGAACAAGGAGTTGCATCTCGACGATGAGCTGCAGTCCCTTAAAGACAATGGTTTTCAACCAGTGGTCCAGGGACCACCAGTGGGGTCCCTGAGAGGATTCCAGGTGGTCCTCAGCTTAAACGATGGAGCGCTGGTAACCGAATGGACCCTTATAGATCTATAACTCTTGAGAGCCTAAAATGAAACCAAATGGATCTGTGAGGGTCCATTTGGTATCATTGTACGCTCTCAAGAGTTAAATTATATTTTAAACACATGGATTACTTAGTATTCAAGAATGTACACAATTAGAAAATGTAGAAGAATTGTTGTAGATGTAGAAAATTATAAAAGAAACGTTTTGCCTCGTTGTTATCTCTCCGAAAGTGTGTACAAAAACCTGAAAATCCTTGCTTTTGGGTCCGAGAGACTAAACTCAACATCAAACGGCGGCCCCTGGCTAAAAGGCAGAATAAATAGTGGGCCCTGGTCAGAAAATGGTTGAGAAACCACTGCTTTAACCCATTTAGGCCTAACTTTCTGAAAAACCTCAAATATTTATTTGGCTGAATAAAAAAAATAATATTTTTTTCCAATACTGTACATACTTTACAGCAGTGGTTTTCAACCTTCTTCATACCAGACCCCACCATTTATTCAGCATTTTAGCCACGGAGGACCACCTTTGACAAACTGGCAAAACGTTGGTCAAAATAACAATTCTTCTACATTTTCTAAATGTGTAGATTCTTGAAAATGAAGTAATTCAAACGTTCAGTATAATTTAACTCTTGAGAGCGTAAAATGAAACCAAATGGACCCGTGAGGGTCCATTTGGTTTCATTTTAACGCTCTCAAGAGTTACAGACCTATAAGGGGTCTAAGGGTATTGGTTAACAACTGTCCATCATTTAGCTGGGGACCACATGGAATCCTCTCAGGGACCACTGGTGGTCCCCGGACCACCTGTTGAAAACCCCTACTGTACAGAATCCAAAAATGGATCCCCGAACCTGAAAGGTTTAAGATGCAGAGAGCAGATCTCTCTGCTCCCATTCCCAACGGTAACAAGACATCCTCTGTGTCGGGTGGAGACCTCATAATTGCCGCCCTCCGGGATTCAAACCGCAGAAGCATCGACCGACAGTAGCAGATCTACAAGCTCAATAGCCGTTTGAACTGTTTCACCGACACACCTGAGATATAACAAGATTAATCTACCTTTGTCCAGGCAGTCATGGCAGAGAAAATACGATTTGATTAATTGTTGTTAATCCAATTAAAAATAAATAAAACTAATTTGCCTTTTCTTCTCCAGCTACCGCTAGAATCCCCTTATAAAGAAAAGAGAGAAAAAAAAGGCTAAATCCCTGTGTGCACGGCTGCACGCACGGACACGTGCACGCCGTCTTTATTGACATAAAAAGGCTCATAATACGATAAAATAGGCATGCCTTGAGAGAGTTAAAAAGTTTAAATATGTAAAGAAAAGAGGCTCTTTGGCCCGAACTACAACAATATTTAGCGGCAGGGGGCTGGAGGCGGGGGTGTTCCGTTCCAATAGACCTGGAACAAAGCAGGAGGGGCTGCATGGAGCCGGTGCTTATAGAGACCCTCTTGGGACTGAATGGGCTCTGATTGCAAATTGAGGCTCCAGATCCAATTAGCTCTGGCTCCGTATAATGGCACCACACACACACACACACGCACACGCACACACACACATACACACACACACACACACACACACACACACACACACACAACACACACACACACACACACACACACCACACAGCCAGAGAGAGAGCCTTTATGGGATTAGAAGACAAGCATGTACACGCACACACAGCCCCAATGAGACACGCATGCACAGGCACACACACACACAAAGTGACACATGCAGCCTCACACTAAGTCAAGTTCGCACACCTCAAGGACGCATTGAGAGGGAGAGAGAGAGAGAGAGAGAGAGAGAGAGAGAGAGAGAGAATGAGAGTGAGAGAGAGAGAGAGAGAGAGAGAGAGAGAGAGAGAGAGAGAGAGAGAGAGAGAGAGAGAGGAGAGGAGAGAGAGGAGAGAGAGGAGAGAGAGAGAGAGAGAGAGAGGAGAGAGAGAGAGAGAGAGAGAGAGAGAGAGAGAGAGAGAGAGAGAGAGAGAAGAGAGAGAGAGAGAGAGAGAGGAGAGAGAGAGACAGAGAGAGAGAGAGAGAGAGAGAGAGAGATGCCACCACAGGCTTACAGAGGCGAAGGGATCTCCCTCGCTCTCGTTCAGCAACACGTCTGCTTCATTTTCAGTTTTCAATTTAAATGCAATTCAATTCAAAGGAGCTTTATTGGCATGACAAAACACTGTGTGTTTACATTGCCCAAGGCAGCAGTGGAGCATGAAAATCAACATAAAACATAACTAAAGTTATTTATGAATAAATAGTAGGCATGAATAGGAAACAGGGCTGTGTTACATTAGCACTTTGCATAATACTGTCTTGTGTAACTATGAACACAATAATTTGTATTCCTTAAGTTATTACTATTTTACTTTTCCTGAGTGATTGCACTCCATGGGAAGTATACTGTATGTCACTGATGTCTTGGTACAGTGGGCAGTATGTGTCTCTGATGTCTTGGTGCAGTGGACAGTATGTGTCTCTGATGTCTTGGTACAGTGGACAGTATGTGTCTCTGATGTCTTGGTGCAGTGGACAGTATGTGTCTCTGATGTCTTGGTACAGTGGACAGCATGTGTCTCTGATGTCTTGGTACAGTGGACAGTATGTGTCTCTGATGTCTTGGTACAGTGGACAGTATGTGTCTCTGATGTCTTGGTACAGTGGACAGTATGTGTCTCTGATGTCTTGGTACAGTGGACAGTATGTGTCTCTGATGTCTTGGTACAGTGGACAGTAGTGTCTCTGCTACTTGGTATTCTCCGTGTAGAGTGGGTGTCTGGGTGTCGTAGTGTCCTTGAGCAAGACTCCAAAACCCCTAAAGGCTCCCGAAGTGCAGGTTGGTGTCTTGCATGGTTTCCTCGTCTATCAGTGTTTGAATGTCTGAATGTAATGCAGTACGTATTGACCCCATAAAATGCCTTGGGTAAAGGCGCTATATAAATGCACCATTTAGCACTGTCAACACGACTAGCATCCTTGATATTCTAGGAAAAAAATGGCAAATATTCAAGCTCACAAGCTATTGTGTGAGCTTGTAGATCGGCTTGTACACTGCAGTATGCATGCAGATTGTTGATTTTCCGCGAAGAGTATTGGTTTGATGGATTTAATAAAAGCAGCTGCTGTCATGTCAATCTAACAGCCTGCTGTTACCACTGGTTGAGTCAGTTTGAGTGTGCGTGCGTGCGCATGTGCGCGTGCACGCGCGCGTGTGTGTGTGCGTGCGCGCGCGTGCATGTGGATGCGTGCGTGTGCATTTCTGATGAAGTTATCACAATCAAATATTAAAGAGGCAATTTCCCTGCTCCTGCATCCCCTCCCGGCTGGCTGGGTCCAGTGTATGTAAACAAACACTCCCATGAGGCCACAGAGGTCTGAGATGGAGGTCAGAGACGCTGGATGCATGAGGACACCTGTTGGTATAATAACAATATTAATAATAACAACAACAACATCTAACTCTTTTCCCCACCCAGCGTCAATTATCTAATGCAGGGGTTTTCAACAGGTGGTCCGGGGACCACCAGTGGTCCTTGAGAGGGTTCCAGGTGGTCCCCAGCTAAGTTGGTCAACCAGATGTAACTCTCAAGAGTTAAAATATCCATCATCTGTTTTGTTTGCACTGTTTTGTTGGCAAAATACAGCCTGGAATTGTGGACAAAACCAAAATAATTCTTTAATTTTAGGTCTTTGGTGTGAAAATGTAATCAAATAGTGGTCCGTGGCTCGAATGTTGAATAAATGGTGGTCCCTGGAGTCAAAAAGGTTGAAAACCCCTGATCTAATGTAATCCTGGGCTCTACACTCCTTCTGCCAACCTGGGCAGAGCAACGTACTGACCTCATGCTTCCTTCCAGTGCGTGAGGGTTCCAGGGACACATAATTTTCTCGAACCGCTTACGATAATATACTATACGGCAGGGGTTTTCAACCAGTGGTCCGGGGACCACCAGTGGTCCTTGAGAGGGTTCCAGGTGGTCCCCAGCTAAGTTGCTTAACCAGATGTAACTCTTGAGAACGTAAAAATGAAACCAAATGGACCCTTGCGGGTCCATTTGGTTTTATTTTTACACTCTCAAGAGTTAAAATATTCATCATGTGAATTATCCCAAGTCTACACAACTAGAGAATGTAGAAGATTAATGGTCATTTTGATCTGTATGTTTTGACTGTTTGGTTTCCCAAATCCAGCCTGGAATTGTGGGCAAAAGAAATATTTAGTTTTGGGGTCTGTGGGTCTAAAAAATATCCTCAATTGGTGGTCTGTGGCTCAAATGTTGAATAAATGGTGGGCCCTGGGATGAAAAAGGTTGAAAACCACTGTACTATACGGCAATCTGGTGCAGTCAGGTTCCAGGCAGGACACGTTGGAAGGAATGTGCAGTTATTCATCTCCATTGGTGATATGTTCAGGCTGGGTCACTGGCACTACACATCAGGAGACACCGTGGCCAAGCTGTGGTGTAGCCAGATGGCCAGGTGTGTTGGCCAGATGGATGGCTGCCTTGGATGGATGAGCATTATCCCATTTCAGACCTGGAACGCACATGTGTCACCTTTAAGCACTTTCACAGTTATTTTAATCTTTTGGCTAGGAAAAAAAAATGTGGTGAGAGTTAACACGATCAGACACGTCCAGAAATATTAGCGCCCAACAAATCAGTGAGCCTGTGATGGTTTACATCCGGACTGAGTTTCAGACGCACATGACGTCCCAGGGCTTCATGTTACTTACTTACGCCTACTACCCTTCTGGGGCATAGGCCGCCAACAACCGATCTCCAGGCATCTCCGTCTTGTGCTGTTCTCTCCAGCTGGTTCCAGGTCATCTTCATGGTCTTCATGTCTGCCTCCAGGTCTCTGCGCCAGGTGTTTTTGGGCGTCCCCTTTTCCACTTGCCCTGTGGGTTCCATCTTAGGGCTTGTCTTATGATGTTATTTTGCTGGTTTTCGTAGGGTGTGGCCTATCCATCGCCATTTGCGCTTCATTAGCTCTTCTTCCACAGGCAGCTGGTTTGTTCTGGACCAGAGTTCTAAATTAGTGATGGTGTCTGGCCATCGGAGGGCTTCATGTTAGAGGTGGCCAAACAAAGGACCAACACTGGGGAACAAAGTGAGGTCATATACTACCTATATTGGGACTAACGGTAGTGGGACTTTGGATGACAGACCTGCCGATTTACGGCAAGACTGTCGCAAACCAGGCCAGGTCATATAGTAGCCGTTAGAGTTCCGATTTGGATTAATTAATCGGTATTTTTTATTACACTCCGTCTCTGATCCACTGCGTTACTCTTTATCAGGACTTAATTAAACAAAGTTATCTGTTCATGCAGCTTATAGTGTTCAGGCGTCCCTTTAACCATCCCTATATTTTAAAAAATATAACTTCACTAGGATCACTTCACCACTTCTCAATATATATAATTCATCCTCATGATAAAATAGCAGCATTCTTTTTTTTTATATATATTTGCAGTGTCTCATAGAAGGGCTGTGGGCAGTTAATATACCAGTCCACCAGTGGCATCATCGATGGGGACTCCAGGCTTAAAGAAACTGTAGGCTTTCTATTCCTGAAAAGTTGTTCTCACGATAATAATAATAAAAAAAACTTTTTTCCTGACTTGCAATTTGTTTCTGAACTGCCCTCAGTCCCCCTATGTAGATGTGACTCCAGGCTTACTTGGTGAAGAGAACAGGCTGGTTACAGTATAAGGCAGAGAGTCTATCAGCGGAGGGAGTCAGTCAAACATCCGTCAGATGCAGGGGCGAATCTAGGCATGGACATGGGGGGGCAATGCCCCCCTGATTGCCCTGACTGCCCCACCAAACATGATGGCATGCAACCCAAGACAACCCAAGATATCTCAGTACTTAGAATCATTTGAAACACTACTACAGCTACTAACTAACTACAATCGTCTCACCACTAAACCAACAGCATTTCATCATTGAACACAGAAAACTCTCTGAGTCAGACCTTTAGCTTTATGCATGCTGCGTGTCTGTTGCAACTTCAACAACAACTGATGTTATTATTGATGCTTAACTTGACTAATAAAAGTCCTGTAACTAAAAATGGTATGGGTGCGGCTTCTCGCGATGAAGGCGCACCCATACCATTTTATATCCGCCCCTGGTCAGATGTATTCCCTCCCAGACCTGGTGGTACAGTACTTCCGTCAATGGCACTATTTCAACTGATGGCACAGCATGCCCTCTATAAAACACAGACTGAGAAAGATCAAACAATCACAAGATTTACATTAACGCTAATAGTAATGCAATCATACAATATGTACAGCATTGCATGATACCATAGAACAGTTTCATGTGTTTCTGGAACCTTGCTGTTTGGCTTTATTTTTCTCTTCCCACATTTGACTACTACAAGGACTTAAAACCACATCCTTTCCCTCAGAGTCTACCAACGGGGGCCTCCCAACCGTCCGTCCATCCATCAATAAGAAAATGGTGCACTTCAACTTTGTTGAGCTTTGTAGCGGGTGTACACTCACACTCACACGCACATGCGTGCACACACCGGCATTACGGAGTACGTGTTGCGTAAGCGAGCCTCAGCGAGGGGGCTTTGCAAACGGCGGTTGAAATCCAGGCGGCAGCGCCTTGATGCTCTCTGCCTTTCAGAGCGCCGCTCACTTTGACAAGACAGACGGGACAGACGCAAAGAGGACGGGATGGATTGCATCTTAACCCTTTTCTGCACTGAATGCGTTTTGGTGTTGGAAAAAATAGCAGATCTACAAGCTCATATCGCGCCACCGAGTGGCGCGATATGAGCTTGTAGTTCTGCTATTTTTTTGAAAAATTGTGAAAATGTGGTGCAAATCTTTGAAAATATTATTTCGGAAGCAAACATTTTAAACTCAAACCTTTGCTTCTGGGGGATCCCTAGAACAAACATGTTTTCAGATGGGGGTCCCACAGCCAAATAATAGATATTTCTGGGGGTCCTTCCGATGAAATATGTCAAGCATCACTGACACAGAAAGAGATTTTTCCAGAAAAACTAAAATCTCGTGTCATGGACTAGAATTTAGTGTCATGGACTAGATTTCGTGTCATGGACTAGAATTTAGTGTCATGGACTAGAATTTAGTGTCACAAACTAGAATTTAGTGTCGGGTACTAGAATTTAGTGTCAGAAACTGGAATCTAACTTCAGAAACTACAGTCTACAGAGAGGAACTAGAATCTACGGTGGGGGACTTGAATCTAGCATCAGAAACTAGAATCTGATCTGGACACAATAGGTTAATGGCGTCAGCCGGCCGTGAAATCCAAAAGAGCCCTGGGGGGGGGAGGAGGGTTGTTGATGGGGGAGAAGCGATTGTGGCAACCCCCGGTCCGCCCGGCGCCATGCATGACACACTAAAGCTCTTCACCGAACAGGGCGGACACCTGCTGTTCCGCCAGGCGTAGAGGGAGCATACCTGAGTGTATTTAAGTCAAAGGAACATGTCTGAATGTATAAGTCAAAGAAACATACCTGAGCGTATTGAAGTCGAAGAAACATGTCTGAGTGTATTTAAGTCAAAGAAATATGCCTGAATGTATTTAAGTCGAAGAAATATGCCTGAGTGTATTTAAGTCGCAGGAACATGCCGGAGTGTATTAAATTGGCCATCTTTAGTCCAGCTCCAGTCATATAAGGAAGGATAATTTTTCAGATTTCACGACTCCACTTCAGACAGGTGTGATTCTTCAATCATGTTTTTTATAACTCCCTTGACAATGAAGGAAAATAGTTGCTTTGTCGCTAACACAAACATTATCACCCATCACTAACATTACCGGTATGTTGTAATCACTGTCATACTATGATTTCCTCATCTCACTTTTTTTCTTCCAAAAACAGTTATCCCTCACTGAGTTTCCCAGTCAAATAAATGGTCAGATCAGATCACCTCTGAGACATTGTTATGCAGGAATCTCTACTAAGTGGCAAAACACACACACACACACACACACACACACACACACACACACACACACACACACACACGCGCACGCACACGCACACGCACACTATATTACATTACATTATAAACACACCGATGGTGGAGGAAAACATGCAAGACAAACCTGTACATCAACAGTAATTAGGGGTTCAGTGTTTTGCTCAAGGACAGTTCTACACTAAACTCTGGGGGAGACCATGGGGTTCACGGTTCCCATACGGCCACTCTGGACCCCTGAGCCACTGCTGGTGGCTCAGGGGTCCTGAACGCATTTTGGTGTTTTATCTGTTGAAAAATAGCAGATCAACAAGCTCATGTCGCGCCACCGAGTGGCGCGACATGAGCTTGTTGTTATACTATTTTTGAAAAATTGTGAAAATGTGCTGCAAATCTCTGAATACATTATTTTGGAAGCAAACATTTTATCTCAATTTTTCGCTTCTGGGGAACCCGAGAACAACATGTTTTCAGATGGCGGTCTGCAGCCAAATATGGATAATTCTGGCGGTCCTTGGCTAGAAATATGTTAGCATCATGGCACAGGAACACAGATTTTTCAGAAAAACTAGAATCTAGTGTCAGAAACTATAGAATCTAGTGTCAAAAACTCGATTCTAGTGTCAGAAAGTAGATTCTAGTGTCAAAAAGGAGATCCTAGCATCAGAAACTATCATTTCGTGTCAATAACTAGAATCTAGTGTCGGAAACTACTGTAGAATCTAGCGTCAAAAGCTAGAATGTTGCTGCAGCTATAATCTGGTGTAAGGAACTACTGTATAATCTGTTGTCAGAAACTCGAATCGAGGGTCAGGACACAATGGGTTAAATTACACCAAGATCCAACAGGCCCGTAAGATGGTCAGTTACATACAGTATATGCATAGACATTTGGGGGTCCCTGGCCTGAAAAGGTTTGAGAACTACTAAGTAGCCTTACGGGTCCTTTTGGTTCCTTGCGTGCTCTGTCAGAGGGCAGTCAAACGCGGGGGTCAAATGTGTGTGTCCGTGGCCTAATGCAGATCAAACCTTGGGGTCTTTTTAAATTCAGAAAGTTCAGAAGCACTGATTTAATAAGGCTTGTCTCAGGCCGAAAATGAAGCCAGGAGCTGCATGAAGATAAGTGTGAGCCGTGAATCATGCAAATCTTCCTCCACTAGATTCCCAGAATAATAAAATAAATATATGTAATAGCTAGAAATGAGCATAATATAACACCTTTAACCTGCTCTGCTCAGCAGCAGGGCGTGCACGTGTGTGTGTGTGTGTGTGTGTGTGTGTGTGTGTGTGTGTGTGTGTGTGTGTGTGTGTGTGTGTGTGTGTGTGTGTGTGTGTGTGTGTGTGTGTCTGTGTGTGTCTATGTGCGTGCGTGCGTGCTACTGCACCATTATATCAAGCACCAGTTGAAAGGTGAATTTTGCACCTTTTGTTGCTATGGTTACTGAGGAAAGGCTGATTCCATCACAGATCATGTGTCCAGCGTGCATGCGCGCACACACACACACACACACACACACACACACACACACACACACACACACACACACACACACACAACACACACACACACACACACACACACACACAAATGTCTGCCTGTCTGTCCGTCTGTCAATCCAATGTTACTTGAATGGTATTGTCATTAGTGTCACCATATATTGACTCAATAGAGGCTATGCTGGTGACATCATATCCGGCAGTTACTGTACGTGCAAACACCTACTGAGCAGCAAGAAAATCTTTCTGGCCTTGGAAGCCTGTTTGGATATATGGGCTATACAGTATATCCAAACAGGTATCTGATTGACAACATTAAACAACGTTAAACTGACCTATCCACGCGGTTCGCTGCTCACTTCATGTACTGCATGTGCCTGCCCTCTATAGAATTAACTGTCCAGCTGTCCATATATATTAGGAAACATAATATGTTTTACATTCTCCACCTAATTATAGCCACTGCCCATTCCCCCGTGTGGTCGTTAACTAGAATAGTTAAGTAAGGTTTTCATTATGGATGTATATGGCAGCTCTGGTCTTTGTCTTCTGGACATGTGTTCCAACCCCTCAGGGTACACTTTCTCAGTGCACATTACAATTTTACATTTTAGACATTTATACGATGCTCTGAATCCAGACGGATTTACGTTAAAGGGGAATTACACCCATTTTCTAAATTTTCCTGAGAGGATACAAATGTGAACCAAATGGACCCTAGCGGGTCCATTTGGTTCCATTTGTACCCTCTCAGGAAAAATGGGTCTGAAAGAAAAATCATTAACATGGTGAAATACATCTTGATGATGTCATCAGATGTATTTCACCATGTTAATGATTTTTTCAGACCTCCATTTTTAGGAAATACAGAATTGGGGGAACTTTTTTATCATGTCCACACAACATCTCTAAGGTATATTAATGACATATCAAAATGTTGAAAATGGGTGGAGTTCCCCTTTAAGCAATGAACGACTGAAAAATTGTCATCAGATCTGAATGGACGTTCTTCTCATACGTCAAGAGCTTAGTGTTGATTTCTTTGTTGACTACCTGTTCCAGTGTGGAAAACTCATTGAAAACTAATTTAAAGCTGAGCTACGATGGCTAAAACTAAGAATAAATATATTGACAGTTTTGTCACAGACAAAAATGACAGGAAGAGACTTGTGGACAAGTCATTTTACAATTAGCTGCATGTTGAAAATAGCCTAGCATGACTCCGCCAGATTGCAGCAGTTTTGACTGAAGTGTTCCCAAGTTCACTCTTCCTACCTGCATGTGGTCTTTACCAACTCATTAGTGCTCATATTGTAACAATTTATAGGTATAGTAAATGATTTGGGTGATTTTATGTGCATGATGTGCACATGCACATGCTCTACAATGAAGGGAAGTACAACATGTATACACCAAGGCCCACCCCCACTCGATCCTGATTGGAGGAGGGCCCCTCTCATCCTGATTGGACGAAATGATTTTCTCCCAAAGCCCAAACCGAAAGCCCAAAACCGTGACAGAGAGGAAGGAACTCCTTATATAGTCATCACACTCTATAGTAGGGGAGGATTAGCCAAAAAAAGAAAAATATTTGAATTAAGTGAAATAACTACCTTGAAATAATTCATGCTGTCCTTCAAGTAGTAACCATGAATTGGAAACAATGAGACTCTCCCTTCTGGCAGAATGGAAATGTTGTCCAGCAGGGGGGAGTGGTTTCACCAGGCTGTAAAATATACGGTCTACAAGCTCAATGCGTCGCAGCGCGAATGTGTTACAGCGTGAATGTTGTTACTCTCTGATGTAGGAGACAGTCATAGATAGGTACAATTGTAGGGTTTCTCTCTGGAGTAGATAGTTATTGCTACAATGGTAGTGTGTCTCTGGTGTAGTAGACAGTCAAAGGTACAATGGTAGGGTTTCTCTCTATTCATTTATCATCATCCGGCTGTGTACTTTACGGCCTCTGACCCCAACACAACAACATAACATACAGATACAAAATAATGAGCTGCAGCTTCATTGTTAACGTTGGTGTAGTAGACAGTCATAGGTACAATGGTAGGGTTTCTCTGGTGTAGACAGTCTCTGGTGTAGTAGACAGTCATAGGTACAATGGTAGGGTTTCTCTGGTGTAGTAGAGAGACAGTCATGGGTACAACGGTAGGGTTTCTCTGGTGTAGACAGAGTCTGGTGTAGTAGACAGACAGTCATAGCATAGGTACAATGGTGGCATTTCTCTCTATTTATTTATCATCATCCGGCTGTGTACTTTACGGCCTCTGACCCCAACACTTCAACATGTTACAAAATAATGAGCTGCAGCTTCATTGTTAACGCCAGCGCTGTCTAATTAAAGCCTTCACAAGGTGTGTGCATCTGGGGTGTGTGCGTGTGTGTTGTGTGTGGGTGGCTGGGGGGGCGGGGCAGATTTAGTCAGCATAATCTCAGGAGACCAAGACTCACAAACAAAGACGAGACACACAGAACCGTAACTAGAAGCTTGAATGAGTTGTGTTAATTGGGGTAAAAATAAACCAACCCTCAAATCATCTCTGCCTCGTCGTCGACTCTGAGCACCGACCTTTATGTGGTGGCATTTAAGCAGAAACCTCTCTCCATATGCTAGAAAAGTAGCAGATGCACAAGCTGTCGAGATTGCTGATCTGTGAAGGAAGAGCACCCTATGGGCTGTGTTTTTTTTTTTTTTTTTTACGTGTCTGTCGATAAAAAGCATGTTGAATGCAAACCACAAAGTGCATCATTATCGGACTCATATATTATACCACGGAGGTTGGCATAGCAATTAAAAGGAGAGCTTTCACTCATTCCTGATGACTCCTGTGCCCTCAGAACTTCACCCTGAGAGGTCAAACACATCTCTGGAAAACAAAGCCCACCCCTGTCCCCTTCCATCCATAATGGAACAGCTTACTTAACTATTCTACTTAATAACCAAATGGGCGAATAGCGCAACGGAACAATTGGGGAGAAAATGGAAAATAACGTATGTTTGGTATATGGAGACCATAGGATGCCCTGCAGTTAAGCATTGAATGTGCTTCTATCTAATTTAAATACCATTTTATCTAACCTGCCTTTTATTGTAAAGCAATACAGAACTGGAGAACATTATTATATTATTTTATTATATTAATATATAAATGATTCCTGAAAAGTCTACGACGAATATAAATGGGGAAATTACTGCTGGGCTATGGGAAGCGTCATGAAAGGGGCAGAACTGCTTAGCTTTATTGAAACGGTATAAAAATGGTACATGGTGCATTTATATAGCGCAGGGCTTTTCAACCTTTTTGACTCCAGGGACCACCATTTATTCAGCACTTGAGCCACGGACCACCATTTGATTACATTGTCATCCCAAAGACTTAAAACTGAAGAATTATTTTGGGTTTGTCCACAATTCCAGGCTGTATTTTGCCAACAAAACAGTGCAACCTTTTTAATTAAGTGGTGCTAATTTCGATGATGAATATTTTAACTCTTGAGAGTGTAAAAATGAAACCAAATGGACCCACAAGGGTCCATTTGGTTTCATATTTACATTCTAAAGAGTTACACCTGGTCAACCAACTTTCCATCATTTAGTCTGGGGACCACCTGGAACCTTCTCAAGGATCACTGGTGGTCCCTGGAGCACCTGTTGAAAAACCCTGCTTTACATAGCTTGTGCATCACATTCACACACACCCATTCCCATACACCCATGGCAGCGCAAACCATGCAAGGTACCTAACTAGCACAACAGGAGCAATTTAGTGGCTCAGTGACACTTCAACACTAACTAAGGGAGCCTGGGATCAAACCGGCAACCTTGCTGGTATAGGAGCGCATACCAGCCAGCAGCCTCCAATATTTGTCCAGGACTATGAGTATTATCAAATACATACAAGCATATGGAAATTTGCTTCAACATTGTAGTAGCTACCATGTGTGTAACCTGTGATGTTTTCTGTACATAACATGTGTGTAACATATGATGTTTTCTGTACATACCATGTGTGTAACATCATGTATTGCATTGTATCTTGTTCTTCCAGACACCAAGTCTGTGTGCGTGTTCGGCGGGGCGGAGCACAGCGAGGGAGAGCTCTTCCAGTTGGACGCCTGCCGCTTCTGCCGCTGCCAAGGGGGCGTGGCCAACTGTTACCACGCCCAGTGTGCCACCCTGCGCTGCCCGCGGCAGTACACGCCCCCGGGGGAATGCTGCCCCGTGTGTGAGGGTGAGCTGTGCACACACACACACACACACACACACACACACACACACACACACACACACCAGGGGCGGATGTAATATGTCCCATTTGGGGGGGGGGGGGGGGGGGGGGGCAAGAGAACATGTTGGAGGGGCAAGAGAAAATGGTATGGCGGCGGCTTCATCGCCCGTGTCGCTTCACGCCACGGGTGATGAAGTCGCACCCATACTATTTTCGGTTACAGGACTTTTATTAGTCAAGTAAAGCATCAATAATAACATCGGTTGTTGTTGAAGTTGCAACAGACACGCAGCATGCATAAAGCTAAAGGTCTGACTCAGAGAGTTTTCTGTTTTCAATGATGAAATGCTGGTTTAGTGGTGCCAAAACTGTAGTTAGTAGCAGTAGTATAGTGTTTCAAATCATTTTAAATATAAGCACTTTAATTTGAAATATCTTGGGTTGTTTTGCATGGCATCGTGTTTGGGGGGCAGACTGGGTATTTAGGGGGGCACTGCCCCCCCAAGCCCATGCCTAGATCCGCCCCTGACACACAACACACACACACACACAACACACACACACACACACACACACACACACACACACACACACACACACACACAACACACACACCATTTCCATTTGTACACTCACAGGTCACAGGTGTGTGTCACTCAGTCACAGGTGTGTGCCAGGGACACAAGCATGGGTCCTGTCACTTCCTAGACTTTGTGTACACTGTTTATGACTCCATAACTGTAGAATCTGCCTCAAGGAAGGCAAGGTTGAATTTGCCATTTTGGCATATATACCGGTAGTTTATGGGGTGGGATGCAACACACACACGTTTAACAGCGTTTCTCATTCCAGGAATGCCCGATCTCAACAAGCCATAACGTGTTGTAAAGGTGACTAATCAATGATTAAAACAGTATACGGTACAATGCAAATTGGTATTATTAAGGAAAGAGAAAATAATTCCCAAAAAGTTAGCTTTTCCGAACTTACGGTATGCGGGCCAGGTTTATTTATAATATTAATCATATTTCAGTTTTTGGCTAATCATCTTCCTTTCAGTGCATCCCTAGTTAAGCTATAAAGCAGATAGCAGTCTTCTGGCCCACAGCTATCATCATCCTCACTCCAGAGTAATAACAGAGATTAGATAGAAACGCTCTATGGCAGGAAGGAAACACGTTATACCGAATATGGAGCCCTAGCTCCTGGGGGTGTGGGGTGGAGGATGATTATAGGGGATTCTTCTCCCCATAGCCGTCATCTCTGGGTCTTTGCAGAGGCTGACAGAGGCTGGCAGACCTCCCACCCCCTCCCTCCTCCCTCCTTCCCTCCCGTTGGAGGGAATTGCAGGTTTTAGTCTCTCACACTCACCCAGGTGTGGTGATGATGACACCCAGGCAGTGAATCAGCTCCATACTGGACTGAATGAAGGCTCATCATCACTCTGGTTAGAAGGCCTTTACTCGGTGGTGCAGTGGTTAGTGCTGTCGCCTCACAGCTAGAAGGTCCTGGTTTCGATTCCCGCTAGCGGCGCCGCTGTGGGTGCTGGCGGCAGATGATTTTGGGGGTTTATATGAAACATCAAGGACCACTGACATACAGTAGAAATAATGAGGTTTTTCAGAAAACTGATTTAGACTTTTGTAGAATCAACAGGAGTAACTTGTACAGGGGGTTTCAACAGGTGGTCTCTGAGAGGATTCCAGGAGGGCCCATGCAGTTAAATGGACAGTTGGTAACCTAATGGACCCTTATAGATCTGTAATTCTTGAGAGTGTTAAAATGAAACCACAAATTCACGCTCTCAAGAGTTAAATTATATTTAAACATTACTTAATTTTCAAGAATCATTCTACACAATTACAAAATGTATAAGAATTGGTATTTTGTTATTGTTATTGGTAACGTTTTGTCAGTTATCTCTCCTAAATTGTGAACAAAAACTTGCTTTTTGGGTCAGAGGGACTAAACGCAACATCAAATGGTGGTCCG
>CM076980.1:9356760-9359260 GCA_039105355.1 Benthosema pterotum | reverse complement strand
CGCTCCATAGACTTTCCATTTGTTCAGGGTAAGGCAGGTTGGTGTTCTCTGTACTCTGAGCCAAAGTGAGCTTGATGAAACTGTTCACTTCAATTCAAATATGGACACTTAGCCAGAGGTTATGTTTTCTTTTCAATGACACGTTGTTGGTGTTGTTGTTGTTGTTTTTGTACCTCTTGTAGTGGCGGTGATGTTATCAATCACTTACGTGCTAGCCTTATTAAAGGGGAATTCCACCCATTTTCAACATTCTAATATGTCATTAGTATACCTACAGGTGCTGGGTGGACATGATAAAAACGTTTCCCCATTCTGGGTGTTTCTAGAAATAGAGGTCTGAAGAAAACCACTACCATGGTGTGAAACATCTTGATGACATCATCAAGATGTATTTTCACCATGTTAATGGATTTTTTAGATGCTTCTGCAACCAAAATGAACAACCAAAATGACGCTTTTGCAACCAAAATGACGCTTCTGCAACCAAATGAGCAACATTTGTACGCTCTCAGAAAAAAAAAAAAGAAAATGGGTGGAATTCCCCTTTAAAAGGGAATTCCATCCATTTTCAACATTTTAATGTCATTAATATACATTATAGATGTTGTGTTGACATGATAAAAAAAAGTCCCCAATTCTGTATTTCCTAAAAATGAGGTCTGAAAAAATGAACATGGTGAAATACATCTGATGACATCATCAAGATGTATTTGACCATGTTAATGATTTTTCTTTCCTGAGAGATTTTTTTTTCCTGAGAGGGTACAAAATGGAAACCAAATGGACCCGCTAGGGTCCATTTGGTTCACATTTGAAAATTTTGAAAATGGGTGGAATATTCCCCTTTAAGCCTAATTGCTGTGTAGTGCCAGGCATACGCAGACCCCATCTTCTACCTTCACCAGAGTAAAAATCCACGGTAACCTGTGTCCTCGAGTGGCTTATTGCTTTTCTAAAACTGTCAAAATTATGGCAACTAAAGTACCAATTAAAATAATTCACAGTAACACAATGTCGTCCGTACGTTACCCAGCTAAAGAAAGTAGTTCCCATCTACAAGAAAGTTGTAGTTTCCTGGCCAACCAGCTGTAGAAACAACACACCTTCGACAAGATTCCATAACAAAAACAAATCCGGTTCCAGGTGGAGGAGTGATACTACTAAATGTTTTACGCGTCAGCAGTGAGTTACTGGTGGATTTTACACCTGTCACATTCAGTGCCGTAGCGAGGGCAACGCACATAACGCACAGTGCTTAGGGCACCACGTGACCGACAGGGCACCATTAAAAATAAAATAAAAATCTATAAATATGCATTTTCCCGAGAAAACTGTTGAATCTGCTTTGTGCCCCTCTCCAGAGACATGGTGCCCCCCTGTTTGTCACGCAGTCTCTTAAGCTAATTTTGTCAAATAGATAACAGGATTTCAAAGCCACGTGCGTGCACAGACTGTGCACATTGGAGATGTCCACAGAACCGCCAGTTCAATTCATCTCCTTATTTGTTATTGTTGTTGTTATTATGGATTGTCCTATAAACAGCTGTAGACAGCTGCTGCAGCTGTCGGTCACTTGCTTGTGTTTAGGAAAGGCATATAATATAATTAAATACATTAATTAACTTGTGGCAATGCTGCTGCTTTCACATTTCCACTGAATACCCGACGGTTACATTTTTCTTGATTCCGCTTCGTAGAGAAGATCTACTTCTCTACGAAGTATACAGCATTGAGAGAGTGTTTTTTCCCGTCACGCTGCATTTTGAAATGTACAAAATGGTCCAGAATTGAAGGAGATATGAATGATCAAAAAGATGTCTATTTTACCGCGAAATTCCCGACTTTTTTGCAATTTACTAACGTTTAATAATTAATAACGTTTTGCAGACTTGGGATAAATGCTCGCAACATACAGCAGAAAAAAAAATGGAAACATGTTTTTCAACATAACATGTTGAATGGTAAGAAATGATCGAGAATTGACCCGAGCTGTAATTGTTTGAAAATACGAGCTAAAATACGCAGGCTGCGGGCTTATTCAGGGCGCCAGCACCACCAGGTTTTGGAGGCCCTAAGGTATTACTGGTCAGGGATGCCTCCACCACTACCTCACCCTTCACACGCCCCCCCCTCTCTGTGTAGGCTGCAAGGGTGCAGCCTACATGAGGATTTCAGTTGGATTCACAGGGGCTGTGGTTAATTTGCTGTCCAGGCTATAGGCTTGGGCCAGGAATTCAGGGAAGGAAAAAAAAATCGCCCTTGCAACTGAGAAACAATGAGTGGCGGGGGATTCGGGGAACTATACATTACAATGGCATTAGGAAGGTTGTTCCAAGGTGTTAGACTTCATCAATTCAGCCTTTTCTTATCAAATGAGTCAAAACCTGTTTAACTGGTTCTGGAGGACTGGAGGTGTCGGATCGTTCTGAAAAGAACAGGATGACTAATGGCCCATCACTGCTTATGTGAAACGGTGGCCCTGTGAGAAATACACAACATT